>OZ023263.1:7221215-8421215 GCA_964006375.1 Tillus elongatus
CAACTTAACTAAACCAACAGCCAAAGCATCAGAGAAAGGGTCTATTTGAAATGAATTTTCTGTAAATATTTTAGTAAAATGAAGGGCAATGACGGTTGAATCTGAAACTTAAGGATTTGCAGAACACTCTTCTTGCAACATTTTCTTTTCAAAATTCGTAATTGTGTCACGTTCTTTGCCTAGACATTGCCAATTTTGACGTTTAAAATTGCGAGTTCGACGTTTTGACGAAAACTCCAAAATTTATTTATTTAACTGCCCATAACTTCTTTGTCTTTAAAGCTAAGGCATAAATTTTGGTACAAAGTTCGCTCTTTTAATACAAACATGTGTACCAAATTTGTTTGCCCTTACTTTGTTATTTCTGGAGATATAGTTTTTTTAGAAAGAAAACACAAAATTTTCCGGGAAAACCTGATCCGATTTTCCTGGCTAACAAACTTGTCCAAGCCACTTGCAAAAGGAAGGCACTCACCAAATTTGATCAAGATTGGTCCATTATTTTTGAGTTATATATATATATATATATATATATATATATATATATATATATATATATATATATATATATATATATATATATATATATATATATATATACAGATCTCCTCATTAGCGAATTTTTTTTAATTCCCTAAAATGAATTATAAAATGCAGTATAAGCGAAAGTTGAGTCATCATAAAAATATGTTGTCTAAACGAATAAAATCTATGGTCAAATTGCTAAACAATCAATTGTGAAAATAGGTTTATCTATACGTGCACATAATGCATGGCTAACGTGAGACAAAGTGTCTGTTAATTTATCCACATCATGGTCTTTTTACCTTTTCATAAGCATTTCGTCTCAATATTTTATAATCATCATCAAATTCGGTATCTACAAAATGTACTGTAAATCGATAACGCTCTACAACTATATCTTGAACATTACTGTCAAGTCGCCATTTATTGTCGTCAAATCTGAAACAAAAATATTAGAGTTATATATACAATTTTAAAAGTAGTGTAAATTAAATTCGAAAAAATTCAGGACCCCGCAAGTACGTTATGATTGTGAATTTTCATAATAATACCATAATATAATATATTAGTGATTTAGACTTATATTAAAACTTATAAAAAATTACTTTATTTAATCAGCGACAGTAAAAAATGAGGTAAAGAAGGGCATGCAAAAACACGATCTCTAGCATAAATATTTATACAGTAATTTTGATTCAAAACTAAAGCAAAGCAATTGATAAACAGGAAATATACTCAACAAAATAACACCAAAAAGCTGAACATAAAAAAATTCCCGTCGTTCATGCACTGGAGAAGATTTGTCTGCTTGCAGAAGGGGAAAAAGAATCCCCAAGAGGAAGATGGTTTCTGCCCCTCATCCAAAAATACGGGGGGTCTCCTTCCTCCTTCTCCTTGTGCATGCATAAAACTACTTTCAAAGCATAAAGCAGCACAACAACCTCCAAGAAAGTTACTGGACCTGAAATATGGGTGTTGTGCGGGATACACAGGGTTTAAACGCATCTCATCAAAGTCCGACTAATTGGTTTTTTAGCATTTTACGCCCATATTTTTTCCTCTCCCAGGACCCGTATTCATTCTTAGTCCCGTAACTTATTAATTACTAGAAATATTAAACTAAAACTTTACAAGCACGTACATATTGTACAAGTGGTCCTATCTACCAAATTTGAACTCAATTAATATTGTAGATCTTGAGTTATAACTAACTAAAGATTCAATAATCTACGATATAACCTGAGATTACCTCTAAATGGATGCCTATAATGTTAGACAAGGTCAGACAGATAAATCAGGGTTCCGCTGTCATTGCAAACAAAATCTCCAAATTCAATTTTGAACGAAAATATGTCACAATAAACAATCGGCGGGGTTGCCATTTATGGCAGCCCTAATCTGAATCTGTAGATATCAAAAAAATGTAAATAATTAAATATTTTAATGAAAGTGATTCAATTTGATGAAGAGGAATCTAAAACTACGTTTTATTACGTATAAATATTGAGCTTCCTATTTTCACGGCATTTGATAAACATCTCCATCTTTCTAGTTTAATCTGACAACACCACTATTTGTCATTTGTTAACTAGCAGGAGTCATGAAAGAAACGTTAACGTTCTGCGCATAACCTCTAAATCGACTCCGCTAATACCTTAGAATTTCAAGATATCAAACTACCTTTATTCTAAGGTTAATAGAAATAGTAGGTAAATAATAACCCAACTTTTAACTTTAACATAACTTTAACAAATGCTTTTGGCCGTCCAGTGTGACTGTAGTATATTATGATTCTAACATCCAATCAAACAAATAAAAAAGTAGTTATGTATATCAGATTCAGGTTCTTAATCAATGCATGTAGGTATTGTATCACGAAAGTGAAATTTAATAATTTATTAACTAAATTATGAACTAAATTATTTCAAGAAGAAATATACCTACCGAAAACTAATATTAGTATAATACCTAGGGTACCTAGGTACTTATGGTTTTCTTTACTCTTAGCTTTTACTCTTTATGGAACATTATGAAACAAATTTTATTAAAATTTGAAATTCAAAATTGTGTATTGTTTATATTTATTTCATTTTCAAAAAGTATGGATACAGTTTAGGTGCAGCAAGTGTGTTATGGTAGAGAATTTTTGTAAAATTATTTCAGATAGTAAAAACTCAATTTCCCATTAAACTAGAATATTCAGTTTTGATACATAGTAAAACCCATATAAAGGGAGCGTGTGTACTAAATTTAAAAAATAACTACAAATTTGTTTAAAAAACATTCTATGTTAGTTTGTTTGCAGAAACTGCTTCGATTGCGTTGACTAAAACGGATCATCCAAGCGATTAATAAGGAAAAATACCTGCCACGTTTATAATTTGGCAGGTACATTCCTTTTGGAAGTAAAAATTATATTTTCGGTAAATTTGCAGTTTAGCACACGGGGGACTTTTAGAAGCAAAAAATCAGAAACATGCTTAGAACCCTTTCTAAATGCACATACCACAAGAATTATTTTTTTTGCAAACGGCCACTAAAAAAAGTTACAGGACCGAGAGTGAATAGGGGTGCTGGGCGGAGAAGAAGATAAAAAAGAAGTGCGAGCGGAAAGTTCAAAAACCAGCTTAGTTGGACCTCTATAAGCTATCTTTTGCCCATTTTGCAGCTATACTTCCTTAAAGTCATGTCTACTTCGCACAGAACCCTTATTCACCCCAGGTCCTGGAACATTCTTGGGGGCTGTTCCGAGGAAATTTTTCTTGTTTATATTGTTCTTGTTTATGCATTGAGGGTGGTTGTAGGCATGCAGAAAGGGGAGGAGAACCCCCGTGACGAAGCCGAGAATCAAGATTTTTAATTTACATTTAAAATGTTAGCTCATTTCATTTGTTAAAAATATTTTTCCAAAAATGAATTTGGAGTTGCCTTGTTTGTCAGTCTCACATAGAGAGCTACAATATTTTATCATTTAAAAAAGTATGGATACAGCAACAGTAAATAAGCGATGAATATGGTCTGGGTGCAGCAAGCACGTTGTGGTAGAGAATTTTTGTAACAAAAATTCAAATCCGGTAACTCCATTTCCCATTTAGCTATAATTTTCAATCCTAAAGCATAGTAAAATACCTTTTTGGTTGTTTTGTTTGCAAAAACTAGTTTGATTGGGTTGACTAAAACAAAACCATCCAAGCAATTAATAAGGAAAAATACCTGCCATGTTGATAGTTTGGCAGGTACATTCCGTTTGTAAATAATTAATTTTCTTCTGGAAAACTTTTGTAACTTTAATGAAACTTGTAACAGAATTTTTTTAAAGCGACTTGTAGTATTTACATATATGTACGAAACTTTAATTTTATAGCGCCATATAAAATAGAAATCTCTTCAAGTATTCGCTTGGGAAGCACTGGGACCTCTAAAAACAATCTCCAAGATCCATTTAAATTTAAACAATTAGTTTTAATAATATACCTTACTAATAGTGTACAATTATTATAAAAATTCACTACAATAGTGTACTTGCTGCGTGCCGAACTATTTTCATAAATAAAGATGTTCAGGAAAATGTAATTTCTGAACGTCACAGCGTCTGGGTTAGACATATTTTCAAGGTAAAAAACAACAGAACAAGACTATACTCCAGACTGAATTTATTATAAATAAATAAATTCAGTCTGGATATGGAGTCTATACTCCAGACTGAATTTATTATAAATAAATAAGTTCAGTCTGGAGTATAGTCTTGTTCTGTTCTTTGTTACCTTGGAAATAGTTCGGCAAAATTCCTAGGATGGTAACTGGCTTCGTTGATTATACATAGTCGGATGTAGATCACCGTTAAAGAAACACTATACAATACAACAACTACTCATTAATTAAGCCTCTATATCTCAAAAGAACTCACCTAGAAAATAATGACCTGGGTCTCCTCTCGTTCCATCTCGTGTATCTTGTCAATAAATCTGTTTTCCTACTGGTGTTATCACCGACTGTAACCAGCGTTACGTATTTCCTCATTCTGGATGGGCACATCACAGCACAGAGAGCATGCACAACGAATGATTTAAACAATTTATACACATGTTTGTGATGTATGCGTATATCTCTGTATGTTATGTGATTCATTATCTACATTATCTAGCTTTATTGTTTCAATATAGCGTCGAAACAATGGGTGAGGATATGATTTATATACCAGAAAAACATAGCTTTTTGTAATGTGTAACGAAATCACCGATAAAGGTTAGGGTGTGTTATTTGGAATGACAAAAGTTAAACTCAGCGTGTGAAAGCCATACATTGGTTATTACTTTGAAATGTTGGTTTACTTTTGTTGCTAATAAATTAAAGTTATACCAATGTAGGTGATTAACTAAAGCAAAATATATCGATTTTGTTGTTTTAGCGTAGTTTTATTGGAAAATGCACTAATAGAGACGTATCGATGGTGAGAATTCTGTAAAAAAATATTCAAATGAGCGTGGACTGGACCTCCACAATCCGAAACCAAGGTCCGTTTGAAGAAAAATCTTTCTGAGTTTAATCAAAATCAGTTCATAACTTTCTGAGTTATCGCTCAGATACACACACACACATATATATATATATATATATATATATATATATATATATATATATATATATATATATATATATATATATATATATATATATATATATACATATATATATATATATATATATATATATATATATATATATATATATATATATATATATATATATATATATATATATATATATATAAGACACACTTGGTTCTGGGGTTGAACCGCGTCCAGAATTTATGAAAACTCGACGTTTCGGCTCCTGTTTTGGAGCCATTTTCAAGAGGTAAAAAATATATTTAAGGACGCTCTAAGGCCTCAATCTACCTACTCCCTATAGCGGTGGACAAAGGTGGGTTGGGTTGGGTTGGGTTGGTTTCAAGAGGTAAAGGAAATATGTAAGGACACTCTAAGGCCTCAGTCTGCCTACTCCTTACAGCGGTGGACAAAGGTAGGTTGAAATGTTGTAGCCCGATTACGGATTACATATTTCCCTTACCTCTTGAAACCAACCCAACCCACCTTTGTCCACCGCTCTAAGGAGTAGGCAGATTGAGGCCTTAGAGTGTCCTTACATATTTCCTTTACCTCTTGAAAATGGCTCTAAAACAGGAGCCGAAACGTCAAGTTTTCATTAATTCTGGACGTGGTTCAACCAGAGAACCAAGTATGTCTCACATCATAGACCGCGGAAATCTTTCTGAATATATATATATATATATATATATATATATATATATATATATATATATATATATATATATATATATATATATATATATATATATATATATATATATATATATAATTCAATGTACAACCGACCTACCACAGATTTTTCAGCCAAAATTAGGTCGTTTAAGATCAACTCACCTCTGTACAAAGTTGCACGGTTTAGCCGCCATAAGCCTTCAAAGTTTGTTTTTTTTTTCTATTTTTTACCTATCTACTAAACAGGTAATCTGATCATTTTCAAATGTCACAGAAATATTGTAATGGGCAAGTAGTTTAGTCGTTATGAGAACTAGTGCAATTACACCCCTGCAAGGGTGTAAACTACACCCAACCCTAACTTTTTTATCGTATTTATTTCTCTTGCCGTTAGATAAATAACACGTTCATTTTTTTTTTCAAAGACCGATCTTTTTTCATTTTTTTTTTGCTTTATGATGCACTGATAGTTGCAGTAAACGATAGCTAAATAATTATTCTCCTGTAAATTGGCCACCTCGCTCACCGGATTTAACGCCCACGGATTACTTTTTATGAGGAACACTTAAACAGTTGCTATATTCTAGACCATAAACACCATAGAATAATTGTGGATGCGAGTGCAAAATTCAGTAAACATTTTACGGTTAGATGCAGAGATGATGAATAGGGTGCAGTTTAATTTTCTCCGTAGAATTAAGCTTTGTGTAAACGAAAACGGGGGTCAGTTTCAACATTTACTAAGAGTGTTATACAATAATCAATAATTTAATAAAAGTTTGCTGTTTTGGTTTGTTATTGACTTTGTATCCTACCCCTCTTGTTCTTTGCCAGTAAAGTTTTAGTATGTGAAAACTGGAACCTGTGATGAGCACTAATAAGTACACTTGGAGAACACCCAAATCACCACAACACATATTTCAGAGACCTTACGATCGTTACGTTGACAATGTCAACATCTTCTAGAATTTTCTTCCTCTGAAGATGTTGACATTGTCAACGAAACGATCGTAAGGTCTCTGAAATATGTGTGGTGATTTGGGTGTTCTCAAAGTTTTAGTCCTATTGGTCGATTGGTCCTTAAACATGCTCCAATGTAAATTTTAAGTGTGGTTGGTCGGTTGGTCCTTAAACATGCTTCAAACTTCGTGGACCAGTCCTAAGCCTGAATAAAGTGTGTTGTCGTTCCTATGATGAATTTTAGAACGCAATGAAACACTTAAATTCGATTACCACAGAAACGGCTCCTCAAATTAAAACCTACAAGGTATGCTTTTTGGAAGACAACATATCAGGTAATAAAATTTTCTGATAAAAAATTTGTTATACCGAGGCAGAAAAAGTTATTGAGCTTTAAATGAAGAGAAAGGGCTGCTGGTGGCGCCCTCTGCAAGGTACATCAAAACTATGATCAAACATGAATGGCTCATCCTGAAAAACCTCTAAGTACCAAATTTCATGTAAATCCTGTTATTACGAAGATAGATATTTAAAAAGGAGTTTCAACAAATAATAACTTCGACACCCTGTATTTCGAAAACTATTAACTTTTGGCACTAAGGTAAATTGGGCTAGATCCTGATATTTTAGCCTATGGAATCTGTCATAGAATTTTGTACAGGCCTTTTAGAGACACCTGTATATATATATATATATATATATATATATATATATATATATATATATATATATATATATATATATATATATATATAAATTTAGTTGGTACGTTGCCCTCATATATACCTTACTACATACCAAAATTTAACTTTCTAGGAGGTTTATAGAAAAATGAGATACAAATTTGAATCATATAATAAAAATTCGCTACCATAACGCAGTTGCTACGTCCTGAAATATTTTATTACTGGCCAGCTTTATAAAAATATTTAATAAACCCTTTCCAATTACATTATAGCTACTTTACTCTTCATTAACTAATTGGTTTTTACTTTTACAAAATTAATTTTTTAAAAGCATATTTTTTGCTGGCTTAGATGCAAAATGTTCCTGCCCTTCTATTAAAATTTGTAATGTTCCTGCCCTTCTATTAAAATTTGTTTTGTAGAATTCTTATTACGTAAAGACTTTTTAGTATTATTAAATTGACATACAAGGAGCTAAGCATTTAACCTTAAAAAGAAAAGAATAGATTTTTAAAACCGAATTTTACTTATTCAGCATAATCTCCTAAAAGAGTTACTCATTTAGCAAAACGTTTATAAGGCAACTGCAAACGCTTTTAAAAAATTCTTCATCTTAGTCTTCAAACCACTACCCAATAAGACACATAACTTCGTTGTTTGTCAAAAATTAATTGTTTTTTATAAGCTATGGGGATAAATAAAACTCTAATGGTTCGAGATACTGAGATTAAGGCGGGTCAATCAATTCTATTTAATGTTTGCAGTGCGATCTACGATATTGTACGGGGGCGTTATTTTGCATAAAAAATTTGCTGCGTTTTTCTACAACCGTTTCAGTAAATTTTCTTAAAAGAAATTTACTGACGAGGAGATTCCGACCTTTGAATTTTGAAAAAAATTTCTTCAAATGAGGGCGAACTAAGCCCCCTAGAACCGATATCCAGGGTCAGTTTCAATATATGCATATAAGCTACTGACATCTAGGATGAAACAAGGAACTTTGTAAGACGACTCCGGTACAAATTCTGTACGTCAGGTGCCGCCGTACAACCACAAACGATCTTGTACCGGAGTCGTCTTGATTATTGCTGGTATAACGCACTGATGAGCTCAAATAAGAGCGATACTAGTATGTGATTCCAGTAATAATCTTGACATATCTATTTCTATATATATATATATATATATATATATATATATATATATATATATATATATATATATATATATATATATATATATATATATATATATATATATATATATATATATATATATATATATATATATATGTGTGTGTGTGTGTGTGTGTGTGTGTGTGTGTGTGTGTGTGTGTGTGTGTGTGTGTGTGTGTGTGTGTGTGTGTGTGTGTGTGTGTGTGTGTGTGTGTGTGTGTGTGTGTGTGTGTGTGTGTGTGTGTGTGTGTGTGTATCTCACTGATCACTCAAAAAATAATAGGTCGATTTTGTTCACATTTTCTGAGTACCTCCCTTTTGCAAGTGGCCTGGATAAGATGCGGATTATGTAAATAAAATGTCGCAAGAAGAGTGTTCTGTAAACCCTTAAGTTTCAGCTTCAACCGTCTTTGTCCTTCATTTTACTAAAACATTTCCAGAAATTGAATTTCACGTAGACCCTTTCTCTGATGCTTTGGCGTTAGTTTTAGTTAAGTTTGTGGTTTAACGGTCTATAATCTTTAGTTGATTTTCGTAGACAAAATTCGTTAATGAGGAGACTGCGACCGATTTTAAAAAGATTTCCTCATATAAGCGCAAACTAGGCCCCCTATAAGATACGAGAAAAACTGTATATGTTAATTATAGGGTGCCTTGAGCTCCATCTCATAAAATTATTTTGACAATCATAGGATGGCCCATAAGTCGTTGGTGAGACCTACAATATTTTTTTCGAACACCCTTATATTATTGCCTTTTTCCATTTATTATTTGCTGAAAATGAAAAATAGTCACTTTTAAGAGTTTTAATTCAAGTTTCATAGTAGCTGTTGATGCCTTTAGTTGGTAAAACCGTGCCAGAGTTAACATAGATTTGTGACATGAGAAGAGGTTGTTTTCTTCTCTACAACCGGATTAAATTTTTACAGTATCCACAGCCAAAAGAATTTTCTCTGTGAAGCCACAGAAAAAGTATCTAGTTCTGTATTTAGGTCAGATTTGGAATATTTTTTATTTATTTAATTTATTTATATTTCTAGTAGTTAATTTTCTTGTGCAAAATGTTCTTTTAATAGCGAATTTTCTTATAAATTAATTAAATGAATTTACTTTGAAGAAACGTTTGTTGAGAATTGTTGTATGAAAAATTATTCAATTGATGGAACATTTTTTAGACGAAATTGATCGAAAATAATCTTTTAATGGATTTTCGTACAAACAAATTAGTTGATTTTCAATTTTAATTACAGATTCAATTTCTGAATCTGTTTGCATGTTTATCTCGGTTATGTTGGCTTCCATTAATTCCCATTGCCTTTCTAATTCCTTCAAGTTTCTTTTATAGCTGGAAAGTAGATTGACGTCGTCCATAGCTTCTGCTTCTTCCAATATTCTTTTAAATTGGTTTACCATCACTTTTCGTTTTTTTGTTAATCTTGTGACTTCTGGAGTTTCCATTCTTTCCATACCATTCTTCTCTTCTCTTAGTAATTTTGGAAGATACATATTTGACGTTTCTTCTGCCGAACCTTCTTCAAATTCAGCTTGTAATCGTAGTTTCATAGCTTGTATGTATTTTTTGATATCATTATGAACTTTCTCCATTTGTTCAAAATATCTTGTTTCATAATACGGGTGTTCTAGTGGCCCTAATGCTTCTAACCGTCTGTTGTTTGCTATAGCTTTGGCCCACTCTTTTTGTAATAAATTTTCCTTTTTTTCGAACCCTTCTAGTGTTCTTCTATTTATTGGTTCTTTTTTCATATTTGTTAATAAATTATTCATTGATTTACCTATTGCCTCCTGGGCTACTGCTAGGTTATTGACTTCCTCCATTATGCTTCCTTGGTTTAATAAGTTTTGTGGCTTTGTTACCTTGTCTGATGCTTAGTTCTTCTTTTATTCTGATTACTGGTTGCCTGTGACCTATATCTTGTCTTTAACCCTGTATTGTTGTCTTTGACCCTGTATCTGCTTTACTGGAACTGACCTTCTTTCGGTACTGCCCTGTCTGCTTCTGTTTATTTGCTATATTGGAACTGACCTTCTTTTTGGTGCTGCCCCGGAATTTTATGTCCTGTATTTTTGCTTTATTGGAACTGACCTTCTTCTGGTACTGCCCCGGACGTTTTCTGCCCTGTATTTTTGCTTTATTGGAACTTAACCTTCTTTTTGGTGCTGCCCCGGACTCTTCTGTCCTGTTTATTTACTTTATTGGAACTGACCTTCTTCTGGTACTGCCGCGGACTCTTCTGTCCTGTTTATTTACTTTATTGGAACTGACCTTCTGGTACTGCCCTGGACTCTTCTGTCCTGTTTATTTACTTTATTGGAACTGACCTTCTTCTGGTACTGCCCCGGACTCTTCTGTCCTGTTTATTTACTTTATTGGAACTGACCTTCTTCTGGTACTGCCGCGGACTCTTCTGTTCTGTTTATTTACTTTATTGGAACTGACCTTCTGGTACTGCCCTGGACTCTTCTGTCCTGTTTATTTACTTTATTGGAACTGACCTTCTTCTGGTACTGCCCCGGACTCTTCTGCCCTGTTTATTTACTTTATTGGAACTGACCTTCTGGTACTGCCTCTTCTGTCCTGTTTATTTACTTTATTGGAACTGACCTTCTTCTGGTACTGCCCCGGACTCTTCTGTCCTGTTTATTTACTTTATTGGAACTGACCTTCTGGTACTGCCCTGGACTCTTCTGTCCTGTTTATTTACTTTATTGGAACTGACCTTCTTCTGGTACTGCCCCGGACTCTTCTGTCCTGTTTATTTACTTTATTGGAACTGACCTTCTGGTACTGCCCTGGATTCTTCTGTCCTGTTTATTTACTTTATTGGAACTGACCTTCTTCTGGTACTGCCCCGGACTCTTCTGTCCTGTTTATTTACTTTATTGGAACTGACCTTCTTTTGGTACTGCCCCGGACTCTTCTGCCCTGTTTATTTACTTTATTGGAACTGACCTTCTGGTACTGCCCTGGATTCTTCTGTCCTGTTTATTTACTTTATTGGAACTGACCTTCTTCTGGTACTGCCCCGGACTCTTCTGTCCTGTTTATTTACTTTATTGGAACTGACCTTCTGGTACTGCCCTGGACTCTTCTGTCCTGTTTATTTACTTTATTGGAACTGACCTTCTTCTGGTACTGCCCCGGACTCTTCTGTCCTGTTTATTTACTTTATTGGAACTGACCTTCTGGTACTGCCCTGGATTCTTCTGTCCTGTTTATTTACTTTATTGGAACTGACCTTCTTCTGGTACTGCCCCGGACTCTTCTGTCCTGTTTATTTACTTTATTGGAACTGACCTTCTTCTGGTACTGCCCTGATTATTTTCACTAAAATAAAGGGTATTTGGAGACTTGGGTTAAAGGATATTTGATAAGGTTTAAATGAGCACTGTATTTTCACTGGCACTGATTCTTTTTCGTCGAAGGGCCCTGCTCTTCAACTACTCTTGTCTTCGAAGGACCATGTTTACGGAAGCGGAGATGAATAATTGGAATAAAAGATGTAGGAACGAAGCACATGTGTTATGACATAGATAACGGTATATTGGTAACGATATTAATTCACAAAACTTATTATTTAAAAACTATTATATAACAAAAAAAAAGGACTTACATAGTTGGTGATATGTTGACTATTAAGATTAACAGTGATTTCTTGTATATCAATGAACAATATTTATAGTAAATTTATCTAGGTTCTAACATTCTTAAATGCTGGCTTCAGCAGATTGCGATACATTGTACGTTTGCTATTTTGCGTTTGTTTATTTGTTGACAAAACAAATGCAGTAGTATCAATGCCAATGTTATTCAACAACATTGACCTACTTAATTTAGATTGATTTCTTAATATTAATTTATTTGTGATTTTATTGATCTTACTAACTATGTTTCGTATACGTCTTATACTGCCCTTCTGGCATTGCCATGGTTCTCTGAACAACGAGAAATTAAGTCATTTTTGTAAATAGATGAAATCATTTCGATAGGCGTATGGCAATCTTGAAACAGTTCTGTATTTGTGTATATAGTTTTTTAATGCAATTGAATCAAACAAAGAATATTGTTTTAATAATAATTCAAAGATATTCTTTGGAAAGTTTTTGAATATGAAACAAAATTATCTTTCTTTATTAAATCGAAAAATTGTAGTTTGTTTAAATCCGAAAATCTTACTTGCAATTGATTAATTATTGTGTCCAAAATTTCATTAAAAATTTGTTAATAATTCTATGTTAAATTTTGAATACCTAATGTTGTCTTTCTTTTCTTTGGTGCTGGTTCGTTATTTTCAAAATCGTCAAATAAGGAGTTGTAAATCTGATTAAAATGAATTTCATTATTTCTTAAATCTTGCAATGTAGTAGTTTATACAATCAGACGTTTCTTAGCGTAAGAAATATCTGTGCTTCTATTTTGTAAAATTAAAAATACAACATCAATATGTTCGAATATAAATTTAAAAGTGTGTGAAAGAAAAATTTCGGGACGCAGCAAGTGCATTATGGTAGTGAATTTTTATTAAATGCTTAAAATTTAAATAACTCAATTTTCTATAAACTTAGAAAGTTCAATTTTGGTGCGTAGTAAGGTCTTTCTTAAGGCAACGTAATCACCAAATTTCATTTAAATAACTTTGTAATTTTCGGAGAAAAAATTTTTTTTTAAAGAAAACTCAAAATCTTCCCGAAAAACCTTGTCGGATTTTCCTGGATAACGAACTCATCCAAGCCATTAATAAAATAAAGGTACTTGCCGAGTTTCATAAAAATAGGTTAATTATTTTTTGAGTTATCAGTTGGATACACACACATATATATATATATATATATATATATATATATATATATATATATATATATATATATATATATATATATATATATATATATATAACATATAAAAATTGAAACTGACCCTGGATATGTGTTCTAGGGGTCCTAGTTCGCGCTCATTTGAAAAAAACTATGCAAAGTCTCACCATCGATACCTCTCTATTGGTGATTTTTGTTAAATAAAAATTCACTAAGAAGAAAATGGGCATCGTTAAGATGTCGTTTTAGGTCAATATATTCTCTCAGAGTTTGTTGATCTTGTTTGAAATCATCGTGATTCAAAATATAATAAAAAACTTCTATTAATTTTTTACTGTTTGACAACACTGTAGAAACTAGCCAAGTAAAATTCCACCTTACCAACGCGGTAGAGGAGCCTGGCCTCCGAGCACGTGATTTTAAGCGCGGTTTTAATTGGTTTGCCAGGGCTAATGTTTGTATGCATTCAAACAAATGTGTTAAAATATGGTGCAAAGTTCAAAACATCGGAACCGAGCCTCCGTGACGTCACGCAAGCACACAATCAGACCGCGCCGTTTTGGTAATATACTTCTCAGCAGCGTTGCCGGTTGTAATTGTAATTGCAGATTTGGAGAATTTTTACATGAATATGGTTTGAATAATAATTAATAATATGAATAAGTGTGACTTTAATATTGAATATTGGATATTGGATTAAAGTTATATGTAACTTACTGACTACCTGAATAGGAAGGATTTAGCTAATTCTGAATAGGGAGGCCCGGCCTCCTCTTCCTCCTTGGAGAAACCGCCACTGCCCTACATGTTTTATCAAGTGACCCAGTTCAATCTACCCAGTAGATTTATAGTCAATTTAGGTTAATTACGATGTGCAATTACACACAAAAAATGAAGCCGTATTGTGTAAATGAGCATCGCTTTACCCGCCTCATTACTGTGCGTGAATTTAGGACAGATTATTACTTTTTGTGTAAGTTTGTCGCCAGCCGACATGATAACTTATGATGGGCTATATTATTTGGTAAATATTTTTTGTGCGGCAGTCTACAACAAAGGTCTGTAAGCCTCATTGAAAGTGTATCTGGAATGTGTACCCTTTCAAAATGTGAAAACGTCGATGAGTTGACTGTAGACTTGAACATGTGGGCTTTAACTGCAAGATTAATGATCTGCTGCTAATGTAACAGCTCAGGTTTCGCAAGAAAAGGGGAAATTCAGACCTGCTGTTAATATACAAAACGTTTGTGTGATCAGTAGTAGCAGGAATATGATTATAAAGTATGTCGCATGTCTTTTACATTTAATAACATAGCAACATAACATAAAAGAGCCTCGGTGGTTCAGAGGTAAGAACGTGTGCCTTTGAACCGAAGGGTACTGGGTTCGATCCCAGGGTTCTCCTTTCACTTTTTCAGTACAAACTGTAACATTAACATCAACCGAGGTTCTGGCATTGTATTTGAGCAAGTTGAATGTCTGCACGTTCCGCCCTTCGGAGAGGGCGTAAAGCCGTCGGTCCCGTGTCCAGGCCATGTTGGGCACGTTAAAGATCCCTACCCTTCTTACAAAAAGGCAGGGGTTCGGCAAAATTTCCAGGACGGTGAGGAGAAACTGCTCCCTGGCGTCGGTGGTTGGACATAGTCGCGGAAATGGGCCGACGTTAAAGTAACAAAACACACACACACACTCACACAACATAACATTTTTTTTAAATCAACATTTACATGGTTCGTCACAAATAAAATAATTGTATAACGGACTTACACATGACAACGAGGAGGTGACTAAGTGAAGATTGGAACCTGTGATGAGCACCGATAAGCACACTTGGAGAACCTAAATCATCACAACACATTTTAAACGACCTAACGATCGTTTCGCCAACAAAGTTTCATCAGAGGATGAAAATATTCTAACTGATTTCTACCTCTACATATATTTATATTGACTTTTAGGTACCGAAACCGAGAGTGGAATTTTTAAATCGCAGGCGTATCTCTTGTGTGCTGTATATTTAATTGCCGAACGAAGTTATTGAACTTCTTTTATTACCTTACCTGACAGCTTAGTGATCACTTGTTGATATTTTCGTTTGTCAGAAATATCTGCATTGTTTTATTATCTCGCGGGCGCGCTTTTGTCGGTATTTATTTTATAAACCTATCAATCAAGTGACTGCTCATGGGAGGCGGTGCCAGCTAGAGGTAGATAGTATATATATATATATATATATATATATATATATATATATATATATATATATATATATATATATATATATATATATATATATATCGAAGGCGTTCAATTGTCCCGGTTTTTTAACATGTTAGTAAAAGAAAACAAAATGTTACACGCATAGGGAAATAATCCAACCTGGGCAGTCCGCCTTTCACCCGAGCATTCTACCACTGAACCTCAAACACTGGCTGATAAATGGTTTGCTTGTAACATAATAATAATAATAATAATAATAATAATAATAATAATAATAATAATAATAATAATAATAATATTAATAATAATAATAATAATAATAATAATAATAATAATAATAATAATAATAATAATAATAATAATAATAATACGAATTCACTGGAATTAGTGAATGTTTCCCTTTGAGGGAGTGTGAAAGCTCTTCTAAAGCTAAAGTCGATAATAATAATAATAATCAAAAATCTACAACGGAAGGCACGAAACCTCCTAACAAAATCCAAGAAGCATCGCCCCCGTAGTACCATCGAGCGAGTAACCCCACCTAGACACTAAGGTGGAAGAGGGGTATTCGATATTGGTAAATAGTTGGACCAGCAGATAGTGAACCTGCGTACATATTTACATATATACAGATGATTCAACACCCCTAAAATTACAAGTCAAATACAAAGTCACCATCGAACTGATCAGGACAAGCTGCCTTCTTGGATTTTTTTAATTTCAACCACACACCACGAGGGCTCACAGCCTAAACACTATCGTACCGTGGGTGTCGGGAAGGAGGAAAAAGGCAACTTCTTTATTCTAGACTTGAATGTTTGGAGGTTTGGAGGAGAAGAAAAAACATGTGCCAGCAAGGGATTCCACAACTTGGAAGTCCTTGGGACAAAAGAGCGGGCATAACAAGATGTTCTATGTATGGTGACCTGGACAGTAAAAGGGTGCATTCGCTCTGTTCCCCTGCTAGATCTGTTGGGGGCAGCAGGTGGAATAACTATGGAAGAAAGCTCCTCTGAGCAGTGCCCGTGCAGATATCTGTAAAAGAGAGACAGGTCACCAACGGCACGTCGGTGGGCAAGGGATGGCAGCCTTTGGGTGAGGATAGGGTCACCTATGAGACCTATAGCTCTCTTATGAATGGAGTTCAGAATAGCGAGCGTAGAAGCGGCAGCGGCATCCCAGATGTGGGAGCAGTATTCGAGGTTTGGCCTTATTTGTGAAGTATATAAGGTATAGAGATTAGCTGGTGAAAAGTGTTTGCGAGCCCGGAAGAGGAAACCTAATTTCTTAGCAGCCGCTTCTGCAATTGATGTGACATGTTGGTGGCAATTGAGATTTCGATCCACAGAAATGCCAACACGTGAAAAGCACTCATTACTTTGAATAACTTGGTTGTTCATTGTGATGGGTCTAGGGCTGGTGTATCTCTTATAAGATAGAAGAAAGACTGAGATTTGGTAGAGTTGAATTGTACAAGATTTCTACTTCCCCAGTCCAATATTTTTTGGAGATCCGCAGAGACAGAACCCTCCATTAGTCTGCGATCCTCATCTAATTGGGCCAAAGAGACAGGCTTAGAATATTGTATATTTGAGTGGAGGGTGCAGACGTCCGCGTAACTGTGAACTGGGTTGGATGTGCTAGAGAGGAGGTCATTGTTCTGGAGCAGAAACAAATTAGGGGATAAAGCTTAACCTTGAGGGACTCGTGCATTAATTGGATACAGTTTAGAGGAATCTCCATCCACGACAACAACTATTAGCATTTTCATTGCGTTTCTACGTAAGTTACAAGTGTAGTTATGTTAAGGTTATGTTTATTTATTTGTTCCATTATTTTAGACTTGTTTGTAAAGATGCCTTTCACACCGGAGCACGATGCCTTTATTTTGATGGTGGTGCACGAAATCCAAATGGAAGTTGGTCTTATTCGTTACAATCGTGCATCGAGCAATATTCTGAACTTTTTCCCGAGGATAACATTCCATACGATATTTTTGAAAACCACAGATTGGTCCTTATTAAACGATAAGAGGAAAAGCACTGTATTTGCAAAGGCAAATCTACAGGCAGACCAACTATTCTAACAGAGAATGTTGTTGACGATATTCGACATCGCATGGAACGAAGCCCTACCAAATCAGTTTGTCGGTTATCTGCCCAAACAGGTACATATTTGTTACATGTTACACAATACACATTTTTAAAACCGTAAATTAGATGTTTAAATAACCCTTTTTATAAGAAATGCAAAAAAGAATTAAAAACTTATTTTATGTACTGAACACTGGTTAAAATGTTTTTTGTAATGCTAGTTTTGTTTGTTTTATTTTGACATCTATACAAAATAAAAGTAAATTTTTATAACGTTTTTACGAACTGGTTATTAATGTTAAAATTAATAGTGTTAGATTTGAATTCCCCAACCCTTGAAACCTCAAAAGTGACATTACATCATCAACGGAATGCCGCTAACGCATCGCATCTCGATAGGTCAATTTTAATCTCTTCTGAGAAAAAGAAATATTTTTTTGCTCTGCGAAAAATATTTTCACTCTAATGCGTAAATGTGGATGTAGAATTGAAGAAAACTAAAAGTTTAAGACATTTACTATTTCACCTTATAATTTTTATATTTTTTATAAAACCACAAAGGAAATAACGCCACTGGCAACTTAGGGATTTCCTTTATTCAGGTGGTACAACCGTGCATGTTTGGTTGCCTAACTTAAGCAGTCACGTGGGACTCGGGAATTAATGAAGGTCCTGTATAAATGGGTATAGGAAAAAAGTAGTATAAGTATAATTAAAAATTAAACTATGTGGATATAAAATTGAAACCCTGCTCACATTCTGGAATAAGATTTGTTATTCCATTTGTATACATCGGAATTGGCAGAACTCGATTGATTAGCCAAAAACCGACGAAAAAGGTAGGGCTATCCAATTTCCTGTTCATTGAATAATGGTACTGATATCTCATCCTTAAAATCTTGTCCTTATTGAAAGCCAGTCTCATTTCACAGAGCCAAATTCGGAAAATATAATCAGGGAATGCTTGATATAAGATCATTTGTCTACTTAAATCTCATTTTCTTATGAAATTCCAAGCTAACAAGAGAGATATAATCTAAAATACTACGAAATGTAAGTTCTGCTTTGTTTCTTGTAACGACTGTATTTATAAATTATCTCAGCAACTGTTTTTTCCATGTAATTGTTTTCACTATGTGAAAACTGGAACCGGTGATGAGCACTGATAAGTACACTTGAGAATCCAAATCACCGCAACAAATATTTTTTAAAGATCTTACGATCGTTTCACTAATCACGTTAGCATCATCAGAGGATGAAAAATTTCTAAACTAAATTGACAGCTACAAATGTATTTATATAATACCTAGATATACAAACCAAACCTAAGGTAAAATTGTAGTCGGAGACCCATCGTTTGTCTATTGTGTCTATATTGAACGTACGAGGTTGACAAACTACTTTAATCTTCTAGTTGAGCTTTTAATTTAACGGATAACGGGCTTAAAATGAAAGGTGACGCGTTATCTCTCTTCGTCTGTAAATTGAAATTCGTCACGAAACAAGAATATTTTTAGGCAGTAAATCGCCTTTGACATCCGCATGGTTTCATCTTCCGGGCTCGCAAATACTTTTCACCAGCTAATCTCTATACCTTATATACTTCACAAATAAGGCCAAACCTCGAATACTGCACCCACATCTGGGGTGCCGCTGCCGCTTCTACACTCGCTATCCCGGACTCCGTTCAGAAGAGAGCTATACATCTCATCGGTGACCCTGTCCTCACTCAAAGGCTGCCATGCCTTGCCCACCGACGTGCCGTTGGCGACCTCTCTGTCTCTCTTTTATAGATATCTGCACAGGCACTGCTCAGAGGAGCTTTCTTCCATAGTTCCTCCACCTGCTGCCCCCAACAGATCTACCAGGAGAACAGAGCAAATGCACCCTTTTACTGTCCAGGTCACCAGATATAGAACATCTTGTTATGCCCCTTTTTTGTCCCGAGGACTTCCAAGTTGTGGAATTCCTTGCCGGCACATGTTTTTCCTTCTTTTCCGAACCTCCAAACCTTCAAGTTCAGAATAACAAGTTGCCTCTTTCCTCCTTGTCGACACCCACGGTACGATAGTATTTAGGCTGTAAGCCCTTGTGGTGTGTTGTTGAAATAAGAACCGGATTCACCCCATCCTCCTCTGGCGTAAGCACTCGTGGTGTGTTGTTGAAATAAAAAAATAAAAAAATAATAAATAAGAATAAAAAATTCTGCTTAAAATAACAAAGCGTTTATTGAAATATGTTGTACACAGACACAACAAATTTCATGTTTCTAGCATTAAAAGAAATTGGGTTAAGAGTCTTAGAAATATGTTTTATAAAAAATTCGCTACTATAGTGCACTTGCTGCGTCTAAACTTTTTATACCATACATGAACATTTTAGTATTTTGTCGTATCTAATTAAAATTTCTCGACAAAAGCAGTCTATAGAATTTCTAATATCGACCAACTTAAAGTATCGTCACTAAAATATTCCTTGGATGACTTTAACTGCATTGCAAATATTTGTATTCCGAGCAATTATTCCCTCGCTAAAGCGTAATTCCAAGTATCAGAGAGTATCAGGTCCACATTTGCATTTCTAAGTACCGTGGATTCCGCTCGTTCACATAGGCAACTTAGTTAAATTTAAGCTGTTTTTCAGGCTGTTAGGTGACGTCAGCCTTCAGGAATAAAGTACGTTCTCGGTGTGACGTATCTATTGTATGTTTCCCTTGGGGACAGCAGTGAATTTATTGTGTTCCAAAGAAAAGAGCATGCTTCGTGCGCCACAGAACAAAGTTTGTTACAGAAGTTAACACCACTGCATATTTCAGCCAGTCAGTACGTTTGTCATTAGTTTGAGAGATATAATGATTTCTCTTACCAAACAGCTCGTTATAAAATAGTTGTAATGCGCTCTGATCACAGTAAAAGTAAAAAGAAAACTGCCGTGCTAACAACTGGGAGAGCAACGGCTTAAAGTGAGAGAAGTTCTGACGCAGTAAGCGCTTTATGGTCGCGGATTTTCATAGAAATGATTAGGGGTGAGAGGGGAACCTTCTGGCGGCGGCAGGTTAGAACGACTTCGAAAAAAGTAAACTCTGAATGTATTTTCTTAATAATAACTCGACCACAAACAACTGTCATATGGCATAATGCGCGCTGTCAGCTCTCAAACCAACCTAAAAGATTCAAGTGTCTTTAGCTTGCTATTAGTGAATTTTTATTTTAAAAAATTCACTTTTAGAGAGGTATCGATGGTGAGACTTTGCAAAAATTTTTTCAAATGAGCGCGAATTAGGACCCGTAGAATCCATATCCGGGGTCAGTTTGAATTTTATATGTTTATATATATATATATATATATATATATATATATATATATATATATATATATATATATATATATATATATATATATATATATATATATGTATCCGTCTGATAACTCAAACAATAATTAACCGATTTCAATGAAACTCAGCAAGTGCCTTTCTTTTATTAATGGCTTGGATGAGTTCGTTGGCCAGGAAAATCGGACGGGGTTTTCCGGGAAAATTTTGAGTTTTCTTTCAAAAAAAAAATTTTTCCCGAAAATTTCGATAAAATTTGGTCTACATATTGCTTTGGGAAAGACCTAACTATGTGCCAAAATTCAGCTTTCTAGGGTTACAGAAAATTGAGCTATTCAAATTTGAAACATTTATGTTTAAATCATAGGTCAAGTATGTAGTTGCTGTTGGTTAATCAATGACAGCTTCTATTATTGTCATTGACTCATGAAATTCATATGTTAATTTCAGAGAAATGTCAATAATACTGAATTCACTGATTGTTAATCATTGGCAGCATTTACGATTATATATAACCTTATTGTAATTTATTATCATTTATCACCTCTGTAGTATAATTATTTTTTTCTTTACAACTCGCAGCGTTTTTAGTCAATTGTTGTTATTAATAGTCAATAGTTTCTCCCCGAACACACACGGCTTCCATTGACTTCTGCTTCTGCCGCTGTTACAGTCTTTTTAGAGGTCCAGTTGTAACCACTCATACAGCCAGTGTTTTTTAACCACGTGGCTGGGGGACTGATCGAATTCATTCCCAGTTGCTGTTGATCTACTCATATTCTCTGAATATGTTTGAAGATGTGGTATCTACTTCATTTCAAGTCACTATTAACCGACTATTTATGAAATCAAATAAGTAAATTTAATCGATTGTCATAAAATATGTAGTGTATTAAGACCAAGGTAAAAAGAAATAAAACATATAATAACTGTGCACATTTTGATTATATTTTAGGGTGTGCGGCGCACACCTAGCTCAGCTCACTAGGAGAAATCGCCACTACTTGAGAGAGGTATTGTCACAGCATAATATCTTATTAAAGTTCATTTGTAAATAGGTTTAATTTTTATAAGTTTATATATATATATATATATATATATATATATATATATATATATATATATATATATATATATATATATATATATATATATATATATATATATATATATATATATATATATATATATATATATATATATATATATTATATATGATAACTCAAAAAATAATTAACCGATTTCTATGAAACTTGGCAAGTGCCTTTCTTTTATTAATGGCTTGGATGAGCTCGTTATCCAGAAAAATCGGACGGGGTTTTCCGGGAAAATTTTGAGTTTTCTTTCGAAATTTTTTTTTCTTCGAAAGTAACAAAGCTGTTTTAATGAAATTTACTATATATGTTGCCTCAGCCTTACTACGTACCAAAATTCAACTTTATAAGTTTAGAGAAAATTGAGTTATTCAAATTTTAAATTTTCTTTCAAAAAAAATTTTTTTTCTCCGAAATTACAAAGTTATTTGTGGATATCTTGCCTTAGGAAAGACCTTACTACGTATTGAAATTAAACTCTCTAAGTTTATAGAAAATTGAGTTATTTAAATTTGAAGCATTTAATAAAAATTCACTACCATAACGCACTTGCTGCGTCCCGAGTTTTTTTTATTATTTTGGCTCACAAATGTAATTTCAGATAATAATTATATATTGTAAGTGCCTTATTATGTATGTACATATATAAGACGCAAAATAAATAAGTTAATTACGAGAGCGCAGCTCGAGTTGTTTGATCTTTCTTGAGTGTATTTTATGGTGATAAAAATGATACAACAGCTTATCCACAACCGACAAAAAGACAACAAAAAGAATTAGGTGCTGAAATAAACAATATAATTATAAATCATTCATGTAATGCCGTGTTGACAGTTGTGAACCTATTATTTCAATTAAATAGTCTTGGATTACCTGGTTGCTATAGTAATTTGTTGATTTATTCTAGTAGGTACCTTGCAAGGTTTATAGATTTAATCTATCAACCTTGAGTACCTTAAATGTTTATTAGCTTCATTCTGTGTATGAACGTTATTTGGTTAAACTGAATTCAAAATTAACTTCGTTGATGGAAGAAGAAGCTCTACCATCAGAAGTGTTGGAAGAGGCTGAAAAAGGGGGTGCAATTTGGAGAACCCAATTAATCACAACACAGTTTTCAATGCAGGCTATAGAGAAATTTCTTTGGTGAGGCCAGCTATTGCACATATCAACAATGCAGTTATATATTTCCGTAGAGCAAGGTGGTTTCGCATTGGCCACTACTGAAAATGAAGCGATGGATCTTTTTCTTAAAACACAACTTATATCTTGGTCAATCAGGGTAAATTATAAGTTTATCACGAATATACTATTCGAAGATCACGTAAATGCAAAGAAACAGTTTGTTGTATAAATAAAAATAATAACGAAGCTATACAATATGACAATATAACAACAAATAATTATGCTCTAAAATTTTATACCAAAGACAGATTATCATTATTATTATTATTATTATTATTATTATTATTATTATTATTATTATTATTATTATTATTATTATTATTATTATTATTATTATTATTATTATTATTATTATTATTATTATTATTGTTGTTGTTGTTGTTATTATTATTATTATTATTATTATTATCCTTTATTGTAAGTACAATTTGAAGAACCCAATTCATCACAACACAGTTTTCTGACCCGACGATCGTTTAGCTAACAAAGTTAGCGTCATCAAGGGGATGAGTAAACTCATCAGTATTAGTGCTCATTACAGGTTCCAATTTTCACTCATCCTTTATTGTGTTAAATTTTACAGAATGTCTGATACAATAAGTCAAGGACGATTTGAGCTGTATAATATGACATGATTAGTGAAGTTTCTTAAAAAAATGAAGTAATGAGGAGCTCGACTCTTGAATTTTGTAAAAATTTCCTCAAATGGGCGTGAGCTAGGCCCCCTAGAACGAATATCCAGGGTCAGTTTCAATTTGTATATATATATATATATATATATATATATATATATATATATATATATATATATATATATATATATATATATATATATATATATATATATATAGGATGGCGCATTGAAAACGAAACAGACCGATTTGCGTCTAGAGAATTTTTTTCTTTAAGAAACGCTGAAACACGGCAATTTTAATATTGAGGGGGACATGTTTTGACATAAAACTCAACTTTGTCACATCAACCCCTTAAGGGTGGTGATAACAACCCTTATATTTTAAATAGGGCACACGGTCGAGTGTTACATCATTTGAAAGCTCTTTCTTTTCTGAATTCAGCACACTAATTTTTTTGGAAGTTTTATTAACTCGTTTAAAAATTATTCACAGTTGAAAATGCAAAAACGCATTTCACTCATTCCGATAAGAAATGTGCGGATAGTCAATGTTTTGTTGGTTTTTAAACAAAAAATTGACCATCAGAACATTTCTCATCGGAATGAGAGAAATGCGGTTTATTATTTCAGTTTATTGGGCGGTTTTATACTTGATAGCACTACCGAAAATTAATTTCACAATGGTGTATTCTGTAGAAGAAAGAGTTGAAATAATTACTCTTTTTTTCAGAAACGATGACTGTGCCAACCGTACCACAAATTTGTTTAATGAACGACATCCGAACAGACATGTTAACAGAAAATACATTTTGGAGTTAGTTGCAAAGTTTCGACAAAGTGGTTCAGTAGCCAACAAAAAACGGGATCCTGAACGTGAATTTCCGGTTAGAAATGAGACTACTGAGATTAAAGTTTTAGGACAAATTGCTGCTGACCCAACTTTGAGCACGAGAAAATTGGCCACTGTTTCAAACATCAAAAGAAGAACTATTCAGCAAATATTGAAGCATCATAAATTTCACCCGTATAAAATTCATCTTGTACAACAACTGAATGGAGATGATTTCGATCGGCGGCTGGAGTTATGTGAAGTTATAACTGCACGAATAGCTGATAACAGGAACTTTCTGTTCAATATCTGTTATTCAGACGAGTGTACGTTTATATTAAACTCTACAGTCAATTGTCATAATTGTTGTTATTTGGCAGATAATAATCCAAGAAATTTTCACGAAGTCCACACATAAACTCCACAGAAATTGAATGTCTGAACTGGCATTTTTGGAGACCGTTTAATCGGATCAATTTTTCTTGATGGCAATTTTAGTGGCGAAACGTATTTGGAGGTACTAGAAGATATCGTTTACCCTCTGCTAATTGACATTGTTGAAAATGATTATCGCTATCAAGAAACTCAATTAGTATTTCAACAAAATGGAGGTCATCAGCATTTTTCACAACGTGTTAGGGAGTTTTTGAACAGATATTTTCCCGGACAATGGATTGGGCGTAGAGGTGCTATTGAGTGGCTCCCTAGATCACCAGATTTAACTCCTTTAGACTTCTTTCTATGGAGCCATTTAAAGAGTAGAATTTAGCAGCAAAACCGGAGTCTCTGGAAGAAGTACGACGACGCATTTTTGAAGAATGCCGTCTAATAACTCCACAAATGCTCCAGAATTACAGAGTTCGTTTTGAACAAAATTTGTACATTTTTGTATGGAAGCTGGTGGTCAACAATTTCAACACTTACTTAACGGATTAAATATTTTTCATCGTTTGGTTGTGTTTTTTAGTTTTTTTTTAAGAAAAAGTGACTAATTAGTGCATTTCTTATCACAATGAATGAAATACGTTCTTGCAACTCCAACTGCAAATAATTTTTAAACGAGTTGATAAAACTTCCAAAAGAATTAGTGTGCTGAATTCAGAAAAGAAAGAGCTTTCAAATTATGTAACATTCGACTCTTGTTTCCTATTTAAAATATAAGGGTTGTTATTACCTTTAAGGGGTTGATGTTACAAAGTTGAGTTTTATGTCAAAACATGCCCCCCCTCAATATTAAAATTGGCGTGTTTCAGCGTTTCTTTAAAAAAAATTCTCTGGACGCAAATCGGTCTGTTTCGTTTTCAATATATATATATATATATATATATATATATATATATATATATATATATATATATATATATATATATATATATATATATATATATATATATATATATACAGGGTTTTTCACGATAACCGTGCATTAGAAGTTTATGAAGTTCCCTGATATCCTAACTTTTGAAATTTTGGCAGCGGTCACAATTCGTAATTGTCTTTTATTCTAAAATATTTTCAAGGTCACACCACTTCCGGTTAGACCGGAAGTAGTCATCAACTTTGCTAATTTAAACAGAATGCCCTGTTTTTTATTGCATATTCGAATTCTCCATAAAATTTTGTGAATATTTATATTAGGCTTTCCTATCCCTATCTTCAACTGTTCCAAAGATATTGTGATTTCTCTGCATTTCGGTGATTTTGCAACCTTATTTTTAATAGTTCGTATTTCACATGTTTTTAAAGATAAAATGCTCGAATTTAGAATTTCGTAACTTATGGGAGGGGTCTTTCATATTATATGTCTTAAATTTACCTGTGTCATACAGAGTGTTCTAAATTTAGTTACTAACTTAGACATATTCAACGTGGCAAAAGTTTTTTTTTCAAATAGGACACCCTATATATTATTAAAAATTCGAGTTCTAAATTTAATTCTACACCGGTTTGATATAAGTTTGTCTATATTTATCTTCCATATGTTGCTTGTTATTAGCATTTTTAGGTAACAACCTCCTCTTCTAAAGAGTACACGTTAGACTAGACAACAAATACAGCTGTGATTGTCAGTCAGATAACAAAAGTGATATGATTTCATAAAAATATTTAATGTAATTATTTGAATAATAATAAAAAAAATATTAACAATAAACAAAAAACTGAACAAAGACCAAAAAAATAGTTAATTCAAATTTAAATGCTACGATCACTATAAATGTTCTATGTGACGACCATCTTGGTCAAGGCACTGCAAAATTCTACGGTTCATCTCATTCGTAGTAGCGCTTTTGATTTCATTTGGATCTAAATCTCTAAAAGCTCTAATTACACGATTTAAAAGATCCTCTCTACTTTGCACTGTTGTGTCATACAATTGACTTTTTATATGCCCCCAGAGATAAAAATCGGCGGGCGTTAAATCAGGAGAGCGGGGAGGCCATCTCCAAGGACCGTTGGGCCCAATCCATCTGTCTTCAAATAATTGCGTTAAATGCCAGTAAACTTCACCAGTGGAGTGGGCAGGCGCGCCGTCTAGGTGATAGCAGCGGCTTTGCCTTATATCTAGTGGTAGCCTTGCCAAAAAATTACGGACAGATCCCCTTAATAGTTCCAAATACTTTTCACCGTTTATATATTCTTCGTAAATTTCATAAGAGACCTTATTGTCCATAATGATGCAAAACTAGAATTTGTTTGAAAACGTCGTTCTCTAAATATATTAAGGTTCTCACTTGCCCAAAAATGACTATTTCTCCTATTCACAATTCCTTCCCTTCTAAATTTCGATTCGTCGGTCCACTTAATTTTAGAGAGAAAGTTCTCATCTTGTTGAATATTCAGAAACATGTGTTCACAGAATTCCACTCTTTTTAAATGGTCACCAGGTCGAAGTCCTTGTAGTACTACTTCTGAATATGGGTGCATTTTATGAGATTTCAATATTCTATGCACAGATGAACTTGATGTTTCCAAAGCTCGAGTAGCTGCAGGAATAGAGCTACACGGGTAAACTTGAAAATAAGCCAAAACCTTTATCTCATTATCTTCATTTTCAGTTACTGGCTTTGGATCATGGCGTGTAGTTTTGACACTTCCAGTCAATTTAAATCGTTCCTCTATCCTTGCGAATGTTCCTCTAGTCATTGCCGATGGAGTCGGATACCTCTCGTTAAACATCCTGCATGTTCTGCTTACAATCCGATTGTATTCCCCATGAATATAAAATAAATTGAAAATATCCATATTAGAGTACTCTTCACTATTCTGCATTTTTATTGGCTTATTATTTCTATAACGTGACTAATACAAACACACTCAGATTAACTTTAAAATATAAATGACGCTTTAGAATTCATGTGTTGTCAAAGTTACGTTTTCTGGCAGCCACAGCTGCCTTTATTTTGCAGGGTAATGTATATTCACTAGAAAAGGAGTTTGTTACCTAAAAACTCTAGTAGCAAGTTACTCGTAAGAGATAGGTATAGGAAACCCTATATAAAACCGGTATAGAATTAAATTTAGAACTCGAATTTTTAATAATATACAGGGTGTACTATTTGAAAAAGTGACTTTTGCAACATTGAATGTGTGTAAGTTGGTCTTTAAATTTAAAACACTCTGTATGATACAGGTAAACTTTAGGTAGGTAATATGAAGGCTTAATCCTAGAAGTTATAGTATTCTAAATTCCAGGCTCTTATCTTTAAAAACATGTGAAATACAAAGTGTTATAAATGAGGATAGAAGTTCCGCAAAATGTAAAAAAATCACAATATCTCTGGAACAGTTGAAGATAGGGATAGGAAAACCTAATATAAATCTTCATAAAATTTTATGGAGAATTCGAATATGCAATAAAAAATAGAGCATTCTATTTAAATTAGCAAAGTTGATGACTACTTCCGGTCTAACCGGAAGTGGTGTCACCTTGAAAATATTTTAGAATAAAAGACAATTACGAATTGTAACCGCTGCCCAAATTTCAAAATTT
This sequence comes from Tillus elongatus, assembly GCA_964006375.1. Lineage (NCBI taxonomy): Eukaryota > Metazoa > Arthropoda > Insecta > Coleoptera > Cleridae > Tillus > Tillus elongatus. The sequence goes on from OZ023263.1 coordinate 7,250,057, forward strand.
ATAATATCAGGGAACTTCATAAACTTCTAATGCACGGCTATCATGAAAAACCCTGTATATATATATATATATATATATATATATATATATATATATATATATATATATATATATATATATATATATATATATATATATATATATATATATCTTTAGGAATATTGCACTACACTGTAATCACTTTTAAATATACACTTTATTTGTTTGCTGTACGTTTGTGATTTCTTATTGGTTTGCGTGGACTGCAGTTTCGAACCGTCCCGGTTCATCATCAGCACGCTACTCAGTAGCGTGCTGATGATGAACCGGGACGGTTCGAAACTGCAGTCCACGCAAACCAATAAGAAATCACAAACGTACAGCAAACAAATAAAGTATATATATATATATATATATATATATATATATATATATATATATATATATATATATATATATATATATATATCACAGCGATAAGTCAAGAAGTAAAGGGCCGTTTTTAATAAAATTTTATGAGTAAATTAGTTTTGCAAGTGGCTTGGATAAGTTCGTTAGCCAGGAAAATCGGACCAGTTTTTCTGGGCAAATTTTAGGTTTTCTTCTGAAAAAAAATTATATCTCCGGAAATAACAAAGTTATGGCCACCATATTTGGCAAGCTGGTTTACGTTCTAAAAACCAAAATTAGCGTCTGTATGTTGAAAGAAAAAAAAAGTATAGGCACTTAATGAAGCAAATTTTTAGTGCCACTAAAGGTCAGAGAAGACTCAATGCCAAAATATTGTATGTGTTAAACAAAATCTATTAAATATTACAGACCACGTTTATCTTTCCATGGCGCAAAAAATTCAAGAAGTACCATAAAGATTGCTTTAAGAATTGTATAATTTTTCTCTTTTAAATGTCAAACTGGAGATTTGAAACGTGAAAATTAGTATAACTATTGCGGTTTATGAATAGAAAATATTGCATAAAATGTGTATTAGAATTTTCTAGATTTATGCTACTCTTCTCATTTGTTAAAATAACTGCAAAATATGCCCCTAAAGGCCTTACATATTACAAATAAATAACTTAGGACCATTATCGGTTATCTACTTTCTTCATTACAGTTTTCCAGGAACCTTACGTGGTGTAATGGTTAGTATGCGTGTCTGATGTGCGAAGTGACGCGGTTTCAAATCTCACTGTTGACTGAATTTCTTTTTTAACTTTTTTTTTCCTTTTTCGTCTTTGATTCCATTTTAACGTTATCTGATCAGATTATGTAATTCCTATATATTTTAGCGACTTTTTGTTGAAAATCAAAGATAAGCATTTTTAAGACTTTTAATTCCAGTCTAATAGTATCTGTTGTTGTCTTCAATGGGTAAAACCGTGCCACTGTTAACATAGACGTAGAGATTTGTTACATGAGAAGAGGTTGTTTTCTTCTCTAAAACCGGATTCTATTTTTACGGCATCCACAGGCAAAAGAATTTTCTCTGTGAAGCCACAGAAAAAGTATCTAGTTCTGTATTTAGATCAGATTTTGAATATTTTTTAATTTATTTAATTTATTTCTATTTCTATCAGTTAATTTTCTTGTACAAAATGTTCTTTTAATAACGAATTTTCTTATAAATTGATTTAATGAATTTTCTTTGAAGAAACGTTTGTTGCGAATTTTGGTATGAAAAATTATTCATCTGATGGAACATTTTTTTAAACGAAATTCATCGAAAATGAGGTTTTAATGAATTTTCGTGCAAACAAATTATTTTATTTTCAATTTTAATTACAGATTAGATATATAATTTAAATGTTATGTATTCTTTTTGCAAAATTTTGTGTAAAAAGGTATTTAGCCAGTTTTCGCAGAAATTTTTTTGTGCTTCGTAGAAATCATTTTTTGTAAGATGTTTTTGTGAAATTTGGTAGTTAATGATAAATGTTTAATAAGGTATCATGAAAAAATATTTACAGATTTTCTGGAAAAATTGTTTGCAAATTTTCATGAAATTTTTGTTGTGTCGTCGAAAAAGTTTTTGTGAAAAATTATACTTTGGTATGTGGGAAAATAACTTGAAATTGTGGGTTGGCCAGGAAAATCGGACCAGTTTTTTTTATTTATTTAATTTACTTTTATTAGGGAATTTTCTTGTACAAAATGTTCTGTTAATAGCGAATTTTCCTATAAATGAGTTTAATGAATTTTCTTTGAAGTAACATTTATGAATTTTTGTATGAAAAATTATTCAATTGATGGAACATTTTTTAAACGAAATTCGTCAAAAATAAGTTTTTAATGGATTTTCATGCAAACAAATTATTCAATTTGAATTACAGATTAGGTATATAATTTAAATTTTATGTATTTTTTTAGCAGAATTTTGTATAAAAAATATTTAGCCTGCTTTCGTTAAAAAAAGACATGGTTTAAAGGAAATTTAAGGCTTTTACTACCATATAAACTGATTTATTCTCAAAAACCCTACGCGTTTCAACACATTAACCTGCCATCTTCAGGGGTTTAGACAAATTTCCTGTCTTAATTACAGAAAGATGCTGTATGAAATATTGTCAAAGTTTGGCTTTTCATCTATTGTCCTCAGGATACCAAACAGAAACTGTGTAAAACAGGAAGGCAGGAACATCACAAGACTTGAAGAAACCAGAGGATGAATGCAAAGACGCTTGTTTTTTAGTTTAATTTTAATGAATCCTCTGGTTTCTTCAAGTCTTGTGATGTTCCTGCCTCCCTGTTTTACGCAGTTTCTGTTTGGTATCCTGAGGACAATGGATGAAGAGCCAAACTTTGACAACATTTTATACAGCATATTTCTGTAATGAGACAGGAAATTTGTCTAAACCGCTGAAGATAGCACGTTAATGTGTTGAAACGCGTAGGGTTTTTGAGAATAAATCAGTTTATCTGGTAGTAAAAGCCTTTAATTTCCTTTAAACCATGTCAAACTCAGACGTTTAGAAATAATATCATCTCAGCGAGGCTGGCTGACGTCACCAAAACTTATAGAAGGTTGTCGAAGTCTTCAGTCGCATTGTCCCTCAGAATTTGGTTCCTGACGACCTGCAGAAGGGAGTTGTGTCCTAGGTTCATCTGCAATGCATCAACAAGACAGTCCCAAGTTGTTTTAAAGCGCTTTCAAGGAAATTTAAGAGATCTGGGCGCTCAGACCACGGCATGGTCACTGCTTCCTGCGCAATGAAACCCGAGGTCACACAGTCATCACACCAACGTATCGTTTGGCACTACAACTCCGCAAACTGGGACCAAATGCGGGATTACTTTTCCTCATTTGCATGGGCGTCTGTCTGCTTCTCTCATCCTGACCCCTATGATATCTCACAAAACGTTACCGAAATTATCCAAGCTGGCATTGAATTATTTATCCCACGTACACAGAAAACCTCTTCAGCCACTCAAAAGCCCTGATTCTCTAAATCCTGTGACAAGGCCAGACTTGAAAAGGTCAAAGCTCACAAAACGCTTCTACACAATCCCAGTCAAGAAAATCGTCAAGCATTTAACGACGCAAGAAACCGCTATGTCCGCATTCTTTCTGAGGCAAAAAACTCGTTTAATAACCACATCAAAAACAAAGTCTTCTTAAGCTCCAACGGCGGCAAACCCTTCTGGACTCTTGCTAAATCTATTGGGAATAATTTCTGCAAAAGCACGTTCCCACCTCTTGTCTCAGGGGATGAAATTGTTTCTACCGCCCTGGGCAAGGCTGAACTTTTTGCTTCGTTGTTAGCCGGCAATTCTACTCTCAACCCACCTCCAAATGTTCAACCACCAACAGTCCCCAATGTCGCGCATAAAATGACGGATATCATTTTCAAAACTAAAAAGGTACGAAAGATGCTCTCTTCTCTTAATACCAGGAAAGCCTCTGGCCTTGACGAGATCCCAGCAATTGTTCTCAAAAAATGCGCACCAGAGCTTGCTCCTGTCCTGACTCGTCTGTTTCAAATATCTTATAATAAAGGCATATTCCCTAGTAACTGGAAAACTGCTCGACTACAACCCATCCCCAAGAAAGGATCCAAAGCGTTTCCCAGCAACTATAGGCCCATTTCTCTCCTTTCAGTCGTCTCTAAAATGATGGAAAAGTATATAAACACCGAATTACTAAAATTTCTTGAAAAACACAGTCTAATCCACGACAGGCAGTATGGATTCCGTCAGCGCAGATCGACTGCCGACCTCCTTTCCTTTGTCACCCATTCTTGGAACAAGTCTATGGAACAACACGGTGAATCCCAGATTGTTGCTCTAGACATATCCAAAGCATTCGACCAGGTCTGGCACGCAGCGCTGCTTAATAAACTTCCGGCCTATGGCCTACCACCAAAACTCTGTATGTGGACAGCAAATTTCCTCTCCAACAGGAGCATATCTGTTGTTGTGGATGGCCATTCCTCTAAACTGTATCCAATTAATGCAGAAGTTCCTCAAGGTTCAGCTTTAGCCCCTACCTTGTTTCTTCTCCTCATCAATGACCTCCTCTCGAGCACATCCAACCCAGTTCACAGCTACGCGGACGACAGCACCCTCCATTCAAATATACAATATTCTAAGCCTGTCTCTTTAGCCCAATTAGATGAGGATCGCAGACTCATGGAGGGTTCTGTCTCCGTGGATCTCCAAAAAATATTAGACTGGGGAAGTAGAAATCTTGTACAATTCAACCCCACCAAAACTAAGTCTTGCTTTCTTTCTCACAAGAGATACACCAGCACTAGACCCATCACAATGAACAACCAAGTTATTCAAAGTAATGAGTCCTTTTCTCTTGTTGGCATTTCTGTGGATCGAAATCTTAATTGGCACCAACATGTCACATCAATTGCAGAAGCGGCTGCTAAGAAATTAGGTTTCCTCTTCCGGGCTCGCAAATACTTTTCACCAGCTAATCTCTATACCTTATATACTTCACAAATAAGGCCAAACCTCGAATACTGCTCCCATATCTGGGGTGCCGCTGCCGCTTCTACACTCGCTATCCTGGACTCCATTCAAAAGAGAGCTATACGTCTCATCGGTGACCCTACCCTCACCCAAAGGCTGCCATCCCTTGCCCACCGACGTGCCGTTGGTGAGCTCTCTCTCTTTTATAGATATCTGCACGGGCACTGCTCAGAGGAGCTTTCCTCCATAGTTCCCCCACCTGCTGCCCCCAACAGATCTACCAGGGGAACAGAGCGAATGCACCCTTTTACTGTCCAGGTCACCAGACATAGAACATCTTGTTATGCCCGCTCTTTTGTCCCGAGGACTTCCAAGTTGTGGAATTCCTTGCCGGCACATGTTTTTCCTTCTCCTCCGAACCTCCAAACCTTCAAGTCCAGAATTAACAAGCTGCCTCTTTCCTCCTTGTCAACACCCACGGTACGATAGTATTTAGGCTGTAAGCCCTCGTGGTTTGTTGTTGAAATTAAAAAAAAACTGAGGAGGGGGTTACACATGGCCTACTCAAAGAAAAATGAGGTCGACCTTGGAATGAAGATAGTGCACGATGTGCTATCAGGTAGGTTGTGCATGCTCGAGTACGACACTTTAATGAGAATTAATGATGAACATTTATTATCTTTCCAATTTTATAAGAGAAATTCACTCAATCGAAAGATTGCTCATTTGCAAAGGATGAGAGAGGATTCTTCACACCGTAGAACATTAAAATTCAGCAATCATGTTTTTCATGAAAGATTAAAAAATCTGTCATCATTCGATCAATTCGACACCTCTCATACCAACCTGTTGACGCAGGGACTAAAGTTCGCAATCCCACCGAATATTAAATCCTTCATATTTGACACGGTTAGGGATACGGAAGTTTTTTTGGGGAGATTTAGAGTTGATAATGCAGATTTGTTACGTGGTTTAATCCACAATGTGATTTCCAAGTTTAGATCCAATTCGATTGGACTTAACCCATACGGCCCAGTCATTCCGTCATTGAAAAGAGTTATCAGGGACAATGACTTGTTTCTGTCTAAAGCAGACAAGGAGCATTGTGTGGTCATTCTGGACAAGAATGACTACGTCTCGAAAAGGGACTCCATTTTGTTCGTTCGTTAAAATTAAACTAAAAAACAAGCGTCTTTGCATTCATCCTCTGGTTCCTTCAAGTCTTGTGATGTTCCTGCCTCCCTGTTTTACGCAGTTTCTGTTTGATATCCTGAGGACAATGGATGAAAAGCCAAACTTTGACAACATTTCATACAGCATCTTTCTGTGATTGAGACAGGAAAATTTGTCTAAACCCATGAAGATGGCACGATAATGTGTTGAAACGCGTAGGGTTTTTGAGAATAAATCAGTTTGTCTGGTAGTAAAAGCCTTCAATTTCCTTTAAACAATGTCAAACCCAGACGTTATGACGTTTAGAAATAATAAAAAAAGACAAATTTGCCATTTGTGGCGGTGGTTCCGACCGCAGTGTTTTCGTCAGCACTACCCTATGTTTCTCTTGACAGCTAAACGTTGCGTTACGTTATTCGACAGCAAGCTGTCAAGAACTACTATATAAGAGACACCAGGGATCTCTCTCTCTCTCTCCTCGCTACCAACCGACAGTGAAGATACGTCTCTCCACGCTCGCTCAGTTATCTGTTATGTGCTGTCTGTGATTGTTTTATAGTTAAATGTATCATATAGTTTATTCAGTTAGTGAAATAATAAAGTATATTAAATGTTTACGTATGGATTTAATATCAACAAGTGCAATTAACATCCATATTGGTGACCCCGTGCCGCAAGCCGAAGATGCCCAGCCTGATGTTCCAGCCGACGTCGTCTAACTTCCACGCACGTGCTCATGCCTACAGAAAACGAATATCTAAACAGGTCAGTCTTTTCTAATTTAAAAATTATCTGATTTTTTTCACAATGGCCGAAGATTCTTCAAGCAGCAATATCATGGCAAGGGTTGCAATAAAATTACCTCCTATATGGAGACGTAACGTGAAAATCTGGCAAATGCAGGTTGACGCCCAGTTTGATATATCGCAGATCAGTTCTGAAAAGACAAAATTCAGTCATGTACTCGCTATACTCGATCCTGATGTCGCAGAGTCAATTTCAGATTTTTTAACCCAACCATTTTCATCAACCCCCTATTCAGATCTAATGAAACGTCTTTTATTAGAATTTGAAGAGTCCGATAGTCGCAAACTAAATAAACTTTTAACAGAATTAGAATTAGGCGACAGAAAACCATCGCAACTTTTACGCGTAATGAAGTTTTTAGCCGGTAGTCAGATTGGAGAAAATTTCCTTAAAATTTTATTTCTACAACGTTTACCAGTCAACGTTCGTTCAATTTTGGCTTTGAGCAACGATTCTCTAGAAAATTTGTCGGTTACAGCAGACAAAATCGTGGAATTTTCCGGAGATAGATACAACGTGGCTCAAATTCAGTCACGCGAGCCCGACAAGCTAGCCAAGTTAGAAGCGCAAATAGAGAAGCTAACAGCATCAGTCAACGAATTGCGAAAGCGTTCCCGATCTACCTCCCGAGAAAGACCCAAGCTTTCTGGAAATTCCATAACCGCAAATTCCTCAACCTCCACGTGTTGGTATCATGAACGATTTGGCAACAAGGCCAAACGTTGCATCCAACATTGCAATTTCAAAGCAAAACATGTGTCGGAAAACTAATAAGGCACTCCCTCCACGCGGCAGGAGACGAGAGCCACCTAACACGCCGCCTTTTTATTTTTGATAGACGCTCCAATATGAAATTTCTAATCGACTCTGGAGCGGATATTTCAGTTATTCCACCCACTCACGACCAACGGAAATTTCAATCGAAACGTACCTTGTATGCTGCAAACGGGACCCCTACTCATACCTATGGCGAACAACTATTAGATTTGGATCTAGGTTTACGCCGTAGGTTCTGCTGGCCCTTCACACTTGCCGATATCAAGCAACCAATTATAGGCGCTGATTTTCTAGCAGAGTTTGCTTTACTTGTAGATATGAAACATAGACGTTTAATCGATACAAAGACAAACCTCTCTAAGGCCGGTGCTAACCCACCACCAGGATTTAATTCTAAAATTCATCTCGTAGACCCGACACACCAGTACTTCAAATTGCTACAACAATTTCCTGACCTGTTTAAGGAAACTTCTTCTAGCAACCTTCCAGAGGTTGAGTTCTTCCATACTATAAGTACGGAAGGACCACCTGTCACTGCAAAAGCTAGAAGATTGCCCCCGGAAAAGCTAGCTCAAGCAAAGCTAGAATTCCAGCACATGATGGACTTGGGAATTTGTAGACCCTCCAAAAGTCCATGGTCAAGCCCCCTCCACATGGTGCAAAAAAAGGATGGCTCATGGAGACCATGTGGGGATTACCGAGCACTAAACGCTAAAACAATCCCAGACATATATCCCATTCCAAATTTGCAGGATTTTAATGCCCAGTTAGAAGGCAAACGTATTTTTTCAAAAATAGATATCATTCGCGCTTTCCATCATATCCCAGTAGCACCTCAAGATATTCCCAAAACAGCAGTCATAACTCCATTTGGGTTATTCGAATTTGTTAAAACCCCATTTGGCCTTCGTAATTCAGCACAAACATTTCAAAGATATTTACATTCAATTTTAAGACATCTTGACTTTGCCTACGCCTATCTTGACGATATTCTCGTTGCATCAGCCTCTGAAAAAGAACATCAAGAGCATCTAGCAAAACTTTTTCAGACACTTCAAGACAACGGCATCCGTATCAATTCATCTAAATGTGAATTCGGAGTGGCCGAAATTTCATTTTTAGGTTTTCGTGTAAATAAATCTGGATTATTTCCACTTCCTGAACGCATCAAAGCTATTACCGACCTACCTCTTCCCGATACCATTGAAAAACTCAGAAGATTTCTAGGTCTCATAAATTTCTACCGTCGTTCTCTTCCACGTGCTGCGGAAATTCAGCAACCACTATTCGACCTCTACCAGAATCCCAAAAAACGCGACAAACGTAAAATCGAGTGGACTCCTCAGACTCGAGAAGCATTCGAACGTTTGAAAGAGGCACTAAAAAACGCTACACTAATAGCTCATCCGTCTTCTTCGCTACCACTGATTCTCCATGTCGATGCTTCTGATTATGCGGTAGGCGCTTCCCTCCAACAATTACGTGATCAAACACTAGAACCCCTAGGTTTCTACTCTAAAAAGCTTACTTCAGCCCAAAAATCTTACAGCACCTACGATCGCGAACTTCTAGCTGCTTATCAGGCAGTTAAATACTTTAGATATACCCTAGAAGGTCGCCATTTCACCATTTATACGGACCACAAACCTTTGACATACGCTTTTGAACAACGCGTCGATAAAGCATCTCCAAGGCAACTACGACATTTAGACTTCCTAGGTCAATTTACCACAGACATTCGCTACATACCAGGTCCTACAAACATTCCCGCAGACTATTGTTCTCGCATTGAAACAATTTCACTTTCTTCCACTGTGTCACTCCAAGAAATTGCGCAAGCTCAGTCATCTTGTGAGGAACTCAAACACCTTCTGCAGTCTAAATCTTCCTCATACAAATTTCAAAACATGCCTCTTGACAACGGAATGAATCTTATTTGCGATTCTTCTTCAAAGAAACTTCGCCCATTCATTCCGCTCAAATTTCGCCGAAAGATTTTCGATTCTATCCACAATTTATCTCACCCAGGCATATCAGCTTCAGTCGATCTGGTCCAGGATAGATTTTGTTGGCCCAAATTGAAACGCGATGTATCTCTTTGGTCTAAAACTTGCATTCCCTGCCAGAAAGTCAAGATATGGAGACACACTTCCAGTGCCATTGGACAATACACCCCAGCCATGAGAAGATTCTCGCATATAAATGTTGACATTGTGGGACCATTACCAGCATCACAAGGTCAACGCTATCTGTTAACAATAATAGACAGATTTTCTCGATGGCCCGAAGCAATTCCATTGTCAGATATTACAGCAGAAACAGTAGCGAACACTATTTTATCATGCTGGATCTCTCGTTTCGGTGTTCCGCAATACATCACCACAGACAGAGGTAAACAATTCGATTGCCACCTTTTCACACACCTCACTAAAACACTAGGTGCAGACCACATCAAGACCACAGCTTACCACCCAGCAGCAAATGGTGTAATCGAGAGATGGCATAGGGTTCTGAAACAGGCCCTGAAAGCTCATATGGACGAAAACTGGGTCGCTAAAATGCCAATTGTGTTACTAGGACTCAGATCGTACATAATTCCAGAATATCGCTCAACACCCGCTGAAATAGTCTACGGAGAATCAATCAAACTTCCCACCGACTTTTTCAACAGCACACAAGCTCATGATGTTCCACCACTTATATCTCAGCTGAAAGAATACATAAGGAAACTTCGACCAGTACCTTTTAAACATCATACTGCAAAAAAGGTATTTGTCCATCCTAAGCTTATGGAAGCTCCTTTTGTTTTTGTTCGCATTGATATTCCGCGAAAAACCCTCGAACCAGTTTATGACGGCCCCTTTGAAGTGTTATCCCGAACTGACAAAGTCTTCAAAATCAAGAAATCACACGGAGAAGAGACAATTTATGTTGACCGTCTTAAACCCGCATTCATTCTTTGTGATAACGAACAGACAACTTTCCAGCCTCAGAGACATCCTAGTGAAACTGAAAGTGACAGTGAAAGTCCAACACCTAGTGAAACTGAAAGTGACAGTGAAGTTCCCGTTCCCGTTCAAACTACACGCCATGGACGTAGAGTTCGATTTCCAAGAAGATACTTGAACTAATAGCGTTGCCACTGAGAGGGGAGTATGTGGCGATGGTTCCGACCGCAGTGTTTTCGTCAGCACTACCCTATGTTTCTCTTGACAGCTAAACGTTGCGTTACGTTATTCGACAGCAAGCTGTCAAGAACTACTATATAAGAGACACCAGGGATCTCTCTCTCTCTCCTCGCTACCAACCGACAGTGAAGATACGTCTCTCCACGCTCGCTCAGTTATCTGTTATGTGCTGTCTGTGATTGTTTTATAGTTAAATGTATCATATAGTTTATTCAGTTAGTGAAATAATAAAGTATATTAAATGTTTACGTATGGATTTAATATCAACAAGTGCAATTAACATCCATACCATTAAAAATATTTTTATGAAAATTCACTACCATAACGGACAGACTTTTATAACTTCGAAACTGAACTCCCAGTTCAGTGCGGTCGTCCCTAGAGTTCCACTAAACGATCAAATTTCGTTACCCTTCTCATTTAACGGGATCGTTACGATGATAATGTGTTTAAGTTACGGGAATTTTATAACGCCGGTACCATAAAAACCTGCCCTCAACCAACCCGCGATTGCCAATTTAATTACTAAAATTCAGTTAACGAGACTACATTTATTTACACTGAAGTATATTGCCTTAATACATTTATTTAAAAAACAATGGGAAACATCGTGGAAAAGATTTCGATACACAGTATGTACCAAAACTGTTTTACGAAAATTCAAAGTGTTGACACACTTGACATGCGTTTATCAAAAAATTTATGACACTATAAACCAGTGTATGTTTAATATGTTATGAATTTTATGGGGGCCAAAAAGGACTAAATATTTTTATGGACGGCATGATGCCTGTGTTAACCCTAATACGATACTAAGCTGTTTTCAGACATAGCAGTTAGTACAGATGTAGAGGGTGTTTACCAAACATACAAAAACATTAAAGCGGTGATTAAGAAGGTTTCAATTCACATGAGTTTTGATAAGTACAATTTGGAGAACCCCCATCAGAGGGGGTAAAAATAAACTAAGCGAATAAAGACTAGAACTACTATTTATACGTTAATTGCCAAGCAGTTGCAAGCAGCGTCCTCTAGGAAGGTATACAGACAGGCCCACGCTGTTGAGTCTTAAATCCTTGTAATTAAAACTGCATACCTAGCAAAATTGTTTTTAAGCTCACCACTTCGATTGGAAACTTTTTAATAAATTGTTCAAGATGATTTTGACGAGTCATCTGAACTAGCTTATTTCTATTAAGGTATTGTCCTTCAGACTTCATTTTACTACTAGTTGCTTTACTTCAACCTCCCTTCGAAAGATAGTTGCAGATATTGATGAATTTAGGTTCTGTTGTCCAGTTCTTCGAAATAATTTTGGTTTCGGTGGCATAGCTTTTCCATTTGTTTACACCTTTGTTTTTTTTTACTATTTTCTTATATGCTTTAAAAAAATTGTTTCAATTTTTTTTACCCTGGCCATCGGGATGTGCAACATGTCGCGTGTATTTAATAAGCGGGACGTCACACGTGTCAACGCCGTTGACTTTTCAGCTTCGGAATTAACCCCTTTTGTGACGTCAGCGTCCAAGTCCCTTCAGTGACGTCAAACTCGGCGGTCGGTTGCTCTACCGCACCCGACTCATAGAAACACGCCTTCGTACGAGCTAATTTAATAAAATGTCTGCGATAAGCTAGTCTTTATATACGCTTACAACGCCCGCCACGCTCTCTTCTGAATCGATAAAGAGATGGAAAAGCACGGCTAAATTTTAGTCAGAAAACAGCATACCTAACTAAATGGGTGAGTCTTACATTTATCCAATTGCTCATACTTTTTTTTGCTTGATAATGATGGTAGATTGCTTGTTAATATATGTATGTTGAAATTACTTTCGATGATTGTTTTCGTTAACTAATTGCTATTATACTGTTTTAAATGCGTGATAAAGAGGTCATTTGAGATTTTGTTTCGCATACGTTAGTTTATTTCCAACCATTGACACAACTAAATTTTGTAAGTAAACTTAACCTGCTACCAGCCGCCCTATGTAAATCATTAAGCCCTGAACCGTTACTGATGCGCTTGGAATTTTATAGCACCCCGTAAGTGAAGGGCACTTCAACCACACCATGAAGAAGCCCCCCTGAATACACCGTAAGTAAAGGACACTTCAACAACACCATGAAGGAGGCCCACTGAATACACCGTAAGTGAAGGGCACTTCAACAACACCATGAAGGAGCCCCCCTGAATACACCGTAAGTAAAGGCCCCTTCAACACCATCGTAAGTGAAGGGCTCTTCAACCACATCATGAAGGAGCCCCCTCAACAACACCAGGAAGGAACCCCCTGAATACAACATCATTAAGGAGTCCCCTTCAGCACCATCGCCAGGGAGGAGCCCCCCAACCTGAAGCTGAAAGTTAAGTACACTATTTATCTGTGGCTTTCTTTTTTTTTTCTTTTGTAGAGTGTGCTCCACAATTCATTTTTTACAGTGTTACAAGTAATCGAGTCATATTTTTCTTTCATCTAATTTACTAAATTCAATCCACTGCATTATATAGAGTCAATAACTTTTTAAATAAACTGATTTTATTCATAATGCCTGATTTTATTTGTACCTCTTAAAACCTACCAGCTGCAAGTGCCTAAACCCAAGCCCTGAGATAGTTTGTGTCATATCATATTATATATATATATATATATATATATATATATATATATATATATATATATATATATATATATATATATATATATATATATATATATATCATATTTTTGGTTATACTGCGACCCAAACAGAGGGACATTTATTACAGTTAAATAAATTTTCATTATACTTGTGCCCAACGTTCAGGCATCTCTTACAGGTATTTTTAAAGTCAATATATAAATTTTCATTATAAGGTAACGTGTGCTTACATGGCGCAGGAACATCGTCGTTGTCTTCCAAGCAGAAGGTTACGCGATCGCATACGGTTCGATGAATGTATGTCTTTTATGTTTTATTTTGACATTTGGAGAAACAATAGTGCACAAATTTCATACTTTTGAACAAGATCTCATTTGTGTTTGAAACTTCTGAATGCGTTTATCACCTTTGAGTCTGATATTATAATTTTGTTATTGTTGATATTGAAAAAACCGTTTTGATTAGGTTGACTAAAACGAAATCATACTGGCGATCAATAAGGAAAATAACTGCTACGTTTATAATTTGGCAGACACACTACTTTTCTAAATATGAATTAAGTTTCCTTCTGGAAATCCTTTAATGAATTTTTTAATACAAGTTTCTTTTAAAGAGACTTACACTACTTGCAGGTATGGCAAAATTTAGTTCTTTAGCTTCATAGAAAATTGAGATTGGAGCATTTTTCTGAAAAGGAGTTAGACTGCAAGATTTTTTAATAATTGAGAGATATCGATGGTAACACTTTCGACAGAATTCCACAATGTGCGCGTACTAGGACCACTAAAATCGAACTTCAAAGTCTGTGTAAGTTTAAAGTATTGACTTTACTAATATGCCGTATAATAATAGTGTACAATTCTTATGAAAATTGTCTACTATAACGCACTTGCTGCGTCCCCTTTTTTTGACATTTGTAGAAACAATAGTGCACATATTTCATACGTTTTGAACAAGATCTCATTTTTGTTTAAAAGACCTCAATAACTTTGTCACCTTTGAATCTGAAATTATAATTTAAAGCATACATTTTGTGATTGTTGATATTGACAAAACCGGTTTGATTAGTTTGACTAAAACGAAATCATTCTGGCGATTAATAAGGAAAAATAACTACTACGTTTATAATTTGGCAGATACTTTACTTTCCTTAATATGAATTAAGTTTCCCTCTGGAAATCTTTTGTAACTTTAATTAAATTTGTAAACAAAGTTTCTATTAAAGAGACTTACACTATCTACAGATATAGCAAAATTTATTTTTTTAACTTCATAGAAAATTGGGTTTTGGGCATTTTTCTCAAAAAGATTTAGAACACAAGATTTTTTTTATGATAGAGAGATATCGATGGTAACACTTTCGAAAGAATTCTTCAAATGTGCGTAGACTGAAACCTCTAAAATAGATCTTTAAGGTCTGTGTAAGTTTAAAGAATTAATTTTAGTAATATGCCGTATTATAATAGGGTACGCGTGTTTGTATTATAAAAAGTAAAGTCCGTACCAAAATTTAGGTCTCTAGCTTTAAAGACAAAGAAGTTATGGGCAGTTAAAGAAACAAATTTTGGAGTTTTCTCAAAACGCCAAACTCGCAATTTTAAACGTCAAAATTGGCAATGTTAGGCAAAGAATGTGAAACAAATACGGATTTTGAAAAGAAAATTTTGCAAGAAGAGTGTTCTGCAAATCCTTAAGTTTCAGATTCAACCTTCATTTTACTAAAATATTTACGGAAAATTCATTTCAAATAGACCCTCCCTCTGATGTTTTGGATATCGGTTTAGTTAAGTTGATGCTTTCGTTGTAGGTTTAGTGAAGTTTATGGTTTATCGGTCTATAATTTTTTTTTTAGCTAATTTTCGTAGAACAAATTCGTTAATGCATTTTTGCATTTTTTATCGAAATGTAATCCGTTTGTAAGGAAAAAATCTTGACGCAGTAAGTGCGTTTTGGTAGCAAATTTTCGGTAAATTTGCTGTTTAGCTCCCGAACGCTTTTCAAAAAACTGTTACGCTGCCTACCCCGCACAGCACCCCTATCCCCCCAGGTGCCGTAACTTCCTTGGCTGGTGGGAACAAGACATTTTTCTTGTGGTTTACGCAGCGAGGGTGGTTGTATGCACGCGAAGGGGAAGGAAAATCCCCACGACGAAGCAGCCACCACCCACACACCGCCCTGCAACAAGTCGAACCGAGGTGGGGTCTGCTTCGTCATAGGCATTTTCCTTCCCTCCCTCGTGTGCATACAACCATCCTCGTTGCATAAACCACAAGAAAAACTTCTTGTTCATACCACCCCAAGGAAGTTACGTGACCTGGGGCAAATAGGGGTGCTGTGCGGGGTAGGCAGGGGTTAATGAGGATATGGCTTCAAATAGACAGCTTTCAAGCAGTTTTCTTCGCATTTTATGCTTATATTTTCTTTTTACTACCTACCCTGCCCAGCACCCCTATTCACTCCCAGTCCCGTAACTTCCTTGGGGGGTGTGAATAAGAAATTTTTCTTGTGGTCTGTGCATCCAGGTGGGGTCCTAGTAATGTTTGTGAAAACAATTTTTTGAAAAACGTTCGGGAGCTAATCTGCAAATTTACCCAATTTTCATTAAATCCTTTAAATTTAAATAACACAATTTGCTATTAACGTAAGCAATGTTAGTTAGGAAACCAACTTTTAAGTTTATTTTTGGAAAATTTTTGTATATTTTCAAACCGTAAGTAATTTTGATAAAATATAGTACTAAGTACACTTTGAGAAACCCAAATCACCACAACACTTATTTTAGAGACCTTACGGTCGTTTCGTTGACAAAGTCAACATCTTCAGAGGAAGATAAATTCAAAACTTTGTCAACGAAACGATCGTAAGGTCTCTGAAATAAGTGTTGTGGTGATTTGGGTTTCTCAAAGTGTACTTATTAGTGCTCATCACAGGTTCCAGTTTTCACATCGTTAAAATATAATACATTGTTTCTACTACATAGGCTATACCGGTAATCAGATTGATGCCTGCTCGCATTTGCTATTAAAAACATTTTTATGGAAATTCACTTCCATAACACACTTGCTGCATCCAGACTTTTGAAAAAGATTTATATATTTTCAAACAATAAAGTTATTTCTATGAAATATGGTACATTGTTTCTACTATATAGGCAACCAAGTTTGATGTCTGCTTTCATCAAAGAAAGACATTTGCTATTAAAAATATTTTTTTAAAATTCGCTACCATAACGCACTTGCTGCATCCAGACTTTTTTATTTGCATAGTCTCGTCCCAGAATACAACATTCTAGATTAGTTATTACTCTTTCTGATGTATACCTATGTTGTTTTGTATATACTCACAGAAGCCGGGTTTTTTGGTATTCAGTAATTGGATTTTCTTGTGAAACATCACGTGTGCCAATAATAAAGGGTCTGTTTTTTTAAAATTATTTTCCAAACCTCCCTCCATTCTGTTTCCTTTATATCTGTATCGTTGTTTGTCCCTTCTGTTTCCTCCTCTTCTCACTCTCTATCTATCTCTCTCTCGCTTCCTCTCTCTCTCTCTCTCTCTCTCTCTCTATCTGAGAGATTCTATATACCTAATAAGTAAGGTAATATTATAGAATGTCTAAAGTTATTAGCTTGTTTATCATAATATACTACTAACCACACTAACCTAATTATAAAGACAAACTGACTAATAATTATCCTTCCATACTGTTTTGTAATCTCCAAGAATTGTTTCCGGAGAAACACAGCTACAAATCTATAAAACAATAAGGCTTCTATTGTTACAGCCTTAGATTACACAAGCAAGAAGCAATTGAAAGGAATGTTGTTCTGGGTTTTAAGCTTGGCTAAATACAAGATGTTGTCGATACTTAACAGATCTGCTAAAGCCAGGATTCTGAACATTCCACTCCAATAATCGGATTGAAGTACTACAATGGGAATCACCGGTATTCAGTATTCACTCTCTAATTAATTTTACAGGGAGTTTGACAATTGTTTACTTTATACACATGTTACCCTGCAAACTCTCTATTTCGTTACTTACCAGAGTTACTGATATATAATCATATAATTATCACCTTGAGCAAAGCGCTTCCTAGCAACTACAGGCCTATTTCTCTCCTTTCAGTCGTCTCTAAAGTGATGGAAAAGTATATAAATACCAAATTACTAAATTTTCTTGAAAAACACAGTCTAATCTACGACAGGCAGAATGGATTCCGTCAGCGCAGATCAACTGCCGACCTCCTTTCCTTTGTCGTCCATTCTTGGAACAAGTCTATGGAACTACACGGTGACTCCCAGATTGTCGCTCTAGACATATCCAAAGCATTCGACCAGGTCTGGCACGCAGCGCTGCTTAATAAATCTCCGGCCTATGGCCTACCACCAAAACTTTATACCTGGACAGCAAATTTCCTCTCCAACAGGAGCATTTCTGTTGTTGTGGATGGCCATTGCTCTAAATTATATCCAATTAATGCAGGAGTCCTCCATGGTTCAGCCTAAGCCCCTACTTTGTTTTTTCTCCACATCAATGACCTCCTCTCTAGCACATCCAACCCAGTTCACAGTTACGCGGACGACAGCACCCTCCACTCAAATATACAATATTCTAAGCCTGTCTCTTTAGCGCAATTAGATGAGGATCGCAGACTCATGGAGGGTTCTGTCTCCGTGGAACTCCAAAATATATTAGACTGGGGAAGTATAAATCTTGTACAATTCAACCCCACCAAATCTCAGTCTTGCTTTCTTGCTCATAAGAGATACATCAACCCTAGACTTATCACAATGAACAACCAAGTTATTCAAAGTAATGAGTCCTTTTCTCTTGTTGGCATTTCTGTGGATCAAAATCTTAATTGGCACCAACGTGTCACATCAATTGCACAAGCGGCTGCTAATAAATTAGGTTTCCTCTTCGGGGGTCGCAAATACTTTTCACCAGCTAATCTATATACCTTATATAGTTCACAAATAAGACCAAACCTCGAATACTGCTCCAACACCTGGGGTGCTGCTGCCGCTTCTACACCCGCTATCCAGGATTCCATTCAAAAGAGCGCTATACGTCTCACCGGTGACACTACCCTTACCCAAAGGCTGCCATCCCTTGCCCACCGACGTGCCGTTGGTGACTTCTCTCTCTCTCTTTTATAGATATCTGCACGGGCAATACTCAGAGGAGCTTTCCTCCATAGTTCCCCCACCTGCTGCCCCCCAACAGATCTACCAGGGGAACAGAGCAAATGCACCCTTTTACTGTCCAGGTCACCACACATAGAACATCTTGTTATGCCCGCTCTTTTGTCCCGAGTACTTCCAAGTTGTGGAATTCCTTGCCGGCACATGTTTTTCCTTCTCCTCCGAACCTCCAAACCTTCAAGTCCAGAATGAACAAGTTGCCTCTTTCCTCCTTGTCAACACCCACGGTACGATATTATTTAGGCTGTAAGCCCTCGTGGTGTGTTGTTGAAATTAAAATAATAATAATAATAACTATTCACTATAAATCGGTGTTTCTCAACGTAAAAAATTTCTAGCATATCCCGTTTTTCTTCACTGGAAATGGTATTTTATTAATTAAATAAAAACATTATTTGCGTCAATTATCGAAATGTGATACCTGTGAATGAACTGTCAAAATTTTGTTCATCATAATTATTGTTGCAATTAATGTTGCTTCGTTGTTTCCCATCCTCTGTGCAAAAAATTTTTTTTTAAATTTCAGTCAAAATGTAAGACTTGACCATATCGTGTGATATATCACAGTAAACAGAAAAAAGATTGTAATCAAAAAAGTACAACCCGTCCCAAAGAAAGGATCGAAAGCGCTTACTAGCAACTACCGGCCTATTTCTCTCCTTTCAGTCGTCTCTAAAGTGATGGAAAAGTATATAAACACCGAATTACTAAAATTTCTTGAAAAACACAGTCTAATCCACGACAGGCAGTATGGATTCCGTCAGCGCAGATCAACTGCCGACCTCCTTTCCTTTGTCACCCATTCTTGGAACAAGTCTATGGAACTACACGGTGAATCCCAGATTGTCGCTATAGACATATCCAAAGCATTCGACCAGGTCTGGCATGCAGCGCTGCTTAATAAACTACCGGCCTATGGCCTACCACCAAAACTATGTACCTGGACAGCAAATTTCCTCTCCAACCGGAGCATTTCTGTTGTCGTGGATGGCCATTCCTCTAAACTGTATCCAATTAATGCAGGATTTCCTCAAGGTTCAACTTTAGCCCCTACTTTGTTTCTTCTCCACATCAATGGCCTCCTCTCTAGCACATCCAACCCAGTTCACACTTACGCGGACGACATCACCCTCCACTCCAATATACAATATTCTAAGCCTGTCTCTTTAGCCCAACTAGATGAGGATCGCAGACTCATGGAGGGTTCTATCTCCGCGGATCTCCAAAAAATATTAGACTGGGGAAGTAGAAATCTTGTACAATTCAACCCCACCAAATCACAGTCTTGCTTTCTTTCTCATAACAGATACACTAGCCCTAGACCCATCACAATAAACAACCAAGTTATTCAAAGTAATGAGTCCTTTTCACTTGTTGGCATCTCTGTGGATCGAAATCTCAATTGGCACCAACATGTCACATAAATTGCAGAAGCGGCTGCTAAGAAATTAGGTTTCCTCTTCCGGGCTCGCAAATATTTTTCACCAGCTAATCTCTATACTTTATATACTTCACAAATAAGACCAAACCTTGAATACTGCTCCCACATCTGGGGTGCCGCTGCCGCTTCTACACTCGCTATCCTGGATTCCATTCAAAAGAGAGCTATTCGTCTCATCGGTGACCCTACCCTTACCCAAAGGCTGCCATCCCTTGCCCACCGACGTGCCGTTGATGACCTCTCTCTCTCTCTCTTTTATAGATATCTGCATGGGCACTGCTCAGAGGAGTTTTCTTCCATAGTTCCTCCACCTGCTGCCCCCAACAGATCTACCAGGGGAACAGAGCGAATGCACCCTTTTACTGTCCAGGTCACCAGACATAGAACATCTTGTTATGCCCGCTCTTTTGTCCCGAGTAGTTCCAAGTTGTGAAATTCCTTGCCGGCACATGTTTTTCCTTCTCCTCCGAACCGCCAAACCTTCAAGTCCAGAATGAACAAGTTGCCTCTTTCCTCCTTGTCAACACCCACGGTACGATATTATTTAGGCTGTAAGCCCTCGTGGTGTGTTGTTGAAATTAAAATAATAATAATAACTATTCACTATAAATCGGTGTTTCTCAACGTGAAAAATTTCTAGCATATCCCGTTTTTCTTCACTGGAAAATGGTAATTTATTAATTAAATAAAAACATTATTTGCGTCAATTATCGAAATGTGATACCTGTGAATGAACTGTCAAAATTTTGTTCATCATAATTATTGTTGCAATTAATGTTGCTTCGTTGTTCCCCATCCTCTGTGTAAAAAATTATTTTTTTAATTTCAGTCAAAATGTAAGACTTGACCATATCGTGTGATATATCACAGTAAACAGAAAAAAGATTGTAATAAAAAAAGTACAACCCGTCCCAAAGAAAGGATCGAAAGCGCTTACTAGCAACTACCGGCCTATTTCTCTCCTTTCAGTCGTCTCTAAAGTGATGGAAAAGTATATAAATACCAAATTACTAAATTTTCTTGAAAAACACAGTCTAATCCACGACAGTCAATATGGATTCCGTCAGCGCAGATCAACTTCCGACCTCCTTTCCTTTGTCACCCATTCTTGGAACAAGTCTATGGAACTACACGGTGAATCTCAGATTGTTGCTCTAGACATATCCAAAGCATTCGACCAGGTCTGGCACGCAGCGCTGCTTAATAAACTACCGGCCTATGGCCTACCACCGAAACTCTGTACGTGGACGGCAAATTTCCTCTCCAACCGGAGCATTTCTGTTGTCGTGGATGGCCATTCCTCTAAACTGTATCCAATTAATGCAGAATTTCCTCAAGGTTCAGCTTTAGCCCCTACTTTGTTTCTTCTCCACATCAATGACCTCCTCTCTAGCACATCCAACCCAGTTCACAGTTACGCGGACGACATCACCCTCCACTCCAATATACAATATTCTAAGCCTGTCTCTTTAGCCCAACTAGATGAGGATCGCAGACTCATGGAGGGTTCTATCTCCGCGGATCTCCAAAAAATATTATACTTGGGAAGTAGAAATCTTGTACAATTCAACCCCACCAAATCACAGTCTTGCTTTCTTTCTCATAACAGATACACTAGCCCTAGACCCATCACAATAAACAACCAAGTTATTCAAAGTAATGAGTCCTTTTCACTTGTTGGCATCTCTGTGGATCGAAATCTCAATTGGCACCAACATGTCACATCAATTGCAGAAGCGGCTGCTAAGAAATTAGGTTTCCTCTTCCGGGCTCGCAAATATTTTTCACCAGCTAATCTCTATACTTTATATACTTCACAAATAAGACCAAACCTTGAATACTGCTCCAACACCTGGGGTGCCGCTGCCGCTTCTACACTCGCTATCCTGGACTCCATTCAGAAGAGAGCTATACGTATCATCGGTGACCCTACGCTCACCCAAAGGCTGCCATCCCTCGCCCACCGACGTGCCGTTGGTGACCTCTCTCTCTTTTATAGATATCTGCACGGGCACTGCTCAGAGGAGCTTTCCTCCATAGTTCCCCCACCTGCTGCCCCCAACAGATCTACCACAGGAACAGAGCAAATGCACCCTTTTACTGTCCAGGTCACCAGACATAGAACATCTTGTTATGCCCGCTCTTTTGTCCCGAGGACTTCCAAGTTGTGGAATTAATTCCTTGCCGGTACATGCTTTTCCTTCTCCTCCGAACCTCCAAACCTTCAAGTCCAGAATTAACAAGTTGCCTCTTTCCTCCTTGTCAACACCCACGATACGATAGTATTTAGGCTATAAGCCCTCGTGGTGTGTTGTTGAAATTAAAAAAATAATAAAAATAACTATTCACTATAAATCGGTCTTTCTCAACGTAATAAATTTCTAGCATATCCCGTTTTTCTTCACTGGAAAATGGTATTTTATTAATTAAATAAAAACATTATTTGCGTCAATTGTCGAAATGTAATAACTGTGAATGAACTGTCCAAATTTTGTTGATCATAATTATTGTTACAATTAATGTTGCTTCGTTGTTTACCATCCTCTGTGCAAAAATTTTTTTTTAAATTTCAGTCAAAATGTAAGACTTGACCATATCGTGTGATACATTATAGTAAACAGAAAAAAAATTGTAATCAAAAAAGTAAAAATCCAATATGGCGCCCATAAGAAAAAATTAAATTAAGTATTGTAACTCTTGCATCTAGTATGCCACGGAAAATGCAATGACAGATTTAGATTCCCTGTAAAAAATTGTTTTGACAATGTCTGAGTTAAAAACGCCTATCTTTGTCGGTTTTTGCTCAAAAAAATAAAAACGAAAATCAGGATTATTAATTTTTTTGCGATAATTCAAAAACTAAAAATGGCGTCTCATTTTTTTCAGATTATTGATCGCCATAAAAATGCGCAACTTTTTTATAATTTAACCGATCTTCTAACTCTTATAATAACCGAGATACCCATGCTTGAGGTTGAAAAACGGGGAACCTGTATATGTAATAGAAAAATAATAAAGAAGTGAAACAGCAAGTGAATTTATTTACTTTAGTACTGTATTCGATATTATCTGAAAAAGACATTATAGGCGACGAAGTGGAATGTAATTTCGGTAAATACACAATTTACTGCACGGAGGGTTTTTGGAATTTTTTTCAGAAACATGCTTATAACTCTGCTTGGATGCACAAGCCACAAGGCAAATTTGTTGCAAACAAGCCCCAAGAAACTTAGGCGACCAATAATGGATAGGGGTGCTGGGCGGGGAGGAAGTATGAGCGGAAAATGCTAAAAAAACAATTAGTCTGTCTTGGAAAAGATGCGTTTTTCACATTGTGCCGCAATACCTCCTTTAAACTCTGTCTATCCCGCACAACATACATATTCGCCCAGGTCCAGTAACTTTCTTGGGGGTTGCTCCCAAAAAATTTGTCTTGTGCTTTATGCTTTGAAGATAGTTTTATACATGCACAAGGGTAAGGATAACCACCCGTGTTTTTGTGTGAGGGGGCAGAAATCCTCTTCCTCCTGGGGGTTCTTCTTCCCCTTCTGCTTGTATACAATCACCCTCAATGCATAAACCACGGGATTTTTTTTATCTTCACCTTTCTGGTGTATTTTTTGTTGAGCGTACATCCTGTTTATTAATTGTTTTGTTTGAGTTTTGTATCCAAATGATTGTATAAATATTTATGTTAGAGATCATTCTTTTGATTGCCCTTTTTTACCCTATTTTTTACTGCTCCTAGTTAAATAAAGTAATGTTTTATAACTTTTAATATAGTAGTAGAAGAAGCAGTGGCGGGGAGGCCAACGTCAAGTAAGTAGGCCACAATGCGCCTTTTTTGCGAACCCCAGCATCCTAGCAACCATGCTCTACTCCTCCTCGATTCCGTCGAAATTACTCCTCCTCGACCTCGAAATGAAGACCGTGACGGTGTTAAATTGGACGGTATTTACCTGATTCCTCTGCAGGGTCCTCGATCCAAACAATTCTGCTCGAAGACTCCCAAAATTCTCGCATTCACACAGGTAGTGGTAGGACGTTTCTTCATCCTCGCCGCATTCCTGGCAAATGGGATCCCTCTCTACGCCTATCAATGTGAGGTGTATTCTAAGGGCGCAGTGGCCTGTCAGCACCCCAAGGATGCGGCGAAGCATAGGTCGAGTCCTACCGAGTAGCCAGACAGCTTTATCTCTATCCGGCCCCTTCACGAAGTTCCTCGCCTGCCTGCAGCCACCAACCGACCCCCAGTGCCTCTCCATTGCTTTCTCACTCCACCTATCTAAGGCGACAGAGACCGTCTTCCTACTTATGCCTATCGCAGGCTCCGGGCTACAGAACGGCCGCCGGGAACCAAGCCTTAAGAGATTATTCGCCACCTCATTAATCGCTACGACGCAGTGTCCCGGAACCCACACCAGTTGCACCTCCTTTATTCTGGCTAGTCCTTTGAGAGCGTCAGCGCACTCCTAAACCAGTGTTGACCTGATTCTGGCCGCGCTGACTGCCCGGAAGACCGCCTGGCTCTCCGAGCAGATGTACACACATTTCTAGGGGCTCCTCCTCACATCCTGTCTATTGGCCACAAACAGGATAGCGTACACCTCTGTTTCGAATGCCATGGTATATGCGCCAAGAGCATAGCTCCCGCGCACCCCCAGGGCCTCTATATTCCTACTCCGGAGGATTATTGATCCTCCAAACTCGATCCCTCGGTGAAACAGACCAGGCTTGCGGGTTGGAATGTAACCTCATTTTCCCTCCACTGATTCCTACTGGGGATCCTGAGGGTATATGGCCTAGTCAACCTAATATCGTCCTCGGCATCCCACACCTTAATGGCGGAAATAGGAATTTCCTTTTCCACCTCCTTGGCGACTCTTGCTTGCCCTATTACTGCTCCCTCTCCGCACCAATTTCTAGAGTCTCGCATTCTAAGATGCGACGTCATAGCCTCCCTTCTGATACAAATGGAAAGCGGTGGCAGCATCAACAAGACCTCTAGCGCGGCTGAGGGTGTCGCCCTCATATAACTTTTAGTATAAGGCTAAACTATAATATATTATTCTTATGAAAATTCACTACCATAACGCACATGCTGCGTCCCGAACATTTTTTCAATATACTCTATTTCCTTGCAATTTTTCTGGATCTCATTCTTAACAAACCAAATAGGGCCAATTTTACTAGCAGTGAAAAAAAAATTGTTTTAAGGTCGACACAAATCCCAATTATTGAATAAAAATAAGTTAGCTTCAAATGGACACACTAAAACATAATAAATATATTTTTTAATAGTTTCATACGATAAATTCATTATACCCCAACTCATAAACGACCTTATAACATTAGTTGGTACTCCATAAAAAATATACCTAACTTTACCACCGCGTTCATGATATAGTTTCTTTAATACAACAAAGGTATTCTCGAACTCAGTACCAAGCTTCTTCTGCATATTCAATTTGGCAACAGTTATTGGATACACCACACAAGACAAAACACAACCAATCACAGCACCGTAGGTAAATGCACAAAAACTCCTGATAACTTGCGACTCTATCTCCGGAATATGCCTTTGAACTTCCTCTTTTAAAATGAAAAACATCACATTCGTCGGTCCAGTCCTTAACATGAAAGGTACATACCCTCTGTAATATTCTGTGAAGCCATACTCAGTTTTTATTACTTTCATCGCATGGAACATGTTCTTGAAACGGGAATTGTATCTAAAATCACAAAGCAGTGCTTGAACTCTTTGAAAAGGTAACAGAAAGGACTCTGCTGTGGCTGCCGCTAGCCCGCCTGCTGCTTTGGCAAGATACTCGTTGACTCCCTGATTAACCAGCGGTTCTCTGACTTCGTTGTAAACACCAAACATCAGTGATAATGTGAATGTTTTCTGGCACAGCGGTGGCATGATACCTCGATAAAGATAGAAGAGTCCTTCGCTTTTTAGTTTAGTGGCAGCGTTGAATGCCCCAACACCATACATCATCTGCCTGTAGAGAAGTTTGTTCATGGGAAACAGAACACAGATATTACAGAAGCCAGCTCCCCAGCCACATACAAATTCCTTCCGGTTTACAATAGGCAACCATAGGCTTGTTCCAGCGTCAGTCATTGTTACTGTCTTTTGGGACATCTCTTTACTTGTAAGTTGTTTTGTTTACATTAAATTTTCTATGTTACGAGCTTTCGGTGAAAACATATGATTGAATTTTAAAAAATATACTTATTTTAGGATAATTCGTTCGTAGTTGTAACTCAGATATTATTGTGTGGTGTCATTTTGACAACGAATTTGACATATATGTGACAATGTGTGTTTTTGTCCAATAGTAGATAAAATGTTTCATAGGTAATTTAAATCAAAAACTGACAATTAGTGAATTTTATTTAAAAAAATCACTAATGTGGAAATCCCGACTTTAGAATTTTGAAAAAAATCCTTAAAATGAGCACTAATTAAGCCCCCGAGAACACATAACCGGGGTCAGTTTCAATTATATATATATATATATATATATATATATATATATATATATATATATATATATATATATATATATATATATATATATATATATATCACACCGATAACTCAAGAATAATGGGCCGATTTTGATTAAATTTGGTGAGTACCTTCCTTTTACAAGTGGCTTGGCCAAGTTCGTTAGCCAGGAAAATCTGCTCAGTTCAAATAGATTAAACAATGCTTTGTTTTAATTAGACAGTCGGATTCACCTCACCGGTCAGTGTCAGTTCTGAGCTGACTTTAAATGTATGGAATTTCGACCACGAAATTATAATGCACGTGAGAAAATAAATTCGGGACTCAGGAGGTGCGTTATGGTAGTGAATTTTTATTAAATGCTTCAAATTTGAATAGCTCAATTTACTATTAACCTATAAGGTTCGTTGGCCACGAAACTAGATTTTTCCGGGAAAATTTATGTTCATTTTCGAAAATGTTTTGTACCTTTTCAAACAATAAAGGTAAATTGGTGATATATGGTACATTGTTTCTACTATATAGGTTATACTGGTAACCAACTTTTATGCCTGCTTTCTTTAAAAAAATACATATTTGCTATTTAAAATATTTTTTATGAAAATTCACTATTCAAATTGACTGCGTCCAGACTTTATTTTTACTTGTATTAGCACGATTTCTATAACTGTTGAAACGACATTAGTCCAGTCAATGGGGGCTCAAACAGGTACGTTACAATTGGGTGATATACTGTGTTTAGATTGATAATTGATTAACTTAGAAAAACACGATCAATAAAATGATGTAAATTTCCGTCTGAAAAATGGAGATATCTCCGAAAATACGCATCTGTCGTAATTTTCTTTGTCATTTTCGTCATCTACAGACAAAACTACGTGGTTATGCAAAATTTCATCAAAACCGCTGATATGTCAAGGTACTAGACAATTGCCAAAAATTTATTCAGACAAGCGCGAATTGGGATCGCTAGAACCCAAAACCAAGGTCCGTTTATATATATATATATATATATATATATATATATATATATATATATATATATATATATATATATATATATATATGCACATATCCGAGGGATAATTCAAAAAATACTCAACTAATTGGAACGAACCGTGGCACATATCTTCATTGTATTAAGACCGCCGACTAGTTCGTATATCAGCTATAACGAAGATTTTTCCCCATAAAATATACAACAATATTTTTAAAAATGCTATAATTTTGTAAGTATCAGAGTAACTGAAATGAGATTTCCATGTGGCTAGAAATGGTCTAAATAAACCTATGTTGTGAATTCTAAGTAATTTGGTATACAATATTTAGAGTTTTTTTCAACTTAAGAATAAAATCTGAAAGACATGCGTTGATTGATTCATAAAACAGGCATAAGCCGTACATCAACGGTAACCAAACTAAATAAATGACAGGCATAAAACATACTACCCTAACCAACAATCGTGAAATCTTGGCCACAAATATCACAAATGACAGACAACATGAAGTTAAAAATTTGCCAATTGTTTGTTATTTAACTGGGGGATTCAATCAATTTTTAAAATGCACTATATTTGTAGCTTGATGAACGGCTCTAAATATACTTTTAGCACAGCATAGATATACTATGCTATGGGTTTAGACTGAAAGTGTAGCAGAATATAGTATAAATATGAACAAAATCAAGTCAAGTCTCTATAAAAATGATTCAAAAACAGTTTCTTTTATCTTTAAACTCAAAAATAAGACGTCATACAAGACCTAACCAGTCGTTTATTGTGTTTCAGTGGCAATTCTACTAATTCAGGAATTAATTGATACGTATGCTTTTAATATAATCCCGGGCATGAAGCCGGTGTCAGGTATCATGTAAACAAAACCTTACTTAACGTATCCTTAGATAGCTCAGTGGTATCGTTCTTGTCATCTACGCAGAAGGTTGCGTGATCGATTCCAGCTCGATGAATGTATGTTTTTTTTGACATTTTGAGAAACAATAGTGTACAAATTTCATACGTTTTGAACAAGATCTCATTTTTGTTTAAAACGCCTGAATAATATCCAAAGAATTCCACCTCTGGCACGCAGCGCTGCTTAATAAACTTCCGGCCTATGGCCTACCCCCAAAATTCTGTACCTGGACAGCAAATTTCCTCTCCAACCGGAGCGTTTCTGTTGTCGTGGATGACCATTCCTCCAACTGTATCCAATTAATGCAGGAGTCTTTCAAGATTCAGCTTTAGCCCCTACTTTGTTTCTTCTCCACATCAATGACCTTCTCTCTAGCACATCCAACCCAGTTCACAGTTACGCGGATGACAGCACCCTCCACTCAAATATACAATATTCTAAGCCTGTCTCTTTAGCCCAATTAGATGAGGATCGCAGACTCATGGAGGGTTCTGTCTCTGTGAATCTCAACAAAAAAATTAGACTGGAGAAGTAGAAATCTTGTACAATTCAACTCCACCAAATCTCAGTCCTGCTTTCTATCTCATAAGAGATACACCAGCCCTAGACCCATCACAATGAACAACCAAGTTATTCAAAGTGATGAGTCATTTTTACTTGTTGGCATTTCTGTGGATCGAAATCCCAATTGGCACCAACATGTCACATCAATTGCAGAACCGGCTGTTAAGAAAATAGGTTTCCTCTTCTGGGCTCGCAAATACTTTTTACCAGCTAATCTATATACCTTATATACTTTACAAATAAGGTCAGACCTCAAATACTGCTCCCACATCTGGGGTGCCGCTACTCGCTATCCTGGACTCCATTTAGAAGAGAGCTATACGTCTCATCAGTAACCCTACCCTCACACAAAGACTGCCATCCCTTGCCCACCGACGTGCCGTTGGTAACCTCTCTCTCACTCTCTCTTTTTTATAGATATCTGGACGGGCACTGCTCCGAGGAGCTTTCTTCCATAGTTCCTCCATCTCCTTCCCCCAACAGATGTACCAGGGGAACAGAGCGAATGCGCCCTTTTACTGTCCAGGTCACCAGACATAGAACATCTTGTTATGCCCGCACTTTTGTCCCGAGGACTTCCAAGTTGTGTAATTCCTTGCCGGCACATGTTTTTCCTTCTCCTCCGTACCTCCAAACCGTCAAGTCCAGAATTAACAAGTTGCCTCTTTCCTCCTTGTCGACACCCAGACACCCACGGTACGATAGTATTTAGGGTGTGAGCCCTCGTGGTGTGTTGCTGAAAAAAAACAGTCTCTATTTTATAACATTTTGTGTTATTTGGAGCTGTCGTGACAACAAACTACTTAGTTCCGCAACAAGATGGCGACTCATGTCTTACATCTTACTATGTGCTGAATCCATTAATTTGAAATCGATTAATATCCTAACACTTCAATACTTTCTGTAACTATGTGAAAAAAATCGTAATTCTGACTTATTATTAATTATTTGATCTTGACATAAGTTCAAAAAGAACATAACTTTGAAAAGACGAACATAAAAATGCCGGCTGATTTCAATAGTCAATCCACTATTATTTCACTAGATTTAAACTGGGACTAGATGTGACGTATTCCTGCTCCAATATCTGATTAGTCGAGAGTTACTAGACAACCTATCTAATCTATAAACCTTGGCCCTTTTAATTGTATATCCATGGTTCATATTTAGATGGTATCTTGACAGCAATGTGTCACATTAAAAAAATTATTTCTTGTGACACGAATAAAATGTTTTTCTTTTAGCAGTTCTAAGTAAACCTAATGCAGTCAAAATTAGTCCGAAGACCCGATCAGTCAACTGGAAAGAGTTTGTATGCGGATGGAGTGCAGGGTTCACAAACATTTGCCTCACGTATCCATTAAATAAGACGTTGTTCAGGCAAATGATAGAAGGTTTGGGCTTTCGAACAGCCACAAAAGAACTATATCAAGAAGGAATTGGATACCTCTACAGAGGAATTTTACCACCACTTTTCCAAAAGTCCTTTACATATTCAGCTTTATTTGGTGTTTATGGAACAGTAAAAATTAAACTGCGTCGCAGAGGATTTAATCGAGAAACATCAAGAACAATTGCTGCATCAGTAGCTGCTCTATCTGAAGCGATTTTTCTACCATTCGAACGTATCCAAACTCTACTTTGTGACTCAAGTTATTACAGTAAATTTCGGAACATGGGGCACGTAATTGTGACCATAAATAGTCAATATGGTCTAAGGGAGTACTACAGAGGATTAGTTCCGTGTTTGTATAAAGTTATTCCGCAGAATGTTATATTCTTCGTGGGGAGAGATAAGCTGCGCAAGATCATACCTAAAAGTGAATACAGAACCGTTAATGTTGTATCTGATTTTGCCACAGGTGCTCTGTTGGGTTCTACTTTGTCCAGCATTTTATTCCCTTTTACTGTGACAAAACTGACAATGCAAAGAAAACTTGGAGGTAGTTTTGAAAAGACATTTTATGTAATGAACGAAGTGTACAGAAAAAGAGACAGTCAGATATTGTCACTGTATAAAGGAGTTTCCACAAATCTTTTACGATCATTTATTGCATGGGGAATCATGAATACTGCATACGAAACTGTAAGAAAAGTAATCTACTGAATTGCTGCGTTTTTGGTGTGTACTATGAATAAGTTTAATCTAAGCTTGCTTAAATCAATAAATAGAATTTGGAAAGTTTATCTTTGAATGTATTAAAACATATTTAATAAGAACTTACAAACCTATTGATTTTTGAAAATAAAGTAACCCTGCACTGTTCCTTGAGTCAGATTTTTAGTGAATTTTCATTAAGAAAATTCACTGTTAGAGAGGTATCTATCGTGAGACTTTTAGAAAATGTCTTCAAATTAGTGCGAATTCCCCTAGGGCCCAAATCCAAGGTCAGTTAAAAAGTTTATATATATATATATATATATATATATATATATATATATATATATATATATATATATATATATATATATATATATATATATATATATATATATATATATAATAAAATAGCCTTTATTCACACAGTAGATAATACAATACTCAAGTGCACAATTAAAAAAATACAACAATAGGTCCCACAACTTTCTTGGGGGTTGTTCCGAAGAATTTTTTCCTGTTTATATTGTTCTTGTTTATGCACTGAGGGTGGTTGTAGGCATGTAGAAGGGGGAGGAGAACCCCCGTGACGAAGCCGTGTACCAAGATTTCCAATTTATGTTTAAATTGTTACCTTATTTCATTTGTTTAAAATATTTTTCCAAAAATGAATTTGAGATTGCCTTGTTTGTCAGTCTCACATAGAGAACTACAATATTTTATCATTTAAAAAAGTACGGATACAGCAACAGGAAATAAGCGATTAACAGGGTCTGGGTGCAGCAAGTACGTTGTGGTAGAGAATTTTTGTAAAAAGATTTCAAATCCGATAACACAATCTCCCATTAAGCTATAATCTTCAATATTGCGCCATAGTAAAACCTATCTAAAATACCTTTTTTATTGTTTTGTTTTAAAAAACTTGTTCGATTGGGTTGACTAAAATAAAACCATCCAAGCAATTATTAGGGAAAAATACCGGCCATATTGATAATTTGTCAGGTACACTCCGTTTGTAAATAATAATTTTTTTCTGGAAAACTTTTGTAACTTTAATAAAATTTGTAACACAACTTTTTAAAGCGACTTGTAGTATTTTCATACATGTCCCAAATTTTAATTTTCTAGCTCCAAGAGCCATTCAAATTTAAAGAATTAGTTTTAACAATATGCCTTACTAATAGTGTAGAATTCTGCTGCTGTTACCAAGGGTGCTTCCAAATTTTAGGACACCCTAAATGACAATGGCAATTTTTAAAGGTAAATAATTTACGCAATAAAATAAAAATTTTGCGGCCGCGATGGTTGTGTGGTAGGGACGTGTGCCTCTGGACCCAAAGATCCTGGGTTCGATTCCCAGGAGAACATTAAATCATTTTTCACTACATACTGTAAAATTAACATCAACCGCGGTGTTTGAGCAAGTTTAATAATGTCTGCATGTTCCGCCTTTCGGGGGGTGTGTAAACCCGTCTGCTCCGTGTTATATGCGATGCCGGGCACAAATGGGGTTTTAACAAATTCGAATAACCCAAATGGAGTTATGACTGCTGTTTTGGGAATATCTTGAGGTGCTACTGGGATGTGCTGGAAAGCGCGATGATATCTAATTTTGAAAAAATACGTTTCCCTTCTAACTGGGCATTAAAATTCTGCAAATTTGGAATGGGATATTTGTCTGGGATTGTTTTAGCGTTTAGTGCTCGGTAATCCCCACATGGTCTCCATGAGCCATCCTTTTTTTCCACCATGTGGAGGGGGCTTGACCATGGACTTTTGGAGGGTCTACAAATTCCCAAGTCCATCATGTGCTGGAATTCTAGCTTTGCTTGAGCTAGCTTTTCCGGGGGCAATCTTCTAGCTTTTGCAGTGACAGGTGGTCTTCCGTACTTATAGTATGGAAGAACTCAACCTCTGGAAGGTTGCTAGAAGAAGTTTCCTTAAAAAGGTCAGGAAATTGTTGTAGTAATTTGAAGTACTGGTGTGTCGGGTCTACGAGATGAATTTTAGAATTAAATCCTGGTGGTGGGTTAGCACCGGCCTTAGTGAGGTTTGTCTTTGTATCGATTAAACGTCTATGTTTCATATCCACAAGTAAAGCAAACTCTACTAGAAAATCAGCGCCTATAATTGGTTGCTTGATATCGGCAAGTGTGAAGGGCCAGCAGAACCTACGGCGTAAACCTAGATCCAAATCTAATAATTGTTCGCCATAGGTATGAATAGGGGTCCCGTTTGCAGCATACAAGGTACGTTTCGATTGAAATTTCCGTTGGTCGTGAGTGGGTGGAATAACTGAAATATCCGCTCCAGAGTCGATTAGAAATTTCATATTGGAGCGTCTATCAAAAATAAAAAGGCGGCGTGTTAGGTGGCTCTCGTCTCCTGCCGCGTGGAGGGAGTGCCTTATTAGTTTTCCGACACATGTTTGCTTTAAAATTGCAAGGTTGGATGCAACGTTTGGCCTTGTTGCCAAATCGTTCATGATACCAACACGTGGAGGTTGAGGAATTTGTGGTTATGGAATTTCGAGACAGCTTGGGTTTTTCTCGGGAGGTAGATCGGAAACGCGTTCGCAATTCCTTGACTGATGCTGTTAGCTTCTCTAACTGCGCTTCTAACTTGGCTAGCTTGTCGGGCTCGCGTGACTGAATTTCAGCCACGTTGTATTTATCTCCGGAATATTCCACGATTTTGTCTGCTACAACCGACAAATTTTCTAGAGAATCGCTGCTCAAAGCCAAAATTGAACGAACGTTGACTGGTAAACGTTGTAGAAATAAAGTTTTAAGGAAATCCTCTTTAATCTGACTATCGGCTAAAAACTTCATTTCGCGTAAAAGTTGCGATGGTTTTCTGTCGCCTAATTCTAATTCTGTTAAAAGTTTATTTATTTTGCGACTTTCGGACTCTTCAAATTCTAATAAAAGACGTTTCATTAGATCTGAATAGTGGGTTGATGAAAATGGTTGGGTTAAAAAATCTGAAATTGACTCTGCGACATTAGGATCGAGTATAGCGAGTACATGACTGAATTTTGTGTTTTCAGGACTGATCTGCGATATATCGAACTGGGCGTCAACCTGCATCTGCCAGATTTTCACGTTACGTCTCCATATAGGAGGTAATTTTATTGCAACCCTTGCCATGATATTGCTGCTTGAAGAATCTTCAGCCATTGTGAAAAAAATCAGATAATTTTTAAATTAGAAAGGACTGACCTGTTTAGATATTCGTTTCCTGTAGGCACGAGCACGTGCGTGGAAGTTAGGCGACGTCGGCTGGAACATCAGGCTCGGCATATTCGGCTTACGGCACGGGGTCACCAATATGGATGTTAATTGCACTTGTTGATATTACCTGGGATGGTGATATTGAATCGATAGGTAAACACTTGATATACTTTATTATTTCACTAACTGAATAAACTATATGATACATTTAACTATAATACAATTACAACAGTACATGAGTACATGGTAGATAACTGACCGAGCGTGGAGGACGTGTGTTCACTGTAGCGGTTGGTAGAGAAGAGAGAGAGAGAGAGATCGCTCTGGTGTTTCTTCGTTGCTGTAGATCTTGACAGCTGGCTGTCGCAAAACATAACGTAACGTTTAACTGTCAAGAGTATTTATGCAGAAACACAGAGTAGTGTTGACGGAAACACTGCGGTCGGAACCACCGCCACATTAACAGTAAGTGGTTGTGTTTATTTGCATAATTATAGGCTACAATTCCGTTTGTGTAGATTAGATTTTTGAACACATGATTTAACTATTTCCCGACTTTGAGAAAGTTGTTATGGGCTAGTACACTAGTTTGGAAGATGGCGAAAGGCCAGAATCAACACTAGTTAATGACGATGCAGATCCTGAGTGGCAAGAAGACATAGAAGGAACAGAAGAAGATAGTAACAATATTTCAAACCTGGACCAAGATGCAAGTGGCAGTTTGGGTGAAGATTTAGAAGAAACACAAGAGGAAACTAATGTGTCGTGAATTATAACATTATATAACACGTTGTGGAAAAATAACAAAGTCTCCAAATGTATTAGAATTATAATGTTATTATATAAGTGAATACGAACAATGTAAGTTATTCACTTTGTTGGGTAACGCGTTTAGTTTAAAATAATATGTTTTATTTCATATATTTTAAGACTTGAGTTAGATCTGATCTGGGCAATGCAGGTGTGTCTTTAATTTAAATCCGGTGTTCTAACAAACTAACTAATAATATATTATATTTTAACAACACACCACGAGAGCTTACAGCCTGAATGCTATCGTAAAGAGGCAACTTGTTAATTCTGTACTTGAGGGTTTGAAGGTTCGGAGAAGAAAAAATGTGCCGGCAAGGAATTCCACAACTTGGAAGTCATCGGGACAAAAGAGCGGGCATAACAAGATGTTCTATGTCTGGTGACCTGTACAATAAAAGGGTGCACTCGCTCTGTACCCCTGGTAAATCTGTTGGGGCAGCAGGTGGAGGAACTATGGAAGAAATCTCCTCTGAGCAGTGCCCGTGCAGATATCTATAAAAGGGAGAGAGGTCACCAACGTCACGTCGGTGGGCAAGGGATGGCAGCCTTTGGATGAGGGTAGGGTCGGCGATGAGACGTATAGCTCTCTTCTGAATGGAGTCCAGGATAGCGAGTGTAGAAGCGGCAGCGGCACCCCAGATATGGGACGTATTCGAGGTTTGGCCTTATTTGTGAAGTATATAAGGTAAAAGTATTTGCAAGCCCGGAAAAGGAAACTTAATTTCTTAGCAGCTGCTTCTGCAATTGATGTGACATGTTGGTTGCGATTTTGATCCACAAAAATGCCAACAAGTGAAAGGAACTCATTACTTTGAATAACTTGGTTGTTCATTTTGATGGGTCTAGGGCTGGTGTATCTCTTATGAGATAGAAAGTAAGACTGAGATTTGGTGGGGTTGAATTATACAAGATTTCTACTTCCCCAGTCTAATATTTTTTGGAGATCCACGGAGACAGAAACCTCCATGAGTCTGCGATCCTCATCTAATTGGGCTAAAGAGACAGGCTTAGAATATTGTATATTTGAGTGGAGGATGCTGTCATCCGCGTAACTGTGAACTGGGTTGGATGTGCTAGAGAGGGGGTCATCGATGTGGAGGAAAAACAAAGTAGGGGCTTAAACTGAACCTTTAGGAACTCCTGCATTAATTGGATACTGTTTAAAGCAATGGCCATCCACGACAACAGAAATGCTCCGGTTGGAGAGGAAATTTGCCGTCCAGGTACAGAGTTCTGGTGGTAGGCCATAGGCTAGAGTTTATTAAGCAGTGCTGCGTGCCAGACCTGGTCGAATACTTTGTATATGTCTAGAGCGACAATCTGGGATTCACCGTGTAGTTCCATAGACTTGTTCCAAGAATGCGTGACAAAGGAAAGGAGGTCGGCAGTTGATCTGCGCTGACGGAATCCATACTGCCTGTCGTAAATTAGACTGTGTTTTGCAATACATTTTAGTAATTCGGTGTTTATATACTTTTCCATCATTTTAGAGACGACTGGACGGAGAAAAATAGGTCTGTAGTTGCTAGGAAGCGCTTTGGATCCTTTCTTGGGGACGGGTTGTACTAGAGCAGTTTTCCAGTTACTAACGAATATGCCTGTATTGTAGATGTCTGAAACAGACGAGTCAGGACAGGAGCAAGTTCATTTTTTGAGAACAATTGCTGGGATCTCGTCAAGACCAGATGCTTTCCTGGTATTAAGGGAAGAGAGCATCTTTCGTACCTTTTTAGTTTTGAAAATGATATCCGTCATTTTATGCGCGACATTAGAGACTGTTGGTGGTTGAACATTTGGAGGTTGGTTAAGAGTATAATTGCCGGCGAACAACGAGGCAAAAAGTTCAGCCTTGCCCAGGGCGGTAGAAACAATTTTATCCCCTGAAACAAGAGGACGGAGCGTGCTCTTGCCGAAATTACTCCTAATAGATTTAGCAAGGGTCCCGAAGGGTTTGCTGACGCTGGAGCTTGAGAGGACTTTGTTTTTGATGTAGTTATTAAACAAGTTTTTTGCCTTAGAAAGAATGCGGACAGGGCGATTTCTTGCGTTGTTAAACGCTTGACGGTTTTCTTGACTGGGATTGTGTAGAAGAGTTTTGTGCGCTTTGACCTTTTCAAGTCTGGCCTTGTCATATGATTTAGAGAACCAGGGCTTTTGAATGGCTGAAGAGGTTTTCTGTGTACGTGGAATAAATAATTCCATGCCAGCTTGGATAATTTTGGTGACGTTTTGTGAGATATCAGAGGGATCAGGATGAGAGAAGCAGACAGACGCCCATGGAAATAAGGAAAAGTAATCCGGCATTTTGTCCCAGTTCGCGGAGTTTTAGTGCCAAATGATACGTGGGTGTGATGACTGTGCGACCTCGGGTTGCATTGCGCAAGAAGCAGTGACCATGCCGTGGTCTGAGCGACCAAAAGGGGGGGACCTGATATCTTATAGCATTCAGGTTTTGTAGTAAGAAGGAGATCCAAGGGATTTGAGCTGTGGGTTGGGATGCGAGGAAAGTAAGTAAGTTGTTGAACCATATTGGCTAAAGAATTCCTGACTGCAAAATCCTCCGCTGCTCTCCCTTGTGGATCGGTTTTTGAAGATCCTAGCCATTCCTTATAATGGACGTTGAAGTCACCAAGAATAGTGACTTCGGAGGAAGGATATTCAGAAATCAGATGGTCGGTTTTTTCAGAAAGGTAATCGAAGAGCTGGACAAAGTTGTCAGAAGGTGACCGGTAAATGCAATAGATTAATTTAGTTGTAGCCCTGAGAGAGAGTATCATCCAAAATAAGTATTTTCTTCCAGCTTCTAAATTGGGAAGTCTGGTGCAAGGTAGACTGCTACGGACGTATGCACACACGTCTCCATGCAATCTAAAAGAAGTAGGGAGCTCATACCCCGGAAAATTAAGGTGATTAGTGGCTGTTTTGGCACTGATTTGGGTTTCGGTGAGGAAGAGGAGTTGGGGCCTATTAACCTGGAGGAAATGGTGGACGGAGTTCAGGTGAGAATTTAAGCCGCATATATTCGACAAGGATGTGTTAAATCTTGATTCCGGCGCCCCCTGTACACCCCTCTCTCGGATATCCGAATGGAGTGGTATTTTATCTCCATCATATTTTGTACAAGGAGGAGCCATCATCATTTTTGCTTGTAAGGGAAACCGACTCATACACCAGAACCGGAAACGTCCGTTGGGACTTCACCGGCCCCTTGATGTAAGGGGTGGTACCTCCTCGGGCGTGAAAAAATCCTTTACGTAAAGGAAAATTCCACTACCAACTGCTTGACTTCGATTAGTCGCCTCGTACGACAGGCAGGAGTTACCTTGGGTCTATTCTTTTAGTTAGTCCCCGGACCCACAGGGGAATATAAGAAACGTCATAATATTAATTAATATTATTTAAAATAAACAAGTAAGAAATGAACCAATAGAAACTGGGTTCGCATTTCGCGTCTATATGATTATAACAAACGCATACATATTTTTATTCAATAGTAATAATATATTTAAATTGTTATTATACAAAACCGTATTCAACACCTTAAAATTATCATCAGCCAAAAACATGTTCACCTTTCTGTCACTATTATTAACTGCGTATCTATTTGATTTTAAAATGTAATAATATGACATTAGATATGTCAGTGTTGAAACTAATTTGTGTAGTCGTTTTGTCAAACATGTCAATATTCAATTCAGTCAAATCATAGTTATACCCCCTTAAGAATGAAGGGCTTCCATACTGTCCTCCATCTTGTAAAGCTACTTAGACATATAAGCAGCAACAGCTGAAATGTATTTTATGGAATATAAAATGGTAGATGAAGAGAAAAGAAAACTAACAAGCTTTTTAGTTATGCCAGATATAAACTGGAAGGAGTTTATTTGTGGCTGGAGTGCTGGTTTCATTAATGTGTGTTTCCTTCATCCCATAAACAAGCTTCTCTTCAGGCAAATGTTGCATGGAGTCACCATAAAAGATGCTGCCTCCCAGCTGCGTGAAGAGGGATCCTTCTTGCCTCCCAGCTGCGTGAAGAGGGATCCTTCTTTTTGTACAGAGGTATCTTACCTCCGCTCTGCCAGAAGACCTTGACGATATCACTCATGTTTGGCGTATACAATGAAGTCAATACTAGAATGAATGACAGCAATATAAATCCTCACGCCGCTAGAATCGTGGCAGGTTTTACTTCAGGAGTTTCCGAAGCGCTTCTTACGCCATTTGAAAGAATTCAAGCCCTTCTTTGTGACGCGCGATACCATAAAAATCTGAAGAATATGTGGCATGCTGCATATGTTATACAAAAAGAGTATGGTATCGCGGAATATTTTAGGGGGGTTACACCCTATTTATATAGAGTGGCTCCAACCAATGTTTTATTTTTTATGGGAAAAGAAAAGTTGCAGGTCGTAATTCCGGAGACTTCTACAGCGCTTAGTAGATTCATCTACGAGTTTGTGGGTGGAGCTGCCTTGGGATCTTTTTTATCCTGCACATTTTATCCGTTAACTGTTGTCAAGATTAAAATGCAAACCAAGCTGGGCGGAAATTTTGATAGTGTGTACACTGTGTTATCAGAAATTTATCGAGAACGTGGTAGTAAGATCCGGTACCTGTTTTATGGTGTCCCAACTAACGTAACGAGGGCTTTTTTAAGTTGGGGGTTGATGAATTTAGGTTACGAGCTTGTCAAATCTGTAGTGTATTAAGATATATGTGTGTGTTTTGTGGAAGACTCTATTTGTAGAATAACTTTTAGGTTAAGCAATATCACATACTGTAATAAAAGTATGTTTTTCACAGCAGTAAATTAAAGAAAATATTTTTCAGTTTGGCAATTTCAATTAGTAGATTACAGAAGAAAACCTATCTTGTCCAAACAATGCTTGACGTTTATCGCCTATGACTTCATCAGAGGAGAAATTCACCGGCAACCACTTTCTCCAATTACTTCTAATGACACCTTATTTTCTTTAGTGGTCATGTTATGAGTTTTCACTTAACTTTACACTATAAGCAAAACAACATTAGAGGGCGGCTAGATAAAAAGACGAATTGCTAATTACTCGATAACGCGACAGAGTCCAGCTCATAAGTAAGTGCATCAGAGAATGTATAATTCTAAATATCTTCTATCCTCAACTCTATTAGTGAATTTAGTTTAAAAAAATTCACTAATGAGGAGATGCCGACTTTTGAATTTTGAAAAAATTTCCCTAAATGAGCGCTAATTACGCCCCCTAGAACACATATCCGGGGTCAGTTCCAATTTTTATATGTATATATATATATATATATATATATATATATATATATATATATATATATATATATATATATATATATATATATATATATACATATGTATCACACCGATAACTCAAAAAATAATGGTGCGATTTTGATTAAGTTTTGTGAATACCTTCCTTTTGCAAGTGGCTTGGATAAGTTCGTTAGTCAGGAAAATCGGCCCAGGTTTTCCCAGAAAATTGTGTGTTTTCTTTCGAAACAAAATTCATATCTTCGGAAATAACAAAGTAAGGGCAACCAAATTTAGTACATGAATTTAAATCGTCATAAGTAAATTACCCACCAAAATTTAGCTCTGTAGGTTACAAGATAAAAAAGTTATGGGTATTTAAAGAAAAATTAATTGGGGTTTTCCTTAAAACATCAAAGTCGCGATTTAAAACGTCAAAATTGGCAACATTTAGGCAAAGAACCTGAAACTAATAGGATCTATGGAAAGAAAATGTCTTAAAAAGATTGTTTTCCAAAGGCTGAAGTCTTAGCTTCAACCATCATTGTCCTTCATTTTACTAAAATGTTTCCAGAAAAATAATTTCAAATAGACCCTTGCTCTGATGTTCTAGCAGTAGTCTTAGCTATAGAGTTTATCGTTTAATGGTTTATAATTTTTGTCGAATTTTCGTAAAAAATCAATAAAGTTCAATATGTCGGTTACAAGATACGAAAAAAAAAATTGTATACATTAATTATAGGGAGTCTTCAGCTACATCTTAAAGGGAAATTCTACAATCACAGCCTGGTCCATAAGTCGTTGGTGATCCAAAATCTCTTTTTCTTTATCGAACACGCCTTATTGGATTTTTGCATTTTCTATCGAAATATAATGCACGTTTGTAAGAAAAGAAATTCGGGACGCAGCAAGTGCGTTATGATAGCGAATTTTAATTAAATTCTTCAAATTTGAATAGCTCAATTTGCTATTGACCTATAAGGTTGACCAAGAACCCAATTTTTTTCTGGAACACTTTAAGTTTACTTTCCGAAATTTTTGTACATTTTCAAACAATAAAGTTATTTTGATGAAACATGGTACATTGTTTCTACTATATAGGTTATACTGGTAGCCAAATTTGATGCCTGCTTTCTTTAAAAAAAACACACATATTTGCTATTAAAAACATTTTAATGAAAATTCACTACCATAACGCACTTGCTGCGTCCAGACTTTTTATATTATTGTGCAGCTAGTCGATCTATAACGATTGAGGTCCAACAACACAAAAATTAACATAATTCATTTGGCGGAAATACATGAATTAGTTTATTATCAATCGGACATGATTGTGTCGGTCTTTCTTGTAAAGTGATCTATCAACAGACTCACCATAGGCGGCGGAGCCAAGTTCATACACTTTATTATTACTATATTTAGCAATACATAGATAGATAGATAATTTATTTTCGCCTTCTTGCCATAATACTTGGATAAGCTCGTCACAATAGATATAAACAATGTAACATGAACATATAATATATAATACAGTATAATATAACAACAATTATGCTGTTTAGTTACAAAAAAAAACAAAGATAAAAGTGCACAATGTGAAAAAACACAACGCTTAAAACAGTGAGATAAAAACATCTGTATACACTTATATAGACTGCAATATAATAAAAATCTTTATTATTATGGTAGTGAATTTTCATAAAAATGTTTTTAATAGCAAACTTGTTTTTTTTTAGAAATCCGGCATCACTCTATATACTGGAAACAATGTGCCATATTTTATCAAAATAACTTTATTGTTTGAAAATGTACAAAAATGTCCGAAAGTAAACTTAAATTGTTCCCGAAAAAACTGGTTTCCTGGTCAACCTTATAGGTTAATAGCAAATTGAGCTATTCAAATTTGAAGCATTTAATGAAAATTCGCTACCATAACGCACTTGCTGCGTCCCGAATTTTATTTCTTACAAAGATGTATTATATTTCGATGGAAAATGCAATAACATAGGGCGTGTTCCATTAAAAAAAATTGAATCACCAACGACTTATGGGCCATCCTGTAATTGTGGAAATATTTTTTAAGATGTAGCTCAAGACACCCTATAATTAATGTATACCATTTTTTTTTCGTAACTTGCATAATAACGGATATATTGAGCTTTAAAGATTTTTTACGAAAATTCGACAAAAATTATATGCCATTAACCGATAAACTCTATAGCCAGCACTACTGCCAAAGCATCAGCGAAAGGGTCTATTTTAAATAAATTTTCTGGGAATATTTTAGTAAAATGAAGGGCAATGACGATTGAAACTAAGAGTTCAGGCTTTGTAAAGCATTCTTCTTGAGACATTTTCTTTCCATAGCTCATACTAATTTCAGGTTCATTGCCTAAATATTACCAATTTTGACATTTTAAATGGCGACTCTGACGTTTTGAAGAAAACCCAAATTTATTTTTCTTTAAATGCCTGTAAAGTTTTTATCCTTTAACATACAAAGCTATTATTTTTTGAGTTATCGGTGTGATTCACACACACACACACACACACACACATATATATATATATATATATATATATATATATATATATATATATATATATATATATATATATATATATATATAAACTATAAAAATTGAAACTGACCCCGGATATGGGTTCTAGGGGTCCTAGTTCGCGCTCATTTGCAAAAAAATTTTCAAAATTCAAAAGTCGGGATCTCCTCATTAGTGAATTTTTTCTACGAAAATTCACTAATGTACAATATTAAACGATAAAACAGTCAATTACAAAAACATTAAAA
The DNA here is from genome assembly GCA_964006375.1 of Tillus elongatus. Lineage (NCBI taxonomy): Eukaryota > Metazoa > Arthropoda > Insecta > Coleoptera > Cleridae > Tillus > Tillus elongatus. Next base: position 7,293,388 of record OZ023263.1, read on the forward strand.
AATTCCAATTAAATCATCTGCCTCACAGAGCACGAAACAGACTGATCAACCGCATAAAATGATCGCTCACTTAAAAATTTTTCTAAACTGGCTTTAAAAGTGCTTATGTTTCCAGTGGATTTTACATTTTCCGGAAGCAAATTGTACAAAACACTACCCGCATACACAGGGGATTTCTTGTACGCCATTCTTTAAAAATGGTTTAAATTAATGTGACTGCAGTGCCTAGTGGAGTACGAGTGATTGTCTGAATGTCTTGGCAACATATGTTTCTTCCTATAAATGAACTCAGTACCTTATAAAGGTAAATTTCCGCCGAGGTCTTAACTTGCTTTTGCTTAAAAGTTCCCGGCATGACTCGAAGTTGTGCATATCAAAAATTACCCTCAGTATTTTCTTCTGAAGCACAAAAACCCTGTTTACATCTATGGACTGACCCCAGACAACAATGCCGTATGACAGCAATGGATACACCTCTGAATAGTAGACAGAAAGTAAATGTGTCTCACTTAGAGAGTTCTTAAGATTATATATCATAAAATACGCCAATTTAAGCCTGCCACAGACGTAATTAACATCCTACTTCCAGGACAAATGTTGATCAACCGTGACCACAAGGAACCTTCCCTCCGTAGCACAGCAGTGCATACCCTCCTCAAGCTGCAGAATGAGAGGCAGTCGGTTGCAACTCCTGAACTCTACGAACGATGTTTTATCATGGTTTATGATTAGGTGGTTTGCTTTGCACCACTCACCAAACTGTCGCATTAAAGTGTTTACCTTTTGACTTACCTCGTCACCATCACGACTAGACATAGCGGTTGTGTCGTCCTCATACATGAACACTCTACCCACCTTTATGTAGTCTGGCAGGTCATTCACATACAAAACAAACAGCAGTGGATCCAAAATACTACCCGGTGGAGTGCCCAGATTTATCTCATATGAATCCGAAAAAGTGCCCCCAATCGAAACAACCATGCGTCTATCATTTAAAAATGACAAAACCCAGTTATTTACCGGTCCACGTATACCCAGGCATCGCAATTTTTCTCTTACATAACGCGGATTAAGCGTGTCAAACGCGCGCGACTTAACTTTACGATTAAGACGTTTGAATTTTTAAAACAATTTATTTAATACTTTGAACAATCAATACTTAATTACTTAGTTACAAGAAAAATGAATAATATAAGATACTAAAATAAGACGATCAACCTACATGTGATCTAATGTCTATGCACTCGGTGTGCCAATGACTAACTCGGAACAAGGATGAACGGTTCTACCTCTGTGAGCAGCCTCTTTATAGTCTTCCCTCCAGGCGTGGCACTATGTCTCTGAATAAACAAGGAATCTGCTGATGTAGATTCTCACAGTGATATTCCGTTCTACTTGCACTTTGAACCTGCATAGTTCTTGGCTCCTGTATGACGACGGCTGACTCAGCGGTTCTTACCGTGGGAAGGCGACATTGTAGCATAACGAGCCATTGTTTGGGCTCCATTTATCTCGCGATATGTCGAACATGACAGCTACCACGTGCATACCCTTATCTAAATCCTCGTGAAGATGTTGTATAAAATCACTAGTAGTTTCCTCCTTATTGACACTTGGTAACTAAATTATGTTTTCGTAGGAATATTTCAATTTTATCGGCCATCGCTTTCTCCATTATCTTAGAAAACACGCTCAATATGGATATTTGCCTATAGTTTAGGATATTAAAACTATCTCCCCTTTTAGCAACCGGAACTACTTTTGCTTTCTTTATTTGCATAGGAAAACTGCCGCAAGTTATTGACAAATTCAATATGTCACAGATATGAGATGCAATTATCTTCGAGTACTGCTTTATAACCGAGATGGGCACCTCGTCAACGCCAGTGGACTTTTTGTTTTTCAAGTTTTTTATAACTTTTTCAATCTCAAGGGAAGTAAACGGGTACAAAAATAGCGATTCCCTATTTACCAATGAAGTTGTACAAGAATTGCTGTTAGAGTTGTTAAAATGCAGTTGTATCTGGTTTTGGGCGTCCTGTGAGAAAAAGTTACCAAATAGATTCCCTATAATTTCTGCATCTTTGACTATTTCATCGTTACGTTTAATTATTATTGACTTATTTTTGTTAATTTTCTTCCCAGATTTATAATTAACAATTGAACAAAGCGTTCTTGTTTTGTTATCTGAATTTTTGATCAAGTTATGATAATAGTCCTATTTTTCCTGCTGTATTTTAATGCTAAGTTATTCTTTGTATTTTTTGTAATCATTTGTTATCTGGTCATCATTACAATTATTTTTTATCCAGTTGAGAGTTTTCAAATTTTCGCAACATTTTCTTGCCTCTGGAGAGGGTTTATATGTCAGTTTGTTGTGAGAGATTTGTTTTTGCTCAACCAACTCACACGAAAAGGCCTCGTCAAATATGATGCAGAATTGCAACAAAAACATTTCAAAGACCTGATCTATGTCATGCGTGTCTGATGGCAGACCAAGCTTAATTTGTCGCTCATCAAGGTATTGTCCAAATAGTTTCAGGTTATAACCTGAAAAACGTCTACATTTTACAAAAGAGGGCTCGCTTGCAGCGTTTCCGCTCTCAGTCACAATTTAAAAAACTGCCTCCTGAGCACCATGGTCCGACAGCGCCGGATCGACACACACACACACACACACACACACACACACACACACACACACACACACACACACACACACACACACACACACACACACACACACACACACACACACACACACACACACACACACACACACACACACACACACACACACACACACACACACACACACACACACACACACACACACACACACACACACACACACACATATATATATATATATATATATATATATATATATATATATATATATATATATATATATATATATATATATATATATATATATATATATATACAGGGTGATTGCTGAGAAGTGCTCATTAGAAGTTTATGACCTTCTCATCCGATTTGACAGCTGGAAATTTGGATTCGGCCATTATGCCATATTCCCATTCTGATTAAAATAGTTGCACTACTCTAGGATTTCCGGTTATACCGGAAGTCGCTATCAACTTCGTTATTTTAAATGAAACACCCTGTATATTTTTTCATTTTCAGCAAGACGATCCAATTTGGGATAGATTTTATGTAGTACTTTCTGCACCTAGCGTTATTAGTTTTTGAAATATTGGCGATTTTTGAAAAATATTTGTTATCACAGCTCTTTTTATAATTTGATATATCCTTGTAAAGTGTAAATCTAGAAAATATATTTTTGGACAACAGATTGCTGGTAACTATTTCTTGCAGAATTATTGGAATGAAAATCTATTTTTTATACAGGGTGTGCGATAATAGCCTGACAAAATATCGAAATTCAAGCGGGTATAACCTGATTTTTTCAAATGGAACACCCTATATATTTCTATTCCAAAGCATTTTACAGACATAACTCTACAACTTTTATTAACTATGTCCTATACCTAAATAGCATAATTTCTGAGATATTGTTAGTTTCCTGAAGTGATATATTTAATATCGCAGCAGAGAATTTTAATTCCAATGTTTTCATGGCGTTGGATTATCCAGTTTCTTTTTATATTCATGATGACACGCTGACAATTTGAGAACAATATTAAAAAGTCTGGACGCAGTAAGTGCGTTATGGTAGTGAATTTTCATAAAAATATTTTAAATAACAAATATTTGTTTATTAAAAGAAAGCAAGCATTAAATTTGATTACCAGTATGACCTATATAGTAGAAAATACCATATATCACCAAAATAACTTTATTGTTTGAAAATGTACAAAAATGTTTCGCAATTAACTTAAAATGTTCCAAAAAAAAACTAGTTTTCTGGCCAATGACCCTTATTAAAAACCACCCACCCTTGTGTAATTTGTCCTCCAGAGTCCAAGGCACTTGTCAGATTCCTCCTAGCTCAAACATTTAGCAAGTTTTGTTGAAAAAAGAACGTCAATTTATTATGGCATTATCATTGTAAAAATGTAATAGCAGAACTATTAAAGTAACACGACAATCATACACTAACATTAAATGAATTTAATTCTTATTTACAGAGTAAAGTTACGCTAGATTAGATTATGTACAGTGAACGGGGAAAAGAAAACAACTTGTGATGGAACCATAGCTGAAAAATTCAAAGTAATTATTCAATGTGACTTCCGTTTTGGTTCAAACACTCTGAAATTCTTTAATGTACTCCAGCGGTGGTCGTTCATCGTATCTCCCCTGGATCTAACTCGGCAAAAGCTTGCGTTATGCGTTGGATTAGTTCGTCTTTAGATTGGACATGCACCTCATTAACCTTGGACGTTATTATACTCCACATATAAAAATCACAAGGTGTCAAGTCCGGCGATCTTACTGGCCAGTGCCAAGGGCCGTTTCTGCCTATCCATCTGTCATCAAATATAGCATTCAACTGATCATACACACCTATGGTATTGTGCGCTGAAGCCCCGTCCATCCGGTACCAACAATTGAGTGATGAATTTACAGACAGACTCTCCACAAATGGCATCACCACTGTTCTCAGGATCTGAATATACTTCTCAGACGTGAGCGTGCCATCGTAAATATGAAAACACACTCGGTCGTTCATTATCATGCAGAAAACATTACAACTAAATATCTGCTGGAAATTCCTAGTTCGTCTCATATGCAGATTTTCAGCTGCCCAGTAATGCTGATTTTTCATATTTCGCAAACCCTCTCTGCCAAAGTTAGACTCATCAGTCCAGATTATTTTGCTCAAGAATGTAGGATCTTCCTGCACTCGTATCAGTAGGTGTTCGCAATAGTTTATCCGCATCTCGTAGTCGCTAACACGCAGGTGTTGCACGGGAATAAAAGAGAAATTATGCATTTTGTGCTTCTTCAATATTCGTTGAATGATCTAGTAAGGCATGTCACTAGACGCATTTCGTATAGAATTTGTTGGCATTGCATGAAAGTATGCAATAACTGTGACTTGGCATGTTTCCTCATCTTCAAGTTTGCCTCTACAAATTACTCATCTTGATGTTATACTTCCATACCTTGAAAACTTTGATTGAAGTCTCTTGAACCGGTGTCTGTCCAAAGGTGCCGAGTTAGGAAACTTTTCATTGAATGTACGACATGCTCTTTCAATAATTCTATTGCAGTCACCGTGAATAATGAATATATTACTGTAGCGTATTGCACTTCCCATAGCGCCTTTAACAAAAGCAAGTTACTAATTTTACTGCTGTCACTAGATTAAACTATGTGTCAAATTTCAGTTTTCTCACCTGACATTGCAACAAAAGCCTCCTATTTCCATAAACGCACTCATGTATAAATTCCAATATAGATTCCCCATTGGAGTGGTGGATATCTCAGAAATTATGCTATTTAGGTATAGGACATAGTTAATAAAAGTTGTAGAGTTATGTATGTAAAATGCTTTGGAATAGAAATATATAGGGTGTTCCATTTGAAAAAATCAAGTTATACCCGCTTGAATTTCGATATTTTGTCAGGCTGTTATCGCACACCCTGTATAAAAAAATAGATTTTCATTCCAATAATTTTGCAAGACATAGTTACCAGCAATCTGTTGTCCAAAAATATATTTTCTAGATTTACACTTTACAAGGATATATCAAATTATAAAAAGAGCTGTGATAACAAATATTTTTCAAAAATCGCCAATATTTCAAAAACTAATAACGCTAGGTGTAGAAAGTACTACATAAAATCTATCCCAAATTGGATCTTCTTTCTGAAAATGCAAAAATATACAGGGTGTTTCATTTAAAATAACGAAGTTTGTAGCGACTTCCGGTATAACCGGAAGTGCTAGAGTAGTGCAACTATTTTAATCAGAATGGTAATATCGTATAATGGCCGAATCCAAATTTTCATCTGTCAAATCGGATGAGAAGGTCATAAACTTCTAATGAGCACTTCTCAGCAATCACCCTGTATATATACACACAGGGTGTGGCTCCAAGACTTTTAGTTAGCCGTTCCTCAATAACTACCCTGATTTGAAATTTAAAAAGTTAGTACGCGCTTAAGACAAATTTCAGTTCAGTGAAAATAGTTTACTTTATGTCAGATTTCCCGTTTTTCCGGAAGTGGCCATTAACTTGCTTATTTTAAATACAACATGGTGATTTTCATTATATTTTTTAAATCTATATTGAGTTTGATATAAGTTATTACAAATATACTATATGTAAAAAATCAACCGTTTTCGAAATTTTTCGATTCTTTTGAAAATTCTCGCGAAAACCAAGGTGAACGTTGCACGCTCTCTCTCTGTGGAAATACAACTGAGAAGACTCAGTTTTTGTACAGATGACCCTCATATTGGCACCTAAACGACACGTTTGATAGCGTTTTGTTTTCATATATAGGGTGATGAGAATTAGCCGTGCCATTTGGTAAAATTGAAATCACAATTACTCGCTTATTTCAAATGAAACACCCTATATTTTATGAGCTATTTCAGTTCGCATCCTGTTTACATTTCAGCGTGTATTAGCATTCACTATACCCAAATACCACCGTTTCCCGAATATTTCAATTTTATTGGATTCACTTTATTCAAATTGTCACAATAGATTTTAAGTAGGCTTTGGAACTTGATAATATGCTTGTTGACGTTTACATGTCAAGACACACCTCTTGCAACTGCGAAGATAATTTGTTGGACCTTCTCGTGCGAAAAGAAAGAACACTTTGTATTTGCATCCAAATCGCTGCATTTACCTTTTTTAGTTCTGTTAAATCACGATCTCCTGAATTTTGCAGTAGCCCCTGCAGCCAGGTTTGGCCTTCAATCTGTCATTGCAGACTAGTCTGTATAGCCATATCCTAGCCTCGCCCATTATAACTAAGTGTATGAGGGGGGGGGGGGTCCAGCAACGCCTCCGTTGCGGCTGTTGGCGTTGAGGTTATGGCCCCCTTTGATGCCGAGGCAAGTCATGCTTTGGATCTTGCCCAGTTTTTGTTTGGCACTGGATTGTGTCACCTTAGGCCACCAAACCAGTGCCGCGTATGTTAACGTTGATCTGACCGCCCTTGTGTACAGAACTGCCTCGCGCAGTATTTTTTTTCAACGTTGCCATTCCAGGTTAGCTTAGAGTCCAATACGACCCCAAGATATTTTACCTTCCCGGCCATTGGAATGTTTCTACCATATAGAGTGAGAGTTCTGTCACCCTCCCACTTCCTCCTCCTCGTAACTGGTATGACGCTGGCTTTCTCGGGGCTCACCCCGGGCCCTTGGCTAACCGTCCACCTTTTCCACCAAATAGGCACATACGTCACATTAATATTTTTCAGTTGGTAATTGAGTAACTTAATATATTAAGACGTAAAATTTCATTACGATGCAAAAGAGTAAAAAGAGCTATAAAAGTTAGTAGTGTTTATTTTGGAAATCCTTTCACGACTGCTCGGGGATTGGGACCCACATTTTGGGAACCACTGGCCTAGAAGTCTCATTTTTTCACTCTTTCACATCTGCTTATGGTTACACATGCTCTGACTACATTGCTAAAAATACTGATCGAACAATTCAAATTAGAGATGTTGCTTTGTTTGTTAGCATTACATTTACGGGAGGAGCAACGCCAAATAATGGATTTAGAGCAGCCGATATCAAACTAGCTACAATTAAGTTTGTGGTGTAATCCAGTCACATAGGCTCTCACTGAAAAACCTTATAAAAGAATTAGATACGTGTTTATAATTTATCGAACATGAACTATGTAAAGCAATGAGGTCTACATAGCAACAAGAAAAACCTAGGTGCTCTTACTTTTTAAATTACTTCTCGGAGTTAGAAAAAACTCCCAAGTCTCCACCACATTGATGATTGCTCTGAGTTTTCTTGTGAAGTGCAGATTGAAAATGATCAGACATGCTTGTTATTTATGCCTCCCATACAACTTTGGATCTCTGGAGCAATTTAAATTCAGAAAAGCTTTCAGACAGGTCTAACAGAGCAATGATTAATATTCAAATGCAAACGTTTCAAATTTTCATACAAATTGAGTATTTATATTTACATAATGTTGATATAAATTACTGGGGTCATTGAAAATGACGTAGTTGTAGCCAGTCTTGACGCGCTTAAAAGCTTAACTACAAATTCACTTACTAAATCTTTTAGTTCACACTTTAAAGAGATGCTAAGCACTTGGATTGCTTTCATGGACAAATTTGCTCTGCGAATAATTTTATGAGTTGACTGAGAGGCGCTTGTTTTGCTTGTTTTACCACATTTACATTAAACTTTCAGATTTCGACGACATATAAAAGATAACGGTATGAATATTAAACACTGTGTTACATACCTTAAGTACCAAACTTAAATTTGATGCAAAAACATTCATGCTTTCACAGTCTCTGTAGAAATTTTGATACGAGAGAAATGCAGTCTCTTCTTCGGACAGATTTACTTCAGAGATTTAAATTATATGTGATTTGTAAATGAAAAAAACATTCTCAAATAGTTATGGAAAAGATAATAAAAAATAACTTTGTAATTTTCGGAGAAAAAATTTTTTTCGAAAAAAATTTCAATAACTCAATTTTCTCTAAACTTAGAAAGTTGAATTTTGGTACGTAGTAAGATCTCTCTTGAGGCAACATATATAGTAAATTTCATTAAAACAGCTTTGTCACTTTCGGAGAAAAAAAATTTTCGAAAGAAAACTCAAAATTTTTCCGGGAAACCCCGTTCGATTTTTCTGGATAACGAACTCATCCAAGCCATTAATAAAATAAAGGCACTTGCCAAGTTTCATCGAAATCGGTTATTTTTTGAGTTATCAGACGGATACCTATATATATATATATATATATATATATATATATATATATATATATATATATATATATATATATATATATATATATATAAACATATAAAAATTAAACCTATTTACAAATGAACTTTAATAAGATATTATGCTGTGACAATACCTCTCTCAAGCAGTGGCGATTTCTCCTAGTGAGCTAAGAATAATCAAAATGTGCACAGTTATATATGTTTTATTTCCTTTTCCCTTAGTCTTAATACACTACATATTTTATGACAATCGATTTAATTTACTTATTTGATTTCATAAATAGTCGGTTAATAGTGACTTGCAATGAAGTAGATACCACGTCTTCTAACATATTCAGAGAATATGAGTAGATCAATAGCAACTGGGAATGAATTAGGTCAGTCCCCCACCCACGTGTTTAAAATAGTGAGGAAAATATCATTGATTTTAACACTGCAGTGAGCTATAAAAATTTGATTAACTCGGTTTTCTATAATCTTAGAAAGTTTAATTTTGGTAGGTAGTAAGGTATTTCCTAGGACAAGATATCCACCAAATTTCATTAAAATAACTTTGTAATTTTTGGAGAAAAAAAATTGTTTCAAAAGAAAATTTAAAATTTGAATAACTCAATTGTCGATAAACTTAGAAAGTTGAATTTTGGTACTTAGTAAGTCCTCTCTCAAGGCAACATATCTAGTAAATTTCATTAAAACAGCCTTGTTATTTTCGGAGAAAAATTTTTTTTAAAAGAAAACTGAATTTTTCCGGAAAAACCCGTCCGATTTTCCTGCCTAACGAAATCATCCAAGCCATTAATAAAAGAAAGGCACTTGCCGAGTTTCATTGAAATCGGGTAATTATTTTTTGAGTTATCAGACGAATACATACATATATATATATATATATATATATATATATATATATATATATATATATATATATATATATATATATATATATATATATATATATATATAAACATATAAAAATTGAAACTGACCCCGGATATGGGCTCTAGGGGTCCTAAATCGCGCTCATTTGAAAAAAATTTTGCAAAGTCTCACCATCGATACCTCTCTATTAGTGAATTTTTTTTTAATAAAAATTCACTAATATTTATTTACTATCAATTCTTACATGGTAGGTCATAACTATAAAATGCAAAATACAATCACATAAAGTAAAAAGTCTGGACGCAGCAAGTACGACGCGGCAAGTGCGTTATGGAGTTAATTTTCATAAAAATGTTTTTAATAGCAAATACGAGGTCTGTCTAATGCAAGCAGGCATCAATCTGGTCACCGGTATAACCTATATTGTAGAAAAAATGTACCATATTTTATTAAAATTACTTATTGTTTGAAAATATAGATAAAATTTTTCGAAAATAAACTTAAAATATTTCAGAGAAAACTGGTTTCCTAGCCAACAAACCTTGGGTTAATAGCAAATCCAAACTTTTAAGTCGAAAATTAACAAGTTACCTCTTTCCTCCTTGTCGACACCCACGGTACGATATTATTTAGGCTGTGAGCCCTCGTGGTGTGTTGTTGAAATAAAAAATAAAAAAATATGAGTTATTTAAATTTGAAGCATTTAATAAAAATTCGCTGCCAAAACGCATTAACTGCGTCTCTATTTTTCTTTCTTACAAACATGCTAAGTACTGCATCATATTTCGATAAAAAATGCAATAATATAAGGGTGTTCGAAAGAAAACTTGTAGGTATCACCAACGACTTATGGGCCAGCCTGTGATTGTCAAAATATTTTTTAAGATGCAGCTCAAGACACCCTATAATTAACGTATTAATTTTTTTCGTATCTTGAATAATAACAATTATATTGAGCTTTACCGTAGAAACTTATAGGTATCACCAACGACTTATAGGCCAGCCTGTGATTGTCAAAATAATTTTATAAGATGCAGCTCAAGACACCCTATAATTAACGTATACAAGTATTTTTTTTCGTATCTTGAATAATAACAATTATATAGACCTTTACCGTAGAAACGCGTTACCCTGTATATATGTAAACAGATAATATTATAATAGTTCGCGGTCGTTTGAAGAAATCTTTATAAATTCAAAAGTCGCTCTCTCCTCATTAACGATTTTTTTCTATGAAAATTAGCTAAAAATTTTGTAAATTGCCAGCCCTGGCCCATATCTTTTTATATATCTAAAAGCAGTGTTAACACTCGGTTTTTAATGTCTCTTAATTGAGCCACGAAAAATGGGACCCCATAGATATTGTTATTATTGTATAACCGGGGGAAATAACTAATGCATTATGTAGTGATAGTAACAGCATGGGCATTTTTATAGTTTGTCTCCGGGCGGAAGACAATATTTGTTAGGTTCGTTGTGTTAAGTTTAGTACCACGGACGTCAATGTTCTTTGCAAGTATCAAAACCTGCTCACAAAATGAGAAAGGTACTGATAGATAAGTTATTAGATCCATCATTTTGATTATCGATGATTTCGTAGGTTAGTTGGTCAATATTTTTTAGTAAATAGCACTTTAAAGCCTATTTCTATATTTCTCATATTGTATGTTTCAAAAAGGTATAGCCCCCCGCTTAAAATTAGACATACCTACGTTTGTTAACCGTCCAAGCCTATCGAGCTTAATTTACAATCTGCTTGCTTGCGGCGTCGACCAGATTTCATAGTAGTCTTGGACAAAACTAGATTCATACACTCGCACATTGCGAAATAGCCGCAAAACGTATTCTTATTGGTTTATTTAAAATAATATCGTAAAACTGTTGCTTTTTATTAGATTTTATAAATGTCTTTTACTAACTTTTGTGTGCACACAGACACAATCTAAATGTCTTCTCTACTTTTAAGTTTGTGTAGCCCCAATGTTAATTAAGGGCCCCCCTTTATTATACTTAAGCTTGTGCATATATATGTAATATAAAAATAAAAAAGAAGTGAAGTAGCAAGTGAATTTATTTACTTTAGTGCTGTATTCGATATTATCTGAAAAAGACATTATAGGCGACAAAGTGAAATGTATTTTCGGTAAATAGGCAGTTTACTGCACGGAGGGTTCTTAGATTTTTTTAAGAAACATGCTTAGAACCCTCCTTGGATGCACAAGCCGCACGGCAAATTTGTTGCAAACAACCCCCAAGAAAGTTAAAGGGCCAAGAATGAACATAGGTGCTGGGCGTGGAGGAAATATGAGCGGAAAATGCTAAAAAACCAATCATCGTTATTACTTCTTGTAGGGATAATTTAACGACGCAAGAAACCGCTATCTCCGCATTCTTTCTGAGGCAAAAAGCTCATTTAATAACCACATCAAAAACAAAGTCCTCTCAAGCTCCAACGGCAGTAAACCCTTCTGGACTCTTGCTAAATATATTGGGAATAATTTCTGCCAGAGCACGTTCCGACCTCTTGTTTCAGGGTATGAAATTGTTTCTACCGCCCTGGGCAAGGCGGAGCTTTTTTGCCTCGTTGTTCGCCGGCAATTCTACTCTCAACCCACCTCCAAATGTTCAACCACCAACAGTCCCCAATGTCACGCATAAAAGGAACGGATATCATTTTCAAAACTAAAAAGGTACAAAAGATGCTCTCTTCACTTAATACCGGAAAAGCCTCTGGCCTAGACGAGCTCGCAGCAATTGTTCTCAAAAAATGCGCACCAGAACTTGCTCCTGTCCTGACCCGTCTGTTTCAGCCATATTCCCTAGTAACTGAAAAACTGCTCAAGTACAACCCGTCCCCAAGAAAGGATCCAAAGCGCTTTTTAGCAACTAAAGGCCTATTTCTCTCCTTTCAGTCGTCTCTAAAGTGATGGAAAAGTATATAAACACCGAAATACTAAAATTTCTTGAAAACACAGTCTAATCCACGACAGGCAGTATGGATTCCGTCAGCGCAGATCAACTACCGACATCCTTTCCTTTGTCACCCATTCTTGAAACAAGTCTATGGAACTACACGGTGAATCCCAGATTGTCGCTCTAGACATATAAAACCATTGGACTAGGTCTGGCACGCAGCACTGCTTAATAATTTTCCGGCATATGGCCTACCACCAAAACACTGTACCTGGACAGCAAATTTCCTCTCCAACCAGAGCATTTCTGTTATCGTGGATAGCCATTCCTCTAAACTGTATCCAATTAATGCAGGAGTTCCTCAAGGTTCAGCTTTAGCCCCTACTTTGTTTCTTCTCCACATCAATGACCTTATCTCTAGTACATCCAACCCAGTTCACAGTTACGCGGACGACAGCACCCTCCACTCAAATATACAATATTTTAAGCCTGTCTCTTTAGCCCAATTAGATGAGGATCGCAGACTCATTGCGGGTTCTGTCTCCGTGGATATCCAAAAAATATTAGACTGGAGAAGTAGAAATCTTGCACGATTCAACCCCACCAAATCTAAGTCTTGCTTTCTATCTCATAAGAGATACACCAGCCCTAGGCCCATCACAATGAACAACCAAGTTATTCAAAGTAATGGGTCCTTTTCACTTGTTGGCATTTCTGCAGATCTAAATCCCAATTGGCAGCAACATGTCACATCAATTGCAGAAGCGGCTGCTAAGAAATTGGATTTCCTCTTCCGGGCTCGCAAATACTTTTCACCAGCTAATCTCTATACCTTATATACTTCACAAATAAGGCCAACCCTCGAATACTGTTCCCACATCTGGGGTGCCGCTGCCGCCTCTACACTCGCTATCCTGGACGTCATTCAGAAGAGAGCTATACGTCTCATCGGTGACCCTACCCTCACCCAAAGGCTGCCATCCCTTGCCCACCGACGTGCCGTTGATGACCTCTCTTTTATAGATATCTGCACGGGCACTGCTCAGAGGAGCTTTCTTCCATAGTTCCTCCACCTGCTGCCCCCAACAGATCTACCTATCTATCTACTATCTATTTACTGTCCCGGTCGCGAGACATAGAACATCTTGTTATGCCCGCTCTTTTCTGCCGAGGACTTCCAAGTTGTGGAATTCCTTGCTGTCACATGTTTTTCCTACTCCTCCGAACCTCCAAACCTTCAAGTCCAGAATTAACAAGTTGCCTCTTTCCTCCTTGTCGACACCCACGGTACGATAGTATTTAGGCTCTAAGCCCTCGTGGTGTGTTGTTGAAATAAAAAAAATTGTGCTCATTTGTGATTGTAGACTTTAGTTTAGTTGTATAAGGCTGATCGCTCTTGTATTTGTGAACTGGATCTTACGGGTAACATTCTAATAAACAAGTTTGAGCCCATTACCCCTTTGTCTGAGCGCCATTACCCATAGTCATGAGTAGTGGCGCTCAAACATGTGTTACTACTACTACTAATAATCAAACGACAAAGATAAATACATTTCGAGGTAAATCTTGATTACTGAATAGTTAAATTTTTGTTACTTTTTCATAATTTTAAGTAAAATCAACATATTAAAAAAGACAGCATTTTTTCCTTAAGTGAACACCATTCCCCCTGCTTACCCTACTACTTTAGAAGGGGCGTTGGGGCACCTTATGACCTCAAACTGCTACCGTTATTTCTCATGGTTTTATCGCAGAGTCCTTTTCATGTGAATTCAGTGACTATTAGTGTCTTTTAACCTCAATAAACCTCCACTGCACTCGACTCAAACTGCACACTACATAGATCATTAATTTAGGGTACTAAAATGTAAATTTATCCAGCGCTCTTTATATGACAGAGTTAATTTTAAAAGGCATCTACTAGTGTAGTTTTTCAGCTTTCAGGAACACTAATGAAAACGGATGCCTTTCAGGTCGGCACAGTACAAACATTAACTCTGTATTCAAGTGTTTGTCCGTTCTATGAGAAGCACCAATAGGCGTCAACTGGGTATTAGCAATGCAAAACACACTCCATCACTGTTGCCTTTGGATCATGAATTTGTATAACGTCTTTTACGTTTTGTAATAATTGTTTCGGGAAGGAATGGAAGGATGTTAGCCTGAAACAAACAGACAATGTCAACATCTTATGTGGTTCTTGGAGAATATGCTGGATATACTACTTTAATATCTTGCAGGGCCTCTTCCAAGATTGTGTTTTGTTTTAGTAGTTGGGGTGTTTGCATAGGAAAATGGAGCATTTTCAATGTTTTTGTTATGAAATTCTGGTTCGGTTTTTCTAAACATAACGTTAAGAAATATTTCAGACGCAGCAAGTGGCGCCGTCACTACTTTTTCCTCGTAGTCGAGACTCCTTTCAGAATAGAGTAATTCGAGAATTTAAAAGATATAAAATATAAAAAAATATGTCAACTTTGTCGTATATGCACTAATATTTTGGATGAAGATTTTTCTATTAATGAGTCTAAAGACAGTATTAAATATGGTGGATAGTTTAAATGGGTACTTACTCTATCTGCCTGGAGAAATTCTGCCTACAACCTCATATTTCTTAGTCTTCCAGTACATAACTTGTGTGGTGCTAACGATAAACGTTAGTTGAGAAATCTAGGTAATTCTGCATTATTTTGTCTGTGTTTTGCTTTAACTTCGGAACGAAAAACAGAGTTTGGAGGACTGAAACGATGATAGTCACTTATGTAAATTTAAAAGACAACAAAATCTTTATTTATTATAGGGTAAAGACAGTTACAATCAACAGAAAGAATCATCAATTATTCAGATGTTAAATTAATCTGTTTGTTAGGTCAAAAAAAAATCATAGTAAACAATAGACAAAACTAAAGAAAATATAACCTTATTAAATTAAATATAAATCTGGCTAGATATCTCTAAACAATTATAACATTCAGCTAAGAGCTGCTTACTTTAATTAAAACTTAATTGAACAAAAGAAAATGCTTTTATGAATGTCTGTAAGCTAAAAGGAAAATCAATATAGCAAATTCGCGGCTGCTGATTTGTACTTATATGTCAAAAGAGATTATTATACAAACAAAATGCTAGCATTAAGCTAAAGGTCATATTTTGGTTCTAAATTGGGCAGCATGTAATAGTTATGGTTATTATTATTTTTTAACAAGAATTTCTTAGTTCTAATTTTAATTTACATGATGAAAGCTACAGCATATAATTTAAATGAAGTAACTGCCCTAATAACAACGTCACTGTTTAAAAAGAATTTAAAATGAACTGACCGCCTTTAAATGGCGTTCGTTGAATGCTCATTATATCATGATTAAAGAAAAACTGTCTATAAGTGATGTAAAAGAAAGTTTCAACCCACTCGCATAAATGTAGAAGAGGAACCATTTGCTCCAGGCAGCATCACCATCCAACATCTTGAGTCGTCAAAGGCAACCTGGATTAAGACATATCAAAGCCCTGAACTGAACCTTGGCTACATGAATAACACAGCTAGGCCTAGTGGGACGTTCGCCTCGGAGGGTTGAGATGAATCTGGACTCCTGGTGGATACTAGACAGCAGATACCAGCCATAATCTTAGCTCTCAAGCTCACAATTTTATTTTTAGGTTATTGGTGCACCCAACACAAAGGTGAAGACCCAGGTGAAAAAAAAAAAAATTATCACAACGACAGTGAAATTTATTACGATGGCAGCAAACCCACTAAGCATGGTAACTTACAAATGCTTACCGCAACGTTAAATAATCTACCATTAAGCAAGTTAAGTTTGTAACATTTCTAAATGTTTGCAGGCAAAAAACCAATGCAAACTTACAAATGAAACTTTAACGTAACTTTCAAATACAATATCTCGTTTGCCGGCTTCTTGTTTTTCTCCATTTGTAAGCTCACGTAAAGTTACAATTGTAATGTTTCTGAAAGTTTGTTTTAATTTGTAAACAACATTTATTTGAATTCCCTCCGTTTTGGTGATCGTGTATGCTCGATCGTATGTCATCGTCGTCTAATAGCAACATAGCAACACCGACGCGAACAGCGAAATTACTCTGACAAAGCGCCCGGCATTAATTATGGCGGTTTGTTGTTTACATTTTTTATAATTGCGTCATAAGTTGTTATTTGATCTATGGCTATTTATTTTCCTGGAAGTTTTAAAGATTGAACAATCTTATTGTAGCCTGAATTGTTTGAATTTTGGGTAATTAAGTAATTCGTTGTCTGGAGTGTAGATAATGAAACATGGAGATATCGACAAACATTTCAGGTAAGAATCCCTAAAAGAGCAATAAAATTAGTCACTTTTCTGTTGCATAATTATTTTGGTATGTGGCTATTGGTGAATTATTATAAAATGGCTGCATTTATATTTTTGTTTCTTTTTATGAAATATACTGTACAAAAAAGAAAACCTAATTGCTAAGTACGAATTTTGTTATGTCCTTAGAAGCAGCCTGGAGATGTCTTACCTGGTCAGACCAATTCACCAAAACGTTAAATATGATTGACCTATGGAAGCATGTGGCTTATCCATAGCAATTGACATCATAAGAACAGTGGAACAGTATCCTATGCTATGGAACATTCATATGGGTTAACTCGTCAGCAGCGGAACATGTGTTTATCGTGCAAAAAAAGAGCAATAAGGACTGCAACAAGAAAGCTGCCCAAATGTGTTCGAGGCTATCTCCTTCTTCAGTATATGTATTCAAAATATATAGTGAATGATGAAGCTCGCAACAATACCAGGTGCAGGCATGAATTAAAAATACAGTTGGACAAAAAGGAGAAAACAAAGCAGATGTTTGATTACTTGGGAATCAAATTCCTCAATTTTCTACCTAATGTTATTAAGATGCTCCCACTAACAAGATTACAGTAGGCACTAGTAGATGTTATAAAACAAAAACCAAGGTGAATGAATTTATTGGTGCTCTAAACTAATGTGTATAGTGTCAGTGTGTGTGAGTGTGTGTATATATATATATATATATATATATATATATATATATATATATATATATATATATATATATATATATATATATATATATATATATATACGTAATTCATTGTAGTTATAATTTTGCTTTATTTTCAACTCAATGTTTCTGAATGTACACAGACATTGATGGTACTATACTTACTCGATAGGGATTAAGACATGCGTGAACACTTTCAGAGACTGTCGCCATATTTAAGCTATTTTCGCAGTGAAGTTGTATTCATTTCCCTGCGCTTGATTTATCCACTGCATATCTTACGTTTGCTTAATTAAACTTTTTCTAAAATCGAAATGAACGCACCATTTTTGATATTTCTTTTTTACAATAGTATTTGATATGTTGACTTTATTTTATGTAACATATGTTACCACATATTTTAGAAGCTAAAAAAATTCTCGCCTCTCGAAACAAGTAATGCTGCAGAAGACTTCGTTT
This sequence comes from Tillus elongatus, assembly GCA_964006375.1. Taxonomy (NCBI): domain Eukaryota; kingdom Metazoa; phylum Arthropoda; class Insecta; order Coleoptera; family Cleridae; genus Tillus; species Tillus elongatus. The sequence continues at coordinate 7,311,554 of OZ023263.1, forward strand.
TTGTTATTGGTGTTTCACATGTTTTTCTAGACGACTAAGAGTTATTTAGTAAAACAATATCAAAAACAATTAATTGGTATTCATTTAGAAAAAAGAATTTTTGAAATCGGTCAATTAATAACGATGTCACGAGTTCAAGTTATCTATTTTGTCGCTGAGTTTTGACTAGAACTGCATTTTAGGCTAAACATGGACGCTCGCTATATGTCTTAACTATCTCTATCGAGTAACTATAGTCGGTACTTATAAAGACAGTGACTTACGATGTACATTTGATGGTCAATAAAGTCTATATATCTATCTATCAGCAGAAATGAAATGTGTTGTAAGTCTTGAATTTTTTTATGTAATAAAGATTTTATTCTAATTAACATTGTCTTGAGTCATTTTTTTACAGTTTTACAAGAAATATATATTATGTATAAATACACCTATACCTATATTCAGTATCAGTTTGTAACTTGAAATAAATTCAGTTAATCAAATAGTTTCTTTTTTTCAAAAATGCTTGGACACATTGGTTAGTAATTCAAGTTGCAGTCTTTTAAAAAATCTATCAGTATGTACCATATTTGAAAAATGACTTCATCGATAATTTCTTTAAATCAACGCTTACGCTTTTGTTGGCTTTTTTAAAGTTCTTACATGTGAAGTTGTAGAAAACCAAAGGTTTTAAAAATTTTATTCATTGATAACTACACAATTTTTTTTCGTGCTTTCAATTCAAGATTTATAATAAAAATTTAAAATTTGGTGGTTTTGTATCGCTTGATGTGTATTTTCAAAATAGTCAACAAAAAGCTAAGGTTGTCATTTACAAAAATTATCAATGACATTTTACATAAATTGTATAATAAATTTTTTAAAAGATTTAAACTGACAATATTTTCTGGCTCCGAGCATTTTTGAAAAAAAAACTAAAGTTGATTAATTGTAATGATTCCAAGTTACAAACTTGCACTGTATATATAATATATACAATTACAGATAAGTTGCAAATGTAACTTTAAATTTTACAACTTTGCTAGGTCCTTTTAAATTTGAAGCTTGCTGTAAGCTAACATTGTGTAAGTATAAAGAAAGTTTGTAACAGCTCACTACAGTAAACTTGCAGTAAAGTTACAAAAAAAACACTTACATATGTAAAGTCACTGGGGGGAAGATTTGCCATTTGCAACAAACTTGCAGGAGGCTTTCTGCAAGTTATCTATCAAACTTACACTTGCTTTGGCAAACATTCTGCAATGTTAATGCAATATTACCTTGCTCAGTGGGAAAGTTATTATAATGAAACTAAGCTTGTTGCATTGAAAAGGAAAAACTGTTATTTAGGCAGTAATATCGTCCACGTAGACACTTTTCTTTCTGCACTAGGTATACCACATACTGTTACCTAACGTAAAACTTATCTTAGGCAGTTATTTGCTGCATACTAGCACCGAGTAATTAAGATAGTGCGATAGTTAATTGTTATCCATTCTACACCACTGATAATCTGAAGGTAATCCGGTAGCCACCTGCAGTTGTTGCTCAATTGGTGAGCACCGAGAAACTGATCAAGTTGTTGCTCACTTAATGAGCACCGAGAACCTGATCAAGAGTCAGCGTCTGTACGCGTTTAAGTACCCGACTGGGTTTGCTCGCAGGGTCGACGTTTCCAGTGACGATATTCTCTGTCCCTTAGTTACCCATCTACCTCCATGTGTATGAGAGAGATGCAGAGATGCATGTTTTTCCCGCCGATTCAGCAACAAGTTGCCGGCTATACCTCTGTCGACTTCCAACCGTCTTTGGTTAGACCAGTATCTGTCAGGTATCTTTTATTGCTTTTCGGTGGCGTACTCTCTGTCGGCATCTTTTTACTTGTCAACCTGTCTCATAAATTTTCGACTTTATGGCCTTCGAATTTTCCTTGTTAATATTTCCGCCTCTGGTTTCTAATATTCTAGATGATATTATTGCGTCATTATGGAGTTATTTATTTCAGTAAATGTTCATCTCCGTGACGATATTCTCTTGCTTCTAGATATTTTTTAATATTCGACGCACAATCTGATGAAGTCAGTAAAAGCGCCAGGATAGCGATGATAAAAGCGAATTCTCTTTAAATCTTTTTAATCCAGCCGTCGATTTGCTGTTCAATATTGAAGCAACTTAACGATTATCCAAGCTTCCTTTGAGAATTTGTTGCTTCAGTAAGAACGTTACAGTTGTGAAAAAAGCGACCATAACAAAGTGTATTATAGTGGCGTGGTGAAAGATAGATACCGGCATAACGCTAATTACCATTTTTGAAATTTTTCTTTCCATTGATTTTTTTTTTAAATTTCAACAACACACCATGAGGGCTTACAGCCTAAATACTATCGTACCGTGGGTGTCGACAAGAAGGCAGGAGGCAACTTGTTAATTCTGGACGTGAAGGTTTGGAGGTTCGGGGGAGAAGGAAAAACATGTGCCGGCAAGGAGTTCCACAACTTGGAAGTCCTCGGGACAAAAGAGTGGGCATAACAAGATGTTCTATGTCTGATGACCTGGACAGTAAAAGGGTGCATTCGCTCTGTTCCCCTGGTAGATCTGTTGTGGGCAGCAGGTGGAGGAACTATGGAAGAAAGCTCCTCTGAGCAGTGCCAAGCAGATATCTATAAAAGAGAGAGAGGTCACCAACGGCACGTCGGTGGGCAAGGGATGGCAGCCTTTGGGTAAGGGTAGGGTCACCGATGAGACGTATAGCTCTCTTTTGAATAGAGTCCAGGATAGCGAGTGTAGAAGCGGCAGCAGCACCCCAGATGTGGGAGCAGTATATATATGATTCTGTCAATTGTCAGAATGAAGCGGTTCGGTTTTTGTATAAAATTTTATAAATTTGGTGTAAACATGGAAAGTAAATGAAGAATGATGATGGGAAAGTAATGATAGATGTGTAAAGATTAGTAGTAAATGAAGGCAGTGATTGGAAATGTAAGATGGAAGAAAAAATTGTATAAAAAGTTTATTTAAAATGGTTTGTCAAAATTCGAAGTATGTCATATTTGGATAATGCAGTGTCAAGTATTTTTTAGAATAAACTGTTTAAATTATGTCACTATATACAACACAAGTTAAAATGGACTTACTGTATAGACGTATTGTGTAATTTTAGCCAATAAAGTATAAAGTGCTTGGAAAAAAAAAGTATTCGAGGTTTGGTCTTATTTGTGAAGTATATAAAGTATAGAGATTAGCTGGTGAAAAATATTTGCGAGCCCGAAAGAGGAAACCTAATTTCTTAGTAGCCGCTTCTGCAATTGATGTGACATGTTGGTGCCAATTGAGATTTCGATCCACAGAGATGCCAACAAGTGAAAAGGACTCATTACTTTGAATAACTTGGTTGTTTATTGTGATGGGTCTAGGGCTGGTGTATCTCTTATGAGAAAGAAAGCAAGACTGTGATTTGGTGGGGTTGAATTGTACAAGATTTCTACTTCCCCAGTCTAATATTTTTTGGAGACCCGCGGAGATAGAACCCTCAATGAGTCTGCGATCCTCATCTAGTTGGCCTAAAGAGGCAGGCTTAGTGTATTGTATATTGGAGTGGAGGTTGCTGTCGTCCGCGTAACTGTGAACTGGGTTGGATGTGCTAGAGAGGAGGACATTGATGTGGAGAAGAAACAAAGTAGGGGCTAAAGCTGAACCTTGAGGAACTCCTGCATTAATTGGATACAGTTTAGAGGAATGGCCATCCACGACAACAGAAATGCTCCGGTTGGAGAGGAAATTTGCTGTCCACGTACAGAGTTTTGGTGGTAGGCCATAGGCCGGTAGTTTGTTAAGCAGAGCTGCGTGCCAGACCTGGTCGAATGCTTTGGATATGTCTAGAGCGACAATCTGGGATTCACCGTGTAGTTCCATAGACTTATTCCAAGAATGGGTGACAAAGGAAAGGAGGTCGGCAGTTGATCTGCGCTGACGGAATCCATACTGCCTGTCGTGGATTAGACTGTGTTTTTCAAGCAATTTTAGTAATTCGGTGTTTATATACTTTTCCATCACTTTAGAGATGACTGAAAGGAGAGAAATAGGCCTGTAGTTGCTAGGAAGCGCTTTCGATCCTTTCTTGGGGACGGGTTGTACTCGAGCAGTTTTCCAGTTACTAGGAAATATGCCTCTATTGTAAGATGTCTGAAACAGACGAGTCAGGACAGGAGCAAGTTCTGGTGCGCATTTTTTGAGAACAATTGCTGGGATCTCGTCAAGGCCAGAGGCTTTCCTGGTATTAAGAGAAGAAAGCATCTTTCGTACCTTTCTAGTTTTGAAAATGATATCCGTCATTTTATGCGCGACATTGGGGACTGTTGGTGGTTGAACATTCGGAGGTGGGTTGAGAGTAGAATTTCCGGCGAACAACGAGGCAAAAAGTTTAGCCTTGCCCAGGGCGGTAGGAACAATTTCATCCCCTGAGACAAGAGGTGAGAACGTGCTCTTGCAGAAATTATTCCCAATAGATTTAGCAATAGTCCATAAGGGTTTGCTGCCGCTGGAGCTTAGGAGGACTTTGTTTTTGATGTGGTTATTAAACAAGTTTTTGCCTCAGAAAGAATGCGGACATAGCGGTTTCTTGCGTCGTTAAATGCTTGACGGTTTTCTTGACTGGGATTGTGTAGAAGCTTTTTGTGCGCTTTGACCTTTTCAAGTCTGGCCTTGTCACAGGATTTAGAGAACCAGGGCTTTTGAGTGGCTGCAGAGGTTTTCTGTGTACGTGGAATAAATAATCCCATGCCAACTTGGATCATTTCGGTGACGTTTTGTGAGATATCAGAGGGGTCAGGATGAGAGAAGCAGACAGACGCCCATGGAAGAAAGGAAAAGTAATCTCGCATTTCGTCCCAGTTCGCGGAGTTGTAGTGTCAAACGATACGTGGGTGTGATGACTGTGTGACCTCGGGTTGCATTGCGCAGGAAGCAGTGACCATGCCGTGGTCTGAGCGACCCAGGGGGCGATGACTGATATCTTATAGCAGTCAGGATTTGTAGTAAGAAAGAGATCCAAGGGATTTGAGCTGTGTGTTGGGATGCGAGGAAAGTAAGTAGGTTGCTGAACCATATTGGCTAAAGAATTGCTGACTGCAAAGGCCTCCGCTGCTCTTCCTTGTGGATCGGTTTTTGAAGACAATTTTCTGGCAAATGCAGATGTAGTGTTACAGGTCCCCTAGCGCAATGGATGAAGTTGTGACCTTTTGAACCTTTCTGTATAGTTTCGAGTTTAATTTTTTAAGAATTGTTCAAATTTATCCCCTGAAGATGGCCTCTTAGAGTGTCGAAACACGTCGGAAGAAATTTTAAATAAATTTGGTGTCTGGAGGAGAAGCCTTTCATTCAATGTTTAATTAAATTCAATTTTGCTTACTGGAAAGTTTCCAACCTAACTAGATATTAATGTGACTTCGTCCTCGTATAATCCTGTTAGTTAACTCATACAACCATCTTTACACCCTTATATTTCCAATCAACTTTGAAAATGAGATAATCGATCTGTCAGAATTAATCGTCTGAGCGTGAGTTGTAATTTTTTAGAAAGGAAGCTCTCTTTTCGATATGTTTCGAAATGAAGTGAGTGGGAAACGAACTTAATGTGTCCTTAGGGAAATACACGTCGCCACAATAACAAATCTTGAGTCGGGGGCTGTGGTCTTGACCATTTTCTTGCCTCAATTAGGTATTGGTTATAAACGTCGCCGATAGGGAAAATGTTTTCCTCTTACAGTATATTTGCTGATTGAATGAAATCTACGTAGGAGAAAGTAACGTTGACAACATACGTCGTCCTTGGAATGTAGAAGATTACGAGAAGTGAAAGCTTCAAGGAGTTTCACTGTTATACGAGAACTGATCACAAAAATATAGATACATTACTTACAGGCAGAGTTTTCAGGATCAGTAGAGTTTACACTATGAGATCGCTGCGCTAGTTCGAGTCCCGTATTCGGACAGTCGATGTTTCTCATTAGAATGTAAAATAATAGGATTCTCCATATGGTGTCCTTTGTCAATGCGTGTGTGTTAGCTCTCCTGGCAATAATCAAAGGCTTCATAGGTTGCGAAGTGTGTATCTCTGTCTCCGCCAGTTATTTTGATTTTTTATGGGTTTCACACTGCAGTAAATGGGCCAGATTTTACAAAAAATTAACTCTCATCCTGCCTTTTCATTTTTTCAAGTATGTGTTCTTTAAATGATGTTGGGAGAAAGTTATTATATCTCTGAATGTGTTCAATAAACATGTGGTCTTATTTCTCTCCATATCTTGCAGTCACCATTTGTCCTGTTTCACTTCTTCTGACATATATTTTATTCGTCTTTCTATCGATGTACCTTCCTCAACAGCACAGAGGCATCCTACGTAAGTCTGGGGGACATCCTCCTCGGGATATCTGGACGTCTAATGAACGTACCTCGTTATCCACCAGTCCTCCGAATGACAGTAACTAGGATCTCCACAGGACGTCCGCCTTGGATATCTGTGGAACGTCCTATTATGACGTTTGTATGGGGTGTCTATGGAATATTTAGTATTAGTAGTACTACATAGATGCAAAGTCACTACTTGTATGTCCTATTCAATTTGTGAAATAATGTACTGCAGTTTAGTTCACATGTTGTTACTTTAATTCATCAATACGACTCTACATCATTAAAGTTAATTTATAACAGTATGAGACAGCTAAAACTCAATAGCTGAAAATAACAGTGAAGAAATATTATAAAGTCCAGAGACCACTGCTAAACCACGACATAACAAAACCTATATGCTGTGACCAAACTACCAAAACAAGACTCACAAACAACCTAAATGTTACAAATTTCGGCACAGTATAATAAACATGCTGTATTACAGTACGAGTCGAACGGACACACTCGGCGTGATATTCCGAACCTAAAAGACAGAGACACCCTCTTTGAAAGACATTGTAGAGGTCATTAATGTTTTACATCACAATATTCATTTACCAAAATATGAAATATAATTCAATGAATAATCTAACTACAAATGACTATTCAGTTACATCCGAGGATGTCCTAGATCAGACATACGCTGAAGATACTAAATCGGACATCTAGTGGATGTCTCAATTGAGATGTTCTTTGGATGCCCTAGTAATGTCCGGGACATTTTGACCAAATGTGGACCATAGGCGGACGTCGCTCGGACGTCGTTTGCTGTGTTTTTTTCTCCCTCAGGGCTTGTCCGCCGCTTTGCCGCCCAGATAGCACTGCAGCCCTTGGCCTATATTGTGCATGCCCTTAGTCTCTTCACTCCATCCATTCCAAAATCACTGTGCCTTGAACCAGTCTGCACAGCGATTGGTAGGGTGAAGTTTTATAATGCTCTGTCTCCGGTCTAGACTGAGCGTAGATCAGTTGTCTTTTTCCGGTCCAGAGCTTTACACTCGCACAAGATGTGCTGGGCTGATTCCTCCCCCTCACCGCAGAGTCTGCATACGAGGTCCACCTCGAACCACCCCATTATATGCAGGTGTTTCATGACGGCCATGTGTCCCGTCAAGATATCTGTTTTATTTCTGAGCTGTCCTCTGCTGAGATTTAACAGCTCCACGGCTCTCTTTGAACTGGGTTCGTCAATTATTGACTTCCCATGTCTGAGCCCTGGACAGTCTGCCCAGTACACCTTGTGTTGTTTTTTTTTTAATTTCAACAACACACCACGAAGGCTTACAGCCTAAATAATATCGTACCGTGGGTCGACAAGGAGGAAAGAGACAACTTGTTAATTCTGGACTTAAAGGTTTGGAGGTTCGGGGGAGAAGGAAAAACATGTGCCGGCAAGGAATTCCACAACTTGGAAGTCCTCCGGACAAACCGCGGTGCATAACAAAATTTTCTATGTCTGGTGACCGGGACAGTAAAAGGGTGCATTCGCTCGGTTCCCCTGTTAGATCTGTTGGGGGCAGCAGGTGGATGAACTATGGACGAAAGCTCATCTAAACAGTGCCCGTGCAGATATCTATAAAAGAGAGAGAGGTCACCAACGGCACGTCGGTGGGCAAGGAATGGTAGCCTTTGGGTGAGGGTAGGGTCACCGATGAGACGTATAGCTCTCTTCTGAATGAAGTCCAGAATAGCGAGTGTACAAGCGGCAGCAGCACCTCAGATCTGGGAGCAGTATTTAAGATTTGGTCTTATTTGTGAAGTATATAAGGTATAGATATTAGCTGGTGAAAAGTATTTGCGAGCCCGGAAGAGGAAACCTAATTTCTTAGCAGCCGCTTCTGCAATTGATATGACATGTTGGTGCCAATTAAGATTTCGTCCCCAGAAATGCCAAGAGGGGAAAAGGACTCATTACTTTGAATAACTTGGTTGTTCATTGTGATGGGTCTAGGGCTGGTGTATCTCTTATGAGAAAGAAAGCAAGACTGTGATTTGGTGGGGTGGAATTGTACAAGATTTCTACTTCTCCAGCCTAATATTTTTTGAAGATCCACGGAGACAGAACCCTCCATGAGTCTGCGGTCTTCATCTAATTGGGCTAAAGAGACAGGCTTAGAATATTGTATATTTGAGTGGAGGGTGCTGTCGTCCGCGTAACTGAACTGGGTTGGATGAGGTAGAGAGGAGGTCATTGATGTCGAGAAGAAACAAATCTTCTTACTGTTAATTCGCATAATGGAGCGGGTTTATTTTTTAAAGGTGACAAACTGAGCATAATGGTCCGATATGTGAGTGTCGATTGTTTCGGTGTTAACATAACCATGACAATTATATATGAGAAGATCTATGCAAGCAGCGGAACTCCTAGTTACATGAGATGATTCTTTAAATACCTGACGGATATTGAACGTCTGAGGTAGTTTTATTGTTTTCCCTTTGTATGCATCATTACATGTATTCATAAAATGTATATTATATTCTCCAGCTATATATTGTTCGCCTTTGTGTAATAAGATAAGCTAATCAAAGTTTGTTCCAATTTTTGAAAAACCCAATAACGTCTGCTTTTGAATAATAACGTTGAACCACAGAAATTATAGCAAATTCCTGATTAATGTGTTTCTTATTTTTAGAACTTTTTCTTAAGAAGAATTATAAGTTAAAAATCAATATAAAGAAAACAATAAGTAATGAAGTTAAGTATATGGAGAGGACTGTGAAAATGGATATAGACTGCCAACTTGAATATAAGTAGAAATGTTCACGTACCCTGCGGATATTAAAAAGTATAATACTAAATTTAAGCAAAGAATTGAAGATATCGCGATGGTAGAACAAGCACCCGATAGACAAATTACTCTTCCCACTAACGTAAATATTTTAACTTGGCCACAACCATAAGAATCGTCAAGTCGTGCATGTAAGATGGTATAATGTTTAAGGCGGAAAGCTGAACTTGGAATAAGCAAGGCATGAAAAGGAAATAAGTTTTTGAAATGTGTAGAAGAAAAGTAACACAGACGGTGTATTCCATAGAAGAAAAAAAATATATAATTGTACTAGGAGATGTGGGAGAGGAAACAGTGAACGAAATATGTTTAAAGTGGGAAGGAAAAATTTGTTGGATCTATTCCGAGACATAATAGTTTTTTGACAAGATTATACCTACACTTGGAAAAGGGACAGAGACAGACTACGATCAAAACTTTTGTAAAACCACGTTCAATTGATGAAGGATCAAGTGCGCAAGCTATAATGAAGTTAAATAAGCCACTGAAGACACGTAGTCGTGATCACGACAAGGCGACTATGGTGATAATGATTAGAGCGGTAAAGCAGAGACAACAGGTCTATGCAATAATTATTATAGAAGACTTCTATCCATGATACAAATAACGAGAGATACGATATTCCGACTACCTATTTTTAGACCTTTCACGCGCATGGTGTCAAGTGGTGAGTCCAATGCAACAATAATATGCTGTCATGCAGTGGGGTTTGACGTTTTATCACAACCTCTTAAAAATTATGTATTTTACTAATATTTAAGTGCATACAGTTGGAAGTAATAAAAATGAAAAAGATTAAATTTAGTGCTGCGATCTATATTATCTGAAAAAGACAATATAGGCGTAACTTCAACCGTATTAAACTTACGTATCGAAACTTTTTTATTACGAATGACTTTGTTTTAAGTGTGTAGTTGGACTTCTATAACGTTACTCACCACGTGACGTCATAGGAGGGGGCGGGGCATATGCGCAATATCATATCTCTTCTAAGTCATTATATCATGACTTCTATCAATCTATCTATTCTATTATTTATTTACTTTGAGCAGTACAGTTATGCCCGGAGCAGACGTTATAACTTCTATTTCTATTGTGGGACAATAAAACTACTAATAACAGTTGACCAATGACATTTATACTATAGGTAATAAATGTCATTGCAGTTGACAGCTGTTGCAACTTACCGAACATTCTTATGACACGAGCGTCTCACCTCAGTAATGACCCGGCTACATTGATCTGGCGCACTTTACTAAATATTTTAAGTAAGGAAATAAAAGAACTCCCTGACGTGCTATCTACACACAATCCTCCCATCTGACCTTTTTGACCTTCCCTGACATCAGTTTGCATAAAAAAAGGAAAAAGGGACAGGAACAGTACACGATGCTCAAATAAAAGGCGGGGTTGATTTTTCTTCCCCTTTTAGCTTTTAATTGGGCAAACTGGTATCAGGGTAGGACAGCGAGGTCAGTTGGAAGGATTGTGTGTAAACAACACGTCAGGGAAGTATTTTATTTCGCTATTTAAAATATTCAGCAAACTGCGCATGATCGATACAGCTGATTATTACTGTGGAGAGACGCTCGTCTTCTGACGGCTGACGGGCTGATCTGTCATAAATCATATTCAATATTCACAAATCCAAGTAATCAATTTTTATTGTTTATAAAAAGAAAATGTATAATTCGGGAAAATGTAGAATATTTCTCAGTTAAAATGGTTCAGAAAACGTTTAGTGAAATATTTCTATTAATATTTAACGACCAAACAATAAGGATAACAGCACTTTTTATATTACTTTGTACACTCTTGATTGCTATATGTTTCAGGTTAGTACGCAATTTTGAAAAATTGTACCAAACATTCAAATATATTGGTTTTTTTAGTCCCCTGGCAGCACTAGTGTTTTACAGTTGTTACATTCTTGGTTACGTAGTATGTTGGTGTCTGATAAACTACCAAAGTAACGCCTCATTTTGTTTACAAAGACTGGCAAGTTTTTATAAAGGACGTTTAACTCAAAGGAAGAATCTAAAAAGCTCATGTAGCATTTGTGATAATTTATCTTGTAAAAGACATGACTTGAAGACAGCTATTCCATGGAGGCATCTCTATGTGCAGGAAGATTTAAATGATGCTGTTGAACAAGTGAGTTATTCAATGATAAATAGGGAAATACCGAATGTATTACTCATGCTTAACTTTTTAGTTTTATAACAGGATCATTGAAAATTTTATCTGTTCCTGGTACAGACAGCTAACTGATGATACTGATTTCGTTAATGAACTTCGTTATTGTTTACGATATGCCACTGCGTCAGTGATAAATAGGTTTTTAGAAGTTGATGCTGCTCACATAATTGGAAACAAGCTAGTGCCGTATGCAGCTAAGCATATAGATGATTACTTGTACATGCAACAGATTGCCAAGCTTAAGAATACCAGGTTTAATGATGTTATTGTCGAATATTTAGGTAAACGATTGCATGCTGCAGTAGCCAATAGAAAAAATGAACTTGGTTATTTGCAAAATCTCACCTATGCATTATTACCACATATCTTACCAGAAAAGTACTTGAGGTGCGGGTATGTATTCTTTTATTTGTCACATATTGAGAAAATTATGGTAAACGTTGAATATAGGGTACAGACAAACTGCGCATGTCTCAAATTACGTCACATCATGGAAAATGTTACACAGTGTTGGAGGATATAAAAATTTAACTCTAAATTACAATAAAAAAACGGTTGATTTTGAATTGAGGGTGTCACATAGCGCATCCTAAACTGCGCAGCCAAGATATGAAACAGAAATGTTAATACCGTATACAGTGTTGTCGGGTTGTAGTTCTTTCATTTAATAAGATCTAATAAATATTTTATACTTTTTAATATATTTTTGTCTGTATCAAATAAATCTAAAAATAGGTCCAACAGCATAAAAAAAAAATGTAAAAAAACACAATATTGTTACATTTAAGTGTTTACTGGTTAAATTTGCAGAGAACCAGCCGAACGCTTTTTAGTGAATTTTCTTCGAAAAAATCCACTATTGGGGCGATCCCGACTTTTGAGTTTTATAAAAAAAATATTAAATGAGCGCGAACTAGGACCCCTAGAACCCACATCCGGGGTCAGTTTCAATTTTTATAAGTTTATATATATATATATATATATATATATATATATATATATATATATATATATATATATATATATATATATATATATATATATATATCACAGCGATAAGACAAAAAATAATACGTCAATTTCGATAAAGTTTGGCATGTGCGTTCCCTTTTGTAAGTGACTTGGATAAGTTCGTTAGCCAGGAAAATCGGAACTGGTATTTCGGGAAAATTTTGTTTTCTATCGAAAAAAAAATTCTCAAAAAATAAAACAGCTGTGGCAACCAAATTTGGTAGGTAGGTTTGTGAGATAAAGAGTAGACTATAAACGAACATTTTTATTTCTATGTTACAAGCTAAAAGTTCAAAAAAAATATTTTGTGCCAGATTATTTCTATCAAAATTCACGAACCTTGGTGGTTTAGGGGTAAGAACGTGTGCCTCTGAACCGAAAGGTACTGGGTTCGATCCCAGGGTACTCCTTTCACTTTTTCAGTACAAACTGTAAAACTAACATCAACCGAGGTTCTGGCATTGTATTTGAGCAAGTTGAATGTCTGCACGTTCCGCCCTTCGGAGGGGGCGTAAAGCCGTCGGTCCCGTGTCCACTATTCTTACCGTTTGTTCTCTGGTCTTTGCCGAGTTATTTACATTTAAAGTTTTCACACATTACATACCTTTTTAAACAATTTCTCAGTATGGTCCTGTTCCGTGGCACCTCCTTCCCCTCCTAAACATTACATTCTACATAAGGTTCACATTGACTTTGGGAATCCCGAGAATATCCTAGACACATGAAATATTGGCTTCTACTGCCAATTTATCACTTCGCTTTCAGTTTACTACACCGCTAGTAAGTGTACTCGTTTAGACAGTTTCCTGTATATTCAAGTGTTCACAGACATTAGTTCTGAAATTAAGCATTGTTTACCTTGTTCTGTTAATGACCATTTGTGTTGTAGTGGTTTAGGCATGCATGTGTCGCTAGTTTATTCTGGACGTTTTGTTGTAACATCTTTTCGGAAAGATGCTTAGACCTCCTTTCCTGGATGCACAAACGACAAGAAAATTTTCTTGTTCATACCCCACAAGGAAGAGACGGGACCAGGAGTAAATAGGGTTGCCGGGCGCGGTAGGTAGTAAAAACGTAATCTGAGCAGAAAATGCTAAGAAAACGGCTTAAAGCGGCCTTTTTCACATATAAAAGCCATATCCCCTTTAACCCTGCCTCCCCGCACAGCACCCCTATTTGCCCCAGCACCTGTTATTTTTTTGAGGGCTGCTCTCAGGGAATTTGACTTGTGGTTTACGCAAGAATCCCCCAGCGAAGCAGACCCTTCATTGCAAAAACAATGTAGAAAACAAATAACATTGGCACGGACCAGGAACCAGCGACACATGTACGCTTAAACCACTACAAAACTGATGTTCATTAAGAGAACAAGGTAAGCTAGGCAAAATTTAAGAAATAACGTGGGTGAACACAGATATATATATATATATATATATATATATATATATATATATATATATATATATATATATATATATATATAAGAAACCATCTAAACGGGTACCCGTACTAGCGGTCTACTAAAAGCGAAGTGATAACTTGGCAGTAGAAGGCAATTGTCCAGAATATTCCAGGGATTCCCAAGGCCAAAGAGAATTGTATGTCAAATGTAATGTTTAGGAGGGGAAGGGGTGTCACCGAACAGAACCGTACTGAGAAATTGTTTAAAAAGTATGTAAGCTGTTAAAAACTTAACATGTAAATAACTCGGCAAAGGCAAGAGAACAATAGGTGAGAATAGTGTCAGCGTACGTGCGAGATACCAAACTTTATCTACCAGCAGCTGATAAATTGTTTAAAGTGTGTAATGTGTAAAAAACTTTACATGTAAATAACTCGGCAAACGCAAGAGAACAAAAGGTAAGAATAGTATCAGCGTACGTGCGAGATACCAAACTTTATGTATCAGCAGTCGTTTCATCTCACACTGTCCAGTAGGTCATCAGCATGCAAATTAACGAATTTTTCTTGTGATTTGTGCATGGGGGGGGGGGGGATTTCTAAGCATGTTACTGAAAAGTTTTTCCTAAAAGTCTTGACGCAGCAAGTGCGTTATGGTAGTGAATTTTGATAGAAATAATCTGGCACAAAATATATTTTTTTTGAACTTTTTGCTTGTAACATAGAAATAAAAATGTTAGTCTATAGTCTACTCTTTATCTCACAAACCTACCTATCAAATTTGGTTACCACAGCTGTTTTATTTTTTGGGAACATTTTTTTTCTATAGAAAACAAAATTTTCCCGGAATACCGGTTCCGATTTTCCTGGCTAACGAACTTATCCAAGTCACTTACAAAAGGAAGGCACATGCCAAACTAGATCGAAATCAGCATATTATTTTTTGACTTATCGCTGTGATACATATAAAAATTGAAACTGACTCCGGTTATGGGTCCTAGGGGTCCTAGTTCACGCTCATTTTTTTTAATTCAAAAGTCGGAATCTCTCCAATAGTGGATTTTTTCGAAGAAAATTCACTAAAAAGCGTTCGGATGGTTCTCTACAAATTTAACAAATATACACTTAAATGTAACAATATTATGTTTTTTTTTACATTATTTGTAGATGCTGTTGGACCTATTTTTAGATGTATTTGATACAGGCAAAAATATATTAAAAAGTATAAAATATTTATTACATCTTATTCAATGAAAAAAAGTACAACCGGACAACACTGTATACGGTATTAACGTTTCTGTTTCATATCTTGGCTGCGCAGTTTAGGATGCGCCGTGTGACACCCTCAATTCAAAATCAACCAAAAAAACATAATGTTATTGTTTCGATTTAGACTCAATGAAAATTAATTATTGAAATAAAAGTAGATGAAATTATCGCTAAGTAATAATATAATAATTACTGTTAGACCGGATATTGTTGATGTAATGATACTAAAAAATGTCCAAAGATGTTGTTTTTTGGATTTGTTCCTCCAAATGAACTTGCAAAGGTAAGAGGGGAATAGGCTTTCTGATGTTCCGAATTTCCTCTTTAATTTTCTCTTGGCCCTCATCCATAAATTTTCTATGTTTTGGGTGTGCACATCTCTGTTTTCGGGCTCCATAAAGTTGTCTTCATGAATGATTACTTTGTGCTCATAGAACCCTCCTCCTATCTGATTTATTGTTCTGTACGACGGCCATCCATTGGATACAACGATTGTACCGAGAAGTATAAGCCTAAAGATAAATAAGCCTATTAGAGGAAAATATGAGAAACATGCAAGATGACCAAGCTAAAAAGATTTCCTGAAAATAACCTAAAAAAAAAATTTCTATCAGCTCATGTTTCATTATGCAAAGTATTCATGTCAAACCTTCTAATGTAACAATCTACCTTTCAATAATAGGAATTATTGTCTCCGCGTTTCTCCCTTCTACATCTACCACCAAACATTGGCCACCTTCTTACTCGATGCCTCCAGAAACCCAATGTCCATTTCGTATCATCCCCCTATGATAGTTCCTACGAAAGAAATAGGACTGATCAATTTCTACAGTCTTGTACGTTCTGTCTTCATTGAGTCCCCCTATCACTTGTGGATGGTCCATAAGGTCTATTTCACAGATTTCCCTGCAAAAACTACACCAGGCAACCACCGTTTGTGAAGAATTCTCTGAGGAAAGAAAAAGGCCTGCTTCTTCAATTATATTAACTTGTGGGAAGTCTTTGCACCAACAATGTACAATAGTAATCAACTGCTTCAGTGAAAGTTTGCTTTGCGAAAAGAAAGACCCATCTCTAACACTAGAAACCGAACTGCATCTGCTACACCACCAACGATATTTGTCCTGCGAATCTCTTGGTGGGAGAGACATAAAAATGTTTCATGTCACACATAACTGACAGTTCCTTATCAATTTTCTCCTTGCTAGCCATATTAAGATGTTCAAAGGGCTAGAGAAGTTCGTAATTATGTTTCTTAAATTTCGCCATTCACTCAGAATGTCTTCAGCGGCCATTATCTGAGTCAACAATTTCTTTTGGGGCAGCCATTTTAACGGAAATGGGAGTTTAGATAACTGAGACTTACTGATGATAAAAATAATAACACTAACACGCAACAAATACAATGTTAACAAAATACCAACAAAATAAACTTCCACTAAGTACTAACATATTAGCTACATTAATCAAACACTTACAACATATAGTTACTGTCTTAGACCACAAACTTCTAACAGGTTAACTGCAATAACCTAAGATTTGCGTCTGGCGATACTTTTGTACTCGGACGTCCGCCAAGCCAGCGTACGTGGAAGCCCGAGATTAAATGTTGAATTGGTATCACTATACACAGGTTAATCTAACAATATAGATCGAGCATACACTGGAAAGACACATGCAATAAATTAAAACAGTGTAAAAAAAACAGCTGCACTATATCAAATTAACGTTTAATAAGCGACAGAAATGTTTGGGACGATCAAGAAACAGAAATACTTTAAACTAAATAAATGTGGCAACCATGCAGGCAGTTTTTGTGTTGACATTCCAATTTCGCAAATGTCAAAATTCTCTGTACCCTATATTCAACGTTTACCAAAATTATTGCTTGACTATCCTTTTTGTAAATTGTGTTATTTTATATTTTATACCAAAATTTAAATATGCTGTTTTATTTTTTAGTAATTATGCCATATTGATAAGGGAGATCTTAGCAGGATGGGTCTTTTTACCTTTAATGGATGTTCTAGCTGATCCTAACATTATTAACTTGCTTGTAATTGTATCAATAAACTACAAATCTAAAAAAGTTACTAGAATTCAACATTGCAAAAGAGTTGAATTCTTGGAAAATTTTGGAATAGCTGTTCCAATGAAGAAATCATCTTTTACATCAGACTTGAATAACATTAAGAAGAACACTGAGTTGCTGTATGCTTTTATGCAATTTCTCAAAAAAGAAGAACATGTACATTTATTGCAGTTCTGTCTGGATGTGGGTAAGTTGATTTTAATTTAATCATTTTTTTATTTATTTTTATTTATTTATCGCAACAACACACCGCGAGGGCTCACAGCCTAAATACTATCGTACCGTGGGTGTCGACAAGGAGGAAAGAGGCAACTTGTTAATTCTGGACTTGAAGGTTTCGAGGAGAAGGAAAAACATGTGCCGGCAAGGAATTCCACAACGTGGAAGTCCTCGGGACAAAAGAGCGGGCATAACAAGATGTTATATGTCTGGTGACCTGGACAGTAAAAGGGTGCATTCGCTCTGTTCCCCTGTAGATCTGTTGGGGGCAGCAGCTGGAGGAACTATGGAAGAAAGCTCCCCTGAGCAGTGGCCGTGCAGATATCTATAAAAGAGAGAAAGAAGTCACCAACGGCACATCGGTGGGCAAGGGATGGCAGCCTTTGGGTGAGGGTAGGGTCACTGATGAGACGTATAGCTCTCTTCTGATTGGAGTCCAGGATAGCGAGTGTAGAAGTGGCAGCGACACCCCAGATGTGCGAGCAGTATTCAAAGTGTGGCCTTATTTGTGAAGTATATAAGGTGTAGAGATTAGCTGGTGAAAAGTATTTGCGAGCCCGGAAGAGGAAACCTAATTTCTTAGCAGCCGCTTCTGCAATTAATGTGACATGTTGGTGCCAATTGAGACTTCGATCCACAGAGATGCCAACAAGTGAAAAGGACTCATTACGTTGAATAATTTGGTTGTTCATTGTGATGGGTCTAGGGCTGGTGTATCTCTTATGAGAAAGAAAGCAGGACTGTGATTTGGTGGGGTGAATTGTACAAGATTTCTACTTCCCCAGTCTAATATTTTTTGGAGATCCACGACGATAAAACTCTCCATGAGTCTGCGATCCTTATCTAGTTGGGCTAAAGAGACAGGCCTAGAATGTTGTATATTAGAGTGGAGAGTGCTGTCGTCCGCGTAACTGTGAACTGGGTTGGATGTGCTAGAGAGGAGGTCATTGATGTGGAGAAGAAACAAAGTAGGGGCTAAGGCTGAACTTTGAGGAACTCCTGCATTAATTGGGTACAGTTTAGAGGAATGACCATCCACGACAACAGAAATGCTCCGGTTAGAGAGGAAATTTGCTGTCCACGTACAGAGTTTTGGTGGTAGGCCATAGGCCGGTAGTTTATTAAGCAGCTCTGCGTGCCAGACCTGGTCGAATGCTTTGGATATGTCTAGAGCGACAATCTGGGATTCACTGTGTAATTCCATAGACTTGCTCCAAGAATGCGTGATAAAGGAAAGGAGGTCGGCAGTTGATCTGCACTGACTGAATCCATACTGTCTGTCCGGGATTAGACTGTGTTTTTCAAGAAATTTTAGTAATTCGGTGTTTATAAACTTTTCCATCACTTTAGAAACACTTGAAAGGAGAGAAATAGGCCTGTAGTTGCTAAGAAGCGCTTTGGATCCTTTCTTGGGGACGGGTTGTACTCGAATAGTTTTCCAGTTACTAGGGAATATGCCTCTATTGTAAGATATCTGAAACAGACGAGTCAGGACAGGAGCAAGCTCTGGTGCAAATTTTTTTGAGAACAATTGCTGGGATGTCGTCAAGGCCAGAGGCTTTCCTGGTATTCCGAGATAAGAGCATCTTTCGTACCTTTTTAGTGTTGAAAATGATATCCGTCATTTTATGCGCGACATTGGGGACTGTTTTGGTGGTTGAACATTTGTAGGTGGGTTGAGAGTAGAATTACCGGCGAACGAGGCAAAAAGTTCAGCCTTGCTCAGGGAGGTAAAAACAATTTCATCCCCTGAAACAAGAGGTGGGAACGTGCTCTTACAGAAATTATTCCCAATAGATTTAGCAAGAGTCCAGAAGGGTTTGCTGCCGTTGGAGTTTGAGAGGACTTTGTTTTTGATGTGGTTATTAAACGAGTTTTGTGCCTCAGAAAGAATGCGGAGATAGGGGTTCTTGCGTCGTTAAATGCTGGATGGTTTTCTTGACTGGGATTGTGTAGAAGCGTTTTGTGAGCTTTGATCTTTTCAAGTCTGGCCTTGATTGAAGAGGTTTTTTGTGTACGTGGAATAAATAATTATATGCCAGCTTGGATGATTTCAGTGACGTTTTGTGAGATATCAGAGGGGTCAGGATGAGAGAAGCAGACAGACGCCCATGGAAATGAGGAAAAGTAATCCCGCATTTCGTCCCAGTTCGCGGAGTTGTAGTGCCAAATGATATATGGATGAGATGATTGTGTGACCTCGGGTTTCATTGCGCAGGAAACATTGACCATGCTGTGGTCTGAGCGACCAAGGGGGTGGTGACTGATGTCTTATAGCATTCAGGTTTTGTAGTAAGAAGGAAATCCAAGGGATTTGAGCTGTGTGTTGGGATGCGAGGAAAGTAAGTAGGTTGCTGAACCATATTGGCTAAAGAATTGCTGACTGCGAAGGCCTCCGCTGCTCTTACTAGTGGATCGGTTTTTGAAGATCCTAGCCAATCCTTATTATGATCATTGAAGTGTGGCCTCGGAGGAAGGATATTCAGAAATCAGATGGTGGGTATTTTCAGAAAGGTGGTCGAAGAGCTCGACAAAGTTGTTGTCATAAGGTGACCGGAAGATGCAACAGATGAATTTAGTTGCAGCCCTGAGAGAGAGTTTTATCCATAGTATGTATTTTCTTCCAGCTTCCAAATTGGGGAGTCTGGTGCAGGGTAGATTGCTACAGACGTACGTGCACACGCCTCCATGCAATCTAAAGGTAGTAAGGAGGTCATACCCCGGGAAATTAAGGTGATTAGTGGCTCTTTTGGCACTGATTTGGGTTTCGGTGAGGAAGAGGAGTTGGGGTCTATTAGCCTGGAGGAATTGGTAGACGGAGTTCAGGTTAGGATTTAAGCCACATATATTCAAGAAGGATATGTTAAATCTTGATGCCGGCGCCCCCTGCACATCCCTCTCCCGGAGATCCGAATGGACGGGTATTTTATCTCCGGAGAATTTTGTACAAGAAGGAGCCATCATGATTTTTCTTTATAAGGGAAACTCATACACCAGAACCAGAAAGATCCGTTGGGACTTGACCGGCCACTTGATATAAGTGGTGGTACCACCTCCTTTTATGAGCTATAAAACAGAAATAGTTTTTGACCAACTTCTTGCAAAGTTGATACAGTTTAACTCATTTGTAGTTACTTTTGCACAGATTTGCCGATGATTTTTTTATTTTTTTAAATTTGGACTAAACCAATACTTTTTATTTTAAGGTAGCACTTAAAATTTCTAATTTAGATATGATTTACCTTATTTTTAGTGTATTTTTATTTTAAAAATTCGTTCATAAAGAGGTATTGATGGTGGGGTTTTGCAAAAAATCTTTCAAATGAGTGTGAATTTGTGCCCATAGAACCCAAAACCAAGGTCAGGCATCTCCTCATTAGTGATTTTTTTTTAAGAAACTCCAATTCAATCGATATTGAAAAACGTCCCGATTGTTTAAATAAGAGAGATGATGGTTTTCACCTTCCGACTACTTGGAAACCTATTATATCTTCTTTACAAACACACAAAAAGAAAATAAATTCCACAGACAATTTTTTTGCCCCATTATCTGCCTCAACAAATACCAGTGACCCTCTTAATCCTCCTCATCCTCTAAGTACCGTGACCACAGCCCCCCACTTAATTGACGGTGACCCCACTATACTTTCACTGATAACGAAGCAGTCACTTGGAAACCTATTATATCTTCATTCAACAACACAAAAAGAAAATAAATTGCATAGACAATTTTACTTCCCCATTATCTGTCTCAATATATGCTGGTAACCCTCTTAATTATCCTCATCCTCTAAGTACCATAACCAAAGCCCCCCACTTAATTGACCGTAACCCTACTACTTTCACTGCTAGCGAAGCATGTAGACGGAACGACATATATAAGACAAGACTTGCAACGAACTGCCAGATCTTTCTGGGGCCTAGGGTTGAACACACTGAGACGATCTCCGGCGAGATTTGGGGAGTAGGCAGATTGAGGCCCCGTAATCGAGCTACAACAACCCAACCCACCTTTGTCCACCACTCTAAGGAGTAGGCAGATTGAGGCCTTAGAGTGTCCTTACATATTTCCTTTACCCACCTTTGTCCACCACTCTAAGGAGTAGGCCGATTGAGGCCTTATAGTGTCCTTACATATTTCCTTTACCCATCTTTGTCCACCACTCTAAGGAGTAGGCAGATTGAGGCCTTAGAGTGTCCTTACATATTTCCTTTACCCACCTTTGTCCACCACTCTAAGGAGTAGGCCGATTGAGGCCTTAGAGTGTCCTCACATATTTCCTTTACCCATCTTTGTCCACCACTCTAAGGAGTAGGCAGATTGAGGCCTTAGAGTGTCCTTACATATTTCCTTTACCCACCTTTGTCCACCGCTCTAAGGAGTAGGCCGATTGAGGCCTTAGAGTGTCCTTACATATTTCCTTTACACATGTTTGTCCACCACTCCTAAGTAGTAGGCAGATTGAGGCCTTAGAGTGTCCTTACATATTTCCTTTACCTCTTGAAAATGGCACCAAAACAGGAGCCTAAACGTCGAGTTTTCATAAATTCTGGATGCGGTTCAACCCGAAAACCAAATATGCCTCACATTAAAGACCGTGGATATGTGTTCAAGAGGGCCTAGTTCGCGCTCATTTGAAGAAATTTTTACACGCTTCAAAAGTCGCGATTTCATTAGTGAATTTTTTTGTAGTAAAATTCACTAAAAGCTAAAAAAAACAAATTAGTTTATTATTTTGGTTTTAACTCTCTACGTGATGTCACATTTAAAAAATGTCAAATGATTATAATATCTTGTTCAGTTATTTTATAATGTATATTACCTGCACATCGCTAATGAAAATGTAAAATATACATGTTTGATTTTATTTCCAGATGACTTCAACAACAAGCTGTTAACTCCAGACCTTGCGAAGAAGCAACTGGAAGAATTATACACAGAAGCAAATAAATTGCACAAGGAATATTTGAGTAAGAGTAGTGTCAACTTTATTGGATGTTCTGATAGTATAGAAGCAAACATGAGCTCTCTTCTTGAAGATGGTGTCTATAGTGTGGCCAAACTGAGAACATCAAAACCACTATATCAAGCTTATGAACATGCATTTAATGTTCTGGAGACTGTATGGTTACCATTATTCTTCCATAGTAACGAGGTAAGAAAGTTTTATTTGTATATACAGGATACTCTCGATTATTCTTGCGCCGATTATCCAGTTTGCGGATTATCCGCGCTGGGAAAATCATCAAAATTTCAAATCAGGAGTAGATCGAAATTTCAATATTATTTTTTCCATTTCCTCTCGCACATATATAATAAATATCCCTAATAAAAACCAACGACCGTCTAAGTACAGGTCTGCCTATTATTATGTATTTTTTTCTATCTTAGGGCTCGTCCGCTTCTTTGCCGCCCCGATAGCACCGTAGCCTTTGGCTTATTGTGCATGCCCTTTGTCTTTTCTACTTTTTTTCTATATTTCAACAAGACACCATGAGGGCTTACAGCCTAAATACTATCGTACCGTGGGTGTCGACAAGGAGGAAAGAGGCAACTTGTTAATTCTGGACTTGAAGATTTGGAGGTTCAGAGGAGAAGGAAATACATGTACCGGCAAAGAATTCCATAACTTGGAAGTCCTGGGGACAAAAGAGCGGCATAACAAGATGTTCTATGTGTGGTGACCTAGACAATAAAAGGGTGCATTCGCTCTGTTCCCCTGGCTGATCTGTTGGAGGCAGCAGGTGGAGGAACTATGGAAAAAAGCTCCTCTGAGCAGTGCCCATGCAGATATCTATAAAAGAGAGAGAGGTCCCCAACGGCACGTTGGTGGGCAAGGTATGGCAGCCTTTGGGTGAGGGTAGGGTCACCAATGAGAGAAAAGTTCAGCCTTGCTACTCCACCCATTCCAAAATTACTGTGCCCTGAACTAGTCTGCACAGCAAATGGTAGGGTGAAGTTTTATACTACTCTGTCTCTGGTCTGGGCTGTCTGTCTCATCTCGTCTCGTCTCGTCTCGGCTAATCATCTCACTAACAAACCTGGGGGGATATACTGTGACTTACCCTCGATCCTTCCGAATAAACGCCTGTCGCCGTCCCGCGCTCCCTGCCGGATCCATCCGTGAACCAGACGAGCGCGTCCCGTGGTAAGCCCGGCGTCTCCCCCCGCCGCGCCATGCCGTCGGAGATTAACACTGTAAACTTATTTTCCCTACAGATTCGCTGGCTCGTGAAGTCTGACCTCATTTCAAGCATGGGCTCCTTCACGATTTCCTGAATCTTGCAGTGGCCCCCGCAGCCTAGGTTGACCTTCAGTCTATCATTGCAGGCTAGTCTGTATAGTCATATCCTAGCCTCCCCCATGATAACTAACCTCTGGAGTATTCTCTTTCACTATATATCATTCTGGCATTATTACTTTTGATGTCTATATTATGGGGCCACCTTATATCTATTCCGTTTTAATTACTCCAGTTTTACAGTCCTTAATAAGCTTCTAACATACCATATTCCATTCCATTGGATATACTGCTTTCTAACATAAGGGAGGTTTTCCGGGCCAGCCTGGCGTGGGGCACCATAACATCAGCAGGCATACCAACGGGATAAATCATCGGCGCTACACGCTGCCGCGGGGGAGTTGGACAAGAGCCCTACACTAAGGAGAGAGCACATTGGCTGTATTCTTCGATATGTGAAGGGGGCCTTTAATAGGGCAAGGACGGATACAGTCTGTGCCGCCCTTCAGGACAGGGGATCACCTAGGTCCCTAATAAAGTTGGGTGGTGAGCATGCTGGAGGACAGGAGAGTCTTGCTGACCTTGACAGGCTGAGGGCTGGAGTTTGGAGTGATGTGCGGCTGCCTTTAACCTCATCTATGGTGCCCGATCATGGACGGACTCTTGGAGCAGCTCTCCGAGAATGGCTACTACGCCCAGGCGTATGATGATGATAGGCTGGTCTTAGTCACCGGAAAATTCCTCAGCGTCGTCTGTGAGTGCATGCAAGCTGCCTGTAGCATAATTGAAAGGTGGTGTTGTGAGCTGGGACTCTCTGTAAACCCAGGGAAGACGGAGATGATCCTATTCACCAAGAAGAGGAATATGGAGGGGTTCAGGGCACTGGTTATGTTTGGAAAACCTTTAGCTTTAGTGTGGGAGGTCAAATATCTGGGGGTGGTCCTGGACTCCAAACAATTATGGGGGTCACAAATAGAACGAGTAGTAAGGAGGGGAATAGCAATATAAAACTTCAGGTTACCAATTACTGTGCAGACTAGTTCAAGGCACAGTGATTTTGGAATGGGTAGAGTAGAAAAGACAAAGGGCATGCACAATAAGCCAAAGGCTGCGGTGCTATCGGAGCGGTAAAGACGCGGATGAGCCCTAAGGGAAAAAAAAGTAGCAACCCTCTGGCAGCTGTGTCGGGTGATAGGAGGAGGACCTGGAGACTTAATCCTCGGATCCTTCATTAGATTTACACTGCGATCGTCAGGCCGAGAATCCTTTATGGGGTGTTGGTCTGGTGGTGTGGTGTGAAGCAAATTGCTACCAAGAAGCTGGCCAAACTCCAAAGGCCGGCAATCCTGGGTATCACAGGCGCTATGAGAACGACAGCCTCAGCCGCGCAAGAGGTCTTGCTGATGGTGCCATCGCTTCCCATCTGTATCAGAAGGTAGGCTATGGCGTCGCGTCTTAGAATGCGAAACTCTGGAAACTGGTGCAAGAGTCGCCAAGGAGGTGGAAAAGGAAATTCCGATTTCCACCATAAAGGTACAGAATGCAGAGGACAATATTACGTTGACTAGGGCATGTACCCTCAGAATCCCCAGTAGGGATGAGTGGAGGGAAAAATGGTCTGTTTTACCACCGGATCGCGGCTGGAAGATCAGCAATCCTCCGGGGCTGGAATATACATCGACAGCCTGTGGGTGCGCGCGAGTTATGCTCTGGGCACATATACCACATCATTCAAAACGGAGGTGTACGCTATCTTGTCTGTAGCCAATCGACAGGATGTAAGGAGGAGTTCCGAGAAATGTGTGTACACCTGCTTGGATAGCCAGGCGGTGCTCCAGGCAATTTGCGCGGCCAGAAGTAGGTCAACGCTGGTTCAAGAGTGCGCTGACACCCTTAAGGGACTCGCTAGGACAACTTGTGTGGGTTCCGGAACATTGTGGCGTAGCAGGGAACGAGGTGATGAATGATTATACAAGGCTTGGTTCCCAGTGGCCATTCTGTGGCCCGAAGCCTGTGATAGGCATAAGTAGGAATGCGGTGTCCATCGTCTTAGACAGGTGGACTGAGGAGGCCATGGAGAGGCACAGGCACTGGGGGTCGGTAGCTGTAGGCAGGTGAAGGACTTCGTGGACGGGCCGGGCAGAGACAAGACTGTCTGGCTTCTCAGTAGGAGTCGACCTGCGCTTCGCCGCATCATTGGGGTGCTGACATGCCACTGCGCTCTTAGAAGACACCTCACGTTGATAGGTGTCGAGAGGCATCCCATTGGCCAGGAATGCGGCGAGGATAAAGAAACGTCTTACCACTACCTGTGTGAATGCGATGCTTTTGGGAGTCTTCGAACAGAATTGTTCGCTTTGAGCAGTCTGCAGAGGAACCAAATAAGTTTCGTCCAATGGAAGACTGTCATGGCCTTCATTTTGAGGTTGAGGCGGTTTGGCCTCGGAACCGAGGAAGAGTAGAGCATGGTTGCTGGGTTGGCAAAAAGGGCCCATTGTGGTCTACTACTACTACTTCCATATTCCTACATTAGGTATATTGATTTCTTTCGTTATATATTTTTTAATAATTTCTTTACGCGACATTCTAGCTGATGGGTTGTGGACACGACTTCGCAAGGTAACAGTCTTAGAAGCATGTCCACGTCTGCCTTCACCAGGTCTTGAATACTGAACCTCTTGACTTACAAAAAGGTTTTTTTTTGGCTTTGTCTACCCTATGTAAATTGGGAAATGGCTGTGCAATGTTCTGATTTCGCAAAATCTGTTATTTAAATGTTTCAGTATTTGTGCTAATATAAATTGAAAGTATTAACATCTTTTTTGTTTTAGTTTTACAGTTACATTTGTGGGTCAAAAGTTACTGCTACTTACAACAAAGCATCTCTTACAAAGTAAGTAATTTTATTGATGTGTTTTCTATAATTTTTCACTTTAATTGTACTTCTTAATTAAGTTTTGCAATAATATTAAACTATGTTTAGGTTACTTCAAATTATTTTATTTTTAAGTTAGAATGATGGAATCTACTATAAGTCTAATAGCATTACATAAGTACTGTGTTGCCCCAAGTGATACTTTATATTACAATCTACATCAGGTGATTTAAATAAGTTGGTTAAATAAAGTTTTTATTTCTAAGGTAAATGTCTAGTACCTTGACAGGTAAGCGATTTTGATGAAATTTTGTATAACCACATAGTTTTTGTACGTAGATGGCAAAAATTGCAAAGAAAATTAGGGCACATTCGTATTTTCCGTATTTTTATTATATATGTTGTTGTGGATCGCCATTCCTCTAAACTGTATCCAATTAATGCAGGAGTTCCTCAGGGTTCAGCTTTAGCCCCTACTTTTTTCTTCTCCACATCAATGACCTCCTCTCTAGCACATCCAACCCAGCACCCTCCATTCAAATATACAATATTCTAAGCCTGTCTCTTTAGCCCAGTTCGATGAGGATCGCAGACTCATGGAGGGTTCTGTCTCCGTGGATCTCCAAAAAATATTAGACTGGGGAAGTAGAAATCTTGTACAATTAAACCCCACTAAATCTCAGTCTTGCTTTCTATCTCATAAGAGATACACCAGCCCTAGACCCATCACAATGAACAACCAAGTTATTCAAAGTAATGAGTCCTTTTCTCTTGTTGGCATTTCTGTGGATCGAAATCTTAATTGGTACCAACATGTCACATCAATTGCAGAAGCGGCTGCTAAAAAATTAGGTTTCCTCTTCCGGGCTCGCAAATACTTTTCACCAGCTAATCTCTATACCTTATATACTTCACAAATAAGGCCAAACCTCGAATACTGCTCCCACATCTGGGGTGCCGCTTCTACACTCGCTATCCTGGACTCCATTCAAAAGAGAGCTATATGTCTCATCGGTGACCATACCCTCACCCAAAGGCTGCCATCCCTTGCCCACCGACGTGCCGTTGGTGACCTATCTCTCTTTTATAGATATCTGCACGGGCACTGCTCAGAGGAGCTTTCCTCCATAGTTCCCCCACCTGCTGCCCCCAACAGGTCTACCAGTGGAACAAAGCGAATGCACCCTTTTACTGTCCAGGTCACCAGACTTAGAACATCTTGTTATGCCCGCTCTTTTGTCCCGAGGACTTCGAAGTTGTGGAATTCCTTGCCGGCACATGTTTTTGCTTCTCCTCCGAACCTCCAAACCTTCAAGTCGAGAATTAACAAGCTGCCTCTTTCCTCCTTGTCAACACCCACAGTACGATAGTATTTAGGCTGTAAGCCCTCGTGGTGTGTTGTTGAAATTAAAAAAATATATTTAAATTTCCGTGATTCAACATTTTCATTATGGTGTTTTTAGAATTTTGACATCATATTCTTCGCTCATTAACACTCCAAACACAGTAAATCACCCAATTGTAACGTACCTGTTTGATATTTTCCATTTTTTGTACACAATTTCCTCAAAAATGCAGAGAAACCGCATGGAAGTGCATTTGGTATGAGAATGTCGAATTTAACCTCCACGAAATTGGTGTCGGGCATATTCGTATTAGGCGAGCGTCTCGCGACAGTAATTAACATGGCTACGACTCATGAGGTGCTGTTTACACCATCCTGCCTACTTCAAGTCCAAAATTAACAAGTTGCCTCTTTCCTGCTTGTCGACACCCACGATAGTATTTACGCTGTAAGCCCTCGTGGTGTGTTGTTGAAATTAAAAAATCTCGGGACGCAGCAAGTGCGTTATGGTAGCGAATTTTCTTTAAAATATTTTTAATAGCAAATGTCATTCTTTGATGAAAGCAGACATCAAACTTGGTTGCCTATATAGTAGAAACAATGTTTCATCGAAATAAATTTATTGTTTGAAAATATATAAACATTTTTCAAAAATATAGATGCAGCAAATGTGTTATGGAAGTGAATTTCCATAAAAATCTTTTTAATAGCAACTGCGAGCAGGCATCAATCTGATTACCGGTATAGCCTATGTGGTTAGAACAATGTACTATATTTTATCAAAATTACTTATGGTTTGAAAATATACAAAAATTTTCCGAAAATAAACTTAAATGTTGGTTTTCTATCCAACAAAGCTTACGTTAATAGCAAATTGAGTTATTGAAATTTGAAGGATTTAATAAAACTTTGGTAAATTTGCAGATTAGCGCCCGAACGCTTTTCAACAAATTGTTTTCAGAGACATTACTAGGACCTCACCTGCAGGTTTCTGAACAGTTTTTTGAAAAACGTTCGGGAGGTAAACTGCAAATTTACCGAAAATTTGCTACCAAAACGCACTTACTGCGTCCAGATTTTTTTCTTACAAACGCATCATATTTCGATAAAAAATGCAAAAATGCATTAACGAATTTGTTCTACGAATATTAGTATAAAAAAATTATACACCCCTACTCACTCCTGGTCCCGTAACTTCCTTAGGGAGTGTGAACAAGAAATTTTTTTTTGGGTTTGTGGAGCCAGAGGGGTGGGGGCCTAGGCAGGTTTCTGAAAACAGTTTTTTGAAAAGCGTTCGGGAGCTAAACTGCAAATTTATCGAAAATTCGCTACCAAAACGCACTTACTGCGTCCAGATTTTTTTCTTGCAAACGCATCATATTTCGACAAAAAAAGGAAAAATGCATTCACGAATTTGTTCTACAAAAATTAGCTAAAAAAATTATGCACCCCTACTCACTCCTGGTCCCGTAACTTCCTTGGGGAGTGTGAACAACAAATTTTTCTTGGGGTTTGTGGATCCAGGGGGGGCTCTAGGCAGGTTTCTGAAAACAGTGTTTTGAAAAGCGTTCGGGAGCTAAACTGCAAATTTACCGAAAATTCGCTACCAAAACGCACTTACTGCGTCCAGATTTTTTTCTTATAAACGCATCATATTTCGATAAAAAAATGCAAAATTACATTAACGAATTTGTTCTAAAAAAAATTAGCTAAAAAAATTATGCACCCCTACTCACTCCTGGTCCCGTAACTTCCTTGGGAAGTGTGAACAACAAATTTTTCTTGGGGTTTGTGGATCCAGGGGGGGCTCTAGGCAGGTTTCTGAAAACACTGTTTTGAAAAGCGTTCGGGAGCTTAACTGCAAATTTACCGAAAATTCGCAACCAAAACGCACTTACTGCGTCCAAATTTTTTTTAAGATAAACGCATCATATTTCGATAAAAAATGCAAAAATGCATTAACAAATTTGTTCCACGATAATTAGCTAAAAAAAATTATAGGCCGTTAAACCATAAATTTCACTAAACCTACAAATAAATATCCAAACAGCTACCAAACTTAACTAAACTGACAGCCAAAGCACCAGAGAAAGGGTCTATTTGAAATTGATTTCCTGTAAACATTTTAGTAAAATGAAGGGCAATGACGGTTGAATCTGAAACTTAAGGGTTTGGAGAACACTCTTCTTGCAACATTTTCTTTTCACAAATGGTATTTGTTTTACATTCTTTGCCTAAACATTGCCAATTTTGACGTTTAATATTGCGAGTTTGACCTTTTGAGGAAAACTCCTACATTTATTGTTTTAACTGCCCATAACTTCTTTGTCTTTAAAGCTATGGACTTAAATTTTGGTACCGAGTTCACTCTTTATAATACAAACACGCGTACCAAATTTGGTTGCCCTTACTTTGTTATTTCCGGAGATATGAATTTTTTTATAAAGAAAACACAAAATTTTCCGGGAAAACCTGGTCAGATTTTCCTGGCTAACGAACTTATCCAAGCCACTTGCAAAAGGAAGGTACTCTGCAAATTTTATCAAGATCGGTCCATTATTTTTTGAGTTATCGGTCGGATATATATATATATATATATATATATATATATATATATATATATATATATATATATATATATATATATATATATATATATATATATATATATAAACACAGATCTCCCCATAAGCGAATTTAAAAAAAAAAAATTCGCTAAAAACAAAAAAAGAACATTTGCTACTATAACGCACTTGCTGCGTCCCGAAATTTTCATCCTTCCATTAGTTCTATAGTAACAATTACTTTTTAGGCCAAGCATTACCTAGCACCTTTATATCATAAACACTGACCATCTCGAGTTTGCAGTCGACTGCGGGCATCTAAGACTGCTGGCGCCCTTATAAATTGTTTTATTGAATTAATGCTTTCAGAAATATACAACTAGAGTTGAAAGAAAAACGTTTAACCCAAACCACTCTGAGATTCCGAAGCATAAGCGTTGCCTGCTGTTTATTCAGGATTCACATTAAATTTACTTTTAAATTGTTTATTTATTTATTTTTTCTATGGAATATTGGTAACAATATGTTAATCACTGTTGCGAGACGCTCATGCAAATTCGTGTTGGTTAAATTTGACGTATGAATATAAACTGCATTCCATGCAGGGTACCCAGCGACCTGGAAAACCTGGAAAAATCAGGGAATCTGAAATAACCCCTAAAATGTCAGGGAAATTCCTGATTTTCCTCAAATATCATGGAAATCGTTCAGTAGACCTGGAAATTATATCTTTGTAAAATTGTGTCACTAGCAGATTTATTTTTATTTCATATATTTATATTATATAATTTTTTTTACATAAGTATTTTCTCCTAGGGCTGCTGTTTGGTACATTAATTGAAACCGCCAATGAACACGCAACATGTCATACGGCAATATAATATAGTGTCTTCTTTGTCTCAAACATGTATCATTCGTTTATCTCACTTGGAATTCTCTTCCTTGAATGCATAAAATGCGTTCTAGCTATTGGCGGCGTAAAGCTGCGTGAATGTGTTTATTATATTGAGACGGCCACTTGGGGTGGCCGGGAGTTACTACTAGTTTTCCCTAATATGGGGAATTTTCGGGCGGATTTCCGGAACACGGCTTTACAACAGGATCCTGATCGGGCGCCAGCGTCTAAGATTCCTCAGAGTAGACGCGCTCTCTTTCGGGATATTTATCCCCTTCCCCAGCCACAGTCAGGGTACACACAAGCCCAGGGTAGTTTCCAGTGGAGACAGGGCCCTCCTAAGTCAAGACAAAGTCCCCCCGGGACTTCTGGTTCTGGTCTTTATTAAAGAGCTGGAGTTGAAATGTATTTGGGTGGATATTCTGGGGAGACTAAATGAAATATCGAGTAAATTAAAATAAAATTATATTGTCTAATTATATACACACGGTGGTAACGGGGTCCTGTTACCAAGAAGCCTAGCAATAATGGGCGGCCAGAGGCAGAGGTGGTTATTTGGCTTTAAATTATGGTTACGCGCGGATTATACTGGGGCGGTAAAGCGGCAACGACGTTTAAGCGGTGCAGGGTGGTGGCAGGATAGTGGTTAATAGCGGGTGTTGCCAGGCGGGCATGCAACTTACGGGGTGCGTCGAACACCACATCGAGCTAAGCTAGCTGCGCACTAATTCGTATGGCACAAACCAGCATTAGCTAGGATACAGGGGGCGGCTTCCCGGATGGTCGTTTTTGACTGGAACGGAGAGTGCAATCACTCCAACCGTCCCGATACACTATTCCTCCGCTCGGCCGCTTCCCTTGTGATCCCGGGGGAATCGGAGCCTCGGGACCGTGGCCCGCTAACCACCCAGGCGAAGCCCGCGAGCACCGCCCCTGGCGATGATAGCGTGCAGCGGTTTTCAGCAGGCCCCGTCTTACCGCCCGAAGGCACCCAGCGCTGCGACAGAGCGTTAGACAATTTTACCACGGGCCTGCTAAATAATATTCGACTGTCACGTACCTGGGGCTTTCCTTGGCGGCGACGTTCACACGGCAAACTCTCCTGCGGTGCCCTGCACTGGCCTTGCTCTATGCTCCTTCCGTTGAGCTGATCTTTTCACTCGGCGTATTCTACCACGGCTCCCTCACGGTCGACGTACTTGCTTCTCCACGGCGACACTCGTACTGCCGATTCTGTCGCGGTTTCCGACCTCACCGCTATTCCTAGCCCTGCGCTCTCTGCGCGTATCCGGCCTTCGGCGACTCCCGATTCATTCTCCTCGCGAGAGCAACCTCTGCGGCTTAACGTGTCGGGCTTCGCGTATTATTTTTCCGGAGCGTACGCGAATATTCCCACCGTTACAATTGGTAATTGTAGTTTATTACACGGCTGCAGTTATTGTTGCTGCATTTATTATTGCGGTTTATTATCGAGCTAGATAATCCCTTCAAGATAAGTCACCCCGTGACAATATTTTAACCTTTATGATCATGTAACAGAGAGTGGAAGTTGGAGTGTAAATATTTGGCATTTCTATATGGGCATTTGTATTATAACCCAGAAGAGAAAAGTTTATCATTGCAACGCATTGTGTATGATAGTGTAAAGAAATTATAAGCTGTGGGAAATATAGAAATCAACGATAAGCTGACACGAACTTTCAATAATTCATATCATGATTTTCTTAAGTAGTTACCGCTACCGCAAAAACGTGTAGTAATTTAGTAATTTGACAGGTAGAAATTTATCACGTTTCTGTATTAGTTAACAGAATTAACCATATTTATCTTTTTGATGATGATTTTTTTTTTTAAATCAGAAGTTTTATTATTTTTGTAATAAAAACGTATTCAGAGATGTTTGTTGTTCATTACGAATATTATGTAAAAATCACTTGGGCCTGGAAATGTCAGAGAATTTGATTTTTTTTTTTTCTGCTGGGTACCCTGTCCATGTAATTTCTCTAGATGGTTGAGTAAATTATATACAAAAAAAAACTACTCTGTCTGTCAGGCATTTGACTTTAACCACTAAATTGTTTCAACGCATGTCTTTGGGATTTTATTCTTAATTTGGAATAATTCTAAATATTGTGTACCAAATTACTTAAAATTCGCAACATGGGTTTATTTGTACTATTTCTAGCCACATGTAAAGTCTCATTCCAGTTACTCTGATACTTACCAAAATATAGCGTTTTCAAACATTTTACCATAAAGGCTGATTAACGAACTCTACCTCAGTTTTCGCCCAAACAAGATTTTTGCCAAGTTTGATTGAAATCAGTTGAGTATTTTTTGAGTTATCACTCAGATACAGACATATATATATAT
Source organism: Tillus elongatus (assembly GCA_964006375.1). Lineage (NCBI taxonomy): Eukaryota > Metazoa > Arthropoda > Insecta > Coleoptera > Cleridae > Tillus > Tillus elongatus. Next base: position 7,345,258 of record OZ023263.1, read on the forward strand.
ATATATATATATATATATATATATATATATATATATATATATATATATATATATATATATATATATATATATATATTCAAACCACGAGGGCTCACAGCCTAAATACTATTCTACCGTGGGTGTCGACAAGGAGGAAAGAGGCAACTTGTTAATTCTGGACTTGAAGGTTCGGAGGAGAAGGAAAAACATGTGCCGGCAAGGAATTCCACAATTTGGAAGTCCTCGGGACAAAAGAGCAGGCATAACAAGATGTTCTATGTCTGGTGACCTGGGCAGTAAAAGGGTGTATTTGCTTTGTTTCCCTGGTAGATCTGTTGGGGGCAGCAGGTGGAGGAACTATGGAAGAAACCTCTGGGCAGTGCCCGTGCAGATATCTATAAAGGAAAGAGATGTCACCAACGGCACGTCGGTGGGCAAGGGATGACAGCCTTTGTGTGTAAGTAGGGTGACCGATGAGACATATAGCTCTCTTCCGAATGGAGTCCACGATAGTGAGTGTAGAAGCGGCACCGGCACCCCAGATGTCGGAGCAGTATTTGAGGTTTAGCCTTATTTGTGAAGTATATAAGGTATAGGAATCAGCTGGTGAAACTTATTTGCGAGCCCGGAAGAGGAAACCTAATTTCTTAGCAGGCGCTTCTGCGATTGATGTGACATGTTGGTACCAATTGAGATTTCGATCCACAGAAATGCCAACAAGTGAAAAGGACTCATTACTTTGAATAACTTAGTTGTTCATTTTGATGGGTCTAGGGCTGGTGTATCTCTTATGAGATAGAAAGCAAGACTGAAATTTGGTAGAGTTGAATTGTACAAGATTTCTACTTCCCCAGTCTAATATTTTTTGGAGATCTACAGAGACAGAACCCTCCATGAGCCTGTGATCCTCATCTAATTGGGCTAAAGAGACAGGCTTAGAATATTGTATATTCGAGTGGAGGGTGCTGTCATCTGCGTAACTGTGAACTGGGTTGGATGTGCTAGAGAGGAGGTCAGTGATGTGGAGAAGAAACAATGTAGGGGCTAAAGCTGAACCTTGAGGGACTCCTGCACTAATTGGATACAGTTTAGAGGAATTGCCATCCACGACAACAGAAATGCTCTGGTTGGAGAGAAAATTTTCTGTCCAGGTACAGAGTTTCGGTGGTAGACCATAGGCCGGAAGTTTATTAAGCAGCGCTGCATGCCAGACCTGGTCGAATGCTGTGGATATGTCTAAAGCGACAATCTGGGATTCACCGTGTAGTTCCATAGACTTGCTCCAATTAAATCTATTGGGGATAATTTCTGCAAGAGCATGTTCCCATCTCTTGTTTCAGGGGATGAAATTGTTTCTACCGCCCTGGGCAAGGCTGGGCAAGAGTCCAGAAGGGTTTGCTGCCATTGGAGCTTGAGACGGCTTTGTTTTTGATGTGGTTATTAAACGAGTCGTTAAATGCTTGACGGTTTTCTTGACTGGGATTATGTAGAAGCGTTTTGTGAGCATTGACCTTTTCAAGTCTGGCCTTATCACAGGATTTAGAGAACCAGGGCTTTTGAGTGGCTGAAGAGGTTTTCTCTGTACGTGGAATAAATAATTCCATGCCAGCTTGGATGATTTCGGTGACGTTTTATGAGATATCAGAGGGGTCAGGATGAGAGAAGCAGACAGACGCCCATGGAAATGAGGAAAAGTAATCCCGCATTTCGTCCCAGTTCGCGGAGTTGTAGTACCAAACGATATGTGGGTGTGTTGACTGTGTGACCTCGGCGTGCATTGCGCAAGAAGCAGTGACCATGCCGTGGTCTGAGCGACCAAGGGGGGCGGTGACTGATGTCTTATACCATTCAGGTTCTGTAGTAAGAAGGAGATCCAAGGGATTTGAGCTGTGTATTGGGATTCGAGGAAAGTAAGTATGTTGCTGAACCATATTGGCTAAATAATTGCTGACTGCGAAGGCCTCCGGCTGCTCTCCCTTGTGGATCGGTTTTTGAAGATCCTAGCCATTCTTTATTATGGACATTGAAGTCACCAAGAATAGTGACCTTGGAGGCAGGATATTCAGAAATCAGATGGTCGGTTTTTTCAGAAAGGTAGTCTAAGTGCTGGACAAAGTTGTTGTCAGAAGGTGACCGGTAAATGCAACAGATGAATGAATGAATTATATATATATATGTATATATATATATATATATATATATATATATATATATATATATATATATATATATATATATATATATATATATATATATATATATATATATATATACATATATATATATATATATATATATATATATATATATATATATACATAATTTTTTCAAAAGTTTTTCATTGTGACCTCTCTATTAGAAAATTTTTAATAGCTAAAAATGGAAAATATGAAAGAGGTACTTTGCAATTGGGTGATTACTGTGTTAAGAGTGACAATGTGCGATGAATATTATGTCAAAATTCGAAAAACATGATCATTAAAATGATGAAAATTTCCGTCGGAAAATTGAAGATATCTCGGAAAATACCTTTCTGTCCTAATTTTGTTTGTCAGAAAATTTCATGAAAATCACTTATATCTCAAGGTACTAGACAATTATCATTTCTTGTTACACACTAACACAAAAGAACTACATTTTTCAATAAATCTTCTTAAATATTTATTGTTATACTGAATTACTGTTAGAAATTATCTCTTTGTATAGTAGATTCTGTGTCTTTATTGGCCTATATTATATCCATTTTTGTAATTTATAGAGCTGCTTTACTAAGTTTTGGTTCGCCTACAAAATTCAGGTAACATTGTTGTATGCTCTGTATATAAACTGCTATATATGCCTTCTCTACTGCACATCATTTCATTTGAAAGTTCAGGTAGAAATATCAACAGTCTAGAATTAATAACACATTTGCACATTATTGATGATGTTCTTATGAGACATAACCTCACAAACTTTGACAAAATGATTTCAAAAAGATACCACAATAAACATTCCTATACTAGTATGACAAGTAAACAGCTGATGTTAGTCTGTTAGTTCATATGGCGTCATATGTAAAACATTGCATACATTTGTTGTGCTTCAACTACAGGCAACACCTCATTCGGATCTGTACTGGCAGCTGTCAGGGAGTGTAGAATAGAGGAGACCTGCTGCAGGTGGATTGGTTCCATGCTCAGGGACAGGGCGGTGTTCACCTCACTCACGGGAGGGACTCTGCTGGTGGGGTATCCGCAGTGGAGCGTTCTGTCTCCCCTGATCTCATGTCTAGTCATGGACGACCTGCTGAGAAGGCTCTCAGGAGGGGGGTATGAAGTACAGAGGCTATGCAGACGACATTGTCATCATAGTGCGAGGAAAGGTTACACAGTCAGTGTAGGAGCGCATGCAGACAGCACTGAAAGTGGTGGAAAGGTGGACAGTTGGCCAAGGGTTCAAGGTGAGCCCTGAGAAAGCAACCGTCATACCGTTTACGAGGAGGAGGAAGGGGGAGAGCCACAGAACTCTCACTCTATATGGTAGAAACATCCCAATGGCGATGGAGGTAAAATATTTTGGGGTCGTATTGGACTCCAAGCTAACCTGGAATGGTCACATTGAAAAAATACTGTGCAAGGCACTTATAACCCTAGCCGTCACTAGTTGGCTATATGGAAAAATGTGTGGACTAAGACCTAGTATGGCCCACTGGCTGTACACAAGGGTGGTCAGTCCATCGATAACATACGCGGCACTGGTGTGGTGGCCTAAGGTGACTCAATCCAGTGCCAAACACAAACTAGGCAAGATCCAAAGTATGGCTTGACTAGGCATCACAAGAGCCATGACTTCAACCCCAACAGCCGCCAAGCAGGTGTTGCTGGATCTGTCTGAGCCCTGGACAGTCTGCCCAGTACACCTTGTGTTAGTTTCTGACCCAGGACTTAATAGCTCTCCTTGCAGTGCTCTTTGTCACGCCCAGAGCCAGTTCTAGTCCCATAAATGCTTCTGCTGACTCTCTCTTTGCGAGACTGTCAGCTTCTTCATTGCCTTTGACCCCAGAGTGACCCGGCACCCAGATGAGGGTGACCTCATTCTGCCCAGCCAGGTCGATGGTCTGACCACCCTTCTGTACAGCCAGTGGGCCATAGTAGGTCTTAGTCCCCACGTTTTTCCATATAGCCGCCTAGTGACGGCTAAGGTCATGACTGCCTTACACAGAATTTTTCAACGGACCATTCCAGGTTAGCTTAGAGTCCATTACGACCCCAAGATATTTAACCTCCCTGGCCATTAGAATGTTCCTACCGTATAGAGTGAGAGTTCTGTGGCTCTCCCACTACCTCCTCCTCGTAAACGGTATGACGGTTACTTTCTCAGGGCTCACCTTGAACCCTTGGCCAACTGTCCACCTTTCCACCACTTTCAGTGCTGTCCGCATGTGCTGCCACACTGGCTGTGTAACATTTCCTCGGACTATGATGACAATGTCGTCCGCATAACCCTGTACCTCATACCCTCCTGAGAGCCTCCCCAGCAGGCCGTCCACGACTAGGCACCAGAGCAAGGGAGACAGAACGCTCGAACGCTCCCCTGCGGACACCACGCCACGACCCCTGCCAGTAGAGTCCCTCCCGCAAGTGAGGTGAACACCGCCCTGTCCCTGAGCATGGATCCGGAATTGCTGAATGTCTAGGAAGGCCCCCAGCGCCACCTCCCTGTTCTCCAGCATATTATCCAGTTTCAGCACCAGTTAGTGCAGTGCTGTTTCTGTTGAGAATCCTGCTCTGTATGCATATTGTCTGCAGTGTAGTGGATATGCTTCCAGTACATCGCCCCTAATGTGCTGGTCCAGCAGTTTTTCTATTGGTTTTAGCAAGAAGGACATCAGACTTATTGGCCTCAGGGACTTTGCCTGATCTGTTGAACGCCCAAGTTTAGGAATGAATACAACCCTGGCCAGTCTCCATGCCCTAGAAATTGGTCTGTTCCATATCATTTCGGATAATCGGGAGTCTACCATACAAAATTTGCATGTGATTTTGTGCACACTAACAGGCAAACATCAGACGTCTACGTGTCAGACTGGTGTACAGAGTGTCCAGATTCCATTGCTTTTATGGGGTATCTCAGTTATGAGTAGGGATAAGCGGTTGCGGTTTTCATAATACTGTTATTTTTTGTGAAAATTACAATGCCGGAATCAAAACTGACTCGGCACTCTTTGTTTTTGGTTTGTTGTGATTTCCAAAATTTGTCATTTTTGGCACCACCTGTATCTCTTGTATGTGATGAGCTAATAAAACTGTAGAAGCTAATTCTAATAGATTGTTTTATGTAGAAATCAATTATGCAAATATTTGTTTCCCTACTTAAGCAGAGATTTTATGATACAAACCAAACATATGATTTTTAAATGAATCAGCCTGTATAGAATAACTATACGTAGACGCTCGATTTTCCAGGATGGCCGGTAAAAATACATTTCTGGTTAATCGATTTCCCGGTTAAGCCACAAATCGCCGATTTTCACATAAAAACACAACAAAATCCTACATGGCATATATTTGGGAAATAAAAAACAAAGAAATCTTAATTGATTAATCATATTAAGAGGCATATATTACATTTTAAATACATATCTGCCTGTACATACCTATTTAGTGAAGTAAGAGAGTATGCTTGTCTGTTTCCTTGAATCATTTACTACCTTTTGACGAATGGTAGCACGTAAATTGCGCAACATCATCTTTTCGGAAAGCGTCCCATCTTCCTGTTGTTCTAAATAACTGAGTAACTGTTCACTGTAGTTTAACGCGTCACTATGTATGGTTAAACCATAAAACCATAACCTGGTCGTTTAATTCGTCATACATTGCAATTTTCATACTTTTCCGTTTAGACATACCAGATACACTATCGGAGGTAGCGGAAAACCCCAGGATTTTGGTTTTGTTTTTTACAATGTCACGCATAGTTTGATCGCCAACTCCATACTTAATCGTTAAACTTTTAACTCAGACCCCATTTTATTTTATTTTTATTTTTTATAGAATTTCTAGCTTTTGCTCGATAGCTAAGACAACACGCTTTCTCTTAAGAGACATTTGGATTGCAGTCGATGTTACACTTACGCACCAAATTGACTACTGAACAAAAAGAATACCGAAACTGAAACTTTAAAAGCACCAATTTCTACTAAAACGTGACCTAAACTAAAATTGGATACATTGAATGCAATGACGGTTCCTGGTCGGAACATAAACTCGAGTCTCATTTATTACTTTCCGGAAATAGCTCGTTGGGATTATAGCTTCTACTTGGATATCCAAAGCTTTGACGAGCCGACAAAATTTTATGGCACGATAATATAAACTACCTGCATACGGCCGTCGGCAACTAAGGTACATACTTGAATTGTTAGGATGTTCGTTGTGTTATTCTTGTGATAAAATATTTAATCATAAGTATGTAAATGAAAATCCCGGTTGATCGTCTTCCCGGTTAACGAAAACCCGATAAGGGCTTTGATTATTGCCAGCTTAAATATAGGCTGGTAGTTTTCTATCTCCACCTTTTTTGAAGAGTGGTACTACCAAGGCATTTTTTAGAATGTTTGGAAAGGTATTCTCCCTGAAACACTGGTTTATCAGGGTTTTTTTTAAATATATATTTCAACAACACACCACGAGGGCTTACAATGTAAGTACTATCGTACCGTGGGTGTCGACATGGAGGAAACAGGCAACTTGTTGATTCTGGACTTGAAAATTCTGAGAAGGAAAACATGTGCCGGCAAGGAATTCCACAACTTGGAAGTCTTCGGGACAAAAGAGCGGGCATAACAAGATGTTCTATGTCTGGTGACCTGGGCAGTAAAAGGGTGCATTCGCCCTGGTAGATCTGTCGGGGGCTGCAGGTGGAGGAACTATGGAAGAAAGCTCCTCTGCGCAATGCCCGTGCAGATATCTATACAAGAGAGAGAGATCACCAACGGCACGTCGGTGGGCAAGGGATGGCAGCCTTTGGGTGAGGGTAAGGTCACTGATGAGACGTATAGCTCTCTTCTGAATGGAGTCCAGGATAGCGAGTGTAGAAGCGGCAGCGGCACCCCAGATGTGGGAGCAGTATTTGAGATTTGGCCCTATTTCTAAAGTATATAAGGTATAGTGTGTGTGTGTGTTTTTTTTTTCTTTAACGTCGGACTATTTCCGCGACTATGGCCAATCACCGACGCCAGGGAGCAGTTTCACCTCACTATCCTGGAAATTTTGCCGAACCCTGCCTTTCTGTAAGGAGGGTAGGAATCTTTAACGTGCCCAACATCGCATGGACACGGGACCGACGGCTTTACGCCCCCTCCGAAGGGCGGAACGTGCAGACATTCAACTTGCTCAAATACAATGCCAGAACCTCGGTTGATGTTAATTTACAGTTTGTACTGAAAAAGTGAAAGGTGTACCCTGGGATCGAACCCAGTACCCTTCGGTTCAAAGGCACACGTTCTTACCCCTGAACCACCGAGGTTCTATAAGGTATAGAGATTAGCTGGTGAAAAGTATTTGCGAGCCCGGAAGAGGAAACCTACTTTCTTAGCAGCCACTTCTGCAATTGATGTGACATGTTGGTGCCAATTGAGATTTCGATCCAGAGAAATGCCAACAAGTGAAAGGGACTCATTACTTTGAATAACTTGGTAAGTTTCGTAAGTGATACTATCAATACATTCTTAACGTACCTAATAATGTTCACGTTCCATTACTATATAACCATACCTCTTAATGAGCTGAATTCGATGACCTAAAAATATACAGGCTGTTCCATTTAAGAAATCATATGTTTGATTTGTATTACAAAATCTGTGCTCAATAGAAAAAAAATTTCTTCGTAAAAAATATATTGGAATTAGTTTTCAGTTTTATTATCTCATCACATAAAGGAGGATACAAGTGATGTCACTCAAAAACATAAAGTGCCATGTCAGTTTTGATTTCTGCATTGTTAGCTTCACAAAAAAAAAAGTATTACAGTATTGTGAAAATCGCAACCTTCTATCTTTACTCATATCCGAGGTACACCACAAAAACAACGAAATCCGAACGTCTTATACATTTACTGTGGCTAATACATAAAAGCTAAAATAAACGTTTTCCATTTCATGGCCCTGTATGACGAATTATTTTTGATATCTTGTTATAAGAATTATAGTCATCCTACTATTTTTTTTACACAAGCTACTGTTTGTAATTAAAGATTTGAAATGTCATAGAAACAGAAAGTACTTCGAATCATCAAACCAGGGAACTGTATCAAAGATAAGCAGCAGTCTGGGTAAGATCAGAGGAGCATTGAAAGCCAACCAACCCATTGACGGTGCACTATATCCATCTGAATCTCAGTCTATTGAAAACGGTACAATTGAGGATTTGATTATTACAGAAAGTGGTGATATTATAAGAGATCTCAGCGCATGGAGGGTTTTTATTGCCTCTTATCAGGTATGTTATAGGAATTTTAGTTAGTATAGGATGGTAAGTTTTCTATTCAAACTATTGAATATACTGAAACGGGTATAGTTCGGGATAATATTGCTCCCCCTTAATATGGGCAATTTCTGTGGCAAACTTACCAATACGGAATAATGCTCAGGCACCAGCATCGATTGAGTTCTCTTTAGGAAGTCGATGCGCTCGCTCAGGACTATACCTCCTTTATAAGTCGCTGTCAACAGCTACTCAGACCCACGGTAAGCTACAGTTGAGACAGGATTCTCCTAAGTTGTAAGGCGAAGTCACACGGGACTCCTAGTTATGGCCTTTGTTAGAAAATATTTGTTATGAAGTAGGTTTGGGTGCATTCTCGGGAATAACTGAATGAAATGCCCTGTAGCAATAATAATCTATTTAAAAAATGTTTACAAGAAAATATGTACAAAAGAGTTTTACTCCAGGAATGTGTTATCCCGTACTTGGGAATAGACATGAAGGTACTAACGCTGGTCTCCTAATGAAATTACATTATTCATATAACGGGGCTTATGGGAAACCAGAGGCAGAGGCGGTTATGTGAATTGATTAGTCAAGATATTCGCGGATTATGCGGAGGATAGTTGAAGCGGCAACACTACTAATAATCGGGATTTTAATAAGCGGTGCAGGGTGGCAGGAAAAATGATTGACGCCAGCGGGTAATCGATTCGGCCATGCAGCATATAAAATACAGTGGATACCACATCAAGCTAAACTAACTGCGTACTCACACCTAGTTTTAATACAGGTTATCAACGGCCCAGCTTTCATACACTTCATTCAAGCACCTGGGGGACCTTACCCTATATAGAAGGCGTCCACCCCTTGATGAAACTTTCCCACAACGGAAGCGGGAGACGCCCGGATTCCTCCAGACGATGCCAAGGAGACCAGGTGCCGCCTGGCTGCTTCAATTTACACTAGTGCATTCGCTACCGTGTAAATTTACAACAGCCCACGAATATCCTCACTCCGACCCCTTGCCCGGAACGCAGAGGCGGCTACACGGAGGCCGTTTTTGACTGATTATCGATAGCACGATCGACACGCAGCGAGTCCACTTTGCGCCTTGCCCTAACGGTCTCGGGGGATCGGAACTTTGGAATGCGACCCCTCGGCTCCGACAGAGACGAACGGCTACGCCCCCAGCTCCATGCACCGCAGCAAGCCTAACCAAACAAGACTCCTAGGCAATTCTTCGGCTGCTGCACCTTGGGTAATGTCATCGAGTATCTAATAAAATGAACAATGTCACTTGACCACTATCATGCCTGCAACTCCACTGCCTAGTGCACTTGCTGTTATATTTCAACCACTGCTTGGCCGGACTCTCCACCTTGATTCAACATAGATACCTAATAATAACAAAACAAAATAAAACAACTATTATACTGAACACGAAACGGCGGTGGAGCGACTGAAATCTTTGCTGTTCGCCTTTGGCCTGCTCTTGTCGAGCCCCCTTCCAGTTTCGCGGCCTTCTCGCGTGGTCCGGCAAATCGGCCAGCGTAAACAACCTCGCTTCCGTTGAATAATCTTTCTATAATTATGAACTTCATGACACCACATTCATACATCTCGGCATACACACTCGTCTATTAGATAAACTTCTGACTTTTTTATTTAATATATCGCCCACAACATCCGACCAAGCCCTATTGTACGATTTACATGTTCTCTATAAATTCTACTTATTCTATCATTATCCATTCTTTTTTTTTTTTGTCGAAACCATCTAAGCATGCCTCTCTCATATTTACGTTAAAATGACTTTTCTGGATTACATTTGCTAACAAGGCATTCATTTCTAACTCTGTCTTTCCTTGTTTTACCCGTCACTTGTCTCAATAGTCCATTCCAACAGCATTCAATTTTCTTACATACCTTGTCTGGCACACCCAACTTTCAGACCCATATAGAACAGTCAGTACCAGTACACAGTTATATACAGCCACTTGGGCCTCTTTAGATATATCTACATTCACACCTATTCATTCATAGCTCCCAGCACCGCATTTACCCTACTTAGGTTAGGTTAGGTTAAATTGTGATTCGGTCATAACGGTCCCTCCACTGCGACCCTAGGGTATTGTGGCTCACTCCTAATTGTCCTACATTTCACTCAACAAATCCGGCCTCCTACAGGGGTCGACAATTTTTGTGGGCGAAAGTTGACCCAGATCTTCTGGTGCAAGCTTTGTCTTGTCAAAGAGTAAGTGTCTTGTCCTGTCCGCTGTGTGACAGAAACATAGTACGTGCTCTGCTGTTTCGTCACTCTCCATACACAGCCAGCACTCAATCTCTCGACCTAGACCAATTCGGTGCATATGGTGACGCCAGCGGCAGTGTCCTGTATACAGGCCGACTAGATTTCTCAGTTGTTGTCTGTTTAGCTCTAGAAGTTTTTTTAGCCCTTGACTCAGTAAGGCCATTTATGAAGGCCTTAGAGTGTGCTAATCCTGTCAGATTTTGCCATTGCTGGATTGTCCTTCTATCTGTCCGGGTCTTTAAGGTGCGTTTTGCTGTGCATGATGATATCCCCAGCACAGGTTCTGGTCCGATAAAGTCCTCCTGGGCACCGCCCCTGGCAAGCCCGTCGGCCGCTACATTGCCATCAAGATCCGAATGACCCGGTATGCAGACCAGCGACACCTCATTACAGCTGCCTAGTTCATTGAAGGTGGATTTATAGCTCCATACCATTTTTAAATGGCAACGGTAGGCACCAAGTGCGTTTATTGCAGCTTCGCTATCTAAATATATGTTCATCGATTTCTGTGTGCAATGGCTTTGTATAATTTCCCTTGCACATATCTCGATGGCATAGACATCTGCCTGGTGCATGGTTGCACACTTTTCGATGCTAGATTATGTTCTTGCTTAGGTGTTGCTCCCATATGCGCCGGCTCGGCTCCTGTCCCCTGATCAGTTTTGGAGCCGTCAGTGTACCAGCAGAGATCTGCCCTCAATAGAGTCGTTTGGTTTCATTCCCAGTCCTCCTTTTCCGGAAGGACTGTCTTGAAACACAGATGTCCACTGATCTTTGTAGGCATTAGGTCTGAGACCATTCCCAGAACCTCATGACACAATGTCATCGAGGAGTCCGGTCCTTCCCAAACTGATTGCCTGTCAGCTGTTTGTTTTAATATGTAGGTTGTCCACCTAGCCTCCCTTTCCAGCCAAATGTGAAGAGGTGGAATATTTAGGAGGACTTCCAGAGCGGCTGATGGAGCGGTGCTTATCGCCTCCGTTATCATCAGACAAGCTTATTTCTATAGCTGAGCCAGTTTGGCCTCTGCGACACCACAAAGTGCCTTAGGCCACCAAACTATAGCTCCATAGGTTATCATCGGTTTGATAACCACTACATAGAGCCAGTACATCTGTTGGGGGTTTGTTCCCCAGTTATTTCGACAGATTCTTTGGCATGTTCACAGGGACAGTTTGGTCCTGCTGATTACATTCTCTAACTGTACAATCCAGTTGAGCTTATTATCTAGGGTAACCCCCAGACATTTCGTCTGTTCCATAAATTGAATTATTTCCCCCATAAGAATAGATGATTTTAATTTGTCCAACCTTCTTCTTCTGGTAAACGGAACGATGATGGTTTTACTGGGGTTCACAAACATCTGCTCCCTCTGGCACCAATCATTCACTACATTTACTGTCTGTTAAAGATTATTTGAAAGTTCCTCTTTAGATTTACGTCTAACCATTATGACAAGATCATCTGCATATGCCTGGCCCTCACCTCTTACAGTCCCAGCATAGTCAGCAAATCGTCCACAAAGAGGGGCCAAAGCGGAAGGGATAATAATCCTCCCTGCGGGCACCCTCTCGCAGACCGGAAGCTGACTGCCTCCCCCTGCCACGATGTAATAATAGTCCAATTGTGCAGCATGCTACCGATCCAGCGACAAATGGTCGTTTCCACCCCTCTAGCGATAGCATCTTCATAGAGGGAGATAGGTAGTGCATTGTTAAATGCTCCTTCAATGTCAAGAAACGCAGCCACCACCACCTCCCTGTTATCCAGCGAGTGTGTGATTCTCTCAACAAGGTTATTGAGTGCTAACACAGTGGATTTGCCAGTTTGGTAGGCATACTGGTGAGGGGGGTTATTGTTTAAGATATTCCCCCTAATGTGTCCGTCCAGTATTTTTCCAATCCCTTTAGGAGGAATGAAGTAACACTGAGAGGTCTCAGCGATTTGGGTAGAAGGTCATTACATCCCAATTTGGGAATATATACTCGCCTAGTCACCGTCCAGCTGGACCTATAGCTAGTTTTAAGCCAGACAGGCCTTATACAGTTTAAAGAGGAATGGGAGGAGTGCCTCCAGTCCATTTTGTAGCAGAAGCGCTTCCTAGCAACTGCAGACCTATTTCTCTCCTTTCAGTCGTCTCCAAAGTGATGGAAAAGTATATAAACACCGAATTATTAAAATTTCTTGAAAAACACGGTATAATCCACGACAGGCAGTATGAAATCCGTCAGCGCAGATCAACTGCCGACCTCCGTTCCCTTGACAGCCATTCTCGGAACAAGTCTATGAAACTACACAGTGAATCCCAGATTGTCGCTCTAGACATATCCAAAGCATTCGACCAGGTCTGGCACGCAGCGCTGCTTAATAAACTAATGGCCTACGACCAAAACTCTGTAGGTGAACAGCAAATTCCCTCTCCAACCGGAGCATTTATGTTGTCGTGGATGGCCATTCCTCTAAACTGTATCCAATTAATGCAGGAGTTCCTCAAGGTTCAGCTTTAGCCCCTACTTTGTTTCTTCTCCACATCAATGACGTCCTCTCTAGCACATCCAACCCAGTTCACAGTTCTATCTCCGTGGATCTCCGAAAAATATTAGACTGGGGAAGTAGAAATCTTGTACAATTCAACCCCACCAAATCACAGTCTTGCTTTCTTTCTCATAAGAGATACACCAGCCCTAGACCCATCACAATAAACAACCAAGTTATTTAAAGTAATGAGTCATTTTCACTTGTTGGCATTTCTGTGGATTAAAATCTCAATTGGCACCAACATGTCACATCAATTGCAGAAGCGGCTGCTAAGAAATTAGGTTTCCTCTTCCAGGCTCGCAAATACTTTTCACCAGATAATCTCTATACCTTATATACTTCACAAATAAGACCAAACCTCGAATACTGCTCCCACATCTGGGGTGCTGCTGCCGCTTCTACACTCGCTATCCTGTACTCCATTTAGAAGAGAGCTATATATCTCATCGGTGACCTTACCCTCACCCAAAGGCTGCCATCCCTTGCCCACCGACATGCCGTTGGTGACCTCTCTCTCTCTCTCTCTCTCTCCCTCTTTTATAGATATCTGCACAGGCACTGCTCAGAGGAGCTTTCTTCCATAGTTCCTCCACCTTCTGCCCCCAACAGATCTACCAGGGGAACAGAGCGAATGCACCCTTTTACTGTCGAGGTCACCAGACATAGAACATCTTGTTATGCCCGCTCTTTTGTCCCGAGGACTTCCAAGTTGTGGAATTCCTTGCCGGCGCATGCTTTTCCTTCTCCTCCGAACCTCCAAACCTTCAAGTCCAGAAATAACAAGTTGTCTCTTCCCTCCTTGTCGACACCCATAGTACGATAGTATTTAGGCTGTAAGCCCTCGTGGTGTGTTGTTGAAATAAGAACCGGATTCACCCCATCCTCCCCTGGCGCCTTGAATGGCTGGAAATGCTTAACACCACACTCCACCGCCGAAGCTGTAATTATTTTTTGAGCAACCCGCCAGTGTTTACTTTGAGGGTGTTTATATCGACCCCTGGCCGGAGGGATTTCTTCACTACTCGGGATCAGACAATCTGGGAAATATGTATGTGCTAAGAGCTCTAACGTTTCTTTCCGTGATTCTGTAAAGGAACCGTCTGGTCGTTTTATCAATCCCTGGACACGGTCACGTGAGAGAATCCTGTGGATACTGGCGCTGCTGGGTAAATTGGGAATATTGGGGATATCCCAATATCACCCTTTTTTGTATCGCCTCATCTATTCTTCCACCATTTGAAAACAGTCTTCCTAAATATCTAAATTCCTCTACTGTGTCTGCTAGATTACCATTCATCAGAAGACTGCAATAAAGTTAGACTACCACCTCCTGGCTTAATGTAGTAATCTTTATAGTAGATTGTGATTGATATCCTACAAATAATATTTTGATTTTTCTCAGCCTGGTGCAAACAAAACAATAAATTTCTGTATAAACGTACAACGCTTAGACAGTGTTGTCAATGAAAGCAAAAGGAACTGGATTGTACTAAGGAAGGATCAAGATTTCTTTACACTTAAAGCAAAGCTGATAGAATTTCATGGAGAAAATGAAATTTGTGATTCGCCATTGCCTTCGAGAAAGTAAGTATTTCAATTATAAATAAAATCCAGTTTTTTTTCATTTTTCAATACTCTGATCAATTTGTTATGGTACTTTATCAGTTGCACATTTATAAGTTTCATGTCAGTAACCCGATTTTTCTCTTTATAAGTTTCTAAACTCTGCGAACATTGAAATTTTAAGGTCTGGAAACACCATAGAAATGAGAATGGGCAAATATGAAGATTTTATTAGAAAACTACTCCAAAAGCCAGCTTTAAGAGGGAGCGATTTACTTTATACATTCCTAACTGCTGAAGAAGACTTTACATTATTAATTCTTACAACTGCTCCAGCAGCCCAAGACTTAGGTAATATTTATCAATCAGTGGCCCACAAACTGAGAAAAGAGAAAGGTCAACATTTGGACTCTTTCATGTCTACATTCCTTTCTTCCACTGGAAAAACTAAACAAGGGTGAGTCTTTTATTTATTTTAGTGAATTTTCGTAGAAAAAATTCACTAATGGGGAGATCCCGACTTTTGAATTTTGAAAAAATTTTTGCAAATGAGCGCGAACTAGGACCCCTAGAACCCATATCCGGGGTCAGTTTCAATTTTTATATGTTTATATATATATATTATATATATATATATATATATATATATATATATATATATATATATATATATATATATATATTATATATATATATATTTATATATATATATATATATATATATATATATATATATATATATATATATATATATATATATATATATATATATATATATATATATATATATATATATATATATATATATATATATATATATGTATCACACCGATAACTCAAAAAATAATGGGCCGATTTTGATAAAATTTGGCATGTACGTTTCTTTTGTAAATAGCTTGGATAAGTTCGTTAGTCAGGAAAATCGGACTAGGTTTTCCGGGAAAATTTTGAGTTTTCATTCGAAAAAAATTCCTATCTCAAAAAGTAATAAGCCGATTTTAATAAAATGGGGAATGTACCTTCCTTTTGTAAATGGCCTTTATAGGTTTGTTAGCCAGGAAAATCGGACAAGGTTTTCCGGGAAAATTTTGAGTTTTCATTCAAAAAAAATTTTTATCTCAAAGAATAATGGGCCTATTTTGATAAAATTTGGCACGTACCTTCTTTTTGTGAATGTCTTTGATGAGTTCGTTAATCAGAAAAATCGGACGAGGTTTTCCGGAAAAATTTTGAGTTTTCATTTGAAAAAATTTTTTATCTTAAAAAATAAAAACTCTATGATAACCAAATTTGGTAAGTAGGTTTACGATATAAAAAGTAAACTATATACCAAAACTTAGATTTCTATGTTACAAGAAAAAAAAGTTATAATAAAATATTTTGTGCCAGATCATTTTTATGAAAATTCACTACCATAACGCACTTGCTGCGTCCAGAGTTTTTAGTTTTCTAGTAGTGAATTTTCATTAAGAAAATTAACTACTAGAGAGGTATCAATGGTAAGACTTTTGGAAAATGTCTTCAAAGGAGGGCCCTTAGAACCCAAATCCAAGGTCAGTTAAAGCGTATATATATATATATATATATATATATATATATATATATATATATATATATATATATATATATATATATATATATATATATATATGTATGTATGTATGTATGTATGTATCCAACCGATAACTAAAAAAAATACTTTACCAATCGAAACCAAATTTGGCAATTCCCTTCATTTTGTTAATAACTTGGATGAGTTTGTTTTAATTTTCTAGCTCCATAGAAAATAGAAATTTCTTCAAGTAATCGCTTACTGGGACCTCTAAAAGCAATCTCCAAGATCCATTTAAATTTAAAGAATTAGTTTTAATAATAAACCTTACTAATAGTGTACAATTCTTATGGAAATTCACTACTATAATGCACTTGCTGCGTCCCGAACTTTTTTTCAGAGCATCTAGTTTAAGCGATGGAAGAGAATTGAGATCTTTTTGTTTCTTTTTTGTGAAAATCATGTCATTTTATGAATTTTATCCCATCTGTGGATACATTTCTTTATATATATATATATATATATATATATATATATATATATATATATATATATATATATATATATATATATATATATATATATATATATATATATATATATATATATATATATATATATATATATATATATATATATTAACGTAATGTTTTTTTCCTTTAGAAAATTTGAATGGGCAGAATTGGGCGATGAAGTCGACAAAGTAATAAATGAACAATATCGAAACATTCCACTGCCAAAAACATTCAGGAATCATGTATTCAATGACAATTTCGGTGTACAGTATAAAGTTTTGAAAGAGACATCCAGTACATCGTTCCACCCTGTAGGGATCACAGAGTGTTTATTTTATCTCTGTAAGTTTATCGTTTGATAATATTCATTTATACATGGTTATCATACTTTTTTTTAGCATAGTATGTAAGGCTTTTTCTCATTTTCAGTTAAACATATATTGAAAGTCCGACACGGAATACTGAAATTGTATGCTGCCATCTGCAGCATTGCGCAACAAGCAGTTGAATCTCTTTGTCGGATAATTATTGATCACAAACTGAAAGCGGGGCTTTCTCAATCAAATTTGGCTTACTTGATACACTTTCTTGAAGGTAAGCATATCATTTTAAACCAAATTTCAAGTCTTAATGAAAGTATTGTATACTGGGGTAGGTATTGTGAGTGTATTCTACTTCACAGCCTTTTAGGTATCTCGTACTATGATTAATAATAATAATGATAATAATAACTTTTATTAATCCTGTTGGTACAAAAAATGTAAGTAAATATGGCACATTGTTGAAATTGAGAAATAAAGTCAACAAATGATTTACAATTACGACACATAAAACATGGAATTTAATAAGTCTGGATGCAGCAAGTGCGTTATGGTATTAAGTTTTCATCAAAATGTTTTTAATAGCAAATATCTGTTGCTATTTTTTAGATAGCAGGCATCAAATTTGCTTTCCAGGATAACCTGTATAGGCAAAACAATGTACCATATTACATCAAAATAACTTTTTTGTTTGAAAATGTACAAAAAAATTTGCGAAAATAAACTAAAAATGTTCCTTAAAAACTGCTTTCCTGGCCAGTAAACCTTATAGGTTAATAGCAAATTTAGCTATTCAAATTTGAAGCGTTTAATGAAAATTCGCTACCATAACGCACTTGCTGCGTCCAGAATTTCTTTTCTTACAACTATGCATTATATTTAGATGGAAAATGCAAAGGTATGGCATTCTCAATTAGAAAAAAGAAAATCTGTATCACCAACGACTTATGGGCCAGCCTGTGATTGTATAAATAATTTTTTAAGATGTAGCTCTAATTAGCGTATATAATTTTTTTTGTAGCTTGTATAATAACGGATATATTGAGCTTTATTGATTTTTTATGCAAATTCGCTAAAAATTATATGCCATTAAACGATAACCTCTATAGCTAAAACTACTGCCAAAGCATCAGAGAAAGGGTCTATTTGAAATGATTTTATTATTATTATTATTTTTTCTTTCAACAACACCCCACGAGGGCTTGCAGCCTAAATACTATCGTACCGTGGTTATCGGCAAAGAGGAAATTAATTCTGGACTTGAAGAATTTGAGGTTCGGAGGAGAAGGAAAAACATGTGCCGGCAAGGAATTCCACAACTTTAAATTCCTCGGGACAAAAGTGCGGGCATAACAAGATGTTTTATGTCTGGTGACCTGGACAGTAAAAGGGTGCATTCGCTCTGTTCCCCTGGTAGATCTGTTGGGCACAGCAAGTAGAGGAACTATGGAAGAAAGCTCGTCTAAGCAGTGCCTGTGCAGATATCTATAAAAGAGAAAGAGGTCACCAACGGCACGTCGGTGGGCAAGAGATGGCAGCTCTCCTCTGAATGGAGTCCAGGATAGCGAGTGTAGAAGTGGCAGCGGCACCCCAGATGCGGGAGCAGTATTCGAGGTTTGGCATTATTTGTGAAGTATATAAGGTATAGAGATTAGCTGGTGAAAAGTATTTGCGAACCCGGAAGAGGAAGCCTAATTTCTTAGCAGCCGCTTCTGCAATCGATGTGACATGTTGGTGCCAATTGAGATTTCGATCCACAGAAATGCCACCAAGTGAAAAGGACTCATTACTTTGAATAACTTGGTTGTTCGTTGTGATGGGTCTAGGGCTGATGTATCTCTTATAAGCAAGAAAGCAAGACTGAGATTTGGTGGAGTTGAATTGTACAAGATTTCTACTTCCCCAGTCTAATATTTTTTGGAGATCCACAGAGACAGAACCCTCCATGAGTCTGCGATCCTCATCTAATTGGGCTAAAGAGACAGGCTTAGAATACTTTATATTTGAGTGGAGGGTGCTGTCATCCGCGTAACTGTGAACTGGGTTGGATGTGCTAGAGAGGAGGTCATTGATGTGGAGAAGAAACAAAGTAGGGGCTAAAGCTGAACCTTGAGGGACTCCTGCATTAATTGGATACAGTTTAGAGGAATGGCCATCCACGAACCAAAATGCTCCGGTTGGAGAGGAAATTTGCTGTCCAGGTACAGAGTTTTGGTGGTAGGCCATAGGCCGGAAGCTTATTAAGCAGCGCTGCGTGCCAGACCTGACCGAATGCTTTGGATATATCTAGAGCGACAATCTGGGATTCACCATGTAGTTCCATAGACTTGTTCCAAGAATGGGTGACAAAGGAAAGGAGGTCGGCAGTTGATCTGCGCTGACGGAATCCATACTGCCTGTCGTGGATTAAACTGTGTTTTCCAAGAAATTTTAGCAATTCGGGATTTATATACTTTTCCATCATTTTAGAGATGACTGAAAGGAGAGAAATAGGCCTGTAGTAGCTAGGAAGCACTTTGGATACCCTCTTGGCGACAGGTTGTACTCGAGCAGTTTTCCAGTTACCAGGGAATATGCCTCTATTGTAAGATGTCTGAAACAGACAAGTCAGGAAAGGAGCAAGTTCTGGTGCACATTTTTTGAGAACAATTGCTGGGATCTCGTCAAGGCCAGAGGCTTTCCTGGTATTAAGAGAAGAGAGCATCTTTTGTATCTTTTTAGTTTTGAAAGTGATATATGTCATTTTATGCGCGACATCAGGACTGTTGGTGGTTGAACATGATTTGAAAACGAAAAGTTTTTTGTCTGACGGACTATGTTTGTAGCCACAATAACTTTAGAATGAATTGAGTTATCATCTTCAAATTTGGTGTACTGTTAGCACTCGACAAATGAACGGTTGATTGTTTTTGGGTAGAATCGCTTTAGGGGGTAGGGGATGAATGGGGGTGATTTGGTGAAAATTGACATTTTTTCATTAAAATTCGAGTAATATAACGTTTGATAACTTAGTGTTTAAGAAATAAATAACGTTATAACAGAGGTTTTGTTGAATTTTTATTTCATTTTCAAAAATAATTACAGGAATCATTTTTGAGCCACGTGCCTTGTCATCTAAGCACGATCTGGAGGAACGTAGGAAGAGGGCATTTAATGAGTTGAAGACTGTGGTTTCACCATTGATATCTCGAATACTTGGTAATGATATAAATAGTGGACTGGCAAAAATATTAGAAATATTGCAGCATCCTCACTACAATAAGCAGGTAAAAATGCATTCACTGTTGTCGCCCTTACTTGCTGAAACATTTCCATACTAAATACAGACGTAGGGACTTCTTGTTTGCGTTCACAAGTGTTAGCTTTCTTCTCTGTAACTTTTTTTTTTTTTTTTAAATTTGAACAACACACCACGAGGGCTTACAGCCTAAATACTATCGTACCGTGGGTGTTGACAAGGAGGAAAGAGGCAGCTTGTTAATTCTGGACTTGAAGGTTGGGAGGTTCGGAGGAGAAGAAAAAACATGTGCCGGCAAGGAATTCCACAACTTGGAAGTCCTCGGGACAAAAGAGCGGGAATAACAAGATGTTCTGTGTCTAGTGACCTGGACAGTAAAAGGGTGCATTCGCTCTGTTCCCCTGGTAGATCTGTTGGGGGCAGCAGGTGGGGGAACTATGCAGGAAAGCTCCTCTGAGCAGTGCCCGTGCAGATATCTATAAAAGAGAGAGAGGTCATCAACGGCGGCACGTTGGTGGGCAAGGGATGGCAGCCTTTGGGTGAGGGTAGGGTCACCGATGAGACGTATAGCTCTCTTTTGAATGGAGTCCAGGATAGCGAGTGTAGAAGCGGCAGCGGCACCCCAGATGTGGGAGCAGTATTCGAGGTTTGGCCTTATTTGTGCAGTATATAAGGTATAGAGATTAGCTGGTGAAAAGTATTTGCGAGCCCGGAAGAGGAAACCTAATTTCTTAGCAGCCGCTTCTGCATTTGATGTGACATGTTGGTGCCAATTAAGATTTCGATCCACAGAAATGCCAACAAGAAAAAAGGACTCATTACTTTGAATAACTTGGTTGTTCATTGTGATGGGTCTAGGGCTGGTGTATCTCTTGTGAGAAAGAAAGCAAGACTTAGTTTTGGTGGGGTTGAATTGTACAAGATTTCTACTTCCCCAGTCTAATATTTTTTGGAGATCCACAGAGACAGAACCCTCCATGAGTCTGCGATCCTCATCTAATTGGGCTAAAGAGACAGGCTTAGAATATTGTATATTTGAGTGGAGGGTGCTGTCGTCCACGTAGCTGTGAACTGGGTTGGATGTACTAGAGAGAAGGTCATTGATGTGGAGAAGAAACAAAGTAGGGGCTAAAGCTGAACCTTGAGGAACTCCTGCATTAATTGGATACAGTTTAGAGGAATGGCCATCCACAACAACAGATATGCTCCTGTTGGAGAGGAAATTTGCTGTCCACATACAGAGTTTTGGTGGTAGGCCATAGGCCGGAAGTTTATTAAGCAGCGCTGCGTGCCAGCCCTGGTCGAATGCTTTGGATATGTCTAGAGCAACAATCTGGGATTCACCGTGTTGTTCCATAGACTTGTTCCAAGAATGGGTGACAAAGGAAAGGAGGTCGGAAGTCGATCTGCGCTGACGGAACCGGTTTCAGCTTTTACAACATTGTAAGACAGCAGAAATTTGGATTTATGTATATTTATATGCATTCATGACAACTATAAATAAAAATATGTTCTTTGTATCTGGTATTAAGACTTCTAAAAGTTTGACAAGTCAATAGCGATAGACTCGTTCATTATCAATGTTTTTGAAAACTAATGACGTTTCCTTATGTACTTTGTCGTGCTGAATCTAAAGTTGTACTCGGATTTGACCTAGCTTTATTATTAAGCGATATAGTCGCACATTCAGTTGCACCACTTGAAAAAACTCCTTGTGTGATTGAAACAGCGATAGACTCGTTCATTATTAATGTTTTTGAAAGCTAATGACGTCTCCTTATGTAGTTTGTCCTGCTGAATCCACCGGTGTGCTCGGATTTGATCTAGCCTTATTATTAAGCGATATAGTCGCACATTCAGTTGCACCACTTGAAAAAACTCCTTGTGTGATTGAAACAGCGATAGACTCGTTCATTATCAATGTTTTTGAAAACTAATGACGTCTCCTTATGTAGTTTGTCCTGCTGAATCCACCGGTGTGCTCGGATTTGATCTAGCCTTATTATTAAGCGATATAGTCGCACATTCAGTTGCACCACTTGAAAAAACTCCTTGTGTGATTGAAACAGCGATAGACTCGTTCATTATTAATGTTTTTGAAAACTAATGACGTCTCCTTATGTAGTTTGTCCTGCTGAATCCACCGGTGTGCTCGGATTTGATCTAGCCTTATTATTAAGCGATATAGTCGCACATTCAGTTGCACCACTTGAAAAAACTCCTTGTGTGATTGAAACAGCGATAGACTCGTTCATTATCAATGTTTTTGAAAACTAATGACGTCTCCTTATGTAGTTTGTCCTGCTGAATCCACCGGTGTGCTCGGATTTGATCTAGCCTTATTATTAAGCGATATAGTCGCACATTCAGTTGCACCACTTGAAAAAACTCCTTGTGTGATTGAAACAGCGATAGACTCGTTCATTATCAATGTTTTTGAAAACTAATGACGTCTCCTTATGTAGTTTGTCCTGCTGAATCCACCGGTGTGCTCGGATTTGATCTAGCCTTATTATTAAGCGATATAGTCGCACATTCAGTTGCACCACTTGAAAAAACTCCTTGTGTGATTGAAACAGCGATAGACTCGTTCATTATCAATGTTTTTGAAAACTAATGACGTCTCCTTATGTAGTTTGTCCTGCTGAATCCACCGGTGTGCTCGGATTTGATCTAGCCTTATTATTAAGCGATATAGTCGCACATTCAGTTGCACCACTTGAAAAAACTCCTTGTGTGATTGAAACAGCGATAGACTCGTTCATTATCAATGTTTTTGAAAACTAATGACGTCTCCTTATGTAGTTTGTCCTGCTGAATCCACCGGTGTGCTCGGATTTGATCTAGCCTTATTATTAAGCGATATAGTCGCACATTCAGTTGCACCACTTGAAAAAACTCCTTGTGTGATTGAAACAGCGATAGACTCGTTCATTATCAATGTTTTTGAAAACTAATGACGTCTCCTTATGTAGTTTGTCCTGCTGAATCCACCGGTGTGCTCGGATTTGATCTAGCCTTATTATTAAGCGATATAGTCGCACATTCAGTTGCACCACTTGAAAAAACTCCTTGTGTGATTGAAACAGCGATAGACTCGTTCATTATCAATGTTTTTGAAAACTAATGACGTCTCCTTATGTAGTTTGTCCTGCTGAATCCACCGGTGTGCTCGGATTTGATCTAGCCTTATTATTAAGCGATATAGTCGCACATTCAGTTGCACCACTTGAAAAAACTCCTTGTGTGATTGAAACAGCGATAGACTCGTTCATTATCAATGTTTTTGAAAACTAATGACGTCTCCTTATGTAGTTTGTCCTGCTGAATCCACCGGTGTGCTCGGATTTGATCTAGCCTTATTATTAAGCGATATAGTCGCACATTCAGTTGCACCACTTGAAAAAACTCCTTGTGTGATTGAAACAGCGATAGACTCGTTCATTATCAATGTTTTTGAAAACTAATGACGTCTCCTTATGTAGTTTGTCCTGCTGAATCCACCGGTGTGCTCGGATTTGATCTAGCCTTATTATTAAGCGATATAGTCGCACATTCAGTTGCACCACTTGAAAAAACTCCTTGTGTGATTGAAACAGCGATAGACTCGTTCATTATTAATGTTTTTGAAAACTAATGACGTCTCCTTATGTAGTTTGTCCTGCTGAATCCACCGGTGTGCTCGGATTTGATCTAGCCTTATTATTAAGCGATATAGTCGCACATTCAGTTGCACCACTTGAAAAAACTCCTTGTGTGATTGAAACAGCGATAGACTCGTTCATTATCAATGTTTTTGAAAACTAATGACGTCTCCTTATGTAGTTTGTCCTGCTGAATCCACCGGTGTGCTCGGATTTGATCTAGCCTTATTATTAAGCGATATAGTCGCACATTCAGTTGCACCACTTGAAAAAACTCCTTGTGTGATTGAAACAGCGATAGACTCGTTCATTATCAATGTTTTTGAAAACTAATGACGTCTCCTTATGTAGTTTGTCCTGCTGAATCCACCGGTGTGCTCGGATTTGATCTAGCCTTATTATTAAGCGATATAGTCGCACATTCAGTTGCACCACTTGAAAAAACTCCTTGTGTGATTGAAACAGCGATAGACTCGTTCATTATCAATGTTTTTGAAAACTAATGACGTATCCTCATGTAATTTGTCGTGCTGAATCCAGCGGTGTGCTCGGATTTGATCTAGCCTTATTATTAAGCGAGATATTTGCACATTCAACTGTATGTCCTAGGGCTTTTGGTGCTTTGTGGTTCAGTATCGCCTCAGGGATTGCTAATAGGCCATTTGGTTACTACCTAAGAGAACTTCCATCATAAAAGGTAATAAAATGGTCATCAGATCAATGTCTTACTAAGTGAGATGTATGACAAGCTTCTTACACGTGTCGCCATCCCGTTGCGAGGCTAGCTACCTTAGCCGTATTACTTTATAGGTGTATTTTCGCTGCAATTAGTATATGGTACTGACGAACTCTAATTAGAGCGAAACCGTTCTACGGTTCTAATTGTGGTGAGAATACATCTAGTCTTAGATCACTGTATAATAAGGCTCAGTTCTGCAGTGATATTGAGGCGGCAAGGCCGCAGACGAGCCCCGAGGGAAAAAAAATGAAGAAGCCAACATTCATGGTGGGCGAAACATCTATCAGCACATCAAGTTAGTTTGCCCATGTCAGAACAGTCTGAAAGCTATTGAGCAGTCCAATCAACACCAGCCATTAAAGTCTAAATTCAATATATATTTTTTTAATATAAATTAACTAAAGTATTTATTTTTCTTTTGCAGCTTACGTATAATTTGCTGGACATAGTGCTGACTGAAATGTATCCAAATTTAAATGTTGCAGCCAAAGAGTAATATGTGATAATATGATGCATTTTTCTATATTTATCTTATTTATCTTTTACGTATATGTGATAGAGCATATTTTTTATCTTTATCAACACTATTTTTGTACATAAAATATGCTATAAATATGTATATGTACATAAAATATGCTAAATATGTAAGTACATAAACATTATTTAAGGTTGGAATAAAAGCGTTTTAGTTTAGGTATTTTATCTTATTATACCTTTTTATTTTTAGTTCCTAAAACAGTTTTATTCTTCCTAATTTAATAAAACATATATAATAAATCATTTGCTTAAAGTTGTTTTAACCATTTTAATTTTGATCCCATCTTAAACAGTTTATCCAAATCTATAAACACGGAGAAGGGAGAAAAAATATACTTTTTAATTCATTTGTATATTTTGGTGTTCCTCACAAGCAGCAAGAATTCAGCTAGACATGACTTCCAGCATGGAAGAAATAATAACCAATCATATAATGTTTTCCCCCTCCCATAAGTCGCGGGCTTTTTAAAACACATTTGGAAAGGAGCAGTTTTAAGCCACTGTTGTTGATTGAAATGATTTTGCAGGTTAATTAATAATTATAAATAACTCAGTACCCATATATATGTAGAAATGTCAGAATATATATATATATATATATATATATATATATATATATATATATATATATATATATATATATATATATATATATATATATATATATATATATATATTATTAATTGTCGTTTCTCTTGTTACAGAGCAACATAATTGTTTATTTCTTTGAAAACCCTCAATAATAGAATAATTGTCTTATATATATATATATATATATATATATATATATATATATATATATATATATATATATATATATATATATATATATATATATATATGTAAACAATAATAAAGGTTTACAAAATAGGAAGAATTCTTTACCTTCTTTCCGCATGAGCAAGAGCGTCCATGCCAGAAGTAGAAGGCACTGGAGACCTTAAAACTGATGGATACGCTGGTTTTTTTAATACCCTTCTTCCAGTTGGGTAAATAATAAAAGA
This sequence comes from Tillus elongatus, assembly GCA_964006375.1. Lineage (NCBI taxonomy): Eukaryota > Metazoa > Arthropoda > Insecta > Coleoptera > Cleridae > Tillus > Tillus elongatus. The sequence goes on from OZ023263.1 coordinate 7,371,666, forward strand.
GTCTTCATTAAAGTGCTGAGAACATAAATTAAAATATTTCGGCAGCGTATCCGTTTTTATACTTAAGGCTGCGCACCATTTTTCTCTCATTTCTTTAATAGATGCCCACTGAGCAAGGTAATATTGCATTAACATTGCAGAATGTTTGCCAAAGCAAGTGTAAGTTTGATAGATAACTTGTAGAAAGCCTCCTGCAAGTTTGTTGCAAATGGCAAATCTTCCCCCCAGTGACTTTACATATGTAAGTGTTTCTTTTGTAACTTTACTGCAAGTTTACTGTAGTGAGCTGTTACAAACTTTCTTTATACTTACACATGTTACCTTACAGCAAGCTTCAATTTTAAAAGGGCCCAGCAAAGTTGTAAAATTTAAAGTTACATTTGCAACTTATCTGTAATTGTATATATTATATATACAGTGCAAGTTTGTAACTTGGAATCATTACAATTAATCAACTTTAGTTTTTTTTTTCAAAAATGCTCGGAGCCAGAAAATATTGTCAGTTTAAATCTTTAAAAAAATTTATTATACAATTTATGTAAAATGTCATTGATAATTTTTGTAAATGACAACCTTAGCTTTTTGTTGACTATTTTTAAAGTACACACCAAGCAATACAAAACCACCAAATTTCAAATTTTTATTAGAAATCTTGAGTTGAAAGCACGAAAAAAAATTGTGTAGTTATCAATGAATAAAAATTTTAAATCTGCTGGTTTCTAAACCTCACATGTAAGAACTTTAAAAATAGTCAACAAAAACCTAGTGTTGATTTAAAGAAATTATCGAAGTCATTTTTCAAATATGGTACATACTGTATAACTTTTTTTAAAGACTGCAATTTGAAATACTAACCAATTGGTCCAAGCATTTTTGAAAAAAAGAAACTGTATTTGATTAACTGAATTTATTTCAAGTTACAAACTAATACTGAATATAGGTATAGGTGTATTTATACATAATATATATTTCTTATAAAACTGTAAAAAAAGACTTAAGACAATGTTAATTAGAATAAAATCTTTATTACATAAAAAAAATTAAAGACTTATAACATATTATTCATTTCTGCTGATAGATATATAGATTTTATTGACCATCAAATGTACATGGTAAGTCACTTTCTTCATAAGTACCGACTATAGTTACTAGATAGAGATAGTTAAGACATATAGCGAGTGTCCATGTTTAGGCTAAAATGCAGTTCTAGACAAAACTCAGCAACAAAATAGATAACTTGAACTCGTTATATCGTTATTAATTGACCGATTTCAAAAATTCTTTTTTCTAAATGAATACCAATTAATTGTTTTTGATATTGTTTTACTAAATAACTCTTATCGTCTAGGAAAATGTGTGAAACACCAATAACAAAAACGAAGTAGCATTACTTATTTTGAGACGCGAGAATTTTTTTAGCTTCTAAAATATGTGGTAACATATGTGACATAAAATAAAGTCAGCATATCAAATGCCATTGTAAAAAAAGAAATATCTAAAATGGTGCGTTCATTTCGATTTTAGAGAAAGTTTAATTAAGCAAACGTAAGAATATGCAATGGATAAATCAAGCGCAGGGAAATGAATAAAACTTCAATGCGAAAATAGCTTAAATATGGTGACACTCTCAGAAAGTGTTCACGCATATGTCTTAACTATCCCTATCGAGTAAGTATAGTACTGTGTACATTCAGAAACACTGAATTAAAGTAAAACAAAATTATGACTACCATGAATTATGTATATATAAAAAAAGTCTGTAGCTAGTGTAACTTGCCTTCCAAAGCTTTTGCCTAACGCACTCACACACACAGACACTATACACATTAGTTTAGAACACCAATAAATTCCTTCACCTTGGTTTTTGTTTTATAACATCCACTAGTGCCTACTGTAATCTTGTTAGTGGGAGCATCTTAATAACATTAGGTAAACAACTGAGGAATTTGATTCCCAAGTAATCATACATCTGCTTTGTTTTTGAGCAACTGTATTTTTAATTCATGCACCTGGTATTGATGTTGCGAGCTTTATCATTCACTGTCCTTATTGCTCTTTTTTGCATGATAAACACATGTTCCGCTGCTGACGAGTTAACCCATATGAATGTTCCATACGATAGGATACTGTACTGTTCCTTATGATGTCGATTGCTCTGTATAAGCCTCATTCTTCCATAGGTCAATCATATTTAACGTTTTAAAATGAATTGGTAAGACATCTCCAGGCTGCTTCTAAGGACATAAGAAAATTCGTATTTAGCAATTTGGTTTTCTTTTTCGTTAAGTATATTTTATAAAAAGAAACAAAAATATAAATGCAGCCATTTTAGAATAATTCACCGGCGATCCTTAAGTAGACGGCTCCCAAGGATCGCCGCTGTTTTAGGGATTCTTACCTGACATGTTTGCCGATATACTTCATGTTTCATTATCTACACTCCAGACAACGAATTAATTACACAAAATTCAAACAATTCAGGGTACAATAAGGTTGTTCAATCTTTAAAACTTCCAGAAAAATAAATAGACAATAGACATATATCAAATAACAGCTTATGATATCATAAATATAATATAAACAATCCGCCATTAATCAATAATACCGGGCGCGGGCGCATTGTCAATTGTCAGAGTCAGTTCGCTGTTGGCGTTAGTGTTGTATGTTGCTATTGGACGACGATGACATACGATCGAACATAAACGAATAGGAAAATGGAGGGAATTCAAATAAATGTTTACTAATTAAAACAAACTTTCAGAAACATTACAATTGTAACTTTACGTGAGCTTACAAATGGAGAAAAACAACAAGCCGGCAAAGGAGATATTACATTTGAAAGTTATGTTAAAGTTTCATTTGTAAGTTTGCATTGGTTTTTTTGACTGCAAACATCTAGAAATGTTGCTTAACTTAACTTGCTTAATGGTAAATTATCTAACGTTGCGGTAAGCATTTGTAAGTTACCATGCTTAGTGGGTGGAAACCTAAAAATAGTGCCAAACTGACGTGCCGCCGCTGAAAATAGCAAACAGCAAGGTACTTACGTATGCAGAGACACCGTTGCCACATCCCCAGGTAATCTTCTACAAACAATACACTTTTTCACCATTTTGCCAAAACAAAATCTTTATTGCCAATCAAGGTAACACATAAAAATAAACTCTCAGTATACTTGCATACTAGTCACAGACAAATACAAGCCACAACTGAGGATTAATACAAATCTAGATACTTCACATGCAGCAGGAAAACGATTTAAAATAATGGGCTGAGTTTTCTGGTTATATTTACATAAAGGGAGAAACCAAGGAAAATAAATGTTAGTACATCTTTACATTCATAAATAAGCCCTCATGAAAGTGTAAAGTGACAGAAAAGTAATAAATTTGTGATCCTCAATGACTTCCTTGTCATCATATTCGGCGATTTAAGGATGAATTATTACATAGCGGCAACGCGTTAGCCACCACCCAATCAGAGCAGAGGACCGATGTAAACATAGGGTCCCTTGAATGTTGGCTTCAAACAATTCGGCTGTGTGCCCAGTCTATTCGTAGATAGATAGTCAATGTATGAAGCTATAGCTTTATTCTTCTTTCTTTTTTCTATATTTCATTTTCATATAAAGCTTGTTTGAGAGGGATAAACATTACGTGGCTCTGGTTCATGGGTACAGTTAACATCATCCCAAAGCCAAAATTAGTTTTCAGAAGTCTATCGGGTCACAAGTATGTTAACAAGGCAGTCAATATAGACATCAGTATCCTTTTATAATTAAATGTGTTATATTACATATAAATTCACGCAACGCAATAAAGAGCAAGCCGATAACATTCCGTTTTTCTAGTTAATTATTTCTACAGTGGTATTGCTGATCAAATTTCTATAATTAAATTTATAAGACAAAAATCATACATTTATTTTAAATTTCCCGTCTCAATAAATATCACTGAACCTGAGCTTATACTTTCCTTGAAGTCATCTGCTGACAGATCTTGTTGTTGAGGTAATGTTGGCATGTATGGGGCACAGTGGCATAATAACAATACCACTGAAATGGAAAGTTGAAGGTAAAAGGGACCCGGCTGTGCTTTCAATATCCATTTCCTGAGGCACATTTAGCATCAGTGAGATCGACAATAACAGAGATAATGTTTATTTATAATGCTCAGTTGAATATTGCCACAAGAATAATGAGTGAGAGAAAGGACAGCAACACCTTTTGTGCACCATCTCTTTCTATTGAAAAATTTGCCTCCACTCCCATTCATTTTTGAGTTCCCTTCCATTCCAATGGCTTAATGGCACCGTTTGGTATGTTCTGTGTTCAATGGTTATTACCAATGACATAGTATGTCATTGTTTGTTAAAATACCCTGTGGGACAGCACTGGCTATCGCAACACTAGGAAATTTTTCTTGTTGACAATCAACAAACTAGTAAGAGAGAAATAAATTTTTTATTTGTCTATTATGTTAAACATTTCACATATTAACAAGCAGATGGTGCTGAAGTAGTTTCGGAGAAAATGACTCAAAATGGTGTGTGTGCTGTAGTGATGGGAAAAACTGTTATATTGCTTTAACAGGTCGCACCTGTTACTGTTATTTAGCATTAACAGTTAAATATAACAGGTTGAAAATAACAGTATGAACTATGTATTATTAAGAATTCCACGTAGACGTAGTAACAGTAGCTGAACCCGTCCGGTGGTGTAGTTGGGTAATGTTTAAAATAAAAAATATTCTTGTATTATGTTTAAAACAATTAATAACTTTTTTATTAAAAAAATGATGGAGGTTTTTTTGGGTATTCATCACTAATAATAATTTGGTAAAAAATTCAACAATGCAGAATTTCTTTCGAATTTTCTTAACTAATTAAGTATTTTTTTTTTGTTCCCTCAGGGCTCGTCCGCGGCCTTGCCGCCCCGATAGCACCGTAATTAAGTAATATTAGTTAAGCATTGAGCTTGAAAACCTCTATAGCCATCTTTTCCTTGAAAATGAGAGCTGTATGAAATAAATGAATTATTGTAAGCAAAAAAATAAATAAATAAAAAAAGAAAATTAAAACTAATTTTTTTCTCTCTACCTATAGGGCGAAGTGTGTCTGGTTTCAACTATACCGGGTACAGGGAATATTTTTATAATTTCATTAAAATTGGTACTGTTTCTGAGATTTTTTAAGTTTCAGGGATTTTTTATTTTGCAGTAGTAATAAAAAAAAGATGTTTAAAATCAGACCTATTTCTTAGATTTCCAAAGTGAAAAGTAAAAAGGAATATTGATTTATTAGTTACATAAGGCAAAGAAGAATGAGCCAAAAACTACCTAATATAATATATTACCTAAGGACTCACGTTAAAGCATAACTGTACATTTGTATACATATCAGTTTTTTCTTAAAACAAAAATGCCATCAGCATATCGAGTTATCTAATGAAGATTGAGTTTACGTCAACGCCTATGTGATTATTTTTTTATATACGCGGTGACCTGATTTTATTTTTACAGTGATATAGTTCATTTTTAATAATTTTCACTTGCTACATATACAGCCTTTTTATTTACATTTTTCATATTTTGTGTTTGTTTATAAATTGTAAATATATGTGTGTGTTTTGTGTGAATCAACAACCTGTCAAAATTTAAGAGTTTCATTGTACCGACGACCCTACGTTCCCAAAGCTGTGAGCACACTAGTATAAAGTAGTATGTTATGAAGTAAAGTCCGCTCTATACTCTATACCCCATTCCCAGTCTCATGTCCATTCAACCTATTATAACAGTTGCGGATGAAAACAGTATTATGTTATGAGGTAAAGTCCGCTCTATACCCCATTCCCAGTCTCATGTCCATTCATCCTGTTATAACAGTTGCGGATGAAAACAGAAGCTGCTTCATCGTAGCAGTGTAACAGAAACAGATACGACAACAGAAACAGATACGACTCACTGCGCAACAGCATCCCCTCCACTGTACCTGTTATTTGTATATATCCATAACAGGTTGTTACTGTTGCGGCTCCACAACAGTTAAAATATAACAGACTGTTAAATAACAACCCATCACTAGTGTGCTGTCAAAATATTAGATTTGTATATGTATAATGAATAATAATTATTAATTTGTAAATATTAGAATAATTAATATAGTTTTATCGATGCTAAATATATATTTTAAGTGAAACGGAAATGAAATGAAAGCTACGAAGCTCGGTATAAGAATTTGTGATAAATTCTATAGCTATAGTAAAATATTGAAATACCAAAAGCATATTTGATTAATGACAATAGTGAAGGAGGTCAGCAATTTTTAAATTAAAGTGATAGATTTTATTGTTGATCAAATAGAATGAACTAAAGGTATTTTCGATGGGTCAAAAGGGCCATTTTTATCAACGAGTCTTGTTAAAAAGCCACTCAAAAGATGGGAGAAGTCAAAGTTTACCTAACAGTTTAGATCAGCCAAACGAAGTTAACGAAAATCTAAATGACAAAGAAAACTGTGATATTCAAGATGAACTGTTACAAGAGAGCAAAAATACAGTACAACCTGCAACGTGCGAAATTTGGTTCAAAACATGGCCAGAAAGAAGATCTGTCGAAAGCAGTCCGGACGACTCTCTATCCTCAAACACGAATAAATCAATAAATACTCAAAATAATGTTAGTGAAATTGATAGTGTAAATACAAGTAACTGTAAGAATACTTCGAAACATACTTTAAGTCTAAATGAAGCTCTTCAATGCATATCACTTGCATATAGCCCAATTACAAAGCAATTACACATAATCGACCAGCAGTCACATAATACTCGGGTAGATAATAACGATGAAAACAGCATTGACAATACAACAAAGATTTGCCCTTCAGACAATAATGACAATATTAGCTGTATTGTAGAAAATTCTAGTGAAATTAAAAAGTCAAATCATCGAAGAACTCAAGCTGGATCCTTTTCAAGTACTGTCTCTAGTTTGAGTGAGCCATCCACTTGTGGCAGCCTTTTAGATGCTGATGAAAGGTCTTTAGGTGGTTTTGAAGACTCTGGCCCCAAAACTAGGAAAAGGAGCATCACAGATTTTATTAATAGGTAAGTAGATTTATGTAAAAAGAGAAGACAATATTTATGTTCCTAATTAGTTTCAAATGGTTTGTGATTAAAATTAATGAAATAAAATTATAGCATATAGTAATGTGAATTCATCTAGATCTTGTTCATAGATGACAATTAAATATATAGTAAAAACACAGATATCGTATTTTATATAAGGATCATTTTAAAAGTTTGGTAAATTTGCAGATTATCTCCTGAACGCTTTTCGAATATTTTTTTCAGAAACACGCCTAGAACCCCCCGCGGGGGATGCACAACCCACAAAAAATACCCCCACCCCGGAACTTAGGGGACCAGGAGTGAAGAGGGGTTCTGGGCGGGGTATGTAATAAAAAGTAAATATGAGCAGAAAATGTGAAGAAAATGGCTTGAAAGTTGTCTATTTAACAACTTGAAGCCATATTCCCTTAAACACTGCCTATCTCGCACAGCACCCCTATTTGCCCAGGTCCAGTAACTTGTTTGCGGGGAGGGTCTCATGAACAAGAAATTTTTCTTGCGATTTATCCAACGAGGGCGGTTGTATGCACGCTAAAGGGGAAGGAAAATCCCCACGACAAAGCAGAACCCCCCCCACACACACACACACACACTGCCACAGGTGGAGCTGCTTCGTCGTGGGGATTTTCCTTCCCCTCTAGCGTGCATACAACCACCCTCCTTTCATAAACCACAAGAAAATTTCTTGTTCATACCCCCCCCAAGGAAGTTACGGGACCTGTGGTGAATATGGGGTACTGTGCGGGGTAGGTAGGGTTTAAGGGGGATATGGCTGCAAGATGTGAAAAAGACAGCTTTTAAGCCATTTTCTGCTCATATTTCCTTTTTACTACCTACCCCGCCCAGCACCCCTCTTCACTCCTGGTCCTGTAACTTCCTTGGGGGTTGAGAACAAGAATTTTTCTTATGAGTTCGGCATCCAGGGGGGGTCCTAGGTATGTTTCTGGAAAAAAAATTGAAAAATGTTCGGCAGCTAATCTCCAAGTTTTCCATATATTATATATATATATATATATATATATATATATATATATATATATATATATATATATATATATATATATATATATATATATATATACATATACATATACATATACATATACATACATACAGGGTGTTACTTAATGATAGGGCGTAGTTTCAAGGGCGCGTTTCCGAACCAAATTCAAGTAGAAAAGTTCATGTAAACATGTGTCCTAGAGAGTCTGGTTTTCAAGATATAGGGTGTCAAAGTTTAAAAATAAATTGGTTTTTTATTAATATCACAATGATCCTTTTGCCCATTTTGTTGAAATCTGGCAGTGTTATTCATCGTAATAAGACGCTAAGTTGGCACAAACTAAAAGATAATTATAAGTTCCAGTGGCGTCTCGGGGGGTGGGGGGTGGGGGGGTGGGGGTGATGGGTCCAGTCTCACGAATAATATTGGCTAAAAAAATATTTCCTACTGAAGTTTTTTTTTTCAGATTAAGCACCTAAAAATACAACTTTTTTGCCTCTTAATATCTTTTCGTATATTACTTCCTTTTCTAGGAAAAAAATAAAAACCACTTCATTGCATGTCGAAAAATTGTTAAAATAAAATCAAGTTAATTGTGATCCTTGCTAGGAAACGTTGTTTTGTCATTATGAACATAATGTTTTTGACTTTCTGTGACAGTTTATTATTTTCCTTCTGGTCAAAAGGTTAATTGTGCTATTAAAAAATGGTAAATAACTATTCTAATTTGGAGATAATACAAATGCATTTCCTTTATGGTCTTGCCAATGGTAATTTGCGGAGGCCCGGCGGCTCTATCAAGAAAGGTGTCCTGATCGTGTCCTTCCAGGTAGGCAAATATTCATAAACATTCATCGTCGTCTGACTGAATCTGGCAGTTTTAAATGTAATACCTCTGACGAAATTAAATATTTGCTATAAAATGATATGGGAAATTTTAAGAGATTTCCTGTTGTATCCGTATCACGTACAAAGAGTTCAGGCACTTTTGCCAAGAGATTTTGAACGGCGTATGCAATTTTGTAGATGGTATCATCAAAGACTTGCAGAAAATCCTCACTTTGATTCCATCATTATGTTTACGGACTAAGTCCATTTTTCCAGAAATGCAATAATTAATTTTCGAAATAATCATAATTGGGCCCAAGAAAATCCGCATGCTATTACAGAGACACATTATCAGGAACAATTTTCTGTCAACGTTTGGATCGGTATCATAGATAACTATTTGACTGGACCATTTTTTTTACCACGACGTCTCAACGGGCAATCTTACAGTCATTTTCTACAGAATGATTTGCTTCTGCTTCTTGAAGATGTTCCTTTATATTTACGTCAACAACATTGGTTCATGCATGATGGTGCTCCTGCCCACTTTAGAATATTGGCTCGTGAGTATTTGAATGGAGCTTACCAAAATCGTTGGATAGGTCGTGGAGGACCACAATTCTGTCCACCTAGATCGCCTGATTTAAACAGCCTAGTTTTTTATTTGTGGTGTCACCTAAAAGCATTAGTTTATGTTACAGCAATCGAGACAGAAGAACAACTAACGAATAGAATTGTTGACGGATGTGAAACCATATGTAACACTAATGTACTTTTCGAAAGAGTTTGTCGCTCGATGATAAGGAGAACATAAGCCTGCATAGAAGCGGGAGGTAGTCATTTCCAACATTTTTTGTAAATAGTTATTACTTTTAATTTGTTAGATTTTAAAAAAATGGTTTAGAAATAAATATTCTGAACGATCATAATTAACTTCATTTTATTTTAACAATTTTTCGACATGCAATGAAGTTTTTATTTTTTTCCTTGAAAAGGAAGTAATATACAAAAAGATATGTAAGAGGCAAAAAAGTTGAATTATGACTTTTGTGTTTATATGTGAGGCACATATTTTCTTAATAGCTTGTTTTGTTTTCTGGATGTTTCTATTGGCATAGGTTTAATGTGTTTTAGCGAATTAAAAAAAAAAATTCGCTTATGGGGAGATCTGTTTATATATATATATATATATATATATATATATATATATATATATATATATATATATATATATATATATATATATATATATATATGTATATATATATATATATATATATATATATATATATATATATATATATATATATATATATATATATATATATATATATATATATCCGACCGATAACTCAAAAGAGAATGGACCGATCTTGATAAAATTTGCAGAGTACCTTCCTTTTGCAAGTGGCTTGGATAAGTTCGTTAGCCAGGAAAATCGGACCAGGTTTCTCCGGAAATAACAAAGTAAGGGCAACCAAATTCGGTACGCGTGTTTGTATTATAAAGTGTGAATTCTGTACCCAAATTTAGCTCCCTATCTTTAAAGACAAAGAAGTTATGGGCAGTTAAAGCAACAAATTTTGGAGTTTTCCTCAAAACGTCAAACTCGCAATGTTAGACGTCAAAATTGACAATGTTTAGGCAAAGAGTGTGGAACAAATACCGTTTGTGAAAAGAAAATGTTGCAAGAAGAGTGTTCTGCAAACCCTTGAGTTTCAGATTCAACCGTCATTGCCCTTCATTTTACTAAAATATTTACAGAATAACCATTTCAAATAGACCCTTTCACTGATGCTTTGGCTGTCAGTTTAGTTAAGTTTGGTGGCTTTTTTGATATTTACTTGCAGGTTTAGTGAAGTTTATGGTTTAACGGTCTATAATTTTTTAGCTAATTATCGTAGAACAAATCTGTTAATGCATTTTTGCATTTTTTATCGAAATATGATGCGTTTATAAGCAAAAAATCTGGACGCAGTAAGTGCGTTTTGGTAGCGAATTTTCGGTAAATTTGCAGATTAGCTCCTGAACGCTTTTCAAAAAACTGTTTTCAGAAACCTGCCTAGACCCCCCCTGGATCCACAAAACCCAAGAAAAATTTCTTGTTCACACCCCCCAAGAAAGTTACGGGACCAGGAGTGAATAGGGGTGCTGGGCGGGGTGGATAGTAAAAAGGAAATATGAGCAGAAAATTCGAATAAAACGGGCTTGAAAGTAGTCTTTTTCACATCTTGAAGCCATATCCCCCTTGAACCCTGCCTACCCCGCACAGCACTCCTATTCCCCTAAAACATTTCGTGTTTACACTCCGCAAGAAAGTTATGGGACCAGCAGTGAGTAGGGGTGTATAATTTTTTTTTGGCTAACTTTCGTAGAACAAATTCGTTAATGGATTTTTGAATTTTTTATCGAAATATGATGCGTTTGTAAGAAAAAGATCTAGACGCAGTAAGTGCGTTTTGGTAGCGAATTTTGCGGTAAATTTGCAGTTTAGCTCCCGAACGCTTTTCAAAACACTGTTTCCAGAAAACTGCCTAGCCCCCCTCTGGATCCACAAACCCCAAGAAAAATTTCTTGTTCACACCCCCCAAGGAAGTTACGGGATCAGGAGTGAGTAGGGGTGTATTTTTTTTTTTTTAGCTAAATTTCATGGAACAAATTCGTTAATGCATTTTTGCATTTTTTGTCGAAATATGATGCGTTTGTAAGAAAAAAATCTGGACGCAGTAAGTGCGTTTTGGTAGCGAATTTTCGGTAAATTTGCAATTTAGCTCCCGAATGCTTTTCAAAAAACTGTTTTCAGAAACCTGTCTAGGCCCCCACCGCCCTGGATCCACAAACCCCAAGAAAAATTTCTTGTTCACACTCCCCAAGGAAGTTACGGGACCAGGAGTGCGTAGGGGTGTATAATTTTTAGTGAATTTTCTTAAAAAAAATTCACTAATGAGGAGATCTCGACTTTCGAATTTTGAAAAAATTTCTTCAAATGAGCGCTATATAGGACCCCCGGAACCCAAATCCGAGGTCAGTTTCAGACTTTATATGTTTATATATATATATATATATATATATATATATATATATATATATATATATATATATATATATATATATATATATATATATATATATATATTTATGTGTCACACCTATAACTTAAAAAATAATGGGCCGATTTTGATAAAATTTGGCACATACCTTCCTTTCGCAAGTCGCTTGGATAAGTTCGTTAGCCAGGAAAATCCGCCGAGGTTTTCCCGGAAAATTTTGTGTTTTCTTTCGAAAAAAATCGAAATCAAAGTAAGGGCAACCAAATTTCATACGCGGGTTTATATCATTAAAGGAAAGTCACCTACCAAAATTTAACTCCGTAGATTAAATGACAAAAAAGTTACAGGCATTCAAAGAAAAATAAATTTGGGTTCTCCTCAAAACGTCAAAATCGCGATTTTAAACGTCAAAATTGGTGAGTACCTTCCTTTTGCAAGTGGCTTGGATATGTTCGTTATTTAGGAAAATCCGACGTGGTTTTCCCGGAAAATTTTGTGTTTTCTTTCGAAAAAAAATTATATCTCCAAAATTAACAAAGTAAGGGCAACCAAATTTTATACGCGGGTTTATATCATTATAAGGAAGTTACCTACCAAAATTTAGCTCTGTAGGTCAAAAGACAAAAAAGTTATAGGCATTTAAACAAAAATAAATTGGGGTTTTTCACAAAACGTCAAAGTTGCGATTTAAACGTCAAAATTGGCAACATTTAGGAAAATAACTTGAATCTAATACCGGCTATGGAAATAAAATGTCTCAAGAAGAATGTTTTACAAACCCTGAAGTCTTAGCTTCAACCGTCATTGTCCTTCATTTTAATAAAATGTTTCCAGAAAATTTATTTCAAATAGACCCTTTCTCTGACACTTGGCAGTAGTCTTAGCTATAGAGTTTATCGTTAAGAGGGGGGTTCAATAAAATGCTTAAAATACACTATATTTGTAGCTTGTTGAACTGTCCCAATTAAAGCCTTAGACTGAAAATATAGTATACAATAGATAGATTGAGGTTTGAGGAAGGCAATAAAGATTTTTGTAAGCAAATATCCCGTTTATAACGAAAATACAACGTTTTTGCCAAACCATGATTTGACAATTTTTTGTCACAGAATTAGCTCAAAATCACTCTTTGCCTAGATTAGGTATCCAAGAATAAGTTTCTTAAATTTCAGGTCTTTTGGATTCCAAATAAAAACGTAATGCAAAGTGAAATGTAAAATATGACATACCTTAATTATTTAGTCAATATGTGTTGTCAAACTAGCGCGTTTCGGCACCATCCGTAGACCAGCTATTTTCTAAAAGATGGCGCACTAAAATTGTGATTCCACGAACGCACTTCATTTTCATTCATAATATGTCAAATCATCTTTAAGGTTACATGCCATTAGTAACATTTGAATGTTATTTAATACCGAAACAGTCTACACTCGAATATGTTTCAGCGATCGGCGAAATAAATCAATCAATTCTGCAATTTGCTATTTAGCTAGCTACTTACATTTAATTTCCGATACCAAATTCCTGACGGTAAGGTGCTGTATGTGTAAATACAATGTAAAGAATTCGTTTATTACGAAGCGTCGGTAGCTCATTGGAAGAGTACTTTGTATCTCAAGCGGACGATGCTGGTTCGAGTCCGGCCCGGTCCGCTTCTCCTTTTAGTGAATTTTTATTGGGAAAAATTAACTAAATTCAAATGGAGAGGTATCTATGGTGAGATTTGACAAACATTTTTTTCAAATGACTGCGAAATAGGACCCATAGGACAAATATCCTGGGTCAGTTTCAATTTTTATATGTTTATATAAATATAATATAAATAAAAATTTTAAGTTTTCTTTCGAAAAAAATGTTTATCTCCGAAAATTACAAAGCTATTTTGATGAAATTTATGTGAATATGTTGTCTTGGTAAAGGCCTTACCACGTGCCAAAATTCAACCTTCTAGGTTTATAAAAAATTGAGTTATTCAAATTTGAAGCATTTAATGAAAATTGATTACCATAACGCACTTGCTGCGTTCAGACTTTTTTTGCTTCCGCGACTTAAGCGGTTTGACCTTTGCTTTTTTTTATATTTAAAAAATGGTTAATCTTGCTGGTGCGTATGGATGCAGTAATGAATATAATTCATAAAAACTAATTTCTTTCTTTTGTGCAAGTAAAAGATATTTAACGGTAATTATGCAGATGATCGGCATACGTGAGTTTTGAAAAATATTTCAGTAAACATGCTTAAAAGACTCAATGTGTGTATAAGCAACAAGATATATGTTGTGGAATCAACCCCTCCAAAAGTTACGAGACCCGGAGTGAATAGGGATGCTCGGCGGAGAAGGAAATATAAAGGAAAAATCAGTAAAAACAACTTAGTTCGACCTCTATAAGCAGCCTTTTCACTTTTTGTATCAACACTTTCTCCTAAACATGTTTTTCCCCTGCACCACGTATATTTGCTCCTAGTCCCCCGCAGCTTTTTGGGGGTTGAAGGGACACCATTTTTCATGTTTATGCACTAAACACTCTACGAAGCAGACCTGAACGACCTAACCTGACCTAACCTGACCTGACCTGATCCGGACCTGACCCGGATCCTTTTACCTAACCCTGGACTGACAAAAAAACGTAGAAGAAAACCGAAAAGCAGAATAACATGCATTTAAAAAAAAAATCTTATGATTTAAAATATTTTTGATACCGCTAGCTATTCCTCGAGACACAGTATCAATGGGCTCTATCCTGAATCCATATAAGCTACACAAACAAATTTTGTTAAAAAATAAAAAACTATAGTGAAAAAGCAAAAGCGACTACTTAAAAAGTCAAAGACGCAGCAAGTGCGTTATGGTAGTGAATTTTCATAGAAATGATCTGGCACCAAATATTTTATTATAACTTTTTTTTCTTGCAACATAGAAATCTAAATTTTTGTGTATAGTTTACTTTTTAGTGAATTTTCTTTAAAAAAATTCACTAATGAGGAGATCCCGACTTTTAAATTTTGAAAAAATTTCTTCAAATGAGCGCTAATTAGGCCCCCCAGAACACATATCTAGGGTCGGTTTAAATTTTTATATGTTTATATATATATATATATATATATATATATATATATATATATATATATATATATATATTTATATATATATTTATATATATATATATATATATATATATATATATATATATATATATATATATATATATATATATATATATGTATCACACCGATAACTCAAAAAATAATGGGCCGATTTTGATTAAATTTGGTGAATAAATTCCTTTTGCAAATGGCTTGGATAAGTTCGTTAGCCAGGAAAATCGGTCCAGGTTTTCCCGGAAAATTTTGTGTTTTCTTTCTAAAAAAATATATATCTCCGGAATTAACAAAGTAAGGGCAACCAAATTTCATATGCGGATTTATATCATTATAGGCAAGTTATCTACCAAAATTTAGCTCCGTAGGTTAAAGGATAAAAAAGTTACAGGCATTCAAAGAAAAATAAATTTGGAATTTCCTCAAAACGTCAAAATTGCGATTTTAAACGTCAAAATTGGTGAGTACATTCCTTTCGCAAGTCGCTTGGATAATTTTGTTAGCCAGGAAAATCCTCCAAGGTTTTCCCGGAAAAATTTGTGTTTTCTTTCGCAAAATATTTATATCTCCAAAATTAACAAAGTAAGGGCAACCAAATTTGGTAAGCTGGTTTATATCGTTATAGGTGTGCCACCTACCAAAATTTAGCTCTGTAGGTCAAAAGACAAAAAAGTTATGGGCATTTAAAGAAAAATAAATTGGGGGTTTCCTCAAAACGTCAAAGTGGCAATTGAAAACGTCAAAATTCGCAACATTTAGGCAAATAACTTGAATCTAATACGATCTATGGAAAGAAAATGTCTCAAGAAGAATGTTTTACATACACCGAACTCTTAGTTTCAACCGTCATTGTCCTTCATTTTACTAAAATATTTCCAGAAAATTCATTTCTAATAGACCCTTTCTCTGATGCTTGGCAGTAGCCTTAGCTATAGAGTTTATTGTTTAATGGTATATAATTTTTGTCGAATTTTCGTAAAAAATCAATAAAGCTCAATATATTCGTTATTATACAAGATATGAAAAAATATTGTATACATTAATTATACGGTGTTTTGAGCTACATCTTAAAAAATTATTGCGACAATCACAGGGTGGCCCATAAGTCGTTGGTGATACAAATAATTTTTTTTTGTCGAAAACGCCTAATTTTTTTGCATTTTCCATCGAAATATAATGCATGTTTGTAAGTTAAGAAATTTTGGAGGCAGCAAGTGCGTTGTGGTTGCGAATTTTGATTAAATGCTTCATATTTGAAAAGCTCAATTTGCTATTAACCTATAAGGTTGACCAAGAAACGGATTTTTTCAGTAACACTTTTGGTTTACTTTTGGAAATTTCTGTACCTTTTCAAACAATCAAGTTATTTTGATGAAACATGGCACATTGTTTTTACTATATATGTTATACTGGTAATCAAATTTGATGCCTGCTTTTTCTATATAGGTTATACTGGTAACCAAAATTGATGTCTGCTTTCTTAAAAAGAAAACACACATATTTGCTATTAAAAACATTTTTATGAAAATTCACTACCATAACGCACTTGCTGCGTCCAGAGATTTTTTAAACTAATTTTCGTAGAACAAATCTGTTAAAGCATTTTTGCATTTTTTATCGAAATTTGGACGCAGTAAGTGCGTTTTGGTAGCGAATTTTCGGTAAATTTGCAGTTTAGCTCCAGAACCTGCATTTTTATGAAAATTCACTTCCATAACACATTTGCTGCATCTAGACTTTTGAAAAATGTTTATATATTTTCAAAGAATAAATTTATTTCAATGAAATATGGTACATTGTTTCTACTATATAGGCAACCAAGTTTGATGTCTGCTTTCATTAAAGAAAGACATTTGCTATTAAAAATATTTTAAAGAAAATTCGCTACCATAACGCACTTGCTGCGTCCAGAGATTTATTATAATTAGTTATTCTAAATAGTTTTAAGAAACCTATCTATCTAATTATAAGGCATCAGCACTTGTTACAATGGTTTTACCAGCACTCAAGATTGACGCCAGCATTTATAGGACAAAACTTTTCAACTAACCCTTGTATAACGAGATGCTATCAGCAATGATTTAAAAATAACATGTTATGAAGGTCAAAAATAATGTACTTATTATTGTGTTATGGTAATAACTATTTTAAATTGGAATTTTAACTACTTCAGTTACAGAATAAAAAAATCTGTAATAGCACACATTATCATGCTTATTTATTGCAAATATTTATTTATCGCAGTCTCTAAATAATAAATAACTGTTTTAAGTGGCACTGTTATCACGGTTTTGTGTGTGTGTGTGTGTGTGTTGCAAATATTTATCACAAGTCTTTAAATAATGGAAGTAAATTACTGATTAATTTACCACTAGTTTGCCATTAAACTAAATCACTTAAGCTAAATTATATGAATGGTTTATTGTCCATCAATTGCTTGTGTATTGATTAATTTGTTTGCAAAGATATGCTTTAAAATTGGTGTTAACAGGAGCAAATAACAGCTTCATACCATACAAATTGATATAAACATGTTTAACTTGTTAAAGCAATTCTAAAGACCAATGAATTTATTTTGTATATAATTTTAAGTCGACTTATAAGTACACTTGAGCAAAATCACCACAACACATTTTAAGAAATCTGACGATCTTTCACTAACCAAGTTAGCGTCATCAGAGGATGAATAATTCTAAATATCTTATATTCACAACTCTGTTAGCGAATTTTTCGTAAAACGAAAAATTAACTAATGAGGAGATCTGTTTTATATATATATATATATATATATATATATATATATATATATATATATATATATATATATATATATATATATATATACATATATATGTTCAGAAAGATTTCCGCGGTCTTTAATGTGAGACATACTTGGTTCTCGGGTTAAACTGCGTCCAGAATTTATGAAAACTCGACGTTTCGGCTCCTGTTTTGGAGCCATTTTCAAAAAGTAAAGGAAATATGTAAGGACACTCTAAGGCCTCAATCTGCCTACTCCTTAGAGTGGTGGACAAAGGTGGGTAAAGGAAATATGATCTCTCTGAGGTCTAGGGTTGAACACACTGAGACCTCACAGACGATCTCCGGCGAGATTTGGGGAGTAGGCAGATTGAGGCCCCATAATCGAGCTACAACAACCCAACCCACCTTTGTCCACCGCTCTAAGGAGTAGGCAGATTGAGGCCTTAGAGTGTCCTTACATATTTCCTTTACCCACCTTTGTCCACCACTTTAAGGAGTAGGCAGATTGAGGCCTTAGAGTGTCCTTACATGTTTCCTTTACCCACCTTTGTCCACCACTCTAAGGAGTAGGCAGATTGAGGCCATAGAGTGTCCTTACATATTTCCTTTACCCACCTTTGTCCACCACTCTAAGGAGTACGCAGATGGAGGCCTTAGAGTGTCCTTACATATTTCCTTTACCTCTTGAAAATGGCTCCAAAACAGGAGCCGAAACGTCGAGTTTTCATACATTCTGGACGCGGTTTAACCCGAGAACCAAGTATGTCATATATATATATATATATATATATATATATATATATATATATATATATATATATATATATATATATGAAATTTAATAGGTACCCTCCTTTTGTAAGTGGCTTGGATAAGTTCGTTAACCAGGAAAATTGGACTAGTCTTTCTGGGAAAATTGTGAAATTCTTTCGGAAAATTTTTGTATCTCTGAAAATAACAAAGCTATGACAACCAAATTTGGCACATAAGTAGATAGTGCCCCACCTGGGCTCACCCCCTCCACTTTTTACTGCGCATGCGCGATGACGTCATGCGCATGCGCTGACCTGCGCAGACCTGTGACAGTTGACAGCTGACCTGTCAGATTTGACAGGTGTCAAATGTCACTGACCTGACAGCTGTCAACGTCAGCTGTCACCTGACCTGACATGTGTCAACGTCAAATGTCACCTGACCTGTCAGATGACGTCACAAGCATTCCAAGATGGCTGACCTGTCATAGACAGTCGCAAGCCGGGTTCTCTCTATGGAACTAACCTGAGATGACGTCACAAGCATTCCAAGATGGCTGACCTGTAAGAGACATCTGCAACTCCGGGGTTCTCTCTCTATGGAACTAACCTGAGATGACGTCACAAGCATTCCAAGATGGCTGACCTGTAAGAGACAGCTGCAACTCCGGGGTTCTCTCTATGGAACTAACCTGAGATGACGTCACAAGCATTCCAAGATGTCTGACCTGTGTGTCCATAGATATCTACAAGTCAGGTTAGCTCTCCATGTGTGTTTGTCTGATTGTTTATTAAGGTTATGTATTTGTTTATTAAGGTTATGTTCGCTCACGTGTCATCTGTTTGTTTATTAAGGTTATGTTTGTATTTGTTTATTAAGGTTATGTCATGTGTGTGTGTGTTGATTACCATGCATCTGTTTGTTTATTAAGGTTATGTATTTTGTTTATTAAGGTTAGGTGTTCGTAAACACAGCTGTTTGGTTTGTTTATTGTGTTGTTGTTGTTAAGGTGTATTGAAGTTTGTTAGGGTATTTCGTTTTTGGCGGGAAATTTGAATTTGTTTGAAAATTTGTCTGTTGTGTCCAGAGATCTTACTCCTCAAGCTAGAGAACATTCTATTTGTAAAGTTGTAGAGTGTAGAGAATATTCTCTAGCTCGAGGGGAGACATCTGTTGGACACAGTCATTCGGTTTAGTCACACACATACATATATGAGGAAGATATATTGAGCGGGTAATTTGAAATTTTGAATTTAATTTGAAATATGATTTTTGAAAGAAAAGCATTCGCCAGAAATTAGATTTGAACCCCCAACCATACAACTTACTAAGATATGCAAACGCCCCTAAACCGATCATGCTATTCAGACATACGATGAAAGTTTGTTATCAGTGGGTATATATATAAAACAGAAACCTGTTACATAAAACGAGTTTATGAGGCTGCTGAGTTTGTGTGTGTAGGTAGGGGTGGTATCTCTATTACATTCCAATTGAATAATAGGAACTGTAATGTTAAAAACAATTGTTTATTTATAGTAAAAAGAAATTTAAAACACGTACCAATTTACCTATCTAATATCATTTAATAACAAAAACGTTTCAAGTAAACTATATCAATAAGAAAAACGTATTTACATCTAGATATGTTAATGAGTTTATTTTAATAGCCTAATAAAACTCGGGGACTTGGTTTTATTGCCGGCGTGTTTGTTTATGTTAGTGTGTTTGTATTTTGAATGATAGAATCTAAATTTATATAGGGAGTGATCAAAAACACACAAGTAACAAAACTCAATTTAAAACAACTAAATTAAACTTTGATATACGAGGATTGTTTGATAAGTATTGTTTGTATGTAAACATAAATAATATAATAGTATACTTACATACAGCAAGAGACGTCATACTTGTTTCACGACTTAGCACACACTAACGTATGTTGAGGTCTTGAATGGGGCCCCGTTATAGAAATAACACAGTTGTTTAATGACATCCACTTGAACCAAACAAAACATATAGACGCTGTTGTTGATTGTTAACACACACACACACGTCATGACAGCTCGAAGTCTTTACTTAGACTGACAGAGCTGTGTAATAAAAGACAGACAATTGATTGCCCAACAAGTATCTTAGATAATCTTGTTTGAGCTTGTACAGCTGTTTAACACACACGTCATGACAGCTCGAAGTCTTTGCTTAGACTGACAGACAGAAAGGGGTTAATAAAAATGCAACAAAATAAAAATAAAACAACTGTTTTACATACAATAAAAATTTATTAGGATTAATTAAGTTGTACATATTGATACATAAATGACATACAATTATTACATAATGGCTCTAACGATGCCCGTTAGAGGTTTATATTCCATTACACTGTCATGAATAACCAGACAATAAACACGAGTATTCTTTGGGAAGTTGGCGTGACTCATAAACTCCACCTTAATGTCCACCGTTGAAGACTTGATTGACTCGTTCTGGTGCTGACAGACAAGCTCAAACAGGATCAAGGTTAACAACTGTAAAACGTTGTTTATCCTTTGTAAGGCCTCTCTCCACAGCTGTCTAACACAGCTGTCTAACACAGCTGTCTAACACAGCTGTGGTAGTCAGCTGTGTTAGACAGCTGTTAGACAGCTGTCTGTCCTGCTAGACAGCTGTCTGTCTTGGTTGGTTGACTGGTCGTTTGTCTGATCCGAACAGCACCGATGTTTGACGACAGTATGCGATCATTAAAGATGCACCATATAATGGAATAGTCTAGGTGTACACGGCTAGTATTCTCTGGACATTCATTCTGTTCACATCGTTCTTACAAGATGGCTTCCATATCAAAAGCTGATTATCTGAGTTTACTAAATGTTAATGACATTAAGGCGATTTCACCACAAGAGATGGCCAAAGATTACGAAGAGTGTGTTACGCAGTGGTTTCATCTTCTGTTAAATGAAGAAGATTTTAATTTGTTAGTTTGTGTACCAAATATTAAGTGGTATTCAATTTGTCGATGTCATCTAGAAGCAGATGATGGAAGTGTGGCGCATGAACATATGCACGCTTTGATACATTTTACAAATGGGTCTACGGTTCAGGGATTTAAAAAGAAGCTTCAACGTGTAGGGCGACGTTTGCATCCTAAAACAACTTTCAAGAAAATAATCTGTCTAGATCATGCTGTTGGAGTATTAAGGTATATTGCTTGTGCAGATGGGCAGAAACCCCTTCAAAGAGATGGCGATGGTCTTCGTGGAACGCCGCATTCGCACTATTCTAGGCGAGTGTACTGTGATTCTTGGCTGCATGGTAGAGGAAAAATGTGTGCTTCTGTAAGAGATGAAATATCATGTTTAGCATCAAAAGGAGTTAAAAACGTATTAGTTTACGCATCAGTGAACGAGTTGCACAATAAAGAGACTTGCCAGTGCACCAGAGGAGCTTCGGGTATTCGTAGAAGACAGGAAGCTAATGAAAAGAGAAGAGTGTTTTACCAAACAGAAAAGGGAATTGCAATCAGAAAGGCGTACAGAGAAAAACAAGTTCAAAAGAAACAGCTGATCAAACAGTTAATGGAGCTGGGTCTAAATAAAAAAGCAGAATTGCAAAGGGAGACAATTTTGAAATTAGTTAGCTTGCTGTAGTGTACACTTGAGTAAATATATTATATTTTTATATTTTACCACTGTTTTTATTATTAATAACACCTTGTCCATACCTGACTCCCCGCAAAATAATTCAATCTATTTGCATTTAAACACCGTTATAATTATGTCCAGGGTTGACTTAAATGTCCAGAGGTAGACTTGACTGTCCATAGTAGACTACAAAATTTACATGTATTTAAATGGAGTGTCCAGGATCCTATGGAACTAACCTGAGATGACGTCACAAGCATTCCAAGATGTCTGACCTGTGTGTCCATAGATATCTACAAGTCAGGTTAGCTCTCCATGTGTGTTTGTCCGATTGTTTATTAAGGTTATGTATTTGTTTATTAAGGTTATGTTCGCTCACGTGTCATCTGTTTGTTTATTAAGGTTATGTTTGTATTTGTTTATTAAGGTTATGTCATGTGTGTTGATTACCATGCATCTGTTTGTTTATTAAGGTTATGTATTTTGTTTATTAAGGTTAGGTGTTCGTAAACACAGCTGTTTGGTTTGTTTATTGTGTTGTTGTTGTTAAGGTGTATTGAA
The DNA here is from genome assembly GCA_964006375.1 of Tillus elongatus. Lineage (NCBI taxonomy): Eukaryota > Metazoa > Arthropoda > Insecta > Coleoptera > Cleridae > Tillus > Tillus elongatus. Next base: position 7,394,490 of record OZ023263.1, read on the forward strand.
GTTTGTTAGGGTATTTCGTTTTTGGCGGGAAATTTGAATTTGTTTGAAAATTTGTCTGTTGTGTCCAGAGATCTTACTCCTCAAGCTAGAGAACATTCTATTTGTAAAGTTGTAGAGTGTAGAGAATATTCTCTAGCTCGAGGGGAGACATCTGTTGGACACAGTCATTCGGTTTAGTCACACACATACATATATGAGGAAGATATATTGAGCGGGTAATTTGAAATTTTGAATTTAATTTGAAATATGATTTTTGAAAGAAAAGCATTCGCCAGAAATTAGATTTGAACCCCCAACCACACAACTTACTCAGAGAGATACCTGTCGCTAAACCAACTATTCCACAGACACACACGTTAAAAGTTTGTTCGCAGTTGTATATATAAAACAAAAACCTGTTGCATATGCTAATTTAAAACGAGTTTATGAGGCTGATGTGTGTGTGGGTAGGGAGTGGTATCTCTATTACATTCCAATTGAATAATAGGAACTGTAATGTTAAAAACAATTGTTTATTTATAGTAAAAAGAAATTTAAAACACGTACCAATTTACCTATCTAATATCATTTAATAACAAAAACGTTTCAAGTAAACTATATCAATAAGAAAAACGTATTTACATCTAGATATGTTAATGAGTTTATTTTAATAGCCTAATAAAACTCGGGGACTTGGTTTTATTGCCGGCGTGTTTGTTTATGTTAGTGTGTTTGTATTTTGAATGATAGAATCTAAATTTATATAGGGAGTGATCAAAAACACACAAGTAACAAAACTCAATTTAAAACAACTAAATTAAACTTTGATATACGAGGATTGTTTGATAAGTATTGTTTGTATGTAAACATAAATAATATAATAGTATACTTACATACAGCAAGAGACGTCATACTTGTTTCACGACTTAGCACACACTAACGTATGTTGAGGTCTTGAATGGGGCCCCGTTATAGAAATAACACAGTTGTTTAATGACATCCACTTGAACCAAACAAAACATATAGACGCTGTTGTTGATTGTTAACACACACACACACGTCATGACAGCTCGAAGTCTTTACTTAGACTGACAGAGCTGTGTAATAAAAGACAGACAATTGATTGCCCAACAAGTATCTTAGATAATCTTGTTTGAGCTTGTACAGCTGTTTAACACACACGTCATGACAGCTCGAAGTCTTTGCTTAGACTGACAGACAGAAAGGGGTTAATAAAAATGCAACAAAATAAAAATAAAACAACTGTTTTACATACAATAAAAATTTATTAGGATTAATTAAGTTGTACATATTGATACATAAATGACATACAATTATTACATAATGGCTCTAACGATGCCCGTTAGAGGTTTATATTCCATTACACTGTCATGAATAACCAGACAATAAACACGAGTATTCTTTGGGAAGTTGGCGTGACTCATAAACTCCACCTTAATGTCCACCGTTGAAGACTTGATTGACTCGTTCTGGTGCTGACAGACAAGCTCAAACAGGATCAAGGTTAACAACTGTAAAACGTTGTTTATCCTTTGTAAGGCCTCTCTCCACAGCTGTCTAACACAGCTGTCTAACACAGCTGTCTAACACAGCTGTGGTAGTCAGCTGTGTTAGACAGCTGTTAGACAGCTGTCTGTCCTGCTAGACAGCTGTCTGTCTTGGTTGGTTGACTGGTCGTTTGTCTGATCCGAACAGCACCGATGTTTGACGACAGTATGCGATCATTAAAGATGCACCATATAATGGAATAGTCTAGGTGTACACGGCTAGTATTCTCTGGACATTCATTCTGTTCACATCGTTCTTACAAGATGGCTTCCATATCAAAAGCTGATTATCTGAGTTTACTAAATGTTAATGACATTAAGGCGATTTCACCACAAGAGATGGCCAAAGATTACGAAGAGTGTGTTACGCAGTGGTTTCATCTTCTGTTAAATGAAGAAGATTTTAATTTGTTAGTTTGTGTACCAAATATTAAGTGGTATTCAATTTGTCGATGTCATCTAGAAGCAGATGATGGAAGTGTGGCGCATGAACATATGCACGCTTTGATACATTTTACAAATGGGTCTACGGTTCAGGGATTTAAAAAGAAGCTTCAACGTGTAGGGCGACGTTTGCATCCTAAAACAACTTTCAAGAAAATAATCTGTCTAGATCATGCTGTTGGAGTATTAAGGTATATTGCTTGTGCAGATGGGCAGAAACCCCTTCAAAGAGATGGCGATGGTCTTCGTGGAACGCCGCATTCGCACTATTCTAGGCGAGTGTACTGTGATTCTTGGCTGCATGGTAGAGGAAAAATGTGTGCTTCTGTAAGAGATGAAATATCATGTTTAGCATCAAAAGGAGTTAAAAACGTATTAGTTTACGCATCAGTGAACGAGTTGCACAATAAAGAGACTTGCCAGTGCACCAGAGGAGCTTCGGGTATTCGTAGAAGACAGGAAGCTAATGAAAAGAGAAGAGTGTTTTACCAAACAGAAAAGGGAATTGCAATCAGAAAGGCGTACAGAGAAAAACAAGTTCAAAAGAAACAGCTGATCAAACAGTTAATGGAGCTGGGTCTAAATAAAAAAGCAGAATTGCAAAGGGAGACAATTTTGAAATTAGTTAGCTTGCTGTAGTGTACACTTGAGTAAATATATTATATTTTTATATTTTACCACTGTTTTTATTATTAATAACACCTTGTCCATACCTGACTCCCCGCAAAATAATTCAATCTATTTGCATTTAAACACCGTTATAATTATGTCCAGGGTTGACTTAAATGTCCAGAGGTAGACTTGACTGTCCATAGTAGACTACAAAATTTACATGTATTTAAATGGAGTGTCCAGGATCCTATGGAACTAACCTGAGATGACGTCACAAGCATTCCAAGATGTCTGACCTGTGTGTCCATAGATATCTACAAGTCAGGTTAGCTCTCCATGTGTGTTTGTCCGATTGTTTATTAAGGTTATGTATTTGTTTATTAAGGTTATGTTCGCTCACGTGTCATCTGTTTGTTTATTAAGGTTATGTTTGTATTTGTTTATTAAGGTTATGTCATGTGTGTTGATTACCATGCATCTGTTTGTTTATTAAGGTTATGTATTTTGTTTATTAAGGTTAGGTGTTCGTAAACACAGCTGTTTGGTTTGTTTATTGTGTTGTTGTTGTTAAGGTGTATTGAAGTTTGTTAGGGTATTTCGTTTTTGGCGGGAAATTTGAATTTGTTTGAAAATTTGTCTGTTGTGTCCAGAGATCTTACTCCTCAAGCTAGAGAACATTCTATTTGTAAAGTTGTAGAGTGTAGAGAATATTCTCTAGCTCGAGGGGAGACATCTGTTGGACACAGTCATTCGGTTTAGTCACACACATACATATATGAGGAAGATATATTGAGCGGGTAATTTGAAATTTTGAATTTAATTTGAAATATGATTTTTGAAAGAAAAGCATTCGCCAGAAATTAGATTTGAACCCCCAACCACACAACTTACTCAGAGAGATACCTGTCGCTAAACCAACTATTCCACAGACACACACGTTAAAAGTTTGTTCGCAGTTGTATATATAAAACAAAAACCTGTTGCATATGCTAATTTAAAACGAGTTTATGAGGCTGATGTGTGTGTGGGTAGGGAGTGGTATCTCTATTACATTCCAATTGAATAATAGGAACTGTAATGTTAAAAACAATTGTTTATTTATAGTAAAAAGAAATTTAAAACACGTACCAATTTACCTATCTAATATCATTTAATAACAAAAACGTTTCAAGTAAACTATATCAATAAGAAAAACGTATTTACATCTAGATATGTTAATGAGTTTATTTTAATAGCCTAATAAAACTCGGGGACTTGGTTTTATTGCCGGCGTGTTTGTTTATGTTAGTGTGTTTGTATTTTGAATGATAGAATCTAAATTTATATAGGGAGTGATCAAAAACACACAAGTAACAAAACTCAATTTAAAACAACTAAATTAAACTTTGATATACGAGGATTGTTTGATAAGTATTGTTTGTATGTAAACATAAATAATATAATAGTATACTTACATACAGCAAGAGACGTCATACTTGTTTCACGACTTAGCACACACTAACGTATGTTGAGGTCTTGAATGGGGCCCCGTTATAGAAATAACACAGTTGTTTAATGACATCCACTTGAACCAAACAAAACATATAGACGCTGTTGTTGATTGTTAACACACACACACACACGTCATGACAGCTCGAAGTCTTTACTTAGACTGACAGAGCTGTGTAATAAAAGACAGACAATTGATTGCCCAACAAGTATCTTAGATAATCTTGTTTGAGCTTGTACAGCTGTTTAACACACACGTCATGACAGCTCGAAGTCTTTGCTTAGACTGACAGACAGAAAGGGGTTAATAAAAATGCAACAAAATAAAAATAAAACAACTGTTTTACATACAATAAAAATTTATTAGGATTAATTAAGTTGTACATATTGATACATAAATGACATACAATTATTACATAATGGCTCTAACGATGCCCGTTAGAGGTTTATATTCCATTACACTGTCATGAATAACCAGACAATAAACACGAGTATTCTTTGGGAAGTTGGCGTGACTCATAAACTCCACCTTAATGTCCACCGTTGAAGACTTGATTGACTCGTTCTGGTGCTGACAGACAAGCTCAAACAGGATCAAGGTTAACAACTGTAAAACGTTGTTTATCCTTTGTAAGGCCTCTCTCCACAGCTGTCTAACACAGCTGTCTAACACAGCTGTCTAACACAGCTGTGGTAGTCAGCTGTGTTAGACAGCTGTTAGACAGCTGTCTGTCCTGCTAGACAGCTGTCTGTCTTGGTTGGTTGACTGGTCGTTTGTCTGATCCGAACAGCACCGATGTTTGACGACAGTATGCGATCATTAAAGATGCACCATATAATGGAATAGTCTAGGTGTACACGGCTAGTATTCTCTGGACATTCATTCTGTTCACATCGTTCTTACAAGATGGCTTCCATATCAAAAGCTGATTATCTGAGTTTACTAAATGTTAATGACATTAAGGCGATTTCACCACAAGAGATGGCCAAAGATTACGAAGAGTGTGTTACGCAGTGGTTTCATCTTCTGTTAAATGAAGAAGATTTTAATTTGTTAGTTTGTGTACCAAATATTAAGTGGTATTCAATTTGTCGATGTCATCTAGAAGCAGATGATGGAAGTGTGGCGCATGAACATATGCACGCTTTGATACATTTTACAAATGGGTCTACGGTTCAGGGATTTAAAAAGAAGCTTCAACGTGTAGGGCGACGTTTGCATCCTAAAACAACTTTCAAGAAAATAATCTGTCTAGATCATGCTGTTGGAGTATTAAGGTATATTGCTTGTGCAGATGGGCAGAAACCCCTTCAAAGAGATGGCGATGGTCTTCGTGGAACGCCGCATTCGCACTATTCTAGGCGAGTGTACTGTGATTCTTGGCTGCATGGTAGAGGAAAAATGTGTGCTTCTGTAAGAGATGAAATATCATGTTTAGCATCAAAAGGAGTTAAAAACGTATTAGTTTACGCATCAGTGAACGAGTTGCACAATAAAGAGACTTGCCAGTGCACCAGAGGAGCTTCGGGTATTCGTAGAAGACAGGAAGCTAATGAAAAGAGAAGAGTGTTTTACCAAACAGAAAAGGGAATTGCAATCAGAAAGGCGTACAGAGAAAAACAAGTTCAAAAGAAACAGCTGATCAAACAGTTAATGGAGCTGGGTCTAAATAAAAAAGCAGAATTGCAAAGGGAGACAATTTTGAAATTAGTTAGCTTGCTGTAGTGTACACTTGAGTAAATATATTATATTTTTATATTTTACCACTGTTTTTATTATTAATAACACCTTGTCCATACCTGACTCCCCGCAAAATAATTCAATCTATTTGCATTTAAACACCGTTATAATTATGTCCAGGGTTGACTTAAATGTCCAGAGGTAGACTTGACTGTCCATAGTAGACTACAAAATTTACATGTATTTAAATGGAGTGTCCAGGATCCTATATAAAAACTTTCACTTGTCTGGTTCTTACAAGTGGCTACATATCCTACCCAATGTCACAGCTACATATAACGCAACCATTCATCGTACCACAGGTGTAAAACCTTTGGATGTCACTAGGAAAAACGAGGCAGCTATTCGTAAGCAAATCTATTCCAACACCGTACCGGTATCTGTACAAACTAAATTTAAAGTGAGTGATGTTGTACGTATAAGCAAGGCAAAAACATTATTTGAAAAAGGTTATACGCCACGTTGGTCCACAGAATTGTTTAAGGTGGCCACGGTACACCCCACTATCCCAGTGACGTATTTACTAGAAGACATGCAAGGCAAACCAATCAGTGGAGGGTTTTATGAGCAAGAACTACAAAAGACTTTATCTTCTGACCTGTATTTAATCGAACGAGTGTTGAGAAAAAAAGGCCCCAAGTCTTACGTGAAATGGCTTGGTTTTGATCGTACTCATAATTCCTGGGTCAACACTAAAGACATTAAATAACTTGTATTATGTTATGAATAAAGGAAACATGTTAAAAGTATTTTTTTATTTCAAATCTTCCTTTATGCATTCACGCCAACAGAATGATTGTCAGAAAATACAGCTAATAAAACACAGAGATTTTTACACATATATTTTATTATCAACTAGTGTTATAGGTAAATCTGTTACATGTTAGCATATCTTTCAGTACAAGTTGATATTTAGTAATAAATTCACACACTATACACAGATTCTCAGAGTATTTTAAGCGGGCAATGAAGAAGGCACAAGGTATAACTGCCCTGTCTCTGAACTTGGACAGTTCCGATCTAATGTCAGCCATAAACATGTTTAGGTCAAAGAAACTCCTAAAACGTAATTCCAATAATAAGTCTTTGACCACAGAGCCAACATCTTCTAGTATTTTCAATGATTCCAAGCTTAGGTTGAAATTAGTGACATATTCATCACTGCACAACCTAAACTTAAAAAACACTGATTTTCGTTGTGTTTGAACCAAGTATTTAGTAAGTGTATACGAATCGGTGTTTTTGTCTGTACCTTGTGATTGGTTTTCCAGGTTGAAAATTATGGTGGGTAACACGTTTAAAAATTCTTCAAATGTCCACATGTCGAAAAACACAGGTATATTACAATTTTTCTGTGAAACCTTAACCAGAGGCATAAAGTTAAGCATGGGGTCAGCTCCGATCGTAAGTATTTTCTCACCGTTTGCCAACAGCGCAAACGTTGTCTGACCAACGAGCTCACAGTCTTGTGTTTTTAGTTTTTTCTCCATACTTTTCTGATTGATCTGCACCAACTTCTCATTGAATAGCTCATCGTGTGTAGGCTGATATTCGACTGTTTGTATGTTTGTAGGATCTGCAGCATTCATACTAATATCAGAGAGATTATTCGGTTCACTTGTGTTTGTTGTTGTTGGATAGCTTGTGTACAGCTCACCTATGATATTATCCCACGTCTTTGGTTCTTCTTTTGTTATAATACTTTCAACTGCGTTAGCCAGCAAGACATCTTGTAACACTTTAAGCTTTTTACCTACACCAGCACCTCTACCTGTATTTTCTGTGTTGAGAGATTTTCGTTTTCGCGTATTCTGCACCATATTAGTTTTTAGTTACACCTTGTTCAACGTACACCAACAAAACTAGTTTCTAGACAAGCTCAAACACAACTGATGGCTGGATACCACCTAACAGAACTAACCCCTTAGATCATAACTGTAAAGACAACGTCAAACAGGTTTATCAGATCAAGGTCATCAACAGACAGGTTATTTACCCTAAGAGGGCCTCTCACTTGCGTATATTAAACAGATACACAGACAAGCTCAAACACGAATAATGGTATGATGTCATTCTACAAGATATGAGTCATAACCATGTTGTTTGTTCTCTGTTTTATTGTGTTATGTATTCTGTTATGGACATGTGTACAGAGCGACATACTTTTTACTCGTTTACAGGCCTAGGATCGACGTCAGCTCTCTTTAGACATATTTGTTTGTGTCTATAAATGGACGTTCTCAACATTTGTTTATTACAGTGTAAACATGTAACCTTCCTCCTGTCGTACGTGTATTGCCATTTTACGAAATTTTCATAACTTTCCCATGAGTGTGCGTTGTATGGTAGCCATTTTCCCAAGTTTTGACCATTTTTAATGAAACATTTGTCACAACAGCTTCTCTCTGTTGGTGGACAGCGTTTAAAACAAATGACACAGCAACGGAGACCATCATCATTCAGTTCTTGCTTGTCATCCTGTGTTAGTGGTTGTGTTGTTGTTGTTGGTCTCGCGGCTGTGTGTTCTTCTTTACTCTCTTGTAGATTGATTTCATTAAACTGCTGTTGGTGCTGCTGCTGCGTCGACAAACCAGAACCTTGTGAAGTGGTTGCTTGCTGGTGCTGTGATGATCCTAGACTTGTAGCTGTTATAGTAAAGGCATCACCTTCAATGGCCCCCTTATTGCTCTGATACATCTTGTACAGCTCAGACCACACTTCTTCAAACGTCAGCAACGACAGCTTCCTAAACGGCATATGATAGTCTCTATCCAAGCCGGAGAATGTAAAGCTTACTTTGGTGTCGGTGTTCAAGTCTCTAATAACTCGATTATAAATTTCCTGCATACCGTTCTTAAGCCATTGTTCAGGATTATTGACGCCACTGCTATTGAGTGGATTCAACTTGAAATGCACCATGTTCTGTATAATATTAAAACGACTGTTTCTTGTAGTCGACTCTCCAACAATTGAGAACGCCATAGTATGGAACTAAAATGTTTCTTGTTTTTGCGGAATCAAACACAAGACTGGCTTGTGTACGACGACCGTTGTACATCTATAACTCTCTAGTCATAGAGTGCTTGTGTGTGTGTTAACAATCAACAACAGCGTCTATATGTTTTGTTTGGTTCAAGTGGATGTCATTAAACAACTGTGTTATTTCTATAACGGGGCCCCATTCAAGACCTCAACATACGTTAGTGTGTGCTAAGTCGTGAAACAAGTATGACGTCTCTTGCTGTATGTAAGTATACTATTATATTATTTATGTTTACATACAAACAATACTTATCAAACAATCCTCGTATATCAAAGTTTAATTTAGTTGTTTTAAATTGAGTTTTGTTACTTGTGTGTTTTTGATCACTCCCTATATAAATTTAGATTCATTCATTCAAAATACAAACACACTAACATAAACAAACACGCCGGCAATAAAACCAAGTCCCCGAGTTTTATTAGGCTATTAAAATAAACTCATTAACATATCTAGATGTAAATACGTTTTTCTTATTGATATAGTTTACTTGAAACGTTTTTGTTATTAAATGATATTAGATAGGTAAATTGGTACGTGTTTTAAATTTCTTTTTACTATAAATAAACAATTGTTTTTAACATTACAGTTCCTATTATTCAATTGGAATGTAATAGAGATACCACCCCTACCTACACACACAAACTCAGCAGCCTCATAAACTCGTTTTATGTAACAGGTTTCTGTTTTATATATATACCCACTGATAACAAACTTTCATCGTATGTCTGAATAGCATGATCGGTTTAGGGGCGTTTGCATATCTTAGTAAGTTGTATGGTTGGGGGTTCAAATCTAATTTCTGGCGAATGCTTTTCTTTCAAAAATCATATTTCAAATTAAATTCAAAATTTCAAATTACCCGCTCAATATATCTTCCTCATATATGTATGTGTGTGACTAAACCGAATGACTGTGTCCAACAGATGTCTCCCCTCGAGCTAGAGAATATTCTCTACACTCTACAACTTTACAAATAGAATGTTCTCTAGCTTGAGGAGTAAGATCTCTGGACACAACAGACAAATTTTCAAACAAATTCAAATTTCCCGCCAAAAACGAAATACCCTAACAAACTTCAATACACCTTAACAACAACAACACAATAAACAAACCAAACAGCTGTGTTTACGAACACCTAACCTTAATAAACAAAATACATAACCTTAATAAACAAACAGATGCATGGTAATCAACACACACACACACACATGACATAACCTTAATAAACAAATACAAACATAACCTTAATAAACAAACAGATGACACGTGAGCGAACATAACCTTAATAAACAAATACATAACCTTAATAAACAATCGGACAAACACACATGGAGAGCTAACCTGACTTGTAGATATCTATGGACACACAGGTCAGACATCTTGGAATGCTTGTGACGTCATCTCAGGTTAGTTCCATAGAGAGAGAACCCCGGAGTTGCAGCTGTCTCTTACAGGTCAGCCATCTTGGAATGCTTGTGACGTCATCTCAGGTTAGTTCCATAGGATCCTGGACACTCCATTTAAATACATGTAAATTTTGTAGTCTACTATGGACAGTCAAGTCTACCTCTGGACATTTAAGTCAACCCTGGACATAATTATAACGGTGTTTAAATGCAAATAGATTGAATTATTTTGCGGGGAGTCAGGTATGGACAAGGTGTTATTAATAATAAAAACAGTGGTAAAATATAAAAATATAATATATTTACTCAAGTGTACACTACAGCAAGCTAACTAATTTCAAAATTGTCTCCCTTTGCAATTCTGCTTTTTTATTTAGACCCAGCTCCATTAACTGTTTGATCAGCTGTTTCTTTTGAACTTGTTTTTCTCTGTACGCCTTTCTGATTGCAATTCCCTTTTCTGTTTGGTAAAACACTCTTCTCTTTTCATTAGCTTCCTGTCTTCTACGAATACCCGAAGCTCCTCTGGTGCACTGGCAAGTCTCTTTATTGTGCAACTCGTTCACTGATGCGTAAACTAATACGTTTTTAACTCCTTTTGATGCTAAACATGATATTTCATCTCTTACAGAAGCACACATTTTTCCTCTACCATGCAGCCAAGAATCACAGTACACTCGCCTAGAATAGTGCGAATGCGGCGTTCCACGAAGACCATCGCCATCTCTTTGAAGGGGTTTCTGCCCATCTGCACAAGCAATATACCTTAATACTCCAACAGCATGATCTAGACAGATTATTTTCTTGAAAGTTGTTTTAGGATGCAAACGTCGCCCTACACGTTGAAGCTTCTTTTTAAATCCCTGAACCGTAGACCCATTTGTAAAATGTATCAAAGCGTGCATATGTTCATGCGCCACACTTCCATCATCTGCTTCTAGATGACATCGACAAATTGAATACCACTTAATATTTGGTACACAAACTAACAAATTAAAATCTTCTTCATTTAACAGAAGATGAAACCACTGCGTAACACACTCTTCGTAATCTTTGGCCATCTCTTGTGGTGAAATCGCCTTAATGTCATTAACATTTAGTAAACTCAGATAATCAGCTTTTGATATGGAAGCCATCTTGTAAGAACGATGTGAACAGAATGAATGTCCAGAGAATACTAGCCGTGTACACCTAGACTATTCCATTATATGGTGCATCTTTAATGATCGCATACTGTCGTCAAACATCGGTGCTGTTCGGATCAGACAAACGACCAGTCAACCAACCAAGACAGACAGCTGTCTAGCAGGACAGACAGCTGTCTAACAGCTGTCTAACACAGCTGTCTACCACAGCTGTGTTAGACAGCTGTGTTAGACAGCTGTGGAGAGAGGCCTTACAAAGGATAAACAACGTTTTACAGTTGTTAACCTTGATCCTGTTTGAGCTTGTCTGTCAGCACCAGAACGAGTCAATCAAGTCTTCAACGGTGGACATTAAGGTGGAGTTTATGAGTCACGCCAACTTCCCAAAGAATACTCGTGTTTATTGTCTAGTTATTCATGACAGTGTAATGGAATATAAACCTCTAACGGGCATCGTTAGAGCCATTATGTAATAATAGTATGTCATTTATGTATCAATATGTACAACTTAATTAATCCTAATAAATTTTTATTGTATGTAAAGCAGTTGTTTTATTTTTATTTTGTTGCATTTTTATTAACCCCTTTCTGTCTGTCAGTCTAAGCAAAGACTTCGAGCTGTCATGACGTGTTTGTTCAACAGCTGTACAAGCTCAAACAAGATTATCTAAGATACTTGTTGGGCAATCAATTGTCTGTCTTTTATTACACAGCTCTGTCAGTCTAAGTAAAGACTTCGAGCTGTCATGACGTGCTTGTGTGTGTGTTAACAATCAACAACAGCGTCTATATGTTTTGTTTGGTTCAAGTGGATATTAAACAACTGTGTTATTTCTATAACGGGGCCCCATTCAAGACCTCAACATACGTTAGTGTGTGCTAAGTCGTGAAACAAGTATGACGTCTCTTGCTGTATGTAAGTATACTATTATATTATTTATGTTTACATACAAACAATACTTATCAAACAATCCTCGTATATCAAAGTTTAATTTAGTTGTTTTAAATTGAGTTTTGTTACTTGTGTGTTTTTGATCACTCCCTATATAAATTTAGATTCATTCATTCAAAATACAAACACACTAACATAAACAAACACGCCGGCAATAAAACCAAGTCCCCGAGTTTTATTAGGCTATTAAAATAAACTCATTAACATATCTAGATGTAAATACGTTTTTCTTATTGATATAGTTTACTTGAAACGTTTTTGTTATTAAATGATATTAGATAGGTAAATTGGTACGTGTTTTAAATTTCTTTTTACTATAAATAAACAATTGTTTTTAACATTACAGTTCCTATTATTCAATTGGAATGTAATAGAGATACCACCCCTACCTACACACACAAACTCAGCAGCCTCATAAACTCGTTTTATGTAACAGGTTTCTGTTTTATATATATACCCACTGATAACAAACTTTCATCGTATGTCTGAATAGCATGATCGGTTTAGGGGCGTTTGCATATCTTAGTAAGTTGTATGGTTGGGGGTTCAAATCTAATTTCTGGCGAATGCTTTTCTTTCAAAAATCATATTTCAAATTAAATTCAAAATTTCAAATTACCCGCTCAATATATCTTCCTCATATATGTATGTGTGTGACTAAACCGAATGACTGTGTCCAACAGATGTCTCCCCTCGAGCTAGAGAATATTCTCTACACTCTACAACTTTACAAATAGAATGTTCTCTAGCTTGAGGAGTAAGATCTCTGGACACAACAGACAAATTTTCAAACAAATTCAAATTTCCCGCCAAAAACGAAATACCCTAACAAACTTCAATACACCTTAACAACAACAACACAATAAACAAACCAAACAGCTGTGTTTACGAACACCTAACCTTAATAAACAAAATACATAACCTTAATAAACAAACAGATGCATGGTAATCAACACACATGACATAACCTTAATAAACAAATACAAACATAACCTTAATAAACAAACAGATGACACGTGAGCGAACATAACCTTAATAAACAAATACATAACCTTAATAAACAATCGGACAAACACACATGGAGAGCTAACCTGACTTGTAGATATCTATGGACACACAGGTCAGACATCTTGGAATGCTTGTGACGTCATCTCAGGTTAGTTCCATAGAGAGAGAACCCCGGAGTTGCAGCTGTCTCTTACAGGTCAGCCATCTTGGAATGCTTGTGACGTCATCTCAGGTTAGTTCCATAGAGAGAACCCGGCTTGCGACTGTCTATGACAGGTCAGCCATCTTGGAATGCTTGTGACGTCATCTGACAGGTCAGGTGACATTTGACGTTGACACATGTCAGGTCAGGTGACAGCTGACGTTGACAGCTGTCAGGTCAGTGACATTTGACACCTGTCAAATCTGACAGGTCAGCTGTCAACTGTCACAGGTCTGCGCAGGTCAGCGCATGCGCATGATGACTCGCGCATGCGCAGTAAAAAGTGGAGGGGGTGAGCCCAGGTGGGGCACTATCTACTCACATACGTTTCTACTACCAAACTTACCCTAGGTACCGAAATTCAAATCTCTACGTTAAAAGGAAAAAAAACTTATAGGCGTGTAGAGAAAAAAAAATTGGGTGCCACTGGTGATCAGAGGAAAGCACAAGAACAAAATAATTTGTGTGGTTAACAAAACCAATTGAATATTACATACAACGGCTAAGTTTTCTTGGCCATGTGTCCCGTCAAGAGACCTATTATGTTTCTGAGCTGTCCTCTGCTAAGATTTAGCAGCTCATCAGCTCTCTTTGAACTGGGTTCACCAATTATTGACTTCCTATGTCTGAGCCCTGGACAGTCTGTCCAGTACACCTTGTGTTGGTTTCTGACCCAGGACTTAATGGCTCCCCTGGTAGGGCGCCCGTGATGTTTGGAAAACTTTTAGCTTTAGTTCGGGAGGTCAAATATCTGGGAGTGTTCCTGGACCCCAAACTAACATGGGGGTCGCAAATAGAATGAGTAGTAAGGAAGGGAGTAGCGACCCTCTGGCAGCTGCGTCGAGTGATAGGGAGGACCTGGGGACTTAATCCTCGGATCCTTCATTGGATCTACACTGCGATCGTCAGGCCGAGAATCCTTTATGGGGCGTTGGTCTGGTGGTGTGATGTGAACCAAACTACCAGCAGGAAGCTGGCCAAACTCAAAGGCTGGCAATCCTGGGTATCACAGGCGCTATGAGGATGACACCCTCAGCCGCGCTAGAGGTCCTGTTGATGCTGCCACCGCTTCCCATCTGTATCAGAAGGGAGGCTATGGCGTCGCATCTTAGAATGTGAGACTCACGAAACTGGTGCGGAGGGGGAGCAGTAATAGGGCATGCAAGAGTCGCCAAGGAGGTGGAAAAGGAAATTCCGATTTCCGCCATAAAGGTGCGGGATGCCGAGGACGATATTAGGTTGACTAGGCCATACACCCTCAGGATCCCCAGTATGATCAGTGGAGGGAAAATGAGGTTACATTCCAGCCTGCAAGCCTAGTCTGTCTCACCGACGGATTGCGGCTGGAGGACCAACAATCCTCCGGGACAGGAATATACATCGAGGGCCTGGGGGTGCGCGAGAGCTATGCTCTTGGCGCATATACCACAACATTCGAAACAGAGGTGTATGCTATCCTGTCTGTGGCCAATAGACAGGATGTGAAGAGGAGTCCCGAGAAATGTGTGTACATCTGCTCGGATAGCCAGGCGGTCCTCCGGGCAGTCTGCGCAGCCAGAATCAGGTCAACACTGGTTCAGGAGTGCGCTGACGCCCTCTGAGGACTAGCCAGGACAAAGGAGGTGCAACTGGTGTGGGTTCCGGGACACTGTGGCGTAGTGGGGAATGAGGTGGCGAATAATCTCGCAAGACTCGGTTCCCGGCGGCCGTTCTGTGGCCCGGAGCCTGCGATAGGCATAAGTAGGAAGACAGTCTCTGTCGCCTTAGACAGGTGGACCGAGGAAGCAATGGAGAGGCTAGAAGACGGCTCACATTGATAGGCGTAGAGAGGGATCCCATTTGCCAGGAATGTGGCGAGGATGAAGAAACGTCCTACCACTACCTGTGTGAATGCGAGGCTTTTGGGAGTCTTCGAGCAGAATTGTTCGGATCGAGGACTCTGCAGAGGAATCAGGTAAGTACCGTCCAATTGAAGACTCTCACGGCCTTCATCTCGAGGTCGAGGCGTTTTGGCGACAGAACTGAGGAAGAGTAGAGCTTGGTTGCTGGGTTGCCGGAGTTGGCAAAAAGGGCCCATTGTGGCCTACTTGCTTGGTGTTGGCCTCCCCACCACTGCTACTACTACTGACCCTCTCTTCGCGAGAGTGTTAGCTTCTTCATTGCCTTTGACCCCCGAGTGACCCGGCACCCAGCTAAGGGTGAAGACCGATAATTGCGACCTTGAATATGGCAATAATCTACACCTGATACAAGGAATCCAAAACATAATATTAAGAACTATAAACAAGAATCGATTTTCAGCGCACATTGTTCCTCTTAATGTAAGTCAATTGTTTCAGTCGGAATCAATATTGTTTCACTATGGAACGTTAAAAGGGATATATTTGCATAGTAGAAGTAAAACGAGGAATCAAGGAATAGGACGATACAATTACCAAGGATCGGCAAAACTATAAGCCAGAAAAAAGCCACATTGTATCTATTAAGCTTTTTAATATGTTGACAAAAGTCCTCAAGTCGCTAAATACAGGTAAATATACTAGTAAGAAGAGATTGAAAAGGTTTACGAGTTGAATAATTCCAATTTGGCTATCACTGTCGGCACTTATTTTTTCCCCCTTTAGGGCTTGTCCGCGCCTTTGTTGGCACAGCAGCCTTTGGCTTATTGTGCATGCGCTTTGTCTTTTCTACTCCACTCCTTCCAAAATCACTGTGCCTTGAACTAGTCTACACAGCAATTGGTAGGGTGAAGTTTTATATTGCTCTGTCTCCGGTCTAGACTGTCCGTAGATCAGTTGTCTTTTGCGGTCCAGAGCTGTACACTCGCACAAGATGTGCTGGGCTGATTCCTCTCCCTCGTCGCAGAGTCTGCATGCCAGGTCCCCCTCGAACCGCCCGATTTTATGCAGGTGTTTCTTGACAGCTATGTGTCCTGTCAAGATATATATATATATATATATATATATATATATATATATATATATATATATATATATATATATATATATATATATATATATATATATATATATATATATATAACATACGAGATTTTAGATTAGGTTTTGAAACGTGAAACTTTCTGATCTGAAACTCCTGCCAGATCAATGGAAACTCTAATTCTGAAAAGTTAATTAGCTGGACCTATAACTTGACATTTGAAAATTCTTACATTAGTAACTGTTACATTTAAAGATTTAAATACACTTCAAGTTGTGGAGTGCCTTAGGGTTCCAGCCTGGGATCACTTTTATGTTTATTATTTATAAATAACTAAGACAGTAGATTACAAGTAATGAGACTTTATTATGCAACAGAGTGCGTAAACTACTAGATGACTGTCTCACACTAACTTTTAATATGATGCTGATAACTGTATTGTGTCTTCTTTATTTTTACAGAAATCTCTTTGCATGGAAATCAACGCCATCATCCTCATCAAATAGTTCGAGTGTGTGGAAACTTTTTAGTAAAACAACCAATGACAGCACTGCAAACTCACCTCAACATCAGGTTGTCGCCAGCTCAACTGCCCTTATCCAACATCCAAGGTCATTATCAAATTTTATTATTAACTTATAGCAGTTGGATACAATTTTTAACTTTCTCCTATTTAGGAGATAGCGGTTACAATTACATATGAAATTTGGGAAATAGTTGGTATTTAGGAAGAAAAGATTTTGAAAAATTATTGTTTTATTATCGTAATCAGTCTGTACGTATTTTCACCGGTTCAGTATACCTAGGCAACTTTTTTTTAATCGATTTAATTCATCCACTCATTAAACCAACTTTTTTTTAGAACTCCAAATTTGTTTTGCTAAATCTTTTGATAAGCACTTGGAGAACCCAAATCACCACAACACATTTAAAAAACCTGACGATCGTTTCACTAACCACGTTAGCGTCATCAGAGGATGAATAATTCTGAATATCTTATATCCACAACTCTATTTATATTCTTCTGCAGTTTGTCGGCCACTAATGATTTAGGGAGGTTTAAAGACACCAAAATTGACTTATTTCGTTTGGCGGAAATATATATATTATCTATCGGATGTGTTTCTGCCGGTATTTATTTTATAAAGCAATCTTATCAGGAGACTACTCGTAGGCGGCAGAGCGAAATTCATACATTTTTTATTACTATATTTAGCAATATATATACTTTCGAAGGCGTTTAACCGTCCTGGTTGTCTAACATTATTTTATTAATTTTAGATTCTCCTCATGATAATTATCCCAAATATGTCGGATGATGGAATATCTATCTATAGTGCCGTATTTTAATTGTACTAAATGTTGTTTGAATCTAATTTCAGTAGATCTTTTTACTTGTCCGACTTATTTAAGATCATTAGGCATGAGCCACAATAGACCTTATGGTCACGGTGGAGGGACCGGTATGGCCCACTCACATTCAAACCTAACCTAACCTATTTAAGATCACAATCTTTACAACTTATTTAATAAATTCCTGACATTTTGGCCGTGCTATCCTTGTCTTTTGGGTTACCTAGCAAGTTTTTAAAGTAGTTTTTGTCGAAAATGTTAGTTGCAAATTGGATTTTTTTTTAATGCTATCTGGACCCCTTGTGTAGCGAGGTTCAAATGGTAAGCAAACAAAGTTTTTTTTCTGCTTTCTTTCTTCTAAAAGTCGTTGATTCCACTAACATTTTCTTTGTTTTCTGTTTCTCAACTAGGCAAGCAGTGTATCTGTTAAATTCGGCCATATAATTCCGACATTTCTGTGGCTTTATCTTTTGTATTACCTAACAAATTTCTTAAATTATTTTTTGTCGAAAAAGTTAGCTCCAAATCTGTTTTCTTAAGAATGGTCTCGAGACCGCTTGTAATACGCAGTTCTAAAGGTAGGCAAACAAATTTTTTCTCTATTTTATCTTTCCTGAATGCAGTGCCTGTCGCTAACATTTTCTTTGTTCTGTGTCTATTAATGAATTTTTCCACTAAACAATCCGAATATCTGTTGTACTTGGCCACGTTTTAATGTACTCTAATTCAATATTATATCTACTTTTACTTCATTTTATTAATCTATTTATAACCCTGTTGATGTTAAAAAAATGATTAGCATGGCTTTAAATTTTGATTTTGACATCGTTGCTTTTTAGTGAATTTTTATTTAAAAAAATTCACTAATAGAGAGGTATCGATGGAGAGACTTTGAAAAAAATTTTCAAATCTATATATATATATATATATATATATATATATATATATATATATATATATATATATATATATATATATATATATATATATATATATATATATATATATATATTCGGTTTTTGTATAAAATTTTAAAAATTTGGTATGAACATGGAAAGTAAATGAAGAATGATGATGAGAAAGTAATGATGGATGTGTAAAGATTAATAGTAAATGAAGGCAGTGATTGGAAATGTAAGATGGAAGAAAAAATGGTATAAAAAGTTTATTTAAAATGGTTTGTCAAAATTAGAAGTATGTCATCTTTGGCAAACGCAGTGTCAAGTATTTTTAGAATAAACAGTTTAAGTTATGTCACTATATACAACACAAGTCAAAATGGACTTACTGTATAGACGTATTGTGTAATTTTAGCCAATAAAGTGTGTGTGTGTGTGTGTGTGTGTGTGTGTGTGTGTGTGTGTGTGTGTGTGTGTGTGTGTGTGTGTGTGTGTGTGTGTGTGTGTGTGTGTGTGTGTGTGTGTGTGTGTGTGTGTGTGTGTGTGTGTGTGTGTGTGTGTGTGTGTGTGTGTGTGTGTGTGTGTGTGTGTGTGTGTGTGTGTGTGTGTGTGTGTGTGTGTGTGTGTGTGTGTGTGTGTGTGTGTGTGTGTGTGTGTGTGTGTGTGTGTGTGTGTGTGTGTGTGTGTGTGTGTGTGTGTGTGTGTGTGTGTGTGTGTGTGTGTGTGTGTGTGTGTGTGTGTGTGTGTGTGTGTGTGTGTGTGTGTGTGTGTGTGTGTGTGTGTGTGTGTGTGTGTGTGTGTGTGTGTGTGTGTGTGTGTGTGTGTGTGTGTGTGTGTGTGTGTGTGTGTGTGTGTGTGTGTGTGTGTGTGTGTGTGTGTGTGTGTGTGTGTGTGTGTGTGTGTGTGTGTGTGTGTGTGTGTGTGTGTGTGTGTGTGTGTGTGTGTGTGTGTGTGTGTGTGTGTGTGTGTGTGTGTGTGTGTGTGTGTGTGTGTGTGTGTGTGTGTGTGTGTGTGTGTGTGTGTGTGTGTGTGTGTGTGTGTGTGTGTGTGTGTGTGTGTGTGTGTGTGTGTGTGTGTGTGTGTGTGTGTGTGTGTGTGTGTGTGTGTGTGTGTGTGTGTGTGTGTGTGTGTGTGTGTGTGTGTGTGTGTGTGTGTGTGTGTGTGTGTGTGTGTGTGTGTGTGTGTGTGTGTGTGTGTGTGTGTGTGTGTGTGTGTGTGTGTGTGTGTGTGTGTGTGTGTGTGTGTGTGTGTGTGTGTGTGTGTGTGTGTGTGTGTGTGTGTGTGTGTGTGTGTGTGTGTGTGTGTGTGTGTGTGTGTGTGTGTGTGTGTGTGTGTGTGTGTGTGTGTGTGTGTGTGTGTGTGTGTGTGTGTGTGTGTGTGTGTGTGTGTGTGTGTGTGGGTGCGTGGGTGCGTGGGTGCGTGCGTGCGTGCGTGCGTGCGTGCGTGCGTGCGTGCGTGCGTGCGTGCGTGCGTGCGTGCGTGCGTGCGTGCGTGCGTGCGTGCGTGCGTGCGTGCGTGCGTGCGTGCGTGCGTGCGTGCGTGCGTGCGTGCGTGCGTGCGTGCGTGCGTGCGTGCGTGCGTGCGTGCGTGCGTGCGTGCGTGCGTGCGTGCGTGCGTGCGTGCGTGCGTGCGTGCGTGCGTGCGTGCGTGCGTGCGTGCGTGCGTGCGTGCGTGCGTGCGTGCGTGCGTGCGTGCGTGCGTGCGTGCGTGCGTGCGTGCGTGCGTGCGTGCGTGCGTGCGTGCGTGCGTGCGTGGGTGGGTGTGTGTGTGTGTGTGTGTGTGTGTGTGTGTGTGTGTGTGTGTGTGTGTGTGTGTATCCATCCGATAACTCAAAAATAATTGACCGATTTTGATGAAACTTGGCAAGTGCTTTTCTTTTATTAATGGCTTGGATGAGTTTGTTAGCCAGGAAAATCGTACGGGAAAATTTTCAGCTTTCTTTCGGAAAAAATTGTTTCTCCGAAAATTACAAATCTGTTTTAATGAAATGTACTGAATATATTGCTTTCGGTGAGACCTTACTACTTGCCAAAATTCAATTTTCTAAGTTTATAGAAAATTGAGTTATTCAAATTTTGAATTTTCTTTCGAAAAAAAAATTTTTTTCCGAAAATTACCAAGTTCTTTCAATGAAATTTGGTGGATATGTTGCCTTAGGAAAGACCTTACTAAGTACCAAAATTAAACTTTTTAAGTTTATAGAAAATTGAATTATTGAAATTTGAAACATTTAATAAAAATTCACTACCATAACGCACTTGCTGCTCCCAAACTTTTTTTAAAGGTGATACTGCTTTCTCTTGATTTTATTTATCGACAATATCGCCTAGACCTATTTTATGCTATGGACCTGCTTGTATGTACGTTTATTATATTTAAAAGGGGAATAAATTATATTGTTATTAAAATTTGTTTTCCTCTGTGTGTGTTTTTTAGGCCGTCTAATTTACCTGCCAAAACTTGGGAAGAAGAACAGAGACATAGGGAAGAATACAAGGCCATAATCGCTGCTGCCAAGAAGAAAGAAGCTCAAAATACTTTAATTAAACAGAAACAACAAAAACTACAGCTTCAGCTGGAAGAGCAACAAGCAATTTCCACCAAACACTTTGTACAAAATGTGCTACCTAACTGGGAAGTCATGTAAGTTGAGTCACCTAATCATATTTTTTTCAGTATGCCACAACAAATTAATAGGTTAGCATAAGCCAATCGGAAAGGGAATAAGTTATGCACAAATATTGATTTTTTATTAATTAAATTTCCATATAAATCAGTTTAACAAACAGTTCTGAACAATGACATTATAATTTATAAGAGATAATATTTGACTCAGTATACTTTCTTGAGGTACACCCAAATGAATTATTCGTTGATTCACATGGTTTTTTTTTCAAGTTGATCTATTGAGTAGCTTTGAAACTCATCTCAAGAAACCCTTTTTAAGTCCCAGTGCACCTGGAAAGGTAGAACATCGTATTCACCTTCTCCTAGACAAAGTAATATATCTCTCAGTTTCGTTCTTAACCCTTGAACATTTGGATAATAAAACTTTAACAAACTATTACTTTATCTCGAATTATCACTTGTAAAAACACATATCACCATCATTCTGTGCCCAAATGAAGCGAATTAATATACACTCAGTTCCTTCACTATTGCCTACTGATTCGCAGAGTTTTTTGGGATGGTCGAAGCATCTACTTGCAGATTGACAGCTGGCATCCTTTTTTGGCTACGGGGCTGTTTAAAAATTCAAACTGCCACTCATTCATACAATTGATTTGGATTCAACAACTCTTGGACGTGACATCTTTTAATTGTAATTTTAAATAAACTATATATATATATATATATATATATATATATATATATATATATATATATATATATATATATATATATATATATATATATATATATATATATATATATATATATATATATATATATATATATATATATATATATATATATATATATATATATATATATATATATATATATATATATATATATATATATATATATATTAATATTTTTGATCTCCCGAAATCGTATTATTATGAAATTTGACAGCTGGCCTGAATAGGCTGCTGCAAGTTTAAATGAAATATTTACAAAATGGCGGCATTTCCGGAAATACCGGAAATCGGCACCATATTGGTTTTTTTAAATGGGAATACTCCATTTTGATTCCATGCCTGGATTCTACATTAAATTCTGAGTTCAGAACATCCCAGTTGTCAACACTTATTTGTCATAGTTTTTGGCATATGTCACATTTTTCGCAAAAAAATTGAAGTTGCAGGGGTCCATTAAGAAATTCATAGCTCCTAAACAAACGTTTGACCCATTATTTGCATCATTACCGATACCTTTGTTATGTTTCATGCGCCTACTGCGATTTTTCAGTTTACAATCAAAAAATGTCAAAAACTTAATTTTTTCAAATTGCTTTGCACTCTTCTCCTGACTCGTCTGTTTCAGACATCTTACAATAGAGGCATATTCACTAGTAACTGGAAAACTGCTCGAGTACAACCCGTCCCCAAGAAAGGATCCAAAGCGCTTCCTAGCAACTACAGTCCTATTTCCCTCCTTTCAGCCGTCTCTAAAGTGATGGAAAAGTATATAAACACCGAATTACTAAAATTTATTGAAAAACACAGTCTAATCCACGACCGGCAGTATAGATTCCGTCAGCGCAGATCAAGTGCCAATCTCTTTTCCTTTGTCACCCATTCTTGGAACAAGTCTATGGAACTATACGGTGAATCCCAGATTGTTGCTCTAGACATAATCAAAGCATTTGACCAGGTCTGGCATGCAGTGCTGCTTTATAAATTTCTCGCAATGGCCTACCAGCAAAACTCTGTACCTGGACAGCAAATTTCCTCTTCAACCGGAGCATTTCTGTTATCGTGGATGGCCATTCCTCTAAACTGTATCCAATTAATGCAAGAGTCCCTCAAGGTTCAGGTTTAGCCCCTACTTTGTTTCTTCTCCACATCAATGACCTCCTCTCTAGCACATCCAACCCAGTTCACAGTTACGTGGACGACAGCACCCTTCACTCAAATATACAATATTCTAAGCCTGTCTCTTTAGCCCAATTAGATGAGGATCGCAGACTCATGGAGGTTTCTGTCTGTGGATCTCCAAAAAATATTAGACTGGGGAAGTAGAAATCTTGTACAATTCAACTCCACCAAATATCAATCCTGCCGTCTATCTCATAAGAGATACACCAGCCCTAGACCCATCACAATGAACAACCAAGTTATTCAAAGTAATGAGTCCTTTTCGCTTGTTGGCATTTCTGTGGATCGAAATCTCAATTGGCACCAACATGTCACATCAGTTGCAGAAGCGGCTGTTAAGAAATTAGGTTTCTTCTTCCGGGCTCACAAATATTTTTCACCAGCTAATCTCTATACCTTATATACCTTACAAATAAGGCCAAACCTCGAATACTCCTCCCACATCTGGGGTACCGCTGCCACTTCTACGCTTGCTATCCTGGACTCCATTCAGAAGAGAGCTATACGTCTCATCGGTGACCCTACCCTCACCCAAAGGCAGCCATCCCTTGCCCACCGACGTGCGGTTGGTGACCTCTCTCTCTTTTACAGATATCTGCACGGGCACTGCTTGGAGGAGCTTTCTGCCATAGTTCCTCCACCTGCTGCCCCTAACAGATCTACCAGGGGAACAGAACGAATGCACCCTTTTACTGTCCATGTCACCAGACATAGAACATCTTGTTATGCCCGCTCTTTTGTCCAGAGGACTTCAAAGTTGTGGAATTCCTTGCCGGCACATGTTTTTCCTTCTCCTCCGAACCTCCAAACCTTCGAATCTAGAATTAACAAGTTGCCTCTTTCCTCCTTGTCGACACCCACGGTACGGTAGTATCGAGGCTGTGAGCCCTAGTGGTGTGTTGTTGAAATAAAAAACAAAACAAAAAGCAGCTACCATTTATGATGCCAGAAATCAATGTAAAATTAAATTTAAGACCAACTTTTATTTGACAATTTGACTCCTGTTTTGGAGCCATTTTCAAGAGGTTAAGGAAATATGAAAGGAAATTAAGTCAAATACCTTACGACACATTTGTATAATATGGTGAAGATTAATTGAACTTAGGGAAAGGGTTTATTTACTATCACTATCACTATAAATGAAACCTGGCTATTTAGTTTAAGACCTATATTAAATATAATTCAAATATAAGCAACAATTGTTTATAGTAGGACCTTACTTAACTGCACCTCCAGTAAACGAAGCGTTAGATCTTGCGCAAAAACACCTCAAATGAATATGGCTTAATTTATCCTTACAGTAAATGACAAAGGTTTCCTTCTCTTCAAGGTTATGACAAAATAAATCTGATATAGCTTTAGCCTACTTTTAAAATATAATTTTCAATCAAGTCCCTTATCCTGGCCTTTAAGGGATAATAGTTTATGAGTCCTTCTCCGTTACTGTCTCTTGGGACTAACTAGAATCGTCCCCTGAAGTGGGCACCCCTTCAGAGGATAAATGTCTTATCTATGATACTCTAATTTCTCATCCCCCAACTATTAAACTTACAATTACATCCCTGACTAAAACTATTCTATGTATCCCTTGAACATAAAATCACCCTTTCTAAATTAGTTACAGTTATCAAAATCTGAGGACCGTTAGGATTGGTTATTGGTTTGGTAATTCTCAAATACAGCTACCATGTATGTCTATTTATCTTGACAAGAAAAAAATATATATCCATATAATATCTATATCAACATAGTCTCCTTTGAGCTCTATACACTTCGTTCAACGTTTCTCCAATTTTTTTATCCCTTCCAAAAAATAGAATTTGTCGAGGTCCTCAAAATAGGTTTTTGTTTGTGAGATGATTTCATCATTGGAGTCAAATCTCTTTCCGTCGAGCCATTTCTTTAAGTTTGGAAACAAGAAATAGTCAGTCGGGGCTAAATCTGGAGAATAGGGCGGTTGAGGGAGCAATTCGTAGCCCAATG
Source organism: Tillus elongatus (assembly GCA_964006375.1). Classification (NCBI taxonomy): domain Eukaryota; kingdom Metazoa; phylum Arthropoda; class Insecta; order Coleoptera; family Cleridae; genus Tillus; species Tillus elongatus. The sequence continues at coordinate 7,419,797 of OZ023263.1, forward strand.
TATGCAATGGTGCCATGGAGACTACACATATGTGCACCCTTGCATTGTCTTGGTGGAAAATAACTTTTTTCTTGGCGGTCGTTTTTTCTTCAAATCGTCATTGAATCGGTCCAATAAGTTGGTATAATATTCGCCATTGATTGTTCTTCCCTTTTGAAGGTAATCAATGTGGATTATACCGCGTGCATTCCAAAAAATGGTCGCCATGACTTTATTGGCTCACAAACCCACATTGGCCTTCTTCGGCGCCGATTCGTACGGAGAAAGCCACTGTTTTGACTGCTGCTTGGTCTCTAGTGTGTTGTGGTGAGTCCATGTTTCGTCCACGGTCCAACGGCGCAAAAACTCGTCCCTATTGCGTTTGAACAAAGCCAAACACTCCTTTGAAGTTGTCACATGATTGTGTTTGTGGTCGATTGTGAGCAAACGCGGCACCCATCTTGCGGATAGCTTTCTCATACCCAAGTGATCATGCAAAATCGAAACCACTGAGCCATGTGATATGCCTATGGCTTCCACAATCTCCCGCAATTTCAATCTCCGATCGGCCAACACTATATCGTGATTTTTTTCAATTGTTTCGGATGTAGCGACCTCAACTGGGCGTCCAAAATGTTCAGCGTCATTTGTGCTTGTACGGCCGCAACGAAATTCAGTTAACCACTTTTTTACCATGGTAATTGATGGTGTAGAGTCCCCATAGTATTTATCAAGCTTAGCCTTGGTTTGAGTGATGGTTTTTTTTCACAAAAAAATGTTTGATGAGTACACAAAATTCACTTTTTTTCATTTTCGTGATAACTCAAGAGGTTGTCTGCTTTCAATGGATATCTAACAAACTAAATGACGTAGCTTGTTCAAAATTTGACAGGAGTCAACTGACAGGTGCTTGTTGACAGGAGCAGTGTTTCCCTTCCTGTGAAGAGGGCGAAAATTAAAAAAGTCGCGGAATTATTGACCTGCCCTCGTATCTAAACCTAAATGAAGCAACTCAGTCCTTTAACGCCCATACCTATATTTTCACTCCATCTGATGTGTTGGTCAGGTCAGGTCTGATCAGGCCAACTTAAAGAACACCTATAATCAAGGTTTCATTTTATAAACACCTCTATATAGGTCGTTACATAATTACTTTTGTTTGTGGTTTTGCAATTTTAAAGGAGATACTCTTGTGGCACAGGTTGCTATGTGTGTCAGCCTGCAAAGTTAGAGGTCTTGATTTTGATTCCGGGGCTGTCCAACAAGAAGCGCACGTTGTCTGGAAAATTGTAAAATGACTAAATATTGATCGAAGAATTATACTAATGGCCTGAGATACCCCAGCCATTAATATATATATATATATATATATATATATATATATATATATATATATATATATATATATATATATATATATATATAATTATATTTTTAAATGAGGCTGCCTACATATAACTTATAATTTATAACATTGCAGGTCTACACAAAAGCGCACCAGAGACCTTTGGTGGCAAGGTCTCCCCTCAAGTGTCCGAGGTAAAGTATGGCGATTGGCTATCGGCAATGAACTGAATGTCACACCACAACTGTACGAGATCTGCATGGCACGCGCGCAGAACCGTTTGAACAGCCCTCAAGCCTCCCAGTTTGAGCTCAGCATGATAGACCAAGAAAGCAGCATGGATGTGATACAACTCGACATTTCTCGGACCTTCCCTCACCTATGTATATTCCAAGAGGGAGGTCCCTACTCAACCGTCCTTCATTCCCTGTTAGCCGCTTATGTTTGCTACAGGCCTGATGTAGGTTATGTTCAGGGCATGTCTTATATAGCTGCCATATTGATCCTGAACATGGAGCCGTACGATGCTTTTATTTGTTTTGCTAATCTGTTGAACCAGCCGCTGCATCTGTCTGCTTTTACGCTAAATCAGGCACAGATGCGTGCGTACTACGATGCTTATAACGAAGTGTTCAGTTATAATTTGCCGAAACTGTATTCGCACTTCAACCAGTCTGGACTTACTCCGGATTTGTATTTGTTGGACTGGATCTATACGATATTTGCTAAGGCTATGCCGCTGGATGTTGCATGTCGTGTCTGGGATATATTTCTTAGAGATGGTTATGAGTTCATTTTTAGAACTGCTTTAGGTAAGTACTGACAGTTTACTACACTTTGTTTATTTCTTTCCAGCATTAATTTTACAAAATCATGCAAACGTCCCGTTCTTTAATTATAATACAAAAAATATACACAATTCGTTTATAGAGTCTGTGGAATAGTCTTAACATAGATCATAAAAAATATTATTATTGGCTAAAAAACTAATTTACAGGGTACCCAGCGACCTGGAAAACCTGGAAAATTCAGGGAATGTGAAATACCCCCTAAAATGTCATGGAAATCATTCAGTAGACCTGGAAATTATCTATTTGTAAAATTTCATCACTAGCAGATGTATTTTTATTATGATTTCATATATATTATATGAATTTTCTCACATAAATAGTTTTCTCATATTCATTGATTGTTGTTGCCCTTACTTGGTGAAACTTGTCCAAACTGCATACAGACTTGGAGAATACTTCTCTGGCTTCACTGTTGGTTTTTGTAGGTGAAGGACGTAGCCAGCACGTGAGCTAACTGGAGCAAGTGGCCCTTCGGATTCTGGAAGTTCTAGGATGTTCTTCAATGCTTCTGTGACTATAGTTTCGCTGCTTGACAGCATTTTCAGACAGATTAAAATTGAATTAGTACGAAATCATGTCAACTACAAATAAATATCTGTTGCTATGTTATGATATGATGTTTTGATCAAAAATTTTTTATCAAATTGAAAATAAAATGAAACACAGATGACAGATGAGGTTTTCAAAATGTCTATGTGATGTATGTCAGTATTTAACATAAAAATAGAACTAGCCTATAATAACTATGATAACAGTTACAACAATAAAATAACTAAACAATAACAGCATAAAAGCAGTCTATACAACGAAAATATCGACATAAATCAACTCATTATTTTATTACAACTTTTTTGAAAGAATAGTTAAATTTATTTTCTTTGACATATTTAATTAGAAAGAAGAATATCCAAGAAAGGGGAATTCATTAAATCAGTTTGTTCGTTTAAAACAAGGTCAAACTTCTAGAAATTTTAACACCCGATACAAAGAACATATTTCTGCATTTAGAAATAACCACCCTGACAAATCTACATTTGCAAAACATATTATTGATACCGAACATAGACCTACAATTAATAACCGCATACAACCACTACATTTTTATAATGACAAACGTAAACTAGACTTTTTTGAAGCTTTAGAAGTCAAAAGGGACATAAAAGACAATAACTACCTTGTTTTAAACGAGCAAACTGATTTAATGAATTCCCCTTTCTTGGATATTCTTCTTTCTAATTAAATATGTCAAAGAAAATAAATTTAACTATTATTTCAAAAAAGTTGTAATAAAATAATGAGTTGATGTATGTCGATATTTTCGTTGTATAGAGACTGCTTTTATGCTGTTATTGTTTAGTTATTTTATTGTTGTAACTGTTATCATAGTTATAGGCTAGTTCTAGTTTTTATGTTAAATATTGACATACATCACATAGACATTTTGAAAACCTCATCTGTCATCTGTTTCATTTTATTTTCAATTTGATAAAAAATTTTTGGTCAAAACATCATATCATAACATAGCAACAGATATTTATTTGTAGTTGACATGATTTCGTACTAATTCAATTTTAATCTGTCTGAAAATGCTGTCAAGCAGCGAAACTATAGTCACAGAAGCATTGAAGAACATCCTAGAACTTCCAGAATTCGAAGGGCCACTTGCTCCAGTTAGCTCACGCGCTGGCTACGTCCTTTACCTACAAAAACCAACAGTGAAGCCAGAGAAGTATTCTCCAAGTCTGTATGCAGTTTTCTCATACCTAGGAAAGTATATCTTGATAACAATGTGTCTTACCTTGGGTACCAATATCACTTAAATCCGCCAATGAACGCAGCGTATGCCACATCATGCGCCAATATACATAGCGTCTTTTTCATCTATCTCAAACAGGTCACATATGTACATCTCACTTAGAGTGTTCTTCCTTGAATGCATAAAATGCAAAATGCGTTTAAGGTATTGGCTGGGTAGAGCTGTGCTGTGAATGTGTTTATGCTATTTACCCTTTATGATCATATTGAAAGTTGCAAAAATTTGGCATTTGTATATGGCATGTGTAAACAGTATCTTTGTTTCATTTTTTCAGCGCATTTTCATAAATAAAATTTCGCTTTTAGAGAGGTAACGGCTTTCGAATTAAAAAAAAAGGTGCGAATCTGAGTTTTTGGAACCGATTTCTGAGAAATATCCAAATTTATATACACGAATAACATGGTTTGCGAATTTTCTACGCCACCTAGAGACTTCTGGTTTGTTGCATCACACTGTAAAATTCTTTCCGGGGGCTAAGTTCGTCAGCCAGTTATGAAATTCAAGTTTTTCCATGAAAAAATTGCAAATGTTCTTCTCGAAAATGCTATATGTTATTAATTTAAAGGAGTTCAGCATACTTATGTTTTTGATTATGTAAGTTTTTTATTATCATAAAAAAAGTATTCAGGTATGTGTGTTTTTTATTGCGAGTATTATGAAAAATGTACTCGAGCAGTCTCCTTCTCAACAACTAGGAGTTTTGACACCTATCCAAGGTCATCAATTTTTTCCTATAAACACTTTCTATCTAGGTGCTACCCCACAAACATTTTCAGTATTTCCTGAACTACTCCATGCTAAATTTAAATTAAAATAAGTTACAATTATAAAGTTATAAAATCAATATAAAGCTTTTTGTGTCCTGCAATTTCATTTTAATTTTACTATTTGTTACCGAAAGATCACAAATAACAATAAAGAATGCTAAGAAAAATACTTTAATATGTATAATTTCTAAACATCAGTATGTCTGGGTTTGACATGATTAGAACATTGTGTGATGTACGACAGGGTCGCCATCTCGTTGCGGAACCAGGTAGTATGTTGTCACGACAACTCCAAATAACACAAAGTGTTAAAAAATAGATACTATGTACAACCAACTAACAATTTTGTAAATTGTCAGCTCTGGCCCATTTCTTCGCTAATATAGGGACAATATAGGTAAGGCTGGATATATTCTCACCATAATTAGAACCGCAGACCGGTTTCTCTCTAATTAGAGCTCGTCAGTGTGGTATATTAATTACAGCGAGAACACACCTATAAAGTAATATGGCTGTGGTAGCCTAGTCTAATTATGGTGAGAACACATCTACCCTTACATACATTGTCTGTATATTAGACATGGGCCAGGGCTAACAATTTACAAAATTGTTAGTTGGTTGTACACAGTCTCTATTTTATAACATTTTGTGTTATTTGGAACTATCGTGACACACACTACCTGGTTCTGCACGAAGATGGTGACCCTTTCGTACACCTCATAATGTTCTAAGAGACTGGCTACCAGAGCCGTATTACTTTATAGGTGTGTTCTCGCCGTAATTAGTATGCTGTACTGACGAGCTCTAATTAGAGCGAAACCAGTCTGTGGTTATAATTATGGTGAGAATACATCTAGCCTTACATTTTTGACATGATTAAAGGAACATTATTTAAAGGCTTTTCTACTAGACAATGTTTTAATTTTTTTAAACGCTACGCGTTTCGGTTCATCTGAACCATCTTCAGGGGTTAAAAACTTTTCTGTTTGTATTACAGAAACTGCACTGTATGAAGAATTGTCAAAGTGTAAAGTTCATCTATTGTCTTCAGATTTCCAGACAAAATTAACATTAAACGGCGGAAAAACAGCACTTCCAGACGTGAAGTGGCGAGATGATGAATATAAACGCCTTATTTTTTACAAAGCAGCTGTGCAGAACAGTTCAAGGCACAATGATCTTGAAACGGATGGAGTAGAAAAGTCATAGCAGATGCACAATAAGCCAAAGGCTGTGGTGCTATCAGGGCGGAAATCGCGGACTGGCCCTAAGGGGGAAAAACCCCCTGAAGATGGGTCAGTTTTATTTATTTATTGAATATGTGCCCAACAGGATAATCCCATTAATGGGGCACCAAACAAAAAGAACAATATGAACAAAAATTACTTCCAAAAACAAAACTAAAATACTGTGGAAAACATCACAAGGCAAAAATTACACAAAACGGTACATGTAATGGTCTTAATAACCGACAAAGTAAGATATAGCCACCCTACGAATAACCACAGCTTTACCTGAATAGAAGTCGCACAGGTTTGAAATGTCATTAAAGTCAGAGCTCATTGTATACAAAGGTGATTTCATATACAAGTTAGTCCTTGGTATTGGAGGCTTAAACACTCTTACCACTCTTGATGCAGCTCGTGGAAATGAGAAATTTAACTGCATCAATAAGTCTGGACAATCGACTTGACCATGAAACAAGTTATGCAGGAACATCACAGATGCAAACTGGGTACGCCAACTTGCATCAGCAATTGGCCATGATCGCATCCCCTCTGTGGGTAGCTACCAGATTCCCTATATACAAGGTGTCTTAAAAACTTACGCTGAACATCTAGAGCACCAATTTGAACACTATAAAAGGGATCAAAAACCAAGCTACAATATTCAAGCCTCGATCGAATGTAAGCAAAATAGAGAATTTTCAAGCTGTCCAAATTGGAAAATGATGTGCCATTTCTCATAATGAATCCCATCAAGTTCAAACAGGATGCTGTAATTGTTTGAATATGTCTAATGAAACTTAAATGTTCATCATATACAATGCCAAGATCCTTGTGAGTTTCAGTGGTAGCCAATGGTACACCACCCACTTTGTAGAGAAAAGCTATACGGCTGGTTTTTCTAGTGTATGTCATCACTCCACGCTTCGAGACATTTAATTCAAGTCTGTTCTCAACACACCACAGCTGTAAGTTGTTAAGGACCACCTGGAGTCTTGAACAGTCACCAATATTGTGAACACTGGAGTATAATTTGAGATCATCAGCAATTAATAGATGATTGCCAGAAATTACAGAGCTTATGTCGTTGATAAATAAGAAAAAAGAGGAGTGTGCCCAGATTGGAACAGGGACGGAACTAGCAATGAAGGGTACAGACTTAAATCCATTATAAAAATCTCGGGACGCAGCAAGTGCGTTATGGTAGTGAATTTTCATAAAACTATTTTTTAATAGCAATAATGTGTGTTTTTTTTAAGAAAGCAGGCATCAAATTTGGTTACCAGTATAATCTATATAGTAAAAACAATGTGCCATGTTTCATCAAAATAACTTTATTGTTTGAAAATGTAGAAAAATTTCCAAAAGTAAACTTAAAGTGTTCCCGAAAAAACTCGTTTTTTTGGTCAACCTTATAGGTTAATAGCAAATTGAGCTATTCAAATATTAAGCATTTGATCAAAATTCGCTACCATAACGCACTTACTGCGTCCAGAATTTTTGTTCTTACAAACATGCATTATATTTCGATGGAAAATAATGCAATAACATAAGGCGTGTTTGATTAAAAAAAAAAGAAAATTTGTATCACCAACGACTTATGGGCCACCCTGTGATTGTAGAAATAATTTTTTAAGATGTAGCTTAAGACACCCTATAATTAATATATACAATTTTTTTTCATATCTCGTATAATAACAGATATATTGAGCTTTATTGATTTTTTTACGAAAATTCTACAAAAATTATATACTATTAACGATAAACTCTATAGCTAAGACTACTGCCAAGCGTCAGAGAAAGGGTCTATTTGAAATAAATTTTCTGGAAACATTTTAGTAAAATGAAGGACAATGACGGTTGAAACTAAGACTTCAGGGTTTGTAAAACATTCTTCTTGAGACATTTTATTTCCATAGCCCGTATTAGATTCAAGTTATTTTCCTAAATGTTGCCAATTTTGACGTTTAAATCGCAACTTTGACGTTTTGTGAAAAACCCCAATTTATTTTTGTTTAAATGCCTATAACTTTTTTGTCTTTTGAGCTACAGAGCTAAATTTTGGTAGACAACTTGCTTATAATGATATAAACCCGCGTATAAAATTTGGTTGCCCTTACTTTGTTAATTTTGGAGATATAAATTTTTTTCGAAAAAAAAACACAAAATTTTCCGGGAAAACCTCGTCGGATTTTCCTGGATAACGAACATATCCAAGCTACTTGCAAAAGGAAGGTACTCACCAATTTTGACGTTTAAAATCGCGATTTTGTCGTTTTGAGGAGAACCCAAATTTATTTTTCTTTGAATGCCTGTAACTTTTTTGTCATTTAACCTACGGAGCTAAATTTTGGTAGGTGACTTGCCTCTAATGATATAAACCTGCGTATGAAATTTGATTGCCCTTACTTTGTTAATTTTGGAGATATAAATTTTTTTCGATTTTTTTCGAAAGAAAACACAAAATTTTCCGGGAAAACCTTGGCGGATTCTCCTGGCTAACGAACTTATCCAAGCGACTTGCAAAAGAAAGGTATGTGCCAAATTTTATCAAAATCGGTCCATTATTTTTTAAGTTATAGGTGTGACACACACACACACACACACACATATATATATATATATATATATATATATATATATATATATATATATATATATATATATATATATATATATATATATATATATAAACATATAAAGTCCGAAACTGACCTCGGATTTGGGTTCCGGGGGTCCTAAATAGCGCTCATTTGAAGAAATTTTTTCCAAATTCGAAAGTCGAGATCTCCTCATTAGTGAATTTTTTTTAAGAAAATTCACTAAAAAGTTCTGAGGTAACACATAAAAAACATACAGGCGAATTGAGAACCTCCTCCTTGTTTGAAATCGGTTTAAAAAAAAGCAAATAAAACGTATTTGGGCTTGACCGGGATTTGAACCTGGGAGCTCCCGCACTCTAAGCGGAAATCATACCTCTAGACCAACGAGTCAGTTGTTGGAAGTTTGTTTTAATGTCGTATTCCAGCGGGCGTTCTAATCATTTTAGTCATAATTCATGTTTAATCATTTATTTATATAAAAATTATAAATTAATACCTAGTTATTAAATTAAATACTGAAATCTCGGATAAGTTTTGTTTCCGCGGAAACACTGTTTCTTTCTCAACAGAATGAATGGTTGGTTGTGATCCACAATCTTCATCAATGTAGTCGAAGCCAATTAAATACGCATTATTAAGGATAACTCAAAAACTACTAGTCAGATCCTGATCACATTTATATGGGACCACACAAGAAGCACCAGCTTTCAAATAAAAAAAGAATCATCAAAATCGGTTCACCTAGAAAAAAGTTCTGAGGTAACACACATAAAAAAAACATACAGGCGAATTGAGAACCTCCTTTTTTTGAAGTCGGTTAAAAATGAAGGACAATGACGGTTGAAACTACAACTTCAGGGTTTGTAAAACATTCTTCTTAAGACATTTTATTTCCATAGCCCGTATTAGATTCAAGTTCTTTTCCTAAATGTTGCCAATTTTGACGTTTAAATCGCAACTTTGACGTTTTGTGAAAAACCCCAATTTATTTTTGTTTAAATGCCTATAACTTTTTTGTCTTTTGACCTACAGAGCTAAATTTTGGTAGGTAACTTGCTTATAATGATATAAACCCGCATATAAAATGTGGCTGCCCTTACTTTGTTAATTTTGGAGATATAAATTTTTTTCGAAAGAAAACACAAGATTTTCCGGGAAAACCTCGTCGGATTTTCCTGGCTAACGAACATATCCAAGCCACTTGCAAATGGAAGGTACTCACCAATTTTGACGTTTAAAATCGCGATTTTGACGTTTTGAGGAGAACCCAAATTTATTTTTCTTTGAATGCCTGTAACTTTTTTGTCATTAAACTTACGGAGCTAAATTTTGGTAGGTGACTTGCCTCTAATGATATAAACCCTCGTATGAAATTTGGTTGCCCTTACTTTGTTAATTTTGGAGATATAAATATAAAGTCTGAAACTGACCTCGGATTTGGGTTCCGGGGGTCCTAAATAGCGCTCATTTGAAGAATTTTTTTCAAAATTCGAAAGTCGAGATCTCCTCATTGCTGAATTTTTTTTAAGAAAATTCACTAAAAAACATATTGCACATGGTTAGTCAAGTAGGATCCAAAGAATGCTATTAGCCGTCTACCAAGGCCCGCTAAATGCAGCTTGTACAGAAATGTTGAGCGATCAACATGATCGAATGCTTTGGAGAAGTCTATACAAGTGACATCCACCCGATCCCGTCCATCCAAAGCGTCACGCACATACTGTGTGAAATTATAAATAAATTCGCAGGGCTGAGCACCCATCCATAAACCCATGCGGGTTTTGTGACACGTGATACTTCACGGCAGGATTAATACGACCATACACATTACAGATGAACCGAAACGTGTAGTGTTGCTTAAAAAAATAAAAACATTGTCTAGTAGAAAAGCCTTTAATTATTGTTTCTTTATTCACTTAAATATGTGTTTTACAGTGTGCCAAACAAAATATTAATGCTCTGATAATGTGATACCAAATATCTTTTTCTGTGAATCTTCGGCATCATTTTCTTGCTTATCAATTCTCAGAGTAATTAGACCTAGCATGATAGTCTGTCGTTGAGCTTTTATGTGATCATTTTTTTGTTGTAGGTATATTACATCTAAATCAGGAAATTTTGTTGGAAATGGATTTTTTGCACGGCGCACAGTTCCTCACACATCTGCCTGATGACATGTCATCGGACCAGTTGTTTAAGAGCATTCAAACCGTGACTACGACTATTGGTAAACAGACTTTCAGTCGGATTGTCGATATGTACAGTAATAGTAATGTATCTACGTCAGGTAGTCTAAGTTAGTACTAGGAATGGTGAAATAATGCTCATAAAAGACCAAATTCGAAGTAAATAAAAATTATTAGCTCACCACAACTCAACAAGTCACTTTTTTGTCAGTCCAAGAACTGTTAGCTTTTAAAATTGGTAATAGTTTTGTGGGTTATTAATTGGACCTCCTTACGTAAAAAGGACCCAACCATACAAGTACAAATGTGAAAGGATTACTGTCAAGTTCTTTTGGGTATATTTTCACATTAAAAAAAATAATTATGTACTGTCCATGTACTATGCTTTTAATGACAGTGTAATCAAACTAGAAAAGCTATTAGAATGAAGAAAGAATATAATTTGATGGATTTTTTTTCAGAAAAATATGAATTGGTTCTTTTCTGTTTTTCAACGAATTGCAGCATATCCGATTGGTTCTATTAGCATATTTAAATGACTTTTTTTTTTGAAATTTATTGAAAAATCATCCTATTTTGACAAAATATTGAATTAACCATCACCAAAGGATAACTCGGTTATTGGAAACCAAAGACATGCAAAATACTTTGTCATCTTCACTGATTGGATGCGGCATTTCTTGTAAGTTCTGCAACTTTTAAAGGCTTCATCAGTTTTGTATGGCGCCGCGATGCTATCGGGGCGGCAGAGACGCGGACGAGCCCTGAGGGAGAAAAAAATGGCGCCGCAAAGACTCAAGAAGCTAGTGAAGTTTTTTGGATCCTGTTCTCATTCAGATCCTCTCCTTCCGAATTTGAACACTAGCCTGAAACATCCACATCATTTTTATCATACCGGGTGTTTCATTGGGAAAGGTAAATACTTTAACTTTTGATAGGGGTCACTGAGGTGATTATAATTATAATCACCTACAGCCGGCAGCCTGGCTTTAGATGACGTCTCAGTGTTTTTTGTTGATGACTTTACAGATGATGAAATTATTACAGCTGCTAAGAGAGTTAAGGCTAGCATGTCCTGTGGACCTGATCTAGTTCCTGGCTTTTTGGTGCGTGACTGCTTATATGCTTTCTTGACTCCACTTAAGAAAATTTTTAAATTGATTCTTAGATCTAGAACATTCCCTGCGATTTGGAAGCTGTCACGAGTTTTCCCCGTCTTCATGGCTGGGGATAGTGGTGATCCATCAAACTATCGACAAATAGCCATTCTATGTGTCTTCTGTAAGATTTTCGAGGCCTGCCTTTTTCAGCGAATACCGTTTCACATCAAAAACAGACTCTCTATTTCTCAGCATGGTTTCATTCCAGGGAGATCGACTGTGACGAATTTAGTTGATGTTGCACAGTTCATTGCGCCCGCTCTCGACCGCTCTTCACAGCTTGATGTTGTGTATACTGATCTATCTAAGGCCTTCGATTGTCTAAATCATTCTGTTCTAATTGACAGGATGAGGGCTATCAGATTCTCAGAGGGCTTGCTTGGCTTATTCAGATCTTATCTGGATGGAAGGAGGCAATTTGTTGAGGTTGGGGGCTTCAAATCTAACACCTATCACATTACTTCGGGAGTGCCTCAGGGTTCCATACTCGGTCCACTACTGTTTAATATATTTATTGACCCAGTTAAACATGTTTTGCATGTTCTTTTTTTAATGTATGCAGATGATATTAAGATATTTGCAAATATTTCGAATGTTGATGACTGTTTGCAGCTTCAGAACTGTCTTCAGATGCTTGATGAATGGTGCTGTCAGAGTGGCCTTTCTATGAATGTTGCCAAGTGTTGTGTGATGTCATTTACTCGAAATAAGCACTCAATTACTTTTAGATACAATATAAGGGGGCTTTCGCTTGATCGCCCCAGGATAGTTAGGAACCTGGGAATTGTTTTTGATGGTACTCTATCTTTTAAACCACACTATGAGCAGACTGTCAGTTCTGCTTACAAAACTCTTGAGTTTCTGATAAGAAACAGCAAAAATTTCTCACTGACTGACACCCTCTCCCTGCTCTTTCGTTGTCTGGTTATTTCCTGACTTGAATATGGCTCAGTTGTGTGGGCTCCTACTTATGAGATACATGTGGCAAGTCTAGAATCTGTGCAAAGGAAATTTCTAAAATTTCTTAGCTTTCGTGAGGATGGTCGATATCCTTCTATTGGTTTTCCTCAGGAAAGTTTACTTCTTCGCTTTAGTCTGCAGAGTCTGTCAATGCGCAGGCAGTGCAGTTTAGTTATATTTTTATACAAACTGGTTAATTCTGTGTTTGATTGCCCTGATCTGGTTCAGCAACTTAATTTCAATGTGCCTCGTGTTGCAGCACGTTTTCCAGGCACATTCTATCTCCCGACTGCTCATACGCGATTGCTGCGAGTATCTCCAATTTTCTAGATATGCAATGATTACTCTGTACTGCAGGACAGCCTAGATATCTTCTCATGTAATATATCAGAGATAAAAATGTTTTTCAAAGCGATGTAATTTGTGACTCTCTTTTGTGTAATTTGTTTGATTATTGTTTGTTATTATATTTTGTGTATCGGCCCATCCTTTTAAGCTGTTGGATGGTGTATGTATAAATAAATAAATAAATAATTAACCCATAATTAGTTAGTCTTCGGCCCCTTATAACCGAGATATAGGGTGTTTTATCAATTTTGCCCATTTATTTATTGCCTCATAACTTTTCAACCACCCTGCATTTTTTGTATAGGTGATATACATAATCACCCTGTCACGTCAAAACGATAGAGGTATTAATAATGAAGAAAATACAGGTCCGGCTTCACTAAAAATTTACAAATTCTTTCTGCTCAAAAGAACATCCTACATATTTGAATTTCTAGAATTTTTTTGCATTATTTAAAAAGACCATAAAAAATTGCATTTAACAGTGTACTTTTTTTGCACAGACGATCTTACTACCCACGTTTTAAATTCAAATTGTTATTTTTTAAATATTTTAGGGCACCATGTCGGATAAGATAAGGTTTAATTAATTTGATCAAATTCTATTAAAGATTATTTAACCTAAATAAGTACTATGTCCAAAAGCTACGTTTTCTTTTTGTCCTTGTATTCATCTAGATCACTAGAAAATGTAGTTCCAGGTCTGTATTTGGAATTAAATATCACAATATACTTACTTTTAGAACACCCTGTACGTTGATGTTTTCTAATTACCAATAGGTACTTTTGTAGTTACAAAGTACTGAAAATTAAATTGATACCTTCACGGGCGATAAACGTACCCATCTTCATAACTTTTAGGGTAGTTACAATTCCTAAAACGCCTTGGAATTGGCAGCTTATTATTGTTTCTGTCAAAATATTTTTTGTGTTCTTGAATTTGTTTTAGTCTTAACTGTTGCAAGTAATAATTGTTATTAAAAATGTTACAACAATTTTCTAATGAAGAATATGCAGATATTGTATATGTATATGGTTTTTTGTGATGGGAATGCTCTATTTGCTAAAAGGGAATATGAAGTAAGGTTGCGGCTCTTCAGTGATCCTGATGCAATCAATATTTAGATCGACCAATAGTTTCTTGATTAATTCAGCTTCACTGATTGCTTCAGCCAATGCAACATATTCGGCTTCTGTTGATGATTTGCTCACAGTTGGTTGCTTTCTTGATGCTCAACTGATGGCATTTCCATACAATTTGAAAACATACCCGGACGTTGGCTTTGAATCATTCTTGTCACCAGCCCAGTCTGAATCACTGTAACTAGAGATGTGCGGAGCTTCGAAATTTCGAACCGGACCTTCGGTTCGAAAATATGTTCGCACTAGCGATGTTGAAGTAGCTCAAAGTTCGAAATGAGTAATTCTTCAAAATAGTTCGAACTTCGTTGCTCAAAAATACTTCGAAATTTAACTTTACAGGCATTGAATGTTGCCAAACGTATTTGACACCTATCATGATCACTTTGAACCCTTTCAATTTGTTTGGTAAAACTGCCTACCCAATACCAAACAACTATAAATCTAGAAAACTAAAAAAGTTTAAAATATTTTTTGTTGGTGTTTTTGATTTAACGTTCACCCATCTCCACAACGATCAGCACAGGAAGGCATTTTCACCCAATCAACCTGCAAATTTGTCGAACCCTTCCTTTTTGTCAAAAGAGTGGGTATCTTTTACATATCAAATATTGTATGTTACAATATTCCTAAATTTTGTATTTAAGGAAATGATATATGAACACTGAGGAATTTTGGGTAGTTTGATGTTGGATTCTGAATTTCTAAAAATTTCGAAGTTTGACTGTGAACCTTAGACATACTATCTGAGAGGTTCGAAGTTCGAGGCAACATATTTACTTGGGTTCTTTCATAGTTCGGTTCGAACAAAACATGGGTTCACACCCCTCTAACTGTAACCAATTAACATTTTGGCATTTGGTTGTTTTTTTGTAGACCATTCTCATGTTGATTGTACCACGAATGTATCGTAAAATGTGTTTTGCATGATTGAAGTGTCGTGTCATTCAAACAGCTCTGAAATCGACTGAAATATCCAGTTGCTGCACATAAGTCTGCCATGTTGTCACCCTTGCATATGTCAAAGAACCAATTAACTCACAATACGGATCCTTTGACCATTTTCGTTTTTCACCCAAATCCAAGTGCAAACCCTTTTCCATTGATGTTGACTTTGGCTTACATTCTTGCATACCAAATTTATTCAACACTATCTCTAAGTATTTTGACTGGCTCAATGTAATCACACCATTCTCTATATCTTGATCAGTTTGCCTACCAAGAAAGGAACGCACTTTTCCCATATGTCACTTCAAATTCAGTTGATAGTATCTGGTTGATTGTTGTTATCACATTCATGTTGCTGCAAAATATCAATGTGTCATCGACATACAGTAACACATAGCAAGAAAATCCATCTTGCTGCGTTTGAATCCAATTCGAGTCATGAATTCATTGAACTTCTCATTCCATGCACGTGATGTCTGTTTTAATCCATAAAGGGCCTTATTTAATCTGCACACTTTATTTTCCCCATGAAAACCATCTGGCAATTTCATGTAAATCTCTTCTGATAGCTCTCCATTCAAAAATGCACTTTTTACATCCATTTGATGAAGATGCATATCATGGTGATTAGCAATTTCCAGTAAAGTCTTCAATGTGACTAGTTTTGCCACTGGTGCATATGTTTCATTGTAGTCAAAACCTATTTGGTGTGAAAACTCACGTGCCACCAAATCCGATTTGTATTTATCAATGCTGCCATCAGCTTTCCGTTTCAACTTGAATACCCATTTATTCGAAATAGCTTTCCTATTTTCTGGTAGCTCACAAACGGTAAATGTATTACTTTTGATTAATGAAAGATACTCTCAGGTGATTGCCTTATTCCATTCGGCCAAATCATTTCGATTTTTCGCTTCAACGACTGTCAACGGATCATCTTCAACATATTGTTCAGCTGATAGTGCCAAGTGTACATTTTCATCATCCCATGACCAATCACCATATAGATCTGGTCTACGTCGAGAGTGTTCGCTTGGTTGTGGAATTTCCTGATCAATGTTACCAATGACACTTTCACTTTCACTGTTGATGTCATCTTCATCGTTTCCAGTGCCATCTAACTTGACATTGTGGTTCTGTTGCATGCTGTTAGGAACACAATTAGAATTTGTGCTGTGGACAGCGCTTTTATCACTATCGATATCATGATTGCCTTCGTTGTCCTGATTATTCAATGAGATATCGTCGGCATCATCGAATATATCACGCTTAATAATGTTTTGATCGATGCAACACTGATGCTTCATTGAATGTCACATTTCGAACAACAATCAACTTTTGTTGTTCAATATCCCATAATCTATATGATCCAATAGTTCCAGTATAACCCATAAGTACACAGTATGGCCCAAATTTGGTTTCTGTCCGAACCATATTTCAGCTTGTGTCTTTGTTTCGAACTGTTTACCAACTGCACTCGTGGGAGAATGATTTTTGACATAATTTGCTGCAACAATCGCTTCATTCCAAAATTTATGGTCGAGATTGCTGGCCAATAACATGGTTCTGGCTTTTTCTTGCACTGTTCGATTTAATCTTTCGGATACCGAGTTCATTTCTGGATCGTTCGGAATAGCGAGTGACATTTGGATGCCCTTTTGTTTACAGATTTTGAATTCGTTTGATGTGTATTTAGCGCCATTGTCAACTCTTAACTTGGCAATGCGTTTACCATAAAGTGCTTCTACCATTGCAACGAATTCCTTAAACTTTTCATGCACTTCACTTTTCTTTTGAATGCAAAATACCATGGACCCTCGTGAATAATCATATCATATACAGTTGTTGGGAGTGGGCCGCAAATATGGCTGCGAATCAGCTCCAAAATCTGCTTTGAACAAGCATTTTTTGTTCTTTGGAAATGATGACCGTGTTTGCTTGCCAAACACGCACGATTTGCACACTTCTGTCCCAACATTAACATTCACATTTAGTCCATCGCTCAACTTGACTAGCTTCTTTATATCATTTGCATTTAGGTGATCCAATCTAAAATGCCATAAACTTTGAGAAGCATTTCGTTAATTTCTCTCGCCTGTATATCCAGCAAATACTTTGTTATCCACATGAAATTTCACTTTGTACAAATTTCCTTCAACATGGCCGATGAACTTCACCTTATTGACGGTCGACACAATCACCTCATCGCCTTCGAAAACGACATTATAGCCCTTTTTAGTTAATTATCATATCGAATCAAGCTTCATTTCAAATCTTTGACCAGCAAAACATCTTTCATAACAGTTGTTGATGCGTCACCTTCATGAAATGTCTTAAGTGCAATATCACCACCTTGTTTTGCAAAGATACTTTCATTCTTCTTTGCAATAGATAATTTCAACTCGTCGTTCTGCTACAATTTACTAAAATGTTAATTTTTTGCTGGCCGTGTGCTGCATTGCACCAGAATCTGTAATAAAATCAATTGTATTCTCACCAGTTGCATCAGAATTTTGTTTCATTTGTGCATTCAATGCCGTTGATTCATTGACATTCGATTCCAACTCATCATTTACAAACGCACACATTGTCGATTCTTAATCATGGCTCGCTTTCTTTGCACTTGCAATACCCCTTTTCTTGTTTTTATTTTGAACGCATTGGGATTAGCCAGGCTTCTTACATAAGTAACAGACCATGCTATTTGATTTTACACTAGCTGTAATTGCTCCAGGTGTACTTGATTTATTCGAAACATTACGATTTCGCTTATTGTGCTCATCCATTAAACACGTTTTGACAAATTCCACATTTAACTTCCATTAATCCATTGTTTCCAATGCCGGCACTAAATTGTCATACCTCTTTGACAGTGTAATTAACAGATGCACAACAATATTAAGTTCTTCCATCGTAGCACCTGTAGATTTTAATTCAGGAATCCGCTTATCAGACGACAAAAGAAATTTAATGACGTCATTCGATTGATTATATTTCATCAGCAATAATTGTTTTCTTAACAAAGCTTGACTTGCCACACCTTTTCTTTCGAAAGTGCTGCACAATGTATCGAACATTTCTTTTACCCATTGCTTTTCACGTACATTTTTCTTTTCCCTTAGGGCTCGTCTGTGTCTTTGCGGCCCCGATAGCCTTTGGCTTATTGTGCATGCCCTTTGTCTTTTCTACTCCACCCATTCCAAAATCACTGTGCCTTGAACTAGTCTGCACAGCAATTGGTAGGATGAAGTTTTATATTGCTCTGTCTCCGGTCTAGGCTGTCCGCAGATCAGTTGCCTTTCGCAGTCCAGAGCTTTACACTCGCACAAGAGGTGCTGGGCTCATTCATCATTCATCCCCCTCGCCGCAGAGTCTGCATGCCAGGTCCCCCTCGAACCGCCCCATTTTATGCCGTGTGTCCCGTTAAGAGTCCTGTTATGTCCCTGAGATGTCCTCTGCTGGGATTTAGCAGCTCCACAGCTCTCTTTGAACTGGGATCCTCAATTAGTATTTTCTAATGCCTGATCCCTGGACAATCTGCCCAGTATGCTTATGCTGGTTCCTGACCCAAGACTTAATGATTCCCCTGGCTGTGCCTTTCGATACGCCCAGGACCGGTTCTTGTCCCATAAATGGTTATGCTGATCATCTCTTCGCGAGACTGTCAGCTTCTTCATTGCGTTTGACCACCGAGTGACCTGATACCCAGATGAGGGTGACCTCATTCTGCCCAGCTAGGTCGCTCGTCTCGTCTCGGCATTCACTAACCAGCCTGGAATTTACCTGTGTGTAACTTAGGGCCTTAACGGCTGCCTGGATGTCTGTGGCTATGAGGATCTGCTTGTTGGTGTAGCCCCTCCTCTTGTTCTCTCGCACGCAGTGCAAAATGGCGTACATTTCGGCCTGAAAGACCGTTGCGTGATCTCTGAAGAAAATACTGTGGCTTACCCTCGGTCCTTCCAAATAAATGCCTGCCCCGGTCACACGCTCCTCGCCGGATCCATCCGTGAACCAGACGAGCGCGTCTCGTGGTAGGCCCGGCGTCTCCCCCCGCCTTGCCTCGCGGTCGGGATTACCACTAAACTTGTGATCCCTGCAAATTCGCGGGTTCGCGAAGTCTGACCTCATTTCAAGCGTGGGCTACTTCACGATCTCCTGAATTTTGCAGTGGCCCCTGCAGCCTGGGTTGGTCTTCAGTTTATAATTGCAGGCTAGTCTGTATAGTCCTAGCCTGCCCCCCCCCCCATTATAACTAAATGTAGGGGGGGGGGGCAGATCCAGCAACACCTTAATGGCGACTGTTGGGATTGAAGTGATGGCAACTGTGACATACATATTCCAATTGATTATCATGAAGTGTTTGTATTAGCAATGACACACATTTTTTCTCATCCAATTTGATCGCCGCATGTTTTCTTGTGTCTGTTTCTGCTTAACAAATTTCAGCCAAGGATTTTTCAATAAACTGCTTCAGATCTCTTTCATCCAGCAAAATACACACACGATATTTCTAGTTACTAAAATTCTTGCCATCGGATTGTGAAATTTTAATTACGCTGTTTGACACACCTTCCGCCATTATTATACTTGTATAATTTATTTTCCATGCGGCTGCGTACCTGGACTGATAACCTCAGAGATTAGAGGATCTGTGATTAATTAAAATAAATAAAGCAATAATAACTCGAACAAACCAACTTAAACTAACTTTATTGTGATGTGTGTTTGTCGTACGACTTACGTTATTATTGATACAGAATACAACAGCTTGTGTACTGTCAAACTGTCAAAAGTAAAAAAAAAAATAAAGCAATAATAACTCGAACAAACCAACTTAAACTAACTTTATTGTTATGTGTGTTTGTCATACGACTTACATTATTATTGATACAGAATACAACAACTTGTGTACTGTCAAACTGTGAAAAGTGAAAAAAAGTACATGTATTGTGGTATGTTGACTTACTGTTAAACCTTTCATAAGAAAGGGTCTTTCACAATGATTTCACGTAAATTACCATTATAATACCAATCAAAAGTAGTATAATTTTGATGAGGGTAGTGTAAAAAAGTCATGTGGCTTCTTTCTTGAATAACAGAAGGCAATATGTGAGCCACAACTTTTGGAAAAACCACATTGTCTCATGGAGTGCCGCAGAGTTCCATTTTGGGACCTCTCTTGTTTTTAGTTTAATTTCTTGTAAAACATCTATTTTTTTTAAATAAACGAAGAGAAAAATAGATTTATATATATTTTAAGAAAATGATGTTATATCACTTTCTTTGTGTGTAAAAACCCTCAAGTTCTAACTGTATATCTAAGTCAGTTTTAGGGATATTCATCTGTTAGTATTTGAGTATACTAAGTGGTGGTAACTATGAATTGTGGTAGGTGTAAATTCTACTATAGCGAAAGCAATATCAGTGAATTATACTGGTTTCATTTGAGTTGTGGTGAGTTAAAAAAACATATTCATCATGTGTTTTACTGAATTTAACCATCGTGCAACCAAGCTACCAAAGGTCTTAAAATAACTTTAAACGTAACTTCTTTTAATCGTTATTGTTAATTTGCTGTATATATATATATATATATATATATATATATATATATATATATATATATATATATATATATATATATATATATATATATATATATATATATATATATAAATGTCAATTAAATATAATGGGGATCAATGAAAATTATTCTCAATGTTTGTTGAAAAACAAAAAGCAAATTTATGAACTAAAATGGCTTTTACATATCTTCATTTTTTTCAGTAAATGTATATAAACTGCTTAGCTAATGCCAGTATGCTTGATGTAAAAAGTACAATTTGAAATGGTTGTGTGTATTCACGATATTCTCTAAAGGATTGAGTCTTAAGAATTTTTTTAAATTGTTAGATAAAGAGGTTTGGTACCTTAATCTATTTTGTCTGTGATCATGGTTGTCTTATCCAGGAATTGTTAAATTAAAATATAAGAAAAACTACTGACACTAGCATACTGCCCTGTGGTACCCCATAGTTGTATGTAATTAAATTCAGCAAGATAGCGTCAGAATAACATTTAATTGGCCATCGTAGCTTTATGTAAGAGAATAAGTGGCAAAATTGCGGTGCTCAAGCTTCTTTATACCTTATATTTAGTGAATAATTCCCAAAATTTGCGTTAGTTTTAGTTATTACCTCCTCAGGCAAGCCAAGTTTTTTTGTTGCTGATAATTGTTTTTAATTGGAAAACAAAGCAAGTCACTGGGGGCTAAATATGGTAAACATGGTGTCTGTGGGAACAATTTCAACATAAATCATGCAATTTGTTTATGCAACAGATGATGGATAGGTAAGTGCATTATCATGGTGACTAACTATTTTATTTGCCAAATGTGGTCACTAGGTTTTGATTTTGGTGTCCAGATAGTCTAAGAGTGCTAACCATGGGTGCCAAAAAAAAATAATCCTATCCTTCCCACCTTATGGAAGCTGGTCTTGCTTTTGCCTTCTCTGGAGCACTTCAATCAACTTCTACTTATTGTTTGACCTATTTTTTTGACAAAAAATCATTTTATTTCTTAACATAGTCTTTGAGCTCTATACACTTCGTCCAACGTTTCTACAATTTTTTTATCCCTTCCAAAAAATAAGATTTGTCGAGATCCTCAAAATAGCTATTTGTTTGTGAAATAATTTCATCATTGGAGTTGAATATCTTTCCGCCGAGCCATTTCTTTAAGTTTGGCAACAAGAAATTGTCACTCTGGGCTAAATCCGAAGAATAGGGTGGATGAGGGAGCAATTCGTAGCCCAATTTATGCAGTTTCGCCATGGAGACTACACATGTGTGCACCCTTGCATTGTCTTGGTGGAAAATAACTTTTTTCTTGGCCAAATGCGGTCGTTTTTTCTTGAAATCGTCATTGAATCTGTCCAATAAGTTGGTATAATATTCGCCATTGATTGTTCTTCCATTTTGAAGGCAATCAATGTGGATTATTTCGCGTGCATCCCAAAAAATGGTCGCCATGACTTTATTGGCTGTCAAACCCACATTGGCCTTCTTCGGCGCCGATTCGCATGAAGAAACCAACTCTTTTGACTGCTGCTGGGTATCTGGTGTGTTGTGGTCAAGCCATGTTTTGTCCACGGTTACGAAACGGCGCAAAAACTCGTCCCTGTTGTGTTGAACAACGCCAAACACTCCTTCGAAGTTGTCACACGGTTGGATTTGTGGTCGATTGTGAGCAAACACGGACCAATCTTACGGATAGCTTTCTTATACCCATGTGATCATGCAAAATCGAAATAACTCAGCCATGTGATATGCCTATGGCTTCCACTATCTCCCGCTGTTTCAATTTCCGATCGGCCAACACCATATCGTGAATTTTTTCAATTGTTTCGGGTGTAGCGACCTCAACTGGGCGTCCAGAATGTTCGGCGTCATTTGTGCTTGTACGGCTTCAACGAAATTCAGCAAACCACTTTTTCACCTTGGAAATTGATGGTGGAGAGTCCCCATAGTATTTAGCAAGCTTAGGCTTGGTTTGAGTTAGGGTTTTTTCCGCAAAAAATAATGTTTGGTGAGAACACGAAATTCCTTTTTTTCCATTTTCGTTATAACTCAAGAGGTTGTCTGCTTTCAGTGGCTATCTAACACAAACTAAATGACACAGCTTATTGAAAATTTTACAGGAGTCTACTGACAGATGCTTGTTGACAGGAGTAGTGTTGCCCTTCCTGTGAAGAGGCGGAAAATTAAACGTCACGGACCGGTCCTCGTTTTTTGGGTGCCATCTCTATGTCAGAGAGAACATTTTGCTCTACCTTCGTAAAGCAACATAAGACTTATAAGTATGCTTTGGTGAAAACCAGTACCCTACAACCATGTTTATCTATTTGACAGTTATTTAGGTAATATGGTCACAGGCGAACTGTGAAAACATCTTCATAGTGAAGTAGGTGTGCTTGCTAGTGTTCACCAGATGTATTAAATTTAACTTTGTAAATACTAAATTATTTTGATTATAAAATTACTGTGAGATGATGGTTTCAAGTTAATGTTCATATGTTTGAGACTTTTGTAAGCTTGGTGGGACTATACTTGAGGATAGAAATCTCGCCATCCCTAGTTAATACAATAATATAAATTTATGTAGGTTAAGTATACATAATGGTGCTGGTAACAACAGCTGACTCATTTTATGATAGGCTGAAAGGAAATAAAAGAAAATATTTTGACAACGATCAAGGAATTTTTTATAATGAAGTATGTATAATATGTAGAATTCTCAAATGAACTATCTAGTTTTAATTTAATTTAAGGAGAGGGAATGCTGAAGAAATATTTTCAATCTTGAAAGGAACATTTTTAATATTGAAAAAACGTTTTAATATTAAAATAAACGTTTTTAATGTCGATAGATAAATTATTGTAATTTTTAAATGTATTTGTTTTATATATTTTATTTTCCAGTGCTTTTGTGAGACTGATGATTTAAGTCTTGTGTCTAAGTATGATATCCTCTCTGTTGAAAAATAACTGTCATCTCTAGCTATATGAACAAATTTTTATGTGAGTCCTTTCCGTCCTATAAAACAAAAAGTATAAGGTAAACTTTCTTTTGGTGTAGTCATTTATAATCTTAAGCAAACAGATCAATAATATTTTAATTTGTTAAGGTTTATTTGATGTTTGTTTAAAAGCTGTTGATTCATTTTGTTGTTTTTTACTAATAGAAAAAAAGTAAGTACAAGATAGTTGTAGCAGCATTTTAAATATCAGGTATTACTCCAGTCAAAAAACCTCAAAAAATGACCCAACCTCCTGAAAAATCAGAAAGTTTTGAAACTTCGCACACTTATTTAGAGGTACCTAAGAATGAATATACCGAAAGTCCTCATGAATATGAGGCGAGCTCTAGCGGCAATTGGCGAAAATAGGGCACTTTCTTTGGTTTTTCGTTAGTATCTCGAGAACGGTTGGTCGGAGGCAAAAGGTGATTATATACATAATTAAGGCTTATCAAATTTTCTACAAAAATGATTATATACATTTTTCTCGTATTCCCACTAATTCCCGAGTTATAGGCCCTAAAAGAGAGAGTTTTGTGAAAAACCACGCTAGGGCGGTACAATATGGCATTTCTAATAATATTTGACAATGGTTTACCTACATTTTTGTATACTAAGGATAATTGAGGAGATAAACTTCACAACTTTGTATAAAAAGCGCATGATGTATGTTACTTATGATGTATATTGATGAGGCACATGATGTAGATATATAAACAATGAAATATATAAACGAAAAAATGTTGAGGTTATCAAAGGAAAATTTTGTACAGAAAAATCAGTCAGCTCTGAATCGCTTCTTGGTAGAAGGCCCTGCAATTTGATTATCTTGGCCAGCTTCTACACTTGCTGCCTGAAACAATAGGTAAGTATGCATGAGATGTAGGTTAATATTGAGCCATTTTGCTGCCAACCAAAGAGTATCGTATGGAGTTAGCTGATCAGTTTTCTTGACTATATCTTTCAAATCCCCCACAATCACATTACTAAATCCACCTTGTGATTTTTGGTAAGTTTGTAAAGGAATCACTCCAAGTTCCCCTACTGTCATAGCAGGTGCTACCTTGGTGAGCCTCGGTATTGGTTTTTCATGTTCGCTTCCAGAAGGCACACATCTGATGCCACCCATAGAATGAAATGTGTTGAGACGGTCCAGTGTTCTAACATTAAAGTCCGTGTTGTCAAACACAAATTTTTGAAAAGGAGTATCATTATCAGGTTGAATGTGATGAATTGTTGACATTTCCAGCTGCTGTGCGCTGTGATATGAAGCACTGAACCCTAAACTTGATAAAAGGTTTACCAACTTCTTGCTTGCAAATCTTGTGGACACAAACAAAGCAACACTGTTCATTATTGCTGATATAAAAGAGGTTGGACGTATCGCAGAGATAATACTGTGAGCAATAGAAATGCATTTTCTTTTTTTATTTGCATTATCTGCTTTTTTCATTATCAATGCCCCCAGAAAAACTTGTAGAGTTGGGGGTACACAAGAAGCTGCTTCTTTTAAAAAATTGTTGCACCGAGGGTAGGCGCTTGTATCATACATATTTTTCTGAACATCCTGCCTTTTATTTTTTCTGCTGCTTGTACGGTTCTTAGTCGCTCATTACTTTCATCAGCTTTTCTGTCGTCATACCATGAGTTCAAAATTTTAAATCCAACATCATTGAAACAGATGGTTGCATCCCTCCATCCAACTCCCACAGCAATTATAATTCTCTCTACTTATTTGTCTTTGAGTTTGCATTTAATTGTATCATTTAAAGCAACATCCCCAGATACTGCAGAACGTAATTGTTCCAAAAAGGTCTGGATACCGGGTCACTCGGACCATGATGGCAATGTTGTAGCCGACGCACTTGCCAGGAGTGATGCCCAGAGAGACTTAAAGACCTGGACAGAAAGAATGACTATCCAATATTGGCAAAATCTTCCAGGATTAGCCCACTCTAAGGCCTTCATAAATGGTCTATCTGAGTCAAGGGCTAAAAAACTTCTAGAGTTAAACAGACAACAACTGAGAACTCTAGTCGGCCTGTATACAGGACACTGCCGCTTGCGGCATCACATGCACTGTATTGGGATCGGTCAGGAGACCGAGTGCCGGCTGTGTATGGAGAATGACGAGACTGCAGAGCATGTGCTGTGTTCCTGTCCGGCAGCGGACAGGACTAGATACCTGCTATTTGGCAAGATAAAGCTTGCTCCGGAGGATCTGGATCAACTTTCGCCCACAAAGATTAGAGACCTCTGTAGGAGGCTGGCTTTGTTGGGAGAAATTTAGACTTTTAGGCGTGAGCCACAATAGACCATATGGTCGCGGTGGAGGGACCGATATGGCCCACTCACATTCAAACCTAACCTAACCTAATTGTTTAAAGGAAAGTTGGCATTCCTCACTATTCTCAATGAGGGAGTAAATCTCTTCCATAGCCTTTATAATGTAATCTGCCTCGGGGCGTCCACGTTTTCTACTCTCTTCTGGAGGCTTGTGGGACACAAATTGTTGGTAGCAGTCCAGGTGGTACACTCCATCAGCAGCGACAAGATCGCTAATGCCAGACAGACGCAGCCTAACTTCTTCTGCCTTTTCATCATTTCTCCTGTCTGCAGAATTTAATACATTACGATAGTAGTGCTGGCTTGTCGGAGTAGGCATTGTAAGTACTATATTTAATTTAGTAACTTATTATTGTCATATTTGAAATGCCATATTGTACCGCCCCTAACGTGGTTCCATTTCATATGTCTATTATGTAAACAAAACATATGTCTACTATGCGAAAAACTAATAAGGCACTGACTGAACGAAAATGGGAAGAACACCGGAAAATGTAATAAAGAAACGACTGACCTCACATTAGACTCATGCAACGACGCGGATAGCAGGGAAGCCTGACTGGAACTAACTGCCGCTCCGCGCTGGTTTAGTTGCGGAAGGAATGAAATGGGGGGGGGGGGGGTCGATAGCAGTGCTGGCTCGTCAAAGTAGGCATTCTAAGTACTATATTTAATTTAGTAACTTATTATTATTCACATATTATTAGAAATGCCATATTGTACCGCCCTAACGTGGTTTTTCACAAAACGCCCTCTTTTAGCGCCTATAACTCGGGAACCATTGGGAATACGAGAAAAATGTATATACTCATTTTTGTAGCAAATTTGATAAGCCTTAATTATGTATATAATCAACTTTATCCTACGACCAACGGTTCTCGAGATATTAACAAAGAAAAACAAAGAGAGTGCCCTATTTTCGCTAATTGCCGCTAGAGCTCGCCTCATATTCATGAGAACTTTCGGTATATTCATTCTTACTTACCTTTAAATAAGTGTGCGAAGTTTCAAAACTTTCAGATTTTTCAAGAGGTTAAACATTGTTTTGACTGGACTATATCCAAAAAATTAATTTTGGAATTTGATTTTTGATTTCTGCTGGGTACTCTGTTTTAAAACTAGTGTAACATACTCTGTGTTTGGTTAAAATCGGATTTAAATTGGCTTTGGAGGGTATGTTAAAAATGATTGTGATCCTTAAATTCATGTCGTTGCCAGTGTTGCCAATGTACTTCAAGTAAAATACCAGACACTGAACGAAAATACCAGATACTGTGTATGGTGGGGTTTTTTGTAGATGTGTTTGAAGGAAACATCTGTTACCACCGACCCAAGGGGGTTCACAAATGACAGAATAGTCAGCAGTATCAAGAAGGGAAAAGATCATAAATTTTATTACAATTTTACTCAGGTTTTACAAAATTGTTCATTTGTTGCAGTATATTTATTATACTAAATTAAGGAAATCCAAAAATTGATCTAAACATGTACAAAAAGAAAATAAACTTTTATTATAGTGTTCATCATTTGGAATATTTGTTTCGTTAAATGAAATTTTTTAGTATTTATTTTATGAAGAATATTGAAAATATTATCATTATTGTCATAATTAATATGTTAAGGAATACAAAAGATCTCAGTAGTCAGGTTTGTTCAGTTGCTACTGCCTTTTTTTTAGTGAATTTTCATTGAGAAAATTCACTAATTGAGAAGTATCGACAGTGAGACTTTCGGAAAATTTCTTCAAATGAGCGCGAACTAGGGCCTCTGGAACCCATTTCCCTGGTCAGTTAAAATGTTATATATATATATATATATATATATATATATATATATATATATATATATATATATATATATATATATATATATATATATATATATTCGATAACGTGAACAGAAAAAAACCAGGAGTGTTCAACCTAACGAATGTGTTCACACTAATGGAGGTCTGATTTTTATTGCAATTTAAGGCACATAAAAGTGAAATTTTTGTTTCAAATTAAAATAAAACAAAATTTATTTCAAGTGAACATAAATCTTACACAATAAATCAACAAAAACTGAATATGTAATTGCAAAAACAAAGAGAAATACTGTATTATGTATGTAACATGTGTACATATTATGTGTAAGTATGTATGTATACATATTATGTACATATGTACTATGTTTATCTATACTTAAAAGAACAGTTTGGCAGTATAAACGTGAACATAATGTGTTTTAGTGGTTATTTTGTTAGTCAATGTAAATATTTTGATGTTCACCGAGCTTCTGCTGTATATTGGATGAGTTCGTTCATCAAATCCTAACAGTCAATTTTTCTGAATAAAAAATAAAAAATAATTTTAACGCAATATCTTTAAAATTGTCTTAACTGATTGAAACGAAAATTTACAACTGAAAAGAACATAGACAGACGTGGTTGTGTACCAATTTTCAAGTCGTTTGATCACAGGAAAATAAAGTTATTCGAAATTAATAATAAAATAATGCTCGACATCACTTCAGATTCTGTAATGCAATATCTACAATGTTGGACAAAGACAGATGACGTTATCTGTACTACTATGCTATTTAAATAAATCATATATAAAAATCTAAACAATGGAAGTTATTACAAGATGTCAGACTGGAGTACATTGTGAGAGATACGACAAGAACACCATCTCGGTGCAGGACCAGGTAGTATGTTGTCACGACAACTCTAGTTTACACAAAATTTTATAGATAAGGACTGGGTACAATGTACAACCAACTAACAATTTTATAAATTGTCCGCCTTGGACTATTTCGTTCCTAATACAGGGACAAAGTTTACATTCAAAAGCGCTAAATTTGAGCATGCGAATGTATACTAATAAATAAAATTTTTAGTGCAAGTGATTCAATTTGTTTAAAAGCAATCTAGAACGACGTTTCATTATGTATAAATATTAAGCTTCCCATTATTCGTGTTCACAGTATTTAAAATTAAAAGCCATATCTCTCTCCTCTCTCCTAGTTTAATCTGACCACACGTAGAAATTTGTCACAGAAAGTGTGTATGCTTTGCGCATCGCATAACTTCAAAATCGACTCCGCTGATCCTAATTGCTAATACCTTATTAGGATCTTATAATATAAAACAACTAGGTACCTATATTCTAAGGTTAATACAAATATTAGGTAAATAATAACCCAACTTTTAATTTTAACTTAACTTTAACAAAATGACTAGTAGTATATTATGATTGTAACATCCAATGAAACAAATATGAAAGTGATGGGTAAACTGCATGTAGATTGTAGATATTGTATATATTACCTATGAACTCCATACAGAATTCACTGGTGGTATTACCAAAGTGAAACAAAATTATTTTAAGAAGAAATATACATACATCAAACTAATGCAGTAAGTACTTATAATATCTAGGTAGGTACTACAAAGTACATACATCCCTGGTTAAAATTATATAAACAGATGTTTAGGTTAAATTAATAAAATTTTACTTTCAAAATTTTGTATTGTTTGTATTTATTGCATTTTCAAAAAGTATGGATGCAGCAATAGTAAATAAGTGTCGAAAAGAGTTTAAGTGTGTTATGCTAGCGAATTTTCATAAAAATATTTCAAACAGTGATAACCCAATCTAGATTCTTCAGTTTTGATACATAGTAAAACTTATATAAAAACAGCGTAGATACTAAATTTAAAAAAGTAACACAATGAGCTTGACAGATAATTACAAATTTGTTTTAAAAAACCTTTTTTGTTATTTTGTTTGCAGAAACTGGTTCGATTGAGTTGATTAAAACCGATCATTCAAGCGATTAATATGGACAAATACTTACCTGCCACCTATAATTTCATAGATGCATTCCGTTTGTAAATAAAAATTAAATTTTCGGTAAATTGGCAGATTAGCACATAGAGGGTGCTTAGAAAAATCTTTTCAGAAACATGCTTAGAATCTCTTCTGGATGTCCAAACCACAAGAAGAATTTCTTGCAAATAGCCCACAAGAAAGTTACGGGACCAATAGTGAAAAGTGGTGCTGGGCGGAAAATAATGTACAGAGGAAATGTGAGCGGAAAGTGCAAAAGAAACAGCTTAGTTGGACCTCTTTAAGCTGCCTTTATCCCATTTTGCAGCTATACCTCCTTAAAATCCTGTTTACCACCCGCAGAACCTCTATATTCACCGCAGGTCCCGTAGCTTTCTTAGGGGTTGCTCCAAAGGAATTTTTATTGTTTACATTGTTCTTGTCTATGCATTGAGGGTGATTGTAGGCATGCAGAAGGGAAATTAGTGGGGAA
The DNA here is from genome assembly GCA_964006375.1 of Tillus elongatus. NCBI lineage: Eukaryota > Metazoa > Arthropoda > Insecta > Coleoptera > Cleridae > Tillus > Tillus elongatus. The sequence goes on from OZ023263.1 coordinate 7,450,356, forward strand.
GACCCAATGATACAGCGAAGGCAGCCAAGTCAAGTACGCTGCCCTCGACCAACTTGTTCAAGTGCAAGATCTGCTATAAAATATACCAAACAATCCGGGCTGAACAAACATATCAGCTCTGGATGTTTGTCAGCTAGGCGCACCATCTGGAAGATCTGTGACCTGGTGTGTGACCTTTTGTGGGGGTACACCACCACGAGCGCTGTAAACACTCAGTGGAGTACCATCGAGACCTTGAAGAACAGTTACCATCATATTGTTACTGTTGTAGGGTAAAAATATTAGTTTCATATTGTCTGATGAGAACCTCGGTAGTCCAGGGGCAAGAACGTGTGTCTCCAAACCGAAAGGTACTGGGTCGATCGCAGGGTTCTCCCTTCACTCCCTTCAGTAAATCGGAGGGGGCGTAAACCCGTCGGTTCCGTGTCCATGCAATGTTGGACACGTAATGATCCCTACTCTCCTTACAGAAAGGCAAGGGTTCAGCAAAATTTCCAAGATAGTGAGGTGAAACTGCTCCCCGGCGTCGGTGGTTGGCCATAGTCGCGGAAATAGACCAACGTTAAAGGAAAAAAATCGTCCGATTGAACACAGAGGGTGTTTTGCAAATGTAGATTTGTCAGCGTTGTTATTTCTAAATGTAGAAATATGTTCTTTGTATCGGGTGTTAAAATTTCTAGAAGTTTGACCTATGTAGATTGCGTTACAATGTGTACAAGCTAATTTATAAAGTCCAGCTTTTGTCAACAAACAAGATTTTTGTTTCGCGTTAAATAACAAATCACAGGTCGTGTTGTAAGATTTAAAAGCTACCTTTGTATTTGTACAGGTATTTAACATTTTTGAAATGTTTGCTGAAATGGTTCCAAAATAAGTTATCGAAACATACCTGTTGTCTTTTTTGTTTCTAATATTTGGATAAATTAAATTAATTTATCTATTATTTTAACAGAGTAGCCATTATTAAATGCTGTTTGCTTACTTATTGAAATTTCTTTTTCAAAATTGTTTTGGGACATAGGTATTGAAAATCCACGATGTATCATAGAATGGTAGGCTGATAGCTTTTGTGAAAAAGGGTGACATGAATGATCTTATGGTTTGTGTCGTAAGTTGGTTTCCTATATATTGATGTCTAATGAATTATTTTAAAACTTTCTGATCGTTAAGTCTAAAAAATGTATACAACTATTAGCTCCTTCTTCTAAAGTAAACTTATTATTTGTGTGAAAGTTATTAATAAAATTTAAAAATTCATAATTCTCTATGACTACCTTCAAAACATGCTAAAATATCATCGACGTATCTGTACCAAAAGACATATTATGCAAAAGTTTTGACGTTTGGTTTTCTTTCCATAAATACGTTGGCTAATAAAGGTGACAACGGACTACCCATAGGTAGGCCTTCATTTTGCATATAAATTTTATCATTAAATTTAAAATAGTTTTGTTTTATACATTCATTAAAAAGATTCATTATTTCTTCTCTTTTTATGACTTATGTTCTTTTCTATTAAAAGAATTTCTAATAGAGGTAAACATTGTCTAGGAGGTATCTTAGAATACATCCTACAAACATGAAATGATACTAATTTACTTTTTTTAGGAATAATTAGGTTATTTGTCAGGTCACTAAGGAGACGAATTCAAGTATAAGCTAATCCGCTTGTTTACATTTACTGTGTCAATATCTGCGATTTGGTATAGATGTGAATCACACATGGTAAAATGAATTTTATAAAATAGTCTGCAGAGATCCTTTGTATTCATAAACACATCATAAATATTTAATTTTACAGGAAGCTTCTGTATATCATAAATTTGTGTCAATTGATAATTCTTTTACATGAACTCAATTTTGAGGTTCATTTTTATGTTTTATTATGTTTTGCATAAGTGTTGAATTTTTTACTCAATGTAAAAGTATATGAGAGTCAATTAACTAAAGAAATGTTAATCATATTTTTGTAATTTCCGTTAAAATATAGTTACAATTAATGTCCAGGTCAAAAAATAGGTATCTACCATAGAAAATAGATGTAATTAAAATTTGTTTTAGTATCTTGTGATTCTTTTTGTTTCTCAAATTTTAATAATAGACTATATTACCAGTTTAAGAACACAGATGGGACAAAGCATATTAGGTTTGTTTTGTCTTATACATAGATTTTTTAGAGCTCAAAATTAAAACAATTGATGCTCGTATTTTGTGTGAGCTGTGCTATGTTTACTGTGAAAAAAGAAATTAAGATAAGGGTGAGTCATAACTGTTGTGACATACAGTAAGCGTAGGTTATTTGAACCAAAATATGAGGATTGGACCATACATACCTTAATAAAATGTTATCTGACAGCCCAAAGCACACTATTCATAAATGAAATATTATTTTAAATTCCTTTCCCATGTTCTGACATGTTGAATTTCATTTTTCTTGAAAACAATTGAAATTACCAAGTTGGCACAAGTACAATTTTACATAAAAATGATGTTTGTATTGCGTTTTATAATCAAAATTACTAAAAAGTTTAGTCAAAAAATAATAAATAGCTCATGCGGTGCCCTCTGCAACAAAATGTGAAATAATAATTCTTGTCTAAAGTTATACCTCTGTGTCAATTTTGATACTGATTTATCAATATGTTGTGAAATTATTTGCAAAAATCGAACAAAATATGTCACCTTTAACACCCTGTATCTTTTTCCACAGCAACATTTTATTAAGGCTTGTTTGGTCCAATCCTCATCTTTTGGTTCAACTAACCTGCGCTTACTCTATGTCCCAATAGTTATGACTCACTCTGTATATTATGTTGGGTGCTAATTAACCTTTTTGTTTTTATTTTTAGAGATAGCTTTGGTTGCATATAAATGTATGATTAGAAGCATTCTTTTGTTTTTTAAGTTTTTTTTTAATAAGAGTGCTCACATGTTAATTTACCTATATATAATTCTGTTATAATATGGTCTATTTTGATATAATGTAATGTTTTATTCTAAGGCTTTTAATACTCCAATTACTACACTTCTACCAACATTTCTTATTTTTACTTGATAAATGTTTAAATAGTAACTATTTCCCTTTGAAATTTTAATTATACTTGTATTTTCGTTCGGTGTTTTTTTAACATCTAAAAATTACATACAGGTACCTTAAATGATAACAATATTTCTTGAGAAATTAAAAACTAAAAGTTAATGCCTTTGCATGCATCTTAGTCTCTACCCTTTTCCTGTCACCGATATTGAAATAGTATCTATAATTAATGACATTTCCAAGAAAAACTCTTCGGGTTATGATGGCATACCATGTTCTCTGTTGGGGCCAATTTCCTGTGAAATCGCTCCCATCCTGTCTTTAACAAATGAATCCTTTGCTGAGGGTTGTTTCCCTTCATCATTAAAAATATCAATTGTCAAGCCCATTCACAAGAAAAATTATAGAGAAAAAATTTAAAATTTTCGGGGAATTTCTTTGATTTCTGCCTGTGCAAAAATATTTGAAAAAACATAGTGTGTGAAGTTGTATGATTTTCTGGAGAAACATGGTTTGTTGTCTGGGGCTCAGTATGGCTTTCATAGGGGTAGGTACACTCAGGACGCAATTGTTTAAATGATGAACTGTATCCTGGAGTCTTTGGAGCGGCAGTGTCAAGTAGTGGGCCTCTTTTTCAATTATTCGCGAGCCTTTGAGATGGTTGTATACAGTATTCTCCTAAAAAAACTACCATTATATGCGATTAGTGGTCTAGCACTCTGTTGGCTAGCGTCCTACTTAGCAGACAGGCAACAGAAAGTAATTATTCACGGAACTTGGACCTCTGACCCGAGGGATGTTGAAAGGGGTTACCACAGGGCAGCATTTTAGGTCCATTGCTTTTTATTTTATTCATTGACAGTATTAAATATACGGGGTTGAATAAAGCTACAAAATTGTCCTTGTTCGCTGATGATGTATCTGTAGTCATAACAGATGATGACGAGAGACGTCTAAGACAAAAGGGCTCTGATTGCTTTAATGAAGAAAAAAACATTCACTGGTTTTTCTGTAGCTTACGCCGCAACTTCTGAGACACAAGCAAAACACCACAATAAGCAGCTGAAACATAATCTTACATTTCAGGCACGGCATTGGCGTAACGTACGCTTATAGTGGACTGCTTGGTACATATTTAAACCAATTCATTTTAATAAATATACATTCCTTCTTTGAAAAATCTCCGCTGGTACATATGTGGACTTGTAGTCTCGAAAGGGTTAAGTAAAGGTTGATAGGTATGAAGATGAGGTGAAACTAAGATTATTTACTGAACAATATATATGTACAAAGTAAGCTTGAATTCTAAAGCAACACAAAATAATATTAGCTATATTTTAGCTCTCTAACAAGAATACTGCACGCTCTACGATATTACTGTCTATGTGAGGTGTGCTGTTTTACTTGTAGTTCTGTTTGTTATGCTCTGCCGACTCAACTCCTTATGACTTATCAACCAGGGTGCCTAAATGGCTTGCTTTGTTGCCGATTTTCCACCTGTTGTCAACGTGCCAGCCTGTAAAGTGGGAAGTCTTGGGTTTGGTCCCTGCATAGTCCAACAAGAAGCTGATGTAGTCTTTTTAATTTTCAAGTGGCCAAACCTCTTCTCTAATGATCCCATTTTGCATATACCTTGCCTTTATATCATAAGAGGGCTTCTTTCTACTTATGATCACAAATTCCATCTTGTCAGCTATTATATTCATCGCAAATTATCTGCTATTCTCATTAATTCATTACACATCTTCAGTGTGGTTTGCGGTTACGACAGCATTGTTTGCATATATGTGATCTGTTGTTAAAACTAGAGGCGTGTGAAGCTTCGAAATTTAGAAACAAACTTGAACGGAACCTCTAGTTCGAAAAATTGTACGTCCCGGCGATGTTTAAATAGTTCGAAGTTCGCTGTTCAAAAATGCTTCAAAATTAAATATTACAGGTATTAAAAGCTGTCAAAGATGGCGAAGAACCAACTTGCAAATTTTGTCGAACATTTGCTTATTGCAAAAATATATATATATATATATATATATATATATATATATATATATATATATATATATATATATATATATATCTTCTACATACCAAATATTGTATGCTACAATGTACCTAAATTTTGTATTTAAGGAAACAGTGTATGAACCTGGAAGAATTTTGGTTAGTTTGATGTTCAATTTATAATTTTTAAGAAGTTCGAAGTTCGAGTGTGATCCTTAAACATACAATTTTAGAGATCCGAAATCGAAGCAACATATGTGCTTGGTTCTTGCATAGTTCGGTTCGAGAAAAACATGGATTTGCATAGCTCTCATTAAAACTCTATTGACTTTTACTCCCATACCTTGTTCTTGTATGGCTTTATTAAATATAAACTCTTTGCGCAAATAGGGCAACAGGGGTGTGAGTATATAATAACATCTAAGTAAACTGAGTCTATTAACTTCATTTGCTACTACAAGAACATTATTTGATATTGATAGAGCCTTCTGAGATCAAATTTATCTCTTTACAAAGATTTAACTTTTCTGTGTGCTTATTTAAAATGGGTTAATACTTGGAATACTAACTGATTCTGGGCTATTTTACAGTGGTCGAACTGACTTAGTAGGTTGCTGGACGTTTTGCCAACCATAGTGACTAAAGAAGCCAGGCGCAATGGGTAGGGAAACGTCTAGCAACACAAGAAATTATTCCAAGAAACACAGGCAGTGAAAGTATAAAATCATCAGTAGATAGGGCGACACCTGGGCCCATCCCCTCCACTTTTTACTGCGCATGCGCGATGACGTCATGCGCATGCGCTGACCTGCGCAGACCTGTGACAGTTGACAGCTGACCTGTCAGATTTGACAGGTGTCAAATGTCACTGACCTGACAGCTGTCAGCTGTCAGCTAACCTGACAGCTGTCAACGTCAGCTGTCACCTGACCTGACATGTGTCAACGTCAAATGTCACCTAACCTGTCAGATGACGTCACAAGCATTCCAAGATGGCTGACCTGTCATAGACAGTCGCAAGCCGGGTTCTCTCTATGGAACTAACCTGAGATGACGTCACAAGCATTCCAAGATGGCTGACCTGTCATAGACAGTCGCAACTCTCTCTATGGAACTAACCTGAGATGACGTCACAAGCATTCCAAGATGTCTGACCTGTGTGTCCATAGATATCTACAAGTCAGGTTAGCTCTCCATGTGTGTTTGTCTGATTGTTTATTAAGGTTATGTATTTGTTTATTAAGGTTATGTTCGCTCACGTGTCATCTGTTTGTTTATTAAGGTTATGTTTGTATTTGTTTATTAAGGTTATGTCATGTGTGTTGATTACCAAGGCATCTGTTTGTTTATTAAGGTTATGTATTTTGTTTATTAAGGTTAGGTGTTCGTAAACACAGCTGTTTGGTTTGTTTATTGTGTTGTTGTTGTTGTTGTTAAGGTGTATTGAAGTTTGTTAGGGTATTTCGTTTTTGGCGGGAAATTTGAATTTGTTTGAAAATTTCTGTCTGTTGTGTCCAGAGATCTTACTCCTCAAGCTAGAGAACATTCTATTTGTAAAGTTGTAGAGTGTAGAGAATATTCTCTAGCTCGAGGGGAGACATCTGTTGGACACAGTCATTCGGTTTAGTCACACACACATACATATATGAGGAAGATATATTGAGCGGGTAATTTGAAATTTTGATTTTAATTTGAAATATGATTTTTGAAAGAAAAGCATTCGCCAGAAATTAGATTTGAACCCCCAACCATACAGCTTACTAAGATATGCAAACGTCCCTAAACCGATTATGCTATTCAGACATACGATGAAAGTTTGTTATCAGTGGGTATATATATAAAACAAAAACCTGTTACATAAAACGAGTTTATGAGGCTGCTGAGTTTGTGTGTGTGTAGGCAGGGGTTGTATCTCTATTACATTCCAATTGAATAATAGGAACTGTAATGTTAAAAACAATTGTTTATTTATAGTAAAAAGAAATTTAAAACACGTACCAATTTACCTATCTAATATCATTTAATAACAAAAAACGTTTGAAGTAAACTATATCAATAAGAAAAACGTATTTACATCTAGATATGTTAATGATTTGTTTTAATAGGGTAATAAAACTCGGGGACTTGGTTTTATTGCCGGCGTGTTTGTTTATGTTAGTGTTTGTATTTTGAATGAATGAATCTAAATTTATATAGGGAGTGATCAAAAACACACAAGTAACAAAACTCAATTTAAAACAACTAAATTAAACTTTGATATACGAGGATTGTTTGATAAGTATTGTTTGTATGTAAACATAAATAATATAATAGTATACTTACATACAGCAAGAGACGTCATACTTGTTTCACGGCTTAGCACACACTAACGTATGTTGAGGTCTTGAATGGGGCCCCGTTATAGAAATAACACAGTTGTTTAATGACATCCACTTGAACCAAACAAAACATATAGACGCTGTTGTTGATTGTTAACACACACACACACACGTCATGACAGCTCGAAGTCTTTGCTTAGACTGACAGAGCTGTGTAATAAAAGACAGACAATTGATTGCCCAACAAGTATCTTAGATAATCTTGTTTGAGCTTGTACAGCTGTTTAACACACACGTCATGACAGCTCGAAGTCTTTGCTTAGACTGACAGACAGAAAGGGGTTAATAAAAATGCAACAAAATAAAAATAAAACAACTGTTTTACATACAATAAAAATTTATTAGGATTAATTAAGTTGTACATATTGATACATAAATGACATACAATTATTACATAATGGCTCTAACGATGCCCGTTAGAGGTTTATATTCCATTACACTGTCATGAATAACCAGACAATAAACACGAGTATTCTTTGGGAAGTTGGCGTGACTCATAAACTCCACCTTAATGTCCACCGTTGAAGACTTGATTGACTCGTTCTGGTGCTGACAGACAAGCTCAAACAGGATCAAGGTTAACAACTGTAAAACGTTGTTTATCCTTTGTAAGGCCTCTCTCCACAGCTGTCTAACACAGCTGTCTAACACAGCTGTCTAACACAGCTGTGGTAGTCAGCTGTGTTAGACAGCTGTTAGACAGCTGTCTGTCCTGCTAGACAGCTGTCTGTCTTGGTTGGTTGACTGGTCGTTTGTCTGATCCGAACAGCACCGATGTTTGACGACAGTATGCGATCATTAAAGATGCACCATATAATGGAATAGTCTAGGTGTACACGGCTAGTATTCTCTGGACATTCATTCTGTTCACATCGTTCTTACAAGATGGCTTCCATATCAAAAGCTGATTATCTGAGTTTACTAAATGTTAATGACATTAAGGCGATTTCACCACAAGAGATGGCCAAAGATTACGAAGAGTGTGTTACGCAGTGGTTTCATCTTCTGTTAAATGAAGAAGATTTTAATTTGTTAGTTTGTGTACCAAATATTAAGTGGTATTCAATTTGTCGATGTCATCTAGAAGCAGATGATGGAAGTGTGGCGCATGAACATATGCACGCTTTGATACATTTTACAAATGGGTCTACGGTTCAGGGATTTAAAAAGAAGCTTCAACGTGTAGGGCGACGTTTGCATCCTAAAACAACTTTCAAGAAAATAATCTGTCTAGATCATGCTGTTGGAGTATTAAGGTATATTGCTTGTGCAGATGGGCAGAAACCCCTTCAAAGAGATGGCGATGGTCTTCGTGGAACGCCGCATTCGCACTATTCTAGGCGAGTGTACTGTGATTCTTGGCTGCATGGTAGAGGAAAAATGTGTGCTTCTGTAAGAGATGAAATATCATGTTTAGCATCAAAAGGAGTTAAAAACGTATTAGTTTACGCATCAGTGAACGAGTTGCACAATAAAGAGACTTGCCAGTGCACCAGAGGAGCTTCGGGTATTCGTAGAAGACAGGAAGCTAATGAAAAGAGAAGAGTGTTTTACCAAACAGAAAAGGGAATTGCAATCAGAAAGGCGTACAGAGAAAAACAAGTTCAAAAGAAACAGCTGATCAAACAGTTAATGGAGCTGGGTCTAAATAAAAAAGCAGAATTGCAAAGGGAGACAATTTTGAAATTAGTTAGCTTGCTGTAGTGTACACTTGAGTAAATATATTATATTTTTATATTTTACCACTGTTTTTATTATTAATAACACCTTGTCCATACCTGACTCCCCGCAAAATAATTCAATCTATTTGCATTTAAACACCGTTATAATTATGTCCAGGGTTGACTTAAATGTCCAGAGGTAGACTTGACTGTCCATAGTAGACTACAAAATTTACATGTATTTAAATGGAGTGTCCAGGATCCTATCTGTTCAATCACCCCATTATTCGTGTTTGAGCTTGTCTAGTACAAACCGAGAGGATGACATCATCCATGTATTTTAGCCTAATATATAAATAAGTGAGTAAGTTCGGTTATATTATTAGTTGTTGTTGTACCATGTCGTTTAACAGTGTCTTATGGTATGGACACAAAAATAGATTGTTTGAAGAAGACTGTGAATTTGAATTAAAACAGTTGGTGTTAAAGATACAAGAAGAAGCCTTTATCGACGAACGCGATTCTGAAGGAGAAAATTATGAAGCCGGACATATAGTCGAGTTGTGTGACATATATTTAAGTGGGTTCTGCTCTACACAATTTTTTGCTTTGGCACTCATTCGATACTGTACAGGAGCTCAGTTAAGTGAACCGTTTTTCAAGTATTTACCCGAAGAAGCAAAACATCAATACATACGTTATTACGATAAACAAACCGTCCACACAGAGGCTATTTAGTTTATACAACAGCCCGTGGTATACAGATGGAAACTAGAATGAATAGTGAGAACGACACCACAAAAGTTAGACTGTTAGTGTTACAGATACAAAAACAAGCTTATCGAGACGGGCGTAAGTCCGAAGCCGAAGAATATGAAAATAGACATATGGTAGAGTTGTGTGACTTATATTTAAGTGGATTTTGTTCAACACAATATTTTGCTGTGGCACTCATTCAACACCAACCGGGGGCCCTGTTAAGTGAACCATTTTTTAAATATTTACCTAAAGAAGCAAAAAATCAATACAAATATTATTATGATGCTGATGAGGTCACACTCGAAACAACGAACATTGAAATTGAACCGCCCAGCGAGGAAGAACTCAAACAAGAAACACTCGAAACGATGAGAGAAGGGTTTAATAAAGAATTTGAGTTTTCAAGCTGTGATGACATCCACAAGGTTGCAGACCATCTAAACGATATATTAAAGCACAGTTCTAATTTAAATGATGATGATGCTGAACGTACTAAATCCATTAATTTTCTAACACGAAAACTTCACCGTACAGACGCCACAGACATGTTATATACAATTTGTAACGAATATTTCGACAGTCTTCCAACCAATGCTGATTGGGATAGATATGAGAACAAAGATTGTGTTGCTGTAGACATGTTTGTTAAAGTCTGGCAGAAATATCTGGATGATCATGCAGTGTAGCACGAAATATGTTAAAGTATTTAGTGATCGCAATAGATTTGTAAAATTTACCAGGAAACCACTCAGAACCATTCAACAGACGTTTGTGGTGGGGGAACAACAAAACCTACTTAACATGGTCAGCAAGCTTCAGTCTAAACTTAAACGAGTTTGTGTAAACATGTCTTGCGATTGTATTAACATGAATATGTCGGTGTCTGAGAGTGATAACAACGATAACGATTATGCCGTTGATGAAAACGATGGCCCTGATTTCACAGAACACCGAACACGACGAGTCTTATTTAACAAGTATCAAGCTGACGACAGGCTATTGATGGAAACCACTTTTAGTGTTCGACGATCCTTGAAATTGATTACAGGCATCAGTGCAAGAAACAACTTTACAAATGTTGTGAAATTTGTCAATCCGTTGGCTCTGAATGAAGAAAACCAATATTTGGCATTGGAAGAATGGGATTTTTACGATTTCCTAGACAACATACGTGAGCTGTATAGGAAATATCTTAAAGGACAAGACGAGCCAAATAGCTTTATAGTGCATCATCTTAATTACTGCCGCATAACCTATTCAAAGGTGCTAAGTGAAAAAGCCTTGTGTATCGATAACGGTTTCACATCTATGCATCTATTCTTAAACGAAGAGTGTGTAGAACAGCTGCTGAGACTTGAGGTGTTGGTTAAAGCAAGACTGAACTATCTGAAAGAATCTCAATTTACCTGGACTTACACGTGTTTTATGGAAAACATAGTGGAAATATTAAACGATCTGAGTAGATGGGATGCCAGTGTACCGCAAATCATACAAACTATAAAAACGTTACTCAACACTGTAACACCAGCATTTAAATATTACATGTTGGAGTGTTTGCACTACGCTCAAGAACAAGTATTGACAGACATCCACAACATTCGCCATGGTTCTTTTTAAATCAAGTTTCATCGTTCTATCAGCACTGTGTCAGAATGTGTTGTATATTCATAAGCCACCCAATGTAACAGAAGTACGAATTTGTTTCGACATCGATGACTGCATGATATGGTCAGCTCTTACAACAACAACATATCTACACAACGACGACCTAACCCCACTTGCAACATACAACATGTCAGCCAAAAGCCTGTCATCTGATGTGATACGTTACAAAGTTATGTTTCTGTTTGATAATGGTAGTCGGGGCGAGTCACCTGATTGGACCACTCTTGTGTTGACTAACACCCGACTGTTCACTTCAAAGTATATTTTTGTGTTTATATCAGCTGGCTTTCTTACATGTCTTACCATATTCATGTTGATGTATTTTTGTTTCAAATATAGCACTTATCTGCACATGTATCGCAAACTTGTTTGCTAATACAAATATATAAAATAAACACTTGTGTTTTATTTACTAGTTTTAAGGTTTGCTAAGGGGGTGTTACTAGAAAAACATATATATAATTTACAACTTTTTATTTCGGTAACAAGTTTACAACATACGAAAATAATAGCATACAATTATTGATGCTGCATATACAGCTTCTAGTGTATCCTGGTGAGTGATGCATGCACTTAGGAATGTCTGGCACCAACGCAGGACAATCAGTGTTTGTTTCTAAATTGATCACGTCCACACGGTAGCCACAAGTGAGCAGCATCTGTGTCAGAAATCTCTGTTTATTCTCGCCTTTTACATAGATTCTGTCCACCTGTTGTTCGACGATGTGTTTCATCAGGATATTTGGTAATTCTTCTAAATAAACAGTACCATAATTATAGTCGATACAGTGGTGACGGGCCTGCAGAAACTTGACTTGTTTGATTACATCAGCAGATAGAAAACGCATTGGTTGTGGTGGCTTAAACACATACTGTACAGTTTGATAACCATTATAAATTACTAGTTCTTTGGGTGTGAAGTCGGGGAGACAGAAACCCTGAGTGTCGACAACAACGAACCTCATCTTGATACTGCCCCAATTCACTATACTTCCGCATCAGCTTATATACACCTCTAGGTTGAGCAGTTGGGGGAACAGCGTTGTATGCCATACTCAGATGATAGAACGAACAACGTTAGAGAGTGGGGAGTATTCGATGATGCAATCATGTATAATTATGCAGAAACATTTAGTGTTATTGGGAAAGTTCTGGTTACTTTCCATTTCCAATTTGATATCGACAGTAGACGGTTTGATGGAATCCGTATACTTTGAACAATCAAACACAAACATGGGATATTTAGCGAAAGCTTTGTAATCCAACGTAGGCTGCGGTTCTCTACCGAGATATGCTCGTTGAAATTCAATCATGTTTTTATATGCTTCCAGATAATTTGCTTGCCCAAAGTTCAGATTCATACCCTCGGTCGGTATTTGTTTTGAATTCAGATGTAGTCTTATATCTCGAACGTCCACATGATCAAACTGATTAATATCTTTTCCTGGGTTGTGGTGGCGATCCGTTTGAAAGACTACGATAACGAAGCGAGGTCGTTCGGTGTTTGATGAGGTCTTTACAGACCACAAGTCTTTGATTGAATTACTTACATTCGGTAATTCGTACATCTCCCATTTTCTAAACGGTATAAGAATCTTTTTATCTTGAGCGATCGATTGCAACAGCTGCTGTTGTATCACATCGCTGGGGTGTATGTGTTTGACTTGCAAAGCCATATGTTCAATATTAAACTTTATAGCTTTGTCAGCGCCTGCTACACTGCTCAGAATATAGCAATTTCTATCGTTCTGACCGCGTGTTAAGCGTACCAACAAACGACTGAAAAGTACTTTTCTGTAATCTTTGAAAATATTACACAGATAGCTGAGCGGTAGGCAATAGCAAAATCTGTTGTTTTTCACCATGGTGTTCCTTTCGTTCGGATGCCAGCCGGCAGGAATGAGAGCTCGTGCTTCATCGCTGTTGGCTTGTAATAATGTTCGTACTGCTGTAACGATGCCTGGGTTTCTAACATGTTCGATAATCTGATTACACATCTCAACAGCCACAGAGGAGAACAAATGAGCTGCAGCATTCGCTGTTACCGACACATCACCAGTTGTACCTGTTGTCTCAGTGGAACCGCTGATCAGGAGAGCTGCCGAAGACCAATCGTAAAACACATCTTGTTGATTGATGGCAAACTCACATGTGTCGTTGTAATCAAACGATCTGGTTTGCGGGGCGTACGTGTGTACTTCTTCTCCCTTGATGGATTCGTCGTGAACGGGGTCTGCGAAGATATGTAGTTTGTTTGACATCGTAACCCAATGATTGTAGAAACTGTACGTTCTCTTCGGATAGAACCGTCTGTGATGCAGACAACAACGATACTGACCGATGTTGCTCGTCGGCACCTGTATTTATAACTAACATACCACCGGTGTCTTGTTCAGCTGTAATATAACGATGATCTCTTCACCTTGAAAGTTCACAGGCACTGCATTCTGATCGATGATGTTTACATTTATATGGGCGATGATACGTGTGTTGACGGGTAGAAACAGTTTACTGTGGGGGTTGATGTCAATTGCGTAGCCAGGATCAACCATCGGAGCAAACTCGTATAGTGTGTGTGAGGGTTTGCCTTCGTGGTAAGACCCGCTTACTATGTTACACTCCAAACGGATCGTTTTCACTTTAACAATCTCCACTGGTAAATCGGATGCATGCAACACATCCTTAATAAGAGATCTAGTTGAGGAAAAACCCAAGAGAGGAGCTATTGAGGCGTCCCTTGTCAAATCAATGTCATACTTGCACTGTATCTCACACTTCAAAGTGTTGTTGTTGGCTTTCAAACTGAACAGTTTACTTGCATCGTCAACAGAGGCACCCTCTGGAAATTTATTCAACTTGAGATAGATACGGGCCATTTCATTTTGGATACACCGTTCCATATCGCTAATTTCATATGCTCCATTGGGAATTATTATTTCTTGTATAACACCAGCTTTCTTAGGCTCTGCTTCGAGTGTAAAATTAAAATGCAACTTATTACAACCGGTCTCTATATTTGGTATGGTGTTGTATGTGTGAAAATTCGAGAGTGCCACCGAATGATCGAACCGGGGGTCCAACACTATCGGTGGAAATATATCCAATGACAGGGAGGACGTGGAGCCTTTCAACTCGAACGTTAGCGACATGACTGATACACACAGGTTATTGTTTGAGTCTTTTATTGTAAAAATTTTAAACACAAATGACCACAATTAATTGTGTTATATGTTTGATACACATCATGATTATACAGTATGGAATAGTCTTTAAGGTAACGTTGCAGCTCTACAGGAGGCTTCAAGTTTCCATACGAGTCAAAGTACTCGACGATGTCACCGCGTTTCCTCACAGCGACCCAATGACTGCCTTGCTCCTTGTGTGTTTGCAAATTCATGATGAACGATTCATTTTTACGTGGTCCATTGCGAGGTAGCTCGTCTCGCATGTATACACCTCTAAAATATGGGATTTTCATTTTACCAGCAAACTTGACAAGATCTACATTTGTTAGAGGTCTTGCTGGTAAAGGTATTACACGTTTTTTGTCTTGTGTAAATACAAACCGTAGCCGGTGCGTTGTTTCTTCATGTACAAACCATCACCAACACCATGCCCTCGTTTACCCACAGCAATGGCCTCCATTGTTTGATTGTGACGTTTTGCCTCTTCCAATTTCTGTTTCGCAGACTTGGCATCGTTCACAGCTTTAGCAATACCTGCAGCACCGCCACCCAGAGCTCCTAGTGCTGACAGCCCACCAAATATAAGAGGTAACAGCGGTAGGAAGCCACCGCTTTTAGGTATTGGAATAACTCTCGGTACCTTAACTTGCTTTCGACCACCTGCGTTTTTGATGACTTTTCTCGCTACATGCAGTAGATTTTTCACAGACGGCACCTCCTCTCCCACATTGATAGCACCGCGCATCAAAGCAAGTATGTTTTTAAACGGTACCTTACCACCGACTTTTCTCTTACTAGTTTTTCTGAGTTTGTTCACACCCATACCAAGTTTTCGTTTAACTTTCATTGTTTTTGCTACACTCCAAGCGGCCGCCTTCTCACCAAAACTTGCGTCCTTTGACTTGACTCGTTCCTTGGCTCGGTGCTCCAACACCTTGTCGGCACGATGCCTGTCACTCAACTGTTTGGATTGAGAGTAGGCGATGTCGTGCTCTCGACAAGCCTGATCTAGTGGGTTGATACCTTGATCGCCTCTGGCAAGACGTTCTTTAAGTTTAGTGCCTGGACCACAAAACTGATAGCCTGGTATGTGTAACTCAACAGGCAGTTTGTTAATGAGTGTGTTAACAAGGCCTTCACCCTTAATGACCAACATTGATACTAAAGCGGGGCTGTATTAAACACCCAGTATTTATACTTACAACAAGCAGGTTGGTGTTAGTCTAGTTAACGATGCGTATCGTAAAACACACAACAACAGCCCTACCAGTTACAAACTTGGACGATGTTGTGCATGTGGAAACAGTTACACAACACAGACACGGACTACTGTTACCCGGCACGGTACGTTGTTTGATATGTGGTCCTAGTGGCTGTGGTAAAACTAATGTCATGCTGAGTTTATTGTTTGAAGCAAACGGTTTAAAGTTTGAAAACGTTTATGTATATTCAAAGTCACTGTATCAACCGAAATACAAGATGTTAAAGGAGGTGTTGGATGCTACAAAGGGTGTTGGTTACTATCCTTATCGAGAAAACGATGACATATTAGATCCGGGAGATGCCTTGGACAACTCTGTGTTTATCTTTGATGATGTAGCTTGCGACAAACAAGATAAAATAAGAGCATACTTTAGCATGGGCAGACATAAGAATATTGATTCCTTCTATCTTTGTCAGACATACAGCAAAGTACCAAAACAACTGGTACGTGACAACGCAAACGTTGTTGTGTTATTCAAACAAGACGAAACCAATCTTAAACATGTGTACGACGATCATGTAACCACTGATATGACTTTTGAAAAGTTCAAGACACTGTGTGGTGAATGTTGGCAGACCAAGCATGATGTGATGGTGGTTGTTAAAGATTGTGATTTAGCACAAGGACGGTATCGCAAAGGCTTCGATCATTTTATATATATTTAAACTTGTGTGTGAGTGTGTGTTAGTCTTCATGTGTTCAACATACGGTGAGCATGGCTAAAAAATCTAAAAGTCTTCGGCGCAAACAAAAACTATCAACACAGCCGCCCAATATCAAACGTAAAATAGCCGATTTATCAAAGATTATTCGAAACAAATATTTGGCTTTGAAACTGGGCAAAACAGAGACAGATGAAACGTTACACCGTTTATATAGACCTCTGTTAAAACCGTTGGATGATATATCTAAAAACACAGCAAGCACAGCGTTGGCTACTGCTCAAACAACTCTACAGCAACAGCAACCAACTAAAACTGAACTTGATGTCAAACCCCCACCACCACCACCAACATCAACAAAGAAGGAAGTTCAATTTCTTAGTGATGATGAAACGTTTGAGTTGGAAGCAGAACCAGCTGAACCTGAACCTGAATTGTGGGTTACCAAAGCTTATAGAAAACTAGATGCCGCAGCAAATACACCGGCAGCTATTTACGAGCAAACGTTAAGTTCGTATCCTGTAGTTGTTCGCTATTATGTTGATAAATATTTCACAGATAATCAACTATGTGATCAAACATACGGTGTTACTTATGATAAAGCCACCAATACTTGGATGCTTGGCAATAAGTCTGTTAAATTTGTTGTTACTGACGTAGATTTTAGAAATAGAGAAAGCTTTCAAATTGTTGTTGGTGACAGAAGATATTACGGCACTCAACACCTATTGGAATTGATATTTTTGAGAAAACCAGGTATGAGTGCTATGAAAAATAAGAACGCTTTACGTGACTATGCAGACATTATGGCAGCTACGAGTCTTCACAGAAAAGATAACAATCCTAAAGAAGACGTTCTGCGCAACACCTCTACCAAATATCAAAATGTAATAAAACCAATTTTAGAGAAACAAGAAGGTGCTAGAGCACGCTCTTCCTCAGTTACTTTAGGTCATGGTATGCCATACATGCTACATACTAAGCAACAGAAAGAATACGTATACTGGGACGATGTGAACGAACTGGTTGACAGACTTCGTCTTCTCGTGGCTTCCCAAGTTGCAGGTAATAATGCTCATAACAATGAGATACAGTCAATCTTAGAGGAGCTGAAGGAGGCTCGCATCATATAAAGCGTAAACACAAGCCAACCATCAGTTTCATCATGTCTATCGACAAGTTTGGTCGTACTGCTGCAAACTTCAACAGCAACAGCTCTCTACACAATCGCGTGGTTCAACGAGAGATTTTCCCTAGAACTGCAAGTGGTGACTTTGACGTACAAAACCATAGATTGTGTAACGTAGCCAACCCTATCGATTCAACAGATGGCGTAACTAAATCATTTGTTGATGCCTGGGTGGGTGACTATCAGAAACATAAAGCTGAGTATCTGAAGAATAAAGATGAAGTGACACAAAAACTAGTGGCCATTGTGTTAGAAGCCGTGCATAAGCCGGAGTTGAACGATTTGAAGCACGAATTGGAACAGAAATTGAAAGCTTTAAACAAGACCATATCAGCTCAAGTTTTAAAAGATATCGATGTGTCAACGAACCCAAAGCTAAAGAAGAAGTTGGGTGAAATAGACAAAAATCTAAAAGATTTGCATGACAAGTGGATACTTTTAAATCCATCATCACCATGAAGCGTCGCCGGCAACAACAAACACGTAACGATGAACCATCTGATGCTAAGAAACAAATTATAAACGAGCTGTACAAACCTGCTAGAATCAAATTTAAACGTAGACAGACCATAATTAGAGGTTTGAATGACTTGTGGCAAATTGATTTGGCCGAGTTTACAGACTATCAGCGTGAAAACTCCGGTTACAAGTACATTCTGGTGGTGATCAATTGTTTTTCAAAGTATGTATGGACGCGTCCGCTTAAATCTAAAAACGCCGAAGAGGTGACTAAAGCCATGGCCGATGTTTTAGCCAACAGCACAGAACCATCTCACATTCAGTCTGATCTTGGCAAGGAGTTCTACAACGCTAAATTTAAGGCCCTAATGACCAAATACAGCATCAATCATTACAGTACCTATAGTGTTAAGAAGGCGGCAATGGTGGAACGAGTCATACGTACGTTGAAAGAGAAGTTATATAAAAACTTTCACTTGTCTGGTTCTTACAAGTGGCTACATATCCTACCCAATGTCACAGCTACATATAACGCAACCATTCATCGTACCACAGGTGTAAAACCTTTGGATGTCACTAGGAAAAACGAGGCAGCTATTCGTAAGCAAATCTATTCCAACACCGTACCGGTATCTGTACAAACTAAATTTAAAGTGAGTGATGTTGTACGTATAAGCAAGGCAAAAACATTATTTGAAAAAGGTTATACGCCACGTTGGTCCACAGAATTGTTTAAGGTGGCCACGGTACACCCCACTATCCCTGTGACGTATTTACTAGAAGACATGCAAGGCAAACCAATCAGCGGAGGGTTTTATGAGCAAGAACTACAAAAGACTTTATCTTCAGACCTGTATTTAATCGAACGAGTGTTGAGAAAAAAAGGCCCCAAGTCTTACGTGAAATGGCTTGGTTTTGATCGTACTCATAATTCCTGGGTCAACACTAAAGACATTAAATAACTTGTATTATGTTATGAATAAAGGAAACATGTTAAAAGTATTTTTTTTTATTTCAAATCTTCCTTTATGCATTCACGCCAACAGAATGATTGTCAGAAAATACAGCTAATAAAACACAGAGATTTTTACACATATATTTTATTATCAACTAGTGTTATAGGTAAATCTGTTACATGTTAGCATATCTTTCAGTACAAGTTGATATTTAGTAATAAATTCACACACTATACACAGATTCTCAGAGTATTTTAAGCGGGCAATGAAGAAGGCACAAGGTAAAACTGCCCTGTCTCTGAACTTGGACAGTTCCGATCTAATGTCAGCCATAAACATGTTTAGGTCAAAGAAACTCCTAAAACGTAATTCCAATAATAAGTCTTTGACCACAGAGCCAACATCTTCTAGTATTTTCAATGATTCCAAGCTTAGGTTGAAATTAGTGACATATTCATCACTGCACAACCTAAACTTAAAAAACACTGATTTTCGTTGTGTTTGAACCAAGTATTTAGTAAGTGTATACGAATCGGTGTTTTTGTCTGTACCTTGTGATTGGTTTTCCAGGTTGAAAATTATGGTGGGTAACACGTTTAAAAATTCTTCAAATGTCCACATGTCGAAAAACACAGGTATATTACAATTTTTCTGTGAAACCTTAACCAGAGGCATAAAGTTAAGCATGGGGTCAGCTCCGATCGTAAGTATTTTCTCACCGTTTGCCAACAGCGCAAACGTTGTCTGACCAACGAGCTCACAGTCTTGTGTTTTTAGTTTTTTCTCCATACTTTTCTGATTGATCTGCACCAACTTCTCATTGAATAGCTCATCGTGTGTAGGCTGATATTCGACTGTTTGTATGTTTGTAGGATCTGCAGCATTCATACTAATATCAGAGAGATTATTCGGTTCACTTGTGTTTGTTGTTGTTGGATAGCTTGTGTACAGCTCACCTATGATATTATCCCACGTCTTTGGTTCTTCTTTTGTTATAATACTTTCAACTGCGTTAGCCAACAAGACATCTTGTAACACTTTAAGCTTTTTACCTCCACCAGCACCTCTACCTGTATTTTCTGTGTTGAGAGATTTTCGTTTTCGCGTATTCTGCACCATATTAGTTTTTAGTTACACCTTGTTCAACGTACACCAACAAAACTAGCTTCTAGACAAGCTCAAACACAACTGATGGCTGGATACCACCTAACAGAACTAACCCCTAGATCATAACTGTAAAGACAACGTCAAACAGGTTTATCAGACCAAGGTCATCAACAGACAGGTTATTTACCCTAAGAGGGCCTCTCACTTGCGTATATTAAACAGATACACAGACAAGCTCAAACACGAATAATGGTATGATGTCATTCTACAGGATATGAGTCATAACCATGTTGTTTGTTCTCTGTTTTATTGTGTTATGTATTCTGTTATGGACATGTGTACAGAGCGACATACTTTTTACTCGTTTACAGGCCTAGGATCGACGTCAGCTCTCTTTAGACATATTTGTTTGTGTCTATAAATGGACGTTCTCAACATTTGTTTATTACAGTGTAAACATGTAACCTTCCTCCTGTCGTACGTGTATTGCCATTTTACGAAATTTTCATAACTTTCCCATGAGTGTGCGTTGTATGGTAGCCATTTTCCCAAGTTTTGACCATTTTTAATGAAACATTTGTCACAACAGCTTCTCTCTGTTGGTGGACAGCGTTTAAAACAAATGACACAGCAACGGAGACCATCATCATTCAGTTCTTGCTTGTCATCCTGTGTTAGTGGTTGTGTTGTTGTTGTTGGTCTCGCGGCTGTGTGTTCTTCTTCACTCTCTTGTAGATTGATTTCATTAAACTGCTGTTGGTGCTGCTGCTGCGTCGACAAACCAGAACCTTGTGAAGTGGTTGCTTGCTGGTGCTGTGATGATCCTAGACTTGTAGCTGTTATAGTAAAGGCATCACCTTCAATGGCCCCCTTATTGCTCTGATACATCTTGTACAGCTCAGACCACACTTCTTCAAACGTCAGCAACGACAGCTTCCTAAACGGCATATGATAGTCTCTATCCAAGCCGGAGAATGTAAAGCTTACTTTGGTGTCGGTGTTCAAGTCTCTAATAACTCGATTATAAATTTCCTGCATACCGTTCTTAAGCCATTGTTCAGGATTATTGACGCCACTGCTATTGAGTGGATTCAACTTGAAACGCACCATGTTCTGTATAATATTAAAACGACTGTTTCTTGTAGTCGACTCTCCAACAATTGAGAACGCCATAGTATGGAACTAAAATGTTTCTTGTTTTTGCGGAATCAAACACAAGACTGGCTTGTGTACGACGACCGTTGTACATCTATAACTCTCTAGTCATAGAGTGCTTGTGTGTGTGTGTTAACAATCAACAACAACGTCTATATGTTTTGTTTGGTTCAAGTGGATGTCATTAAACAACTGTGTTATTTCTATAACGGGGCCCCCATTCAAGACCTCAACATACGTTAGTGTGTACTAAGCCGTGAAACAAGTATGACGTCTCTTGCTGTATGTAAGTATACTATTATATTATTTATGTTTACATACAAACAATACTTATCAAACAATCCTCGTATATCAAAGTTTAATTTAGTTGTTTTAAATTGAGTTTTGTTACTTGTGTGTTTTTGATCACTCCCTATATAAATTTAGATTCATTCATTCAAAATACAAACACTAACATAAACAAACACGCCGGCAATAAAACCAAGTCCCGAGTTTTATTACCCTATTAAAACAAATCATTAACATATCTAGATGTAAATACGTTTTTCTTATTGATATAGTTTACTTCAAACGTTTTTTGTTATTAAATGATATTAGATAGGTAAATTGGTACGTGTTTTAAATTTCTTTTTACTATAAATAAACAATTGTTTTTAACATTACAGTTCCTATTATTCAATTGGAATGTAATAGAGATACAACCCCTGCCTACACACACAAACTCAGCAGCCTCATAAACTCGTTTTATGTAACAGGTTTTTGTTTTATATATATATACCCACTGATAACAAACTTTCATCGTATGTCTGAATAGCATGATCGGTTTAGGGGCGTTTGCATATCTTAGTAAGTTGTATGGTTGGGGGTTCAAATCTAATTTCTGGCGAATGCTTTTCTTTCAAAAATCATATTTCAAATTAAAATCAAAATTTCAAATTACCCGCTCAATATATCTTCCTCATATATGTATGTGTGTGTGACTAAACCGAATGACTGTGTCCAACAGATGTCTCCCCTCGAGCTAGAGAATATTCTCTACACTCTACAACTTTACAAATAGAATGTTCTCTAGCTTGAGGAGTAAGATCTCTGGACACAACAGACAGAAATTTTCAAACAAATTCAAATTTCCCTCCAAAAACGAAATACCCTAACAAACTTCAATACACCTTAACAACAACAACAACAACACAATAAACAAACCAAACAGCTGTGTTTACGAACACCTAACCTTAATAAACAAAATACATAACCTTAATAAACAAACAGATGCCTTGGTAATCAACACACATGACATAACCTTAATAAACAAATACAAACATAACCTTAATAAACAAACAGATGACACGTGAGCGAACATAACCTTAATAAACAAATACATAACCTTAATAAACAATCAGACAAACACACATGGAGAGCTAACCTGACTTGTAGATATCTATGGACACACAGGTCAGACATCTTGGAACGCTTGTGACGTCATCTCAGGTTAGTTCCATAGAGAGAACCCCCGGAGTTGCAACTGTCTATGACAGGTCAGCCATCTTGGAATGCTTGTGACGTCATCTCAGGTTAGTTCCATAGAGAGAACCCGGCTTGCGACTGTCTATGACAGGTCAGCCATCTTGGAATGCTTGTGACGTCATCTGACAGGTTAGGTGACATTTGACGTTGACACATGTCAGGTCAGGTGACAGCTGACGTTGACAGCTGTCAGGTCAGTGACATTTGACACCTGTCAAATCTGACAGGTCAGCTGTCAACTGTCACAGGTCTGCGCAGGTCAGCGCATGCGCATGACGTCACGCGCATGCGCAGTAAAAAGTGGAGGGGATGGGCCCAGGTGTCTCCCTATCTACTATCATCAGGTTCATACTTTTTTATTTATTTCGAATCAGCAACATGCTCAAGCTGTAAAGTATTATATTAAACAGGCTGAATAGCTCAGTTCACGAGGTGAGTAACCTCTAGAATTGGACTAGGTAGTCGCGGTTGTTTCGAGTCCCGTATTCGGGCAGTCTGTCTTTTTCACTCCAATGTGGAAAGGCGGGCTTCTGATGAGTTATGGGTGTTGTCCTTTCTCTGTATGTGTGTGTAAGTTCCCCCCGCACAAGCCTAAGACTTCTGGGTGGGGAGTTTGTCTACTGTAGTATTATTATTATTATTGTTTACCAGGTCAAAAGAATTAAACCACCTAGTCACTAGTTGCGGAACCAAGTAGTATGTTGTCACGCCAGCTCTAAATAACACAAAGTGTTAAAAAATAGAGACTGTATACAACCGTCAATTGAGTAAATTGAATGGGCCAGGGCTGACAATTTACTAAATTGTCAGTTGGTTGTATACAGTCTGTATTTTTTAACACTTTGTGTTATTTAGAGCTGGCGTGACAACAAACTACTTGGTTCCGCAACTAGGTGGCGGCACGTTGCTTCGTGTCTCTCCACTCACTTAGTGTTGGAAGGCTGGCTACCATAGCCGTATTACTTTATAGGTGTATTTTTGTTGCAATTAGTATGCCGTACTGACGAGCTCTAATTAGAGTGAAGCCGGTCTACGGTTCTAATTGTTGCGAGAATGCATCTAGCCTTAAGGTATTAATACTTGATTCTAAATTCAATTTCCGTTTTACAAGATGTGAATAAATACAGGTCTTGTGCCATTTGCACGAATCTGCTGTAGCAAAAAACAGATTTTTCTCTGGGAAATAGTTTTTCTTGTTTATTTTCAATGTATTTTAACCTTTTTTTTAATGTTCATTTTGAATCGATTGTTATCTATTGTGATATGCTTGTATATACATTATTGGATGTAATTATAAACAATAATCTCATTATATTGAATATTTTGTTGCTCCATATCAATTATTTAAAATTTATTTATGTATATTTAATATTTACATACAAAATATATGATTTTTCATACTGTTGCATTTTTAATTGCTTTTCGATTTTCCTGTACCACTAGGAGTGGGATATATGGCATCAGTCTCGTACTAAGAGTGTTTAAACTTAAAAATTGAATTTCGATTTCCCTTGATATCTTGAGAAATATTTGAGGTATTGTCTTGAAAATAGGTACAGGTCAGTTTTTCGTAGTAATGAGGCATAATTTATTCCCAACTTGGCTCTAGCAGATAGAGCGTTCTGCTTGCAGTACTCTTTAAGCCTTAAAAATACCCACAGTTTTTTGTTAGCGTCGCTGGGAAACAGTAGAAAATAGTATTTCATTTATTTACGGAATTCCATTACAAAAATAAAATTCATACAAACAGATCGACAATCAAAGCAGACTGTCTGTTCAAATCGTACCACTATAACAAAATGCAGATGGTCAACTGGAAAAACAAATTCTCCATTAGTGTGTGTTTTTGAAAACTGGGATACCGCAAGAATCTCTCTTGGGTCACATCCTTTATAATTTATGTCAATGACCTATTTCCAAGTATTGAACCATATGGAACCTACATGTTTGCAGATGTTGTAAACTTCATCAACAGAGCTAGAAGTGACCAAGAAGTCCATGAACCGAGTTTAACTAGCACCCCTCAAGCGAAAAATTGGTTTTCGGGCAATAAACTTTTTTTATTTCAACAGCACACAGGCCCTACAGCATAAATACTATCGTACCGTGGGTGTCGACAAGGAGAAAAGAGGCGACTTGTTAATTCTAGACTTGAAGGTTCGGAGGAGAAGGAAAAATATGTGCCGGCAAGGAATTCCACAACTTGGAAGTCCTGGGCACAAAAGAGCGGGCATAACAAGATGTTCTATGTCTGGTGACCTGGACAGTAAAAGGGTGCATTCACTCTGTGTCCCTGGTAGATCTGTTGGGGGCAGCAGGTGAGGAACTATGGAAGAAAGCTCCTCAGCAGTGCCCGTAGAGATATCGATAAAAGAGAGAGAGAGGTCACCAACGACACGTCGGTGGGCAACGGATGGCAGCCTTTGGGTGAGGGTAGGGTCACCGATGAGACATATAGCTCTCTTCTGAATGGAGTCCAGGATAGCGAGTGTAGAAGCGGTAGCGGCACCCCAGATGTGGGAGCAGTATTCGAGGTTTGGCCTTATTTATGAAGTATATAAGGTATAGAGATTAGCTGGTGAAAATTAATTGCGAGCCCGGAGGAGGAAACCTAATTTTTTAACAGCCGCTTCTGCAATTGATGTGACATGTTGGTGCCAATTGAGATTTCGATCCACAGAAATGCCAACAAGTGAAAAGGACTCATTACTTTACCTAAAAGCAGTATTTACTGAGATATTGCGTGTTTTTTAAGAAAAAAGGTACATTTATACACATGAACAAGTTAATGTATTATATTCTTGTTTGACTCTATTAGCGAATTTTCATTAAGAAAATTTCACTATTAGAGAGGTCACGATGTATATGTATCCGAGTGATAACTCAAAAAATTTGGGCAAAAACCGAGGTCGAGTTCGTTAATCAGCCTTTATGCTCAAGTTTTTCTGGTGGAAAATCAGGGAAAACTTTTGAAAATGCTATATTTTTGTAAGTATCAAAGTAACTGGAATGAGACTTAACATGTGGCTAGAAATAGTGCAAATAAACCTATGTCGTGAATTTTAAGTAATTTGGTACACAATATTTAGAGTATTTTCCAAATTAAAAATAAAATCCCAAAGACATGCGTTGAAACGACTTAGTGGTTAAATTCCAATGCCTGATAGACAGAGTAATTAATTGCCACGTTGTAGATTGATTCATACAACAGCTATAAACCATACATCAAAACTAAATATATACCAGGCATAAAACATACTACCCGAACAAACAATCGTGAAATTTCGGCCGCAATTATTAAGACACTATATTTGTAGCTTTACGAACGACCTCAAATACAGTTTTAGCTGAACATAAGATATATTATGCTGTCGCTTAATACAGTAGAAATGTAAACACAATCAAGCCGAGTCTATAAAAATGATTCTAACATAGTGAGCTAAAAATTATTTGTCTCATTTCGTCAGTGGTGTGCACAGGGTAACGTCCGATGAGGTTTAATTTAAAAAGAATATATAGTACGCCACTTTTTTTATTTGATAAGATATTATAATTTAGCAAATGAAACTACACGAAAGTAATCTCTTGAGTTTTTTCGCTCAGATTAACTGTTTTCAATAAAATCGAGTAAATACTAAAATTTTATACATAACATTTATTACTGCAATGTTTTAAAGTAACAGAAAAGTCAAAAGGTCAGGACAAACAAAAACATAATTGTTTTATATCTGCTTTATATCTCATAAGAGATACACCAGCCCTAACCCATCTCAATGAACAACCAAGTTATTCAAAGTAATGAGTCCTTTTCATTTGTTAGCATTTCTGTGGATTGAAATCTCAATTGGCATGTCACATTAATTATTGCAGAAGCGGCTGCTAAGAAATTACGTATCCTCTTCCGGGCTCGCAAATACTTTCACCAGCTAATCTATATACCTTATATACTTCACAAATAAGGCCAAACCTCGAATACTGCTCCCACATCTGGGGTGCGTCTGCCGCTTCTACACTCACTATCCTGGACTCCATTCAGAAGGGAGCTATATGTCTCATCGATGACCCTACCCTTACCCCAGGGGCTGACATCCCTTGCCCACCGACGTGCCGGTGGTGACCTCTCTATCTCTTTTATAGATATCTGCACGGGCACTGCTCAGAGGAGCTTTCTTCCATAGTTCCTCCACCTGCTGCCCCCAACAGATCTACCAGGGGAAGAGAGCGAATGCACCCTTTTACTGTCCAGGTCACCAACATAGAACATCTTGTTATGCCCCCTCTTTTGTCCCGAGGACTTCCAAGTTGTGGATTTCCTTGCTGGGACATGTTTTTCCTTCTCCTCCAAACCTTCAAGTCCAGAATTAACAAGTTGCCTCTTTCCTCCTTGTCGACACCCATGGTACGATAGTATTTAGGCTGTGAGCCCTCGTGGTGTGTTGTTGAAATTAAAAAAATACACTAAACTTATCATAGTTGCTCAAACTGTGCACATTCTGAGCATGCGCATTAGCTTATCTTAATATCGATTGCCAAGTTTAGGTTAAGTTAGATTCTGAGTGGGCCATAACGGTCTCTTCACTGCGACCTTAAGGACTATTGTGGCTCACGCCTAAATTTTCTTTATTTCCCCAACAAATTCAGCCTCATACAGAGGTCGACAATTTTTGGCGAAAGTTGACCCAGATCTTCTGGTGCAAGCTTTGTCTTGCCGAAGAGCAGGTTTCTTGTCCTGTCCACAGCCGGCAATTCTACTCTCAACCCACCTCCAAATGTTCAACCACCAACAGTCCCCAATGCTGCGCATAAAATGATGGATATCATTTTCAAAACTAAAAAGTTATGAAAGATGCTCTCTTCTCTTAATACCAGGAAAGCCTCTGGCCTTGACGAGATACCATCAATTCTCAAAAAATGCGCACCAGAACTTGCTCCTGTCCTAACTCGTCTGTTCAGACATCTTACAATAGATGCATATTTCCTAGTAACTGATAAACTGCTAGAGTACAACCTGTCCCCAAGAAAGGATCCAAAGTGCTTCCTAGCAACTACAGGCCTATTTCTCTCCTTTCAGTCGTCTCTAAAGTGATGGAAAAGTATATAAACACCGAATTACTAAAATTTCTTGAAAAACACAGTCTAATCTATGACAGGCAGTATGGATTCCGTCAGCGCAGATCAACTGCCGACCTCCTTTCCTTTGTCACCCATTCTTGGAACAAGTCTATGGAACTACACGGTGAATCTGATTGTCGCTCTAGACATATCCAAAACATTCGACCAGGTGTGGCACGCAGCGCAGCTTAATAAACTTCCGGCCTATGGCCTACCACCAAAACTCTGTACCTGGACAGCAAATTTCGTCTACAACCGGAGCATTTCTGTTGTCGTGGATGGCCATTCCTCTAAACTGTATCCAACTAATGCAGGAGTTCCTCACTTTGTTTCTTCTCCACGTCAATGACCTCCTCTCTAGCACATCTAACCCAGTTCACAGTTATGCGGACGACAGCACCCCCCACTCAAATATACAATATTCTAAGCCTATCTCTTTAGCCCAATTATATGAATATCGCACTCATGGAGGGTTCTCCAAAAAATATTAGACTGGGGAAGTAGAAATGTTTTACAATTCAACCCCACCAAATCTCAGTCTTGCTTTCCATCTCATAAGAGATACACCAGCCCTAGACCCATCACAATGAACAACCAAGTTATTCAAAGTAATGAGTTCTTTTCACTTGTTGGCATTTGTCGATCGAAATCTCAATTGGCACCAACATGTCACATCAATTGCAGAAGCGGCTGCTAATAAATTAGGTTTCCTCATCCCAGTTCACAAATACTTTTCACCAGCAAATCTCTATACCTTATATACTTTACAAATAAGGCCAAACCTCGAATACTGCTCCCACATCTGGGGTGCCGCTGCCGCTTCTACACTCGCAATCCTGAACTCCATTCAGAAGAGAGCTATACGTCTCATCGGTGACCCTACCCTGACCCAAAGGCTGCCATCCCTTGCCCGCCGACGTGCCGTTGGTGACCTCTCTCTCTCTTTTAAAGATATCTGCACAGGCACTGCTCAGAGGAGCTTTCTTCATAGTTCCTCCAACTGCTGCCCCCAACAGATCTACCAGGGGAACAAAATGAATGCACCCTTTTACTGTCCAGGTCAGCAGACACAGAACATCTTGTGATGCCCGCTCTTTTGTCCCGAGGACTTCAAGTTATGAAATTATTTGCCGGCACATGTTTTTCCTTCTCCTCCGAACCTCCAAACCTTCAAGTCCACAATTAACAAGTTGCCTCTTTCCTCCTTGTCGACACCCACGGTACGATAGTATTTAGGCTGTAAGCCCTTGTGGTGTGTTGTTGAAATATTAAAAAAAACAATTTTTTTTTCAATTAGGTAAATATTTTCTAGAGGAAACAACTTCATCTTGGTTATTAATTTTTATTCATTATAAATTTCAGAAAAAAGAAATCGGTTAGGTACATTAGACACCAAATATGTAATATATAACCCATTTTGCATCAAAATGACAAAATATAGCAGCCCTTACAAACTAAAAATTACATGCATTATTCATAATACAAAATACAGTTATATAATTAATAAAGATATGATGATCGTTTTTTTTTAACAAACCTTACAAATAGAAATATAAAACAAAATACAAAATTAATAATAAGTAAATTTAATATATAAAGTTTGAAATTCTTGAAATAAAAGATTCTATGTATCCACCAATTCAAAAAACCTTGGTAAAACAAATAAACTATACAATTTACTTGTCTAGTGACATTTCAAAACAAGTTGATAAAAAATGGCAGTAATTACCACAGTGTTGCCAGAATTCGGTTTTTCTACTGGGTCTGTGGTAGTGTTTTTGCTTTATCACCAGTCAACATGAAAATACAGGTGCAGCAAAATGATCTGACACATTTCCAGAGATCAATGAGCGGTAAGGCCATGGTGATGGGTTGCAGTCAAGAGGGAAAGCCATGCCATTTTCAGTTCCCAACATGAATTAGACGGGTGCGCATTGTGCTTTCACTGTAGAAATGTTTACTAAGAACAACAAATCTGTAATTGCAATAGAAAGACTCTTTTTGGTTTATTCATCTGTCTGATGACGCTAACTTTGTTAGTGAAACGACGTCATGCCTGAAGAATGTATTTTTGGCAAATTGGGCCCGCCAAAGTGTACTTATCAGTGCTCATTACATGTTCCAATCTTCTCTCAACAAAAAGCGTGTTTCGTCTGCACCTCAGGTTTGGTAGAAATGATCCTGTACCTACTCGAAACAGATTTTGTTATGGGTTAGCAACTTCAGAGCTAGTATATCAGCATTGAACGAAAATCACTAGCGGAACTCAGACAGTCACAACTCCAGAAAATGTAGCAGCGGTAAGAGTTTCAGTTCAATAGTCTCCAACTTGTCCGTTATGGAAACACGTGGCGATCTAAGTTTTCCGATATATCTTTGTGGACACTTATTCAGAAGGAACTCTGAATGCATCCATACAAAATGATGTTGGCATAAGGAAGATACTTTGAAACTTGCAGAGATTGTATTTGAGAATTTACCGTGTCCACTACGCAGCTGTTGTATTGTTCAGTAACAAGCCGCATTTTCAATGGTCGCTCAGCTTTCGATACTGGGCCAAAAACAACCTTCGTCAGTTCTATGAACGTCACTCTCATAATCTTCGTGACAGGATAGTGTGCAGTAGCAGAATTTGGCATCTGGAATCAGTACTTCTTCGAAGAAGATAATCTTGCAGTGGCGGTAAACTTTGATGGCTATTGTGTCATGCTGGAGACTTTTCTGAGACCCAAATTAGATGAACAAAAGGATGGGTCCAGCTCCTCACATTCCTTGACGTGCTATGGGGTATTTGATACACATGCTCCCCGGTCATTTGATCTGATTGCACGGTGACATCGGTTGGCCCACCCAATCATCTGATTTGGCTCATGCGGTTTTTTCTATGGGAACATCAAAGATGTCATTTACCAAGAAATTTCTGCCATTCCACATGAAATGACCCACAAAGTTATAGACAAAAGCAAATTTTTTGGTCTTTACCCCATTTGGTTTTTATTAAACCTATAATAAGGTGTCAGATCATTTTGTCACATCGTGTACATTCAGCAGTAGCATGTATCTCATTATGGGAAAATAACGTTATTTGACGTCCAACATAATTTTTATCCAAATAAGGTTTTATCAGGTCTTCCTAGCGTGTATCCCTTTGCAAATGCATATATTTACATTTTTAATATTAGCATGTTATAGTAGATATATGCTAGGAAAATTAACCTATATCAAAATTATGTTAAAACATTGTTAAATGTTATTTTGTTGCAGTCAGATACAGTAATTACCATGTAAATCAAATCAGTTTTAAATCTGCTTTGACAATTTTATTTTGTAACTATTTAAATATTATATCAATGTGTATTTTGTTATCGAAAATGTGACATATTAAGTAAAAGATATGGTTTTAAGATGCTATCAATGTCAGATTAATTAAATAGACAATACAAAGGACAACCACAATCAATGGTCTGATTAAAAGCCGTAAAGGTAGCTGAAAATCTGTCTCAATTTACAAGATAGCTAACCAACAAACTTCTTAACTACAATGAGAACATGAAAGATCTTTTTAATTGGTGGATCTGTAAGTATACCTTAAATACAAGATTTGAAAATGATATCCCTAAAATTGCATAAGACCTTCAAAGTATTTTGCATGATAATATTGCACTTATCATTACCATATATGTTATTAATCCTGTTTTTTTTTAATGGCAGAATATGCATACATACATACATCATGTAGGGGAATCCAAAATATTGTGATTTGACGCAACTTACTTGCGCATGCGCCCGATTTCGGTTCAAAGGGAATGTAGGATTCTTCACCATGACATTGAACCCACCTCAGTGAGTTTTTGCTGAAAAATTGATGACAGTCACCGATCATCCGCCCTATTCGCCGGATAAGTACAATTTGGAGAACACAATTCATCACAATACAGTTTTTTGACCCGACGATCGTTTCGCCAACAAAGTTAGCGTCATCAAGGAGATGAGTAAACTAAGTGAATAAAGACTAGAACTACTATTTATATGTTAAGTTGACAAGCAGTTGCGAACAGCATCCTCTAGGAAGGTATACAGATAGAGCCCCACTGTTGAGTCTTAAATCCCTGTGATTAAAACTGCATACCTGCGTTTGTTATACTGTGCGTCGTTATCGAATATTCCTTCTAAGTACGACATGCTGGTTATTAACCTTCAAACAATAGCTCATAGAACTGGACCTACTCTATTCATCAAAACATTTTTGTTCAAATTTCTAACAATATATATATATATATATATATATGTGTGTATATATATATATATATATATATATATATATATATATATATATATATATATATATATATATATATATATGTATGTATATTGACACTATAGACATCGAAATAATGAATGCTAAACTTGAAAATATGGGAATAACAGGGAACGTGTTGAAGCTGTTAAAAAGTTATCTACAAAATAGAAAGCACTACACACAAATAGGAGATGTGAAAAGTAAACGAACTCACATGACCTGTGGCGTTCCTCAAGGGTCCATTCTAGGACCATACCTGTATGTACTATACATAAACGAACTGAGCCTATACAAATTGAATGGGAAACAAATGATGTATGCAGATGACTTGGCAATTTTCTATGAAAATGTGGACGACAAGAAAACCAAAGCCGAGATAAATGAAGATCTAGAACTACTAATGAGATGGACAAACACAAATCGTCTAACTATAAATGAAAAGAAATGCTACTTAATCCACATACAGAAAACCACTAAACGACACAAAATGAATATTACAATTAAATGAAGAAGCATAAAAGAAGTAGACAGTGTAAAATATCTAGGCCTAAACATTGATAAAAACTTAAAATGGACTAAACACATAAATGAACTAAAATTTGAGATATCATATATAGCAATGGCTTATAAAATCAAAAACTGTCTCCCAAAATCACAGAAGATAATGTTGTATGAAGCATATATAAAAAGTAAATTGATGTACATGATTCCTTTCTGGGGAACTGGCAATAAAACAGATATATCTAGTATACAAAGGATACGAAATAAAATCCTAAAATTAATATATGATCTGAGTTATTGGACCCCAACAAATGAAGTTTTCAGAAAAACTAAACAATTAGACATTGCAGAACTAACAAATTATGAAACAATGAAAATCATCCACTAACTAAAACAGGGAGAAATAAATGAACCAGAACTGCAAATGAGACACAGCAATGAAGTACATAGTTATGGTACAAGGAGACGTTTAGACATAAGAATAGAGGCTGCAAGAACAAACACAGGACAAAAGGGGATACTATTTAATGGTGTAAAACTATACAATAAAATACCCGAAGAAATTAAAAGATTAAAAACAAACAAATGGAAAAGCGAGATAAAGAAGTACTTGCTGAACAAGATAACACTATGATAATAGAGACATTAATGTAGTATTGAAGTCTAGTTCCCAATTACATATGTTAAATTTATGTTTTTTAAAATTATATATATATATATATATATATATATATATATATATATATATATATATATATATATATATATATATATATATATATATATATATATATATATATATATATATATACTTTCGTAAGCATCAAGCTGACGCGACTGCCTGACATTTTTTATTAACTTTTTCTAAGATTTTCTTTATCTATATGATGATTATTATCCCAAATATGCTGAGCAAACATGATCTGTCAATGGTGCCATATCTCAGTTGCGCTAAATGTTCCTTAAATCTAGTTTCAATGGTTCTTTTAGTTTAACCAACATATTTAAGTTCACAATCCTTACAACCTATTTAATAGATTCCCGATACATCTGTGGTCTTATCTTTATTCATGCAAAAATTTGTTACATTTATATGTTCTTTGCAAACCTCTTCATCTATGTTGTTCATTTGCCTAATTAGACCATTTGTTAAAAATGAACAACATAGATGAAAAGGTCTATTTATACCATTTGTTAAAAATGAACAACATAGATGAAGAGGTCAAATTATACCGTTTGTTAAAAATGAACAATATAGATGAAGAGGTCTAATTATACCATTTGTTAAAAATGAACAACATAGATGAAGAGGTCAAATTATACCATTTGTTAAAAATAAACAATATAGATGAAGAGATCTAATTATACCATTTGTTAAAAATCAACAACATAGATGAAGAGGTCTAATTATACCATTTGTTAAAAATTAACAACATAGATGAAGAGGTCTAATTAGACCATTTGTCAGAATCAGAATATTTTTCAATTTTATAATGAATAGTTTGAACAAACCCATGGCACAGCAATGGGCAAGCCCCTTTCACCATTCATTGCAGACCTTTTCATGAGTAGATTTGAAACAGACCTAGCAAACGAAAAAATGACTATTTTCCTAGAGTATGCTTTCATTATGTGGATGATATTTTTGCAGTATTTAACACAAATGTATGTAAAGTAGCCGATTTTATTGCCAACTTAAACACTAAATTTGATTCCATTAAATTCACGCATGAAATAGAAATTACTAACAAATTACCTTTTCTTGATGTATTAGTCATTAAAAATAGAGACACTTTAGAATTTAACATCCACAGAAAGGAAACCACTACCGTGAATTACATTTCGATTGACTCACACCATAGTTTTCCACAAAAAATAGCTAGTTTGATTTTTTTAGTTCATAGATTAATACAGTTTCCCTTAAATAAAGAAAAATACAACAGAGAACTTGAATATATTAAAAATGTAGCTAAGTATAATGGTTACTCTGTATGCTTAGTGGAGAAACCAGTCAATAAACATAAAACAAAGAAAATGTTAGGGGAATTTACGACTTTCAGAAAAGATAAACCAGACAAAACCGTCGTCTGTTTACCATTTGAACCGCGAATTGAGAGGTTTTAATAGTATTTTTAAGAAAGCCAATTTGTTGCTAACATTTTCTACAAAAAATACATTAAAAAATTTGCTAGGTAACCCAAAGGATAAAGATAAAACCACAGATGTGTCGGGAATCTATGAAACATAAGGATTGTGAACTTAAATATGTTGCGCAAACTAAAAGAACGATTGAAACTAGATTTTAAAAACATTTAGCGCAACTGACACATGACACTATTGACAAATCATGTATTGCTCAGCATATTTGGGGTAAAAATCATGTAGATAAAGAAAATTAATAAAAAATGTCAGGCAGTCACGTCAGCTTGATGCTTACGAAAGTATATATATCGTTAGAAATTTGAACAAAAATGTTTCGATGAATAGAGTAGGTCCGGTTCTATGTAGTCCATTATTGGAACTGTTAGCTTAATAACCAGCATGTCCTTTTTAGAAGGAATATTCGATAACGATGCATAGCATAACAAAGGCAGGTATGCAGTTTTAATCACAGGGTTTTAAGACTCAACAGTGGAGGTCTGTCTGTATACCTTCCTAGAGGACGCTGTTCACAACTGCTTGGCAACTAACATATAAATAGTAGTTCTAGTCTTTATTCACTTAGTTTACTCATCTCCTTGATGACGCTAACTTTGTTGGCGAAACGATCATTGGACCAAAAAACTGTATTGTGATGAATTGGGTTCTCCAAATTGTACTCATCACAGGTTTCAATCTTCACTCATTCAATTCACCGGATTCGTTACTGTGCTACTCCTTTCCATTCCCAAAGTGCCGAATATTGCTCCGGGTGGGGCATTTGGAGTACCTGACGACCATCAAAGCGGCTACGTCCAGCTGGGGGAAGAGCCTGATTTGAGGGGACTTTATAATGCGCCTTAAACAGTGGGAACTGAGGTGGAGCAAGCACATTATTTCAGAGATCAATATCTGACTATTTGTACAGTAAAATTGTTATAGGAATTTTACATGTTATTTCTTGGGATAAACTCTGAATAGTAGGATATTTATAAAAACAAATGATAGGTTATCCACCCCATCGAGCAGATACAGCACCTAGTGAGTATAATTTTTACTTTAAAAGGAGTATATTTTTTGTGTTTTGACTTAATCAATGATGTGATATATCTGTTATTATTATTAACATGCATGACTGTGATCGTGTATTCGGACTTATGTTTTTTTTATTATATCTTTTTAACTTCTAAGTGATGGGGGTCGCAAATAGAAGGAGTATTGAGGAAGAGAGTAGCGACCCTCTGGCAGCTGCGTCGTGTGATAGGGAGGACCTGGGGACTTAATCCTCGGATCCTTCATTAGATCTACACTGCGATCGTCAGCCTGAGAATCCTTTATGGGGCGTTGGTCTGGTGTGAACCAAACTACCACCAGGAAGCTGGCCAAACTCCAAAAGCTGGCAATCCTGGGTATCACAGGCGCTAGGAGGACGACACCCTCAGCCGCGCTAGAGATCCTGTTATGGTGCCACCGCTTCGCATCTGTATTAGAAGGGAGGCTATGGCGTCGCATCTTAGAATGCGCGAGACTCAGGAAACTGGTGCGGAGAGGGAGCAGTAATAGGGCATGCAAGAGTCGCCAAGGAGGTGGAAAAGGAAATTCCGTTTCCGCCATAAAGGTGCGGGATGTCTAGGACGATATTAGGTTGACTAGGCCATACACCCTCAGGATCCCTAGTAGGGATCAGTGGAGGGAAAATGAGGTTGCATTCCAGCCTGCAAGCCTGGTCTGTTTCATCGACGGATCGCGGCTGGAGGACCAACAATCCTCCGGGGCAGGAATATACATCGAGGGCCTGGGGATGCTCTTGGCGCATATACCACAGCATTCGAAACAGAGGTGTATGCTATCCTGTATGTGGCCAATAGACAGGATGTGAAGAGGAGTCCCGAGAAATGTGTGTACATCTGCTTGGATAGCCAGCCGGTCCTCCGGGCAGTCTCCGCGGCCAGAATCACGTCAATACTGGTTTAGGAGTGCGCTGACGCTCTCAGAGGACTAGCCAGGATGAAGGAGATGCAACTGGTGTGGGTTCCGGGAGACTGTGGCGTAGCGGGGAATGAGGTGGCGAATAATCTCGCAAGACTCGGTTCCCGGCGGCCGTTCTCTGGCCCGGAACCTGCGATAGGCATAAGTAGGAAGACAGTCTCTGCCGCCTTACACAGGTGGACCGAGGAAGCAATGGAGAGGCACTGGGGGTCGGTTGGTGGCTGCAGGCAGGCGAGGGACTTCGTGGAGGGGCCGGACAGAGATAAAGCTGTCTGGCTACTCGGAAGGAGTCGACCTACGCTTCGCCGCATCCTCGGGGTGCTGACAGGCCACTGCGCCCTCAGAAGACACCTCACATTGATAGGCGTAGAGAGGGATCCCATTTGCCAGGAATGCGGCGAGGATGAGGAAACGTCCTACCACTACCTGTGTTATTGCGAGGCTTTTGGGAGTCTTCGAGCAGAATTGTTCGGATCGAGGACTCTGCAGAGGAATCAAGTAAGTACTGTCCAATGGAAGACCGTCACAGCCTTCATTTTGAGGTCGAGGCGGTTTGGCGACGGAACCGAGGAAGGGTAGAGCATGGTTGCTGGGTTGCTGGGGTTGGCAAAAAGGGCACATTATGGCCTACTTGCTTGGCATTGGCGTCCCCACCACTGCTAGTACTACTAACTTCTAAGTGAATCAGTGTAAGGTGTTGATTGAGAGATTCAAATTCAAATCTTGTATGTTTTACTAATGATTTTATAAAGGTTAACTTATAATAAACATAAAATTAATATTAACAGTTTAAATTCCATAATAAGTACCAATTTCAGATCGGCAATCACTTAACAAAATTCAATATCCATAAGAAAATCGTTTATCAGTATAATAACTTTCTATATTTTACCATATCTAATTATCTACCATTATACAGGGTGACCATTTCTTTATTGCACAAAAATGCTTCCTTCTGATTATCTTAAACTTAACATTTACTTTCTTAATGGAAGAAATGAGATCATCAGGTAAATAAGCTAAAGCAAGTGAATTACAAGATCCTTAATGACATATTTTGGCTCTACAACATAAAACACAAATTTAAGTGTGCGAAGAACCAGCTTTAGTCTTTTATTTACGTACGTAAGTTGTAAACATCTAGTAAGTCATGAATTTAATCCTACAAGTTAACACAAGATGTCATGTGAATTGCAAAATATTAATCCAAACTTGTACAAGATGTCACTACTGTGTAATAAAAAAATAGCTATCACCCTGTATAAAACCTATTATTGATATTAGAGTCAAGGTAACATACATAGAAATCAGAGATTAGTGCCAT
Source organism: Tillus elongatus (assembly GCA_964006375.1). Classification (NCBI taxonomy): domain Eukaryota; kingdom Metazoa; phylum Arthropoda; class Insecta; order Coleoptera; family Cleridae; genus Tillus; species Tillus elongatus. Next base: position 7,488,723 of record OZ023263.1, read on the forward strand.
GAAAATTGCAACACAAAAAGTTTTAGTTTGGTTTTTATTACTATACATCTCTATATCAAACTTGCAATATTTAATTATAGTAACGCTTTGGTTTTATTTGTGTAAGTACTTTTAATAAGTTGTGGTCTTCTATCACAAAAGAACCCTTTGCTTTTTATGTACTATCACCCTGTACTTATTTTCAGTCAATATAGTTTCCTTTTGACATTCTAAACATATTAAAAGAGTTCAAAATAAGAATTAGACATTTCAAAGACTTTAACAAAGCACGGTTTTCTAATTCACAGAATGGGATACAGACGCTGGCACCTTCACCCAAAACTATGTGAAGAAGTACACTTGGAGGAACCCAAAAATTCAGAATTTTTCATCCTCTGATGATGCTAACTTTATTAGTGAAACGATTGTCCGGTCTTTAAATGATGGGTAAATTTGCAGATTATCTCCCGAACGTTTTTCAAAAAAATTCTTGCAGAAACTTGCCTAGGACCCCCCCCCCCCCCATGCACAAACCACAAGAAACATTTCTTGTTATCACCCCCCAAGGACGTTACAGGCCCAGGAGTGAGGGGGGGGGGGTGCTGGGTGGGGTATGTAGTAAAAAGTAAATGTGAGCAGAAAATGGCTTGAAAGCTGTCTTTTTCACATCTTGCAGACATATCCCCCTTAAACCATGCCTATCCCGCACAGCAGCCTTATTCGCCGCAGGTCCCGTAACTTCCTTGGGGGGTATGAACAAGAAATTTTCTTGTGGTTTATGCACGCGAGAGGGGAAGGAAAATCCCCACGACTAAGCAGCTCCACCTGCGACAAGGGGGAGGGTCTGCTGCGTTGTGGGGATTTTCCTTCCCCTCTCGCGTGCATACAACCGCCCTCGTTGGATAGACCACAAGAAAAATTTCTTGTTCATACCCTCCAAGGAAGTTACGGGAAAATCCCCACGACGAAGTAGCTCCATCTGCGACAAGGGTGCCGGGAGGAGGGGGGCGGTCATTCTGCTTCGTCATGGGGATTTTCCTTCCCCTCTCTCATGCATACAACCGCCCTCGTTGGATAAACCACAAGAAAATTTCTTGTTCATACCCACCCCCCAAGGAAGTTACGGGACCTGGGGCGAATAGGGGTGCTGTGCGGGAGAGGCAGGGTTTAAGGGGAATATGGCTTCAAGATGTGAAAAAGACAGCTTTCAAGCCATTTTCTTCACATTTTCTGGTCATATTTTCTTTTTACTACCTACCCCGCCCAGCACCTCTCTTGTAACTTCCTTGGGGAGTGAGAACAAGAAAAATGTTTTGTGGGTAGTGCATCCCCCCGGGGGGGGGTGTCATAGGCATGTTACTGAAAAAAAATATTTGAAAAGCCTTAGGGAGCTAATCTGTAAATTTACCACTTGATGTGTTATGGTGATTTGGGCTCTCCAAGTGTACTTATCAGTGCTTCACTTAGTAAACTATGTGAAGAACTTTGGTGGTGTTATCAATTATTTTGTTGAAATTTTATTTTGCTATACTATCTATAAATATAATTATAACAAAAATCAATACATTTGGTTTAAATATGTTATATCAGTTGCAAAATCTAACTTAGACATAACTGTTATTGCTAGTCATTAATTTAACAACTGAAAACAAATTGGAAATCATAACGGTTTTTTTACAAACTAGATTTATACAATTATTATTGTAATATTATACAATACAAGAGATTCTACAATATAAATATATAGAGGACGAGACAATAATTCACATAAATATACTCTATATATCGATGGCTTAATGGCAATACCACATATCATCGAATTTGGACAATTGGTTTTTTTTTTAGTTTTCAAGTTGACACAAGGCTTCCACATGTCCATGTAATAGCACATAATACCGCAGCCAATCGCAGGAAAGCTAGTTCAGAATTTCAAAACCACGGATCATTATATATATATATATATATATATATATATATATATATATATATATATATATATATATATATATATATATATATATATATATATATATATATATATATATATATATAAATATCATCAACTCATATCATCAGTTGGCTCCCATGTGCATGTGCATTGCCTGCAAGTGCATGACAATTAACTCGGCTTTGTGATTTACGTTGTTTTTTGGGTAAATTATTAAGGTAAGTGATTAAATAAATGTATATAATTCAAATAGAACGTACTTGTAATCTAGATTATCATTAATGAAACACTATTTTCTGTAACAACTCCTAGAATGAGAGTTTATTTAGGATGGTGTTGATACGTGTTATTACAAATTTTTAAGTATTGTTAATTGGTGTTATTTTACGTTGTAATAGGTGTACACCAGAAATACTGCGAGACCATTTTTTTATGATTTTCATGGAATATGCTTTCACGCGGTAAGCTCATGGTACAGATGTCACTGTCAAATAATGATGGGAATAACACAGTTCCAAATGCAATTCAGGATTCCATAACTTCGGAAGATAATAGCAGTAATGAAGTTAGTAAAAACTCACATTTTGCTACTAATCTGTTGATCTCCTATGACAGTTTTGAAAATAATCATTGAAGACCTCGCGGGGACCCCCAGAGAAGGAATTCTTGGATGTGCTGAGAAAATTGTGCTGATGTCCTATGACAGTTTTGAAAATGTAGAAATAATCATTGAAGACCTGTCGGAGACTCGCAGAGAAGGAATTCTTGAATGTGCTGAAAAAATTGCGTTGATGTCCTATGACAGTTTTGAAAATGTAGAAATAATCATTGAAGACCTCCCGGAGACTCCCAGAGAAGGAATTCTTGAATGTGCTGAGAAAATTGTGTTGATGTCCTATGACAGTTTGGAAAATGTAGAAATAATCCTATCAGACCTCCCGGAGACTCCCAGAGAAGGAATTCTTGGATGTGCTGAGAAAATTGTGTTGATGTCCTATGACAGTTTGTAAAGTGTAGAAATAATAATAAAAGACCTCGCCGAGACTCCCAAAGAAGGAATTCTTGGATGTGCTGAGAAAAATGTTTCTACTGTTCAAAATGTAAGTGAACTGTTGGCTCACGATGATTACATCTTTATTCCTGAGGCACTAGATTCGGATGTACTTGAAGATTAAACTGCAAGTGCTAATCAAGGTATGTATTTTCATAAGATATTTTTTCTTTACAAGTTAACTAAAGGTGTTACAGGGAGTGTAGATCAAGAAGATGATGAACAGATTGCAAAGGACATAGAAGAAGATGAGAATGAAGAAGCTGATGATCCAGATTTTGAGGCAGATGAAAATGTTTATATTCAGATTCAGTCCAAGCATCTGCTGAAGAAGCCAAGACTGAAAAAGACAGAAGGAAAAGGAAAAGGAAGTCTCGACGAGATAAATGGTCAAGAGAGAAATCTAAACTTCTACGGATAAAGGGACTTGATTATTTATGTTACACACGGGATAGAGATGTGCAAGTTTTTCACAAAAAGAAAAGAAACGCCAGAATTATGGGCCCCAAGTGCGAATCTCTCAAATGTGTGAAGTATAAGACTAGATTTTGCAATACAATTACAAAGATGAACGTCAACTCATATTTACAAATTCTGGAACGAAATTAGCTGTGATCAGAAAAAATATATATAGGTTAGCAGCTTGATACAAGTGAAATCGACCGAAAGACAGTTTGAAGAAGACTCCAGACGTAGCACTACTTATGAATATTATCTGCAAGTTGAACATGAAAAGAAACAAGTATGCAAAAAGATGTTTTTGTCTACTCTAGGTCTAAATGAGTGGATGGTTGCTAATTGTTGTTCGAAAAATATAAATGGCATCATACCATCTACTGTCGTTTCTAATGCTAACAAGAAGTCCATTTGTACAGAGTCTGCTAGAGATGTGAAAGTTAAAGAACAAACCGAATAATTAGCAACATTTTTTCATGATCTACCTAAAATGCCATCACACTATTGCAGGAAAGACTCACGAAAGTTTTACCTCGAATATAATTTCGAGTCCAAAGCTTATCTCTATAGGAATTAAAAAAGAAAAATGTTTAGCTGATCAGAAACTGCCTTTAAGCTGTACATATTTCTCGGAAACATTTAAGAATTCCAAATTAGCAATTTTTACACCGAAGAAGGATAAGTGTAATACTTGTGTGGCTCTCACAGCAGGAAATGTTGAGGAGAGAGAATATCGACGGTATATCGAACTTAAAGATCTGGCGAGAAAAGTTAAAGATGCGGACAGAAAAAAATCAATGGAGAGCTTAGGTCATGCTTTTGTCATCAATTGGTTAAAATGTGCCCCGTGAACAACACAAACAAGTTTTATTTTAAAACACGACTGAAGTTGCACAATTTTACAATTTATAATCTGAAAAATGCTTGAATTATTGGTGGAGCGAAGTAGGAGATTCAAGTTCATCCGTGTTCACAACCATAATTATTGACCACCTCAACGGTTTCTTCAAAGACAATTTACCAGTAGTCTTATGGAGTGATGGTTGTGGATACCAGAACAGAAACTCTGTACTTTCGAATGCGCTTCTAGATTATGCAGTAAGTCATAAAAAGACAGTAATGCAAAAGTATTTAGAATCGGGTCATACTCAAGTGGAATGTGACGCGGTTCACAGCTTGGTAGAGAGAAAGGTGAAAAATAAAGAAATTTTTGTACCCTATGATTACGTTAGAATAACAAGGGAAGCAAGGCAAATATAAAATCCTCTCATAGCAAATTACCTGACATATCGATTTCAGAAACTACAATGATACAGATTTATATACGGTACAAGAGTATAAGACTGGGTCGCTCTGTAAATGACCCTACTGTAGCAAATTTGAGAGAAATTCATTATTTTCCCAATAAACGAATAGGTTATAAACTTCACTTCGATGACCAGTTACGAGATATGCCTCAAAGATTACGGGTAGTACACAAAGATAAAAATCCATCGAAGCTGTTCCAAGTGAGGCTTAAAATAAAAACGATGAAATTTGATCATCTTCAGGAAATCAAAAGTACTTTAGAAAAAGACTTTCACCCATTTTATGACAATCTACTGTGATTTTACTCGTGCCAAAAATGAAAACCTTAATAAAATTACTTATTGGTGTGATACTCTTGCCTGCTGAGTTGTTTTTGTTTTGAATGTTCTAAAATATTTCAGTATTGTTTACTAAATTGAATAAATACATTGTGGTTTTATGTTAGCATTTTTATTTTTGCAGAAGATCTCAATAAAACCTACCAAATAATTAGTTATTCCTTGTTATGCAATATTACAATAACTCATATCAACATAAAATTTATATTCCAATAGCTCATATCATACAAAAGAATAACATCAGACCTATTTGTTCTTTTTTATTGATATAAATAAAGAGAAGTACTAAAAAGATTGCTGTGCTAAAAACTGAAATCAGTTATCAAATATATAGGATTATGAAGGTTTTTTGGTTCCCCTGAAAAGTTACGAATATGTTGATACGTACTATTGCCGTTAAGCCATTGATATATTATATATAAATGTATAAGTCTGACAACAATGCATGAGGTTGTTATTTGTTAGAGATGTATCAGAGAGACGTTTATGTTTAGTCATGTAGGATAGCAAAATTACTGAAATGGAACCATTTTGAACTCTTCAATTTAATTTGTTATTGTCAAATATTGATTTGAAAAAATTACTAAAACTTATGTTGCAAGATCTTTCAGGCCAGATGTATTTTACCTTGACTACAATGTGAAATGTTTCATTAAAAACAGTAGATAATCAAAAATTACCATTAAGGCCTCTGGCTACTCAAACACTAAAGCTGCAGATGCATAACTTACTGATGAGTCGTTCATATTGCGGCACTGACTTGACTGTGCATACTTCAAGAACTTCAGACATGCATTTTGGCTGCTATCGTTTCCAAGCAATTCCTGAATGGCCTGTAAGAGAATTCCTATGGGATGTCTGCCGCAGATTGTATTGCCATATTTCTTTAAGTAATTCGTGAACTCCGCTGGATTCAGATTTTCTATAATATTCATGCCGACTCTGTCTAATCCTTCAATTGACTGATAAATATACCCGTAAGATCGGTCATAATACGTATATCTAAACCTGTGACCCCAGTGGCAGAAATCCGATGAGATGACAAACAGATTTTGAGGATCGGCTAGATAACTAGAGAGGATTCTCCCGTAGCAAGCTTCCTTGTCTGTACTAAGTGATCCGACGAGTATTGGGACTATCGTAAATTGGTGTTTATACTCTTCCATGACTTTGGCTATGTATGGTAAATGCATTTCAATACTGTGTTCATTTTCATCAGTATCCAGATCCATCCATTCAAATTGCCCAGTCATGTCTAGCTGTCCATTAACTTGAGTATCTACTTGAAGATCGTATAGTGGTGTTTTGTATTTTTGTGCGCTAGTCAAGGCACAACCAGACAGTCTAACATGATGTGAAGGTCCGAGAACGAAGATCCTCCTCACTGCTACAGGGCTGACCTGACGATAAGCGTGGGCCCCGCAGGCCCCACAATATTGATAGCCAGCATGCGGGGCTATTATAGCCCTAGCAGGGCCATGAGTGAGGTCTGCCTGATTCAGCCAATTGTCCAGCTGTCTGGATAGCTCCTGGCCGCAGTCTGTATACCAGCTACCAGCATGTAAAGCTCGTCTGACGGGCATCTTAAACACTCGACTTCTAAAAACGTACGGACGATACTAAGAACTACTTAACAACCGATAATTAAAATTAAGCTATTATCACGACAATAACGAGACGAACATCCGTTTTTTCATTCTAATTTAATCACCCACTTTTTGACACACGGCTATGCACAAATTAAGCAATTTACAAAAATATACTGACACAGATACTTTCTTGAAGGTGAAAGAAATTACAGAAGAAAAACAATGGTAATGTTACGATGCTTCCATTAATGTGTCATTTACCTAAGCTACCAGACTACTGTGAGAAACTGTGTATTTAGGTGACTAATGATATACTAAATAATACACATTTACATATTTTAATAATGATAATCACTAAACAAGATAAAAATTACTTTTATCTTTTATAGGTTACGACTTAAATGTCAAACGCGTCAGTGTTGAGATTTGACATACTTTTGTCTCTGGTTACCTTTGCAGGGTAACGAACTCCCATGATACAAATACCGAGAGATATGATATTCAGACTACCTATTTTTAGACCTGTCACGCGCATGGTGTCAAGTCGTGTGTCCAATGCAATAATAATATGCTGTCGTACAGTGGGGTTGACGCATGATATAATGACTTAGAAGAGATATGATATTGCGCATATGCCCCGCCCCCTCCTATGACGTCACGTGGTGAGTAACGTCACAGAAGTCCAACTACACACTTAAAACAAAGTCATTCGCAATCAAAAAGTTTCTATACGTCAGTTTATTGCGGTTGAAGTGACGCTTATATTGTCTTTTTCAAATAATATAGATCGCAGCACTAAATTTAATCTTTTTCATTTTTATTACTTGCAACTGTATGCACTTAAATATTAGTAAAATACGTAATTTGTTAATAGGATGTGATGAAACGTCAAACCTCACTGCACGACAGCATATTATTGTTGCATTGGACTCACCACTTGACACCATGCGCGTGACAGTTCTGAAAATAGGTAGTCGGAATATCACATGATACAAATAACGAGAGATATGATATTCCGACTGCCTATTTTTAGACCTGTCACGCGCATGGTGTCAAGTGGTGAGTCCAATGCAACAATAATATGCTGTCGTACAGTGAGGTTTGACGTTTCATCACAACCTCTTAACAAATTACTTATTTTACTAATATTTAAGTGCATACAGTTGGAAGTAATAAAAATAAAAAAGGTTAAAATTAGTGCTGTGATCTATATTATTTGAAAAAGACAATATAGGCGTAACTTCAACCGCATTAAACTGACGTATAGAAACTTTTTGATTGCGAATGACTTTGTTTTAAGTGTGTAGTTGGACATCTATAACGTTACTCACCGCGTGACGTCAGAGGAGGGGGCGGGGCATATGCGCAATATCATATCTCTTCTAAGTCATTATATCATGGGAATATCATATCTCTCGTTATTTGTATCATGGTGTCAAGTCGTGAGTCCAATGCAATAATAATATGCTGTCGTACAGTGGGGTTCGACGTTTCATCACAGCCTCTTAACAAATTATGTATTTTACTAATATTTAAGTGCACATACAGTTGGAAGTAATAAAAATGAAAAAGATTAAATTTAGTGCTGCGATCTATATTATCTGGAAAAGACAATATAGGCGTAACTTCAACCACATTAAACTGACGTATAGAAACTTTTTGATTGCGAATGATTTTTAAGTGTGTAGTTGGACTTCTATTGAGCTGTCCGAGATGCTGTCATCACAATTCTAATATGGCCGCTGGCAGGCACACATTTCGGACTACTCTATTGTTTTGAATAGCGGTGTATGACGTTCTCGTGTTTTAGTGAATTTTCTTAAAAAAAAAATCACTAATGAGGAGATCCCGACTTTCGAATTTTGAAAAAATTTCTTCAAATGAGCGCTAATTAGGACCCCTGGAACCCAAATCCGAGGTCGGTTTCAGACTTTATATGTTTATATATATATATATATATATATATATATATATATATATATATATATATATATATATATATATATATATATTTATATATTTATGTGTCACACCTATAACTAAAAAAATAATGGACCGATTTTAATAAAACTTGGTGAGTACCTTCCTTTCACAAGTGGCTTGGATAAGTTCGTTAGCCAGGAAAATCCGTCGAGGTTTTCCCGGAAAATTTTGTGTTTTCTTTTGAAAAAAATCGAAAAAAATTATTTCTCCGGAATTAACAAAGTTAGGGCAACCAAATTTTACGCGCGGGTTTATATCATTATGGGTAAAATACCTACGAAAATTTAGCTCTGTAGGTTAAAGGACAAAAAAGTTACAGGCATTTAAAGAATAAATTTGGGTTTTCCTCAAAACGTCAAAATCGCGACTTTAAACGTCAAAATTGGTGAGTACCTTCCTTTCGCAAGTGGCTTGAATAAGTTCATTAGCCAGGAATATCCGCCGAGGTTTTCCCGGAAAATTTTATGTTTTCTTTAGAAAAAAAAAATATATCTCCAAAATTAACAAATAAGGGCAACCAAATTTCATACGCGGGTTTATATCATTATAGGCAAGTTACCTACAAAAATTTAGCTCCGTAGGTTAAAGGACAAAACAGTTACAGGCATTCAAAGAAAAATACATTTGGCTTTTCCTCAAAACGTCAAAACCGCGATTTTAAACGTCAAAATTGGTAATATTTGGGCAATGAACCTGACACTAGTATGAGCTATGGAAGGAAAATGTCTCAAGAATAATATTTTACAAAGCCTGAAGTCTTAGTTTCAATCGTCATTGTCCTTCATTTTACTAAAATATTCCCAGAAAAATCATTTCAAATAGACCCTTTCTCTGATGTTTTGGCTGTCGGTTTAGTTAAGTTGATGCTTTTCGTAGAAAAAATTCGTTACTGCATTTTAGCATATTTTATCGAAATATGATGCATGTTTGTAAGAAAAAATCTGGACACAGTAAGTGCGTTTTGGTAGCAAATTTTCATTAAATCCTCCAAATTTCAATAACTCATTTGCTATTAACGTAAGTTTTGTTGGTTAGGAAACCAACATTTAACTGTATTTTCGGAAAATTTTTGTATGAACGCAGCAAGGGCGTTTCTTTTGCGAATTTTCATCAAATGTTTCAAATTTCAATAACTTAATTTGCTATTAACCTAAGGTTCATTGGCTAGGAGACCACTTTTCTCAGAAACATTTAAAGTTTATTTTCCGAAAAGTTTTGAACTTTTTAAAATAATTATTTTGATAAAATATGATACACTGTTCCTACTATATAGGTTATACCGGTAACCAAATTGATGCCTGCTCGCATTAGAGCGATACATTTGTAATTAAAAACATTTTTATGAAAATTCACTTCCATAACGCACTTGCTGCGTCCAGAGTTTTTTAAAGAGTCTAGTTTGTAAATTGTTTATAATTGTTCCCACTAGTTTAAAATTTGTGTAAATATAAAGATAGTAGACAGTAGTGTGTTATCAAATAAAGTACTATTTTTTCAACTTCAAAAATATGCCTACGACGTGTTGTGTTGTGACATGCGGAAGTCGTGGTAATCGCGATAGAGTCAAGTTTTTCAGAATACCGAGTGTACTACAATTTCCACATAAACCAGAGTTGTAGGAGCTCTCCAAAATCCGGAGATTAAGGTGGATACACGCAATTAAAAGAAAATATATAACAGAATTTACATTCAAGTATAGCAGAGTATGCAGTAAGCATTTTATCACAGGTACAACTTCATTCTTTTCATGTATTAATGCTAATTAACTTCACTTCTTAAAGCAATATTAAAAAAAGTAAGTCAATAAATTTTAATCAAGCCACATTTGCAATTCAAGTTTATTACCTAATACGCAAGTAAATTATTTTTGAGCACAAAAGAATTCAGGTATATATGTATATTTTTCATATAGGTATGAACATAAAAATAAATATATTTATTAGCAGAGTCCGTTTAATTGAATTGGGGTAATTTAAAAATTATACATCATGTTCAAAGTTCATAACATATTTCATGAGACCTAAAGCTAAGTAAAACATTTGATATTAATATAATAATTATTATTAATGTAAAGTATGGATTATAATAAAACTTTATACGATAAGGTAGATATATATCCACAAAATAGTACATAAATGTAAATAAAATCAATACTACTAGCCAAGTGCTAATGAAAATATCACATTATTTCATTGTAATGAGAGACTTTTATGGGCTTTCATTTGTTGATTTGAGTAAAAACTGTGGGTAAGCACTAAATAGTTAACGATATCGAAAGCACCACCTAGTGGGAAACTATATTGTTCTTCACAAGGAGGCATTGGGCCCGTTGTCAGAGTATAGGGATCAATTCCTTCAATAATACGAATTTTTTCTCGATATCTTCTAGGAACGTCTTCATTTTCATTTTCCAGTGATAATAGATATTCATTCTTGTCAACACAAGCCATTTTAAACACGCGCAAAGCACAATTTCAAAAGTTAACCACCACGGAACACGAGTTTGTTTGTGTTTCTGTGCATACCAGCGGCCATATTGATGGTATTTAAATCACGTGTTCTGGACAGATCTATAACGTTACTCACCACGTTACGTCATAGGAGGGGGCGGGGCATATGCGCAATATCATATCTCTTCTAAGTCATTATATCATGACGAACTTCCGTATCTACTATTGGCGTTTTACAGCGGGGATTTATCTAGATAAATCCACTTGCGGTCTTGAATACTTAATTCCATTGGCAAATAACATCTCTTGGTCTTAATTAATCTGCTTACGGTCTTGGCCCACCTCTGAGACTGATAAAAAATCCTGTTAATTTTTTTGTAAAGTTAAAATACGTTCAAGCTTAAAACATCTTGTGTTTACATATAATAGGTTATGGTTTATTTATAAAAAGTAAATAAATAAATGTAGAATGGATCATTTTCTACACATTTTATAAACGTTTGGTTTAGGTGTCACTTGAGTAAGTAAATCGTGCCATTAAATTGGCGCCACAGAAGAATTCATATATATTTGCGGCCACATTAAGAACATGCTCAAGAAAAATGTAAATACGCTAGTTAAATAATTTTTTGTTGGCAGAGCAAAATTCGTATTAAACATCAGTTAATAAAAATGGTATAGAATAATAAGAAACTTCAATAATGTGTGATGCATTCTGTGTGGACGTGACTAGTGATTGAATTATCACCATTTGGAATATTTTTACGAAAATTCTCTACCATAACGCACTTGCTGCACCTAAACTCTTTTCAAAACTTATTTACTATTACTGTATCCGTACTTTTTGAAAATGAAATAAATAAATATAAACAATACAAAATTTTGAAATTACAATTTTAATAAGTTACTCTGAACATCTGTTTATAGGTATACTTTAAACCACTGTACTCCATGTTATTATGTAGTTTCATTTACCTCAAAATTGCCATATACAAGATCAAGAGTAAATAAAAACTAAAAGTAAACAATAAGTACTTTATTCTAAGATTCTATGGCATAGAGCTGTCCAGAACACGTGATTTAAATACCACCAATATGGCCGCTGGTAGGCACACAAACCGAAACAAAATCGTGTTCCGTGGATGTTAACTTTTCAAATTGTGCTTTGCGCGGGTTTAAAATGGCTTGTGTTGACAAGAGTGAATACATATTATCACTGGAAAATGAGAATGAAGACGTTGCTAGAAGATATCGAGAGAAAATTCGTATTATTGAAGGAATTGATTCCTATACTCTGACAACGGGCCCAATGCCTCCTTGTGAAGAACTATATAGTTTCCCACCAGTTGATGCTTTCGATATCGTTAACTATTTAGTGCTTACCCACAGTTTTTACACTAATCAACAAATGAAAGCCCATAAAGTCTCTCTGCTTACAAATATTTTGAAGCAGGGTTCGTTCATAATTGCCAGACTAGAAAAATTGGAGCTCATGTAATTGTTGCACGGGTAAATATAAATTTACTTTTTTAAAAATCATAATTGCAATCATTGGCTTCTTGTTTGTGGTGCTCTAGAATTGGCTAGATATATTATGCAAGCTCGTAAGCCACATTTCGCACTTTCGTGTCTTAAAGTACAATGTTCTTACATGATCCAAAGTATACCTACTATGTGGACAGTCAGTTAGTTTTAATTTAAGTTGAATAACGATTACATTTTTCATTTTGTGTTTCGGGTAGAGCATTCCCAGAGAATGAACAACCCTCATTTGAAAGTTTGGGTTATTTGCCAGACAGATGGGTCTGTTGTTTCTGCGCATTGTACTTGTTTGTCAGGTGCTTCTGAAGTGTGTAGTCATATTGGTGCTGTGTGGAATGGTTTCGAGTTCATGCACCAAGCAACGCAACAGGTGTTAAAGCCAAGTGGATTGTACCATCTGTGACAAATGTGCCAATCGTTAAGCTCAACAAAATGGAGTTAAAAAAAAACAGTTCCAAGACCTAGTTCTTCAACAAGCTGTGAAGTTCCACCACTACAAGGAAGTGAATTAATTTCTTTTGTTCAAAATATCAAGGATGATGGTAACGAAGCGGCTCTTATGGGATTAGTTGTACCTCTTGCCCTATAAATTAGTCATTTGGAAAACTCGCTACCAAATTTATATTCGGGCCTTTATTCTGAGGATAATCAAATGATTTCATATTCAGGTTTGTGCAGCTTAGCCCAGCATATAAATGACACAGTTGACAGCAAGACACGTGGAAAAATATTATTGGCAATAAAAAAAACAAAGCAAGACCAGATAATGGTTTCAGAAAAGAAAATGTCGTATAACCGCTTCGGTGTTCAAGAGACTGTGCAGGACAAATATTTCACAACCTTCTATCTCCCTGTTGAAAAATATATGCTACCCACTTGATGTGCAGTTCACATCAAAAGCTACCGAATGGGGACTTGCACATGAAAAAACTGCTCTGAGAGTGTTACGATTATGGTTTTCCCACAATTTAAGTAATACCTCTTGTAAACGTGAAATCAAAGCTGAAATGAAGTTGTACCTGTGATAAAATGCTTACTGCATACTCTGCTATACTTGAGTGTAAATTCTGTTATATATTTTCTTTTAATTGCGTGTATCCACCTTAAGCTCCAGATTTTGGAGAGCTCATTCAACTCTGGTTTATGTGGAAATTGTAGTACATTCGGTATTCTGAAAAACTTGACTCTATCGCGATTACCACGACTTCCGCATTTCACAACACAACACATCGTAGGCATATTTTTGAAGTTAAAAAAATAGTATTTTATTTGATAACACACTACTGTCTACTATATTTATATTTACACAAATTTTAAACTAATTGGAACATTTATAAACAATTTACAAACTAGACTCTTTAAAAAATACGAGAACGTCATACACCGCTATTCAAAACAATAGAGTAGTTCCAAATGTGTGCCTACCAGCAGCCATATTAGAATTGCAGCATCTCAGACAGCTCAATTAGAGGCAGCGGAGTCAATTTCGAGATTATCTTCTTCTTCTTTGTTTATGACGTCTGTTAACAAAGAAGAGGAAGAAGAAGATAACCTCGAATTCGACTCCCCCTGCTGTCAGTTGACAAAATAACAAATGCCAAATAGGTAATTGGTGTTGTCAGATTTAACTAGGAGAGCGAGATGGCTTTTAAATACCCTGAAGAATGGAAAGGTTAATATTTATACATAATAAAACGTAGTTCTAGATCGCCTTTAAACAAATTGAATCACTTAAAATTTTTATTTATTACTATATATTTCTTTGATATCTTGAGTTGTTTATTTTGAGAGTTTTGGAAAATGGCAACCCCGCTGATTGTTTATTGTGACATATTTACGTAGCTTGTTCATTTGACGTTTAATTTGGAGCATTTGTTTGCAATAGCAGCGTAACCCTGATATGTCTGTCTGACCTTGTCTTATATTATAGGCACCCATGGAGAGGTAATTTTAGGTTTTATTGTAAATGATTTATTTTTTATTTGGTTATAACTCAAAATTTACAGAACCGATTAAGTTCAAATTTGGTAGAGAGGACCACTTATACGATATCTACTTGCGTGTAAAGTTTTAGTTTCATACTTGGAGCAATTTAAAAGATATTGCGTTCTCAAACAATTTTTCGCATTTATATATATATATATATATATATATATATATATATATATATATATATATATATATATATATATATATATATATATATATATATATATATATATATATATATATATATATATATATTGTTACGTTCTACGGGGTTCCGGATTTGTTGACTAAGAAAACACAGCTTTTCAAACTACTATTTTATTATAGCCAGCTATTTTCCAACACCAGTATCAACTAAAATATTTCTCTCTCTTACTAAATGACCATATAACTATATTCCACTATTCGCCTTCTATGATCGCTTCTTAGACACCAACACTTACTGCTGACTCGCTTAATACTCTATGATCACTTACTCTACACCGCACTAACTCACTCTATATGTACCGTTCGTCTATTTACTCTCCATGACCTTCTACACTTTTCTACACCTGTCACTTCTAGAAATATCATTCCAGAGTCTTCGCTGTTACCAACACACTACAACTGACCATAGAATAAACAAAGTCCATAAACTTAATTCTCATAGATAAATGTGACAATATATATATATATATATATATATATATATATATATATATATATATATATATATATATATATATATATATATATATATATATATATATATATATATATATATATATATATATATATAGGTACACAGGGTGTGATTCGTCTAATTGTTTCATTAAAGGTTTATAGGGAAATAGAAGACATCAATCTGAAATTTTGGTTGCAGCTATAATACGATGCGATCTATTTTTCTATAGTTTTGTTTCTTTAACTTCGGCCTATTTCCGCGACTATGGCCAATCACCGACGCCAGGGAGCAGATTCACCTTACTATCCTGGAAATTTTGCCGAACCCCTGCCTTTCTGTAAGGAGGGTAGGGATCTTTAACGTGCCCAACATTGCATGGACACGGGACCGACGGCTTTGCTCCCCCTCCGAAGGGCGGAACGTGCAGACATTTAACTTGATCAAATACAATGCCAGAACCTCGGTTGATGTTAATTTTACAGTTTGTACTGAAAAAGTGAAAGGAGTACCCTGAGATCGAACTCAGTACCCTTCGGTTCAGAGGTACACGTTCTTACCGCTGAACCACCTTCTAATGAATCAGTTAGATGAATCACCGTGTATATATATATATATATATATATATATATATATATATATATATATATATATATATATATATATATATATATATATATATATATATATAGGGTGTTTCGCATAAGAACCGACACAGAGCCGGGGCATATAGGAAAACCCAAAATATTGTGATTTAACGCAACTTACTCCTATACTAGCACCCCTGAGAAGTTATTGGCCTTCAAAGTGGGGTTTCTAATTTCGAAAAAAATCAATATCTTAGTTATGCTTGAACTCAGAAGAACTAAACTTGGTACACGTTTTGAGTGTACCAAGATCAATAATCGACAGTAATAAGAATTGCATTGGAGCATTTTAAAGGGTTGATAAGGCATGATTCACCCTGAAAATGTGACATAAATTTTTAAGCTATTAGCGGATTTAAAAAATTATTATTTCATTTTATGGGAAATTTAATTCTAAAACTTATATTACTCTAATTAATTTTGTCGTTTTCAACAAAATTCCGAATAACTAGATACACGTATTAGAACTGTGTTATTTAAAATCATCGGAAATTCAAACGTTGGATATGAAATTTAACGTCAGACTTGACAATCAGGAAAAAAGTTGTAATAAGAATAATTTAATAGAAAAACAAACAACATAAACAATAGAAATAACATAATATTTGCACCGATAAACTACAGAAATTGTTCAAAATGATCACCGTTCTCTCAGGCGTAAATTTATTCTTCGTCGAAGATTGAAGTCTACTCTATCTAACAACTGTTGATTGTTTCTAATGAGTGTGCATTTATGTGTAATGCGATTCCACAATTCGGCTCGAGACGCAATTGGCGAAGAACACACAAATTCCTTTAACATTCCCCAAAGAAAGAAGTCACATTTGTTGAGGTCTAGCGATCGTGGAGGCCAAACTTGTGGACAATTATTTCCTCTTCCAATCCACTTATTTGGATACTGGTGGTTTAAATAGTCTCTAACAGCAATACTGAAATGAGGCGGTACTCCATCGTGCATAAACCAACGTTTCAGTCTAAGTTCTAGAGGCACCTAGTCGAGTAGATCCGGGAGGTTGGTTTGGAGTAATTCTAAATAAGTTTCGCTATTTCATCGATTCGTTAAAATAACTGGACCAATTAAATACCGATCAATAATACCCATCCAAACATTTATTTCAAACTCGCGTTGGAAATGTCGAGGAGTTACTGAATGAGAGTTTACATCAGAATATTCATGATGGTTATGTAAATTTGTAATACCTCTGCGGGTGAAACAAGCTTCGTCAGTAAAAATAATTTTCTTTTGAAAATTAATTTCTTGATGCAAAATAAACTGACATAAATTCACTCGTCTAACCAAATCTTCCGGTAACAATGCTTGCACTTTTTGGATATGATATGGGTGCAGTAGATTACGTCTTATTACTCGGTCAACAGAAGTTTGCGATATACCAGTTTGTCGATATATATTTCTAGTACTAATATGTGGGTCATCTTCAATTGTTTTCAAAATAAGTTCTTCGTCTTGTCCCCTGGTTGCAGCAGCACGTTCTCGAGTGTTACTGAAAAACTTGCCTGTTTCTCGAGACCGTTTTTGAACATTGACAAATGTTTCTCTATGAGGGCAAAGTTTGAGCGGTGCGGGGTGGTAGCAGGGTAGTGAATAATAACGGGTGTTCCCAAGCGGGCATGCAGCATACAGGGTGTGTTGGACACTTTATCAAGTTAAGCTAGCTACGTACTAAAATATAGTTCGGTGCGCAAGATGCCCACCCCTGTTCCCGGATTTACACCCCCTCTGAACGGGGCAGCGGACGGCTCGGAACGCCAGGCGTCGCCTGGTTGTTTCGATCCGGACCAGCGCAGTCGCTGCAATACGAATCCACCACAGCCTAGGAATATCCTGGTTACGATCCTCCCAAAGGAACACAGGGGCGACCGCCCGAAGTGTTGTTTTTGACTGTCCCAAATAATGCAATCACTATGACAGGGACGACTTCCAACACCTTCGTGCGGCCGAATATCTCCGCGATCCCTGGGGAACCGTAACTTCGAAATGCCGCCCCTAACTCCCCGAGCAGCCCGCCAACGGAGACAGGGAAAAAACTGTCCCCTCTCAGGTTCCCAGTGTCATTGCGGAGCGTTCAACATTTCTGCGACGGGTTCGCTAAATAGTATTAGGCTTTCACCTACCTGGTGTATTCTCCGGTGACGATGTTCACTAAGCAACCGCTGCGGCGGTGGTCTCGTGAATCAGCGGCCTCGCTCTGCTTACCGGTATTCTCTTAAATCTCACGTACTTTACAATTTCACTTCTTTGCGACGGACGTACTAGCTTGCTCGCGGTGACTCTAGAACTGATAACTCTCCGTCGGCGTTCCGTCCGGCTACAATAATTCTTTTTCGAAATCGCGGCCGCCTAATTGAGACCCCCCCCCCACTAATTATTCTGTTCGGCATGCCGGATTTCGTATATTACTCCACGGAAAATGTTGGAAAATATTCCAACCTTCGCAAAAGTCCTCTTAAGCTCCAACGGCGGCAAACCCTTCTGGACTCTTGCCAAATCTATTGGGAATAATTTCTGCAAAAGCACGTTCCCACCTCTTGTCTCAGGGGATGAAATTGTTTCTACCGCCCTGGGCAAGGCTGAACTTTTTGCTTCGTTGTTCGCCGGCAATTCTACTCTCAACCCACCTCCAAATGTTCAACCACCAACAGTCCCCAATGTCGCGCATAAAATGACGAATATCATTTTCAAAACTAAAAAGGTACAAAAGATGCTCTATTCTCTTTATACCAGGAAAGCCTCTGGCCTTGACGAGATCCCAGTAATTGTTCTCAAAAAATGCGCACCAGAGCTTGCTCCTGTCCTGACTCGTCTGTTTCAGATATCTTACAATAGAGGCATATTCCCTTGTAACTGGAAAACTGCTCGAGTACAACCTGTCCCCAAGAAAGGATCCAAAGCGCTTCCTAGCAACTACAGGCCTATTTCTCTCCTTTCAGTCGTCTCTAAAGTGATGGAAAAGTATATAAACACTGAATTACTAAAATTTCTTGAAAAACACAGTCTAATCCACGACAGGCAGTATGGCTCCCGTCAGCGCAGATCGACTGCCGACCTCCTTTCCTTTGTCACCCATTCTTGGAACAAGTCTATGGAACAATACGGTGAATCCCAGATTGTTGCTCTATACATATCCAAAGCATTCGACCAGGTCTGGCACGCAGCGCTGCTTAATAAACTTCCGGCCTATGGCCTACCACCAAAACTTTGTACCTGGACAGCAAATTTCCTCTCCAACAGGAGCATTTCTGTTGTTGTGGATGGCCATTTCTCTAAACTGTATCCAATTAATGCAGGAGTTCCTCAAGGTTCAGCTTTAGCCCCTACTTTGTTTCTTCTCCACGTCAATGACCTCCTCTCTAGCACATCCAACCCAGTTCACAGCTACGCGGACGACAGCACCCTCTATTCAAATATACAATATTCTAAGCCTGTCTCTTTAGCCCAATTAGATGAGGATCGCAGACTCATGGAGGGTTCTGTCTCCGTGGATCTCCAAAAAATATTAGACTGGGGAAGTAGAAATCTTGTACAATTCAACCACACTAAAACTAAGTATTGCTTTCTTTCTCACAAGAGATACACCAGCCCTAGACCCATCACAATGAACAACCAAGTTATTCAAAGTAATGAGTCATTTTCTCTTGCTGGCATTTCTGTGGATCGAAATCTTAATTGGCACCAACATGTCACATCAATTGCAGAAGCGGCTGCTAAGAAATTAGGTTTCCTCTTCCGGGCTCGCAAATACTTTTCACCAGCTAATCTCTATACCTTATATACTTCACCAATAAGGCCAAACCTCGAAAACTGCTCCCACATCTGGGGTGTAGCTGCCGCTTCTATACTCGCTATCCCAGACTCCATTCAAAAGAGAGCTATACGTCTCATCGGTGACCCTACCCTCACCCAAAGGCTGCCATCCCTTGCCCACCGACGTGCCGTTGGTGACCTTTCTCTCTTTTATAGATATCTGCACGGGCACTGCTCAGAGGAGCTTTCCTCCATAGTTCCCCCACCTGCTGCCCCCAGCAGATCTACCAGGGGAACAGAGCAAATGCACCCTTTTACTGTCCATGTCACCAGACTTAGAACATCTTGTTATGCCCGCTCTTTTGTCCCGAGGACTTCCAAGTTGTGGAATTCCTTGCCGGCACATGTTTTTCCTTCTCCCCCGAACCTCCAAACCTTCAAGTCCAGAATTAACAAGCTGCCTCTTTCCTCCTTGTCGACACCCACGGTACGATAGTATTTAGGCTGTAAGCACTCGTGGTGTGTTGTTGAAAATTAAAAAAAAGAGAATTGCAGTTTATGGTGTAACATAATGCAGTGGCTATGACGGTCATTTAGGCCGGGTAATCTCTCCAGGATTAGACACTTCGTGACAACACGATTAGGAAATCTTCCCCGATATTCTTCAACACTTACACTACGAGTAAATCATCCCTTATCAACCCTTTAAAATGGTTCAATTGGATTCTTATCACTGTCAACTATTTCTCTTGGTACACTCAAAATGTGTACCAAATTTGGTTCTAAGTTCAAACATAACTGAGATATTGATTTTTTTCCAAATTTGAAACCCCACTTTGAAGGCCTATAACTTCTCAAGGGTGCAACTTAGTATAGAGGTAAGTTGCGTTAAATCACAATATGTTGGGTTCCCCTACATGCCCCTGCTCTGTGTCGGTCCTTATGCGAATCAGCCTATATATAATGAATCTATCGCTCTGACATGAAAACCCTGCTTTACAAAAAAAAATTATGATCACAATTTTAAAGATATTGCAATTTGATTAATTTGTATAGGTATCTACAAGTTAAAAAGCATTAAACTCAAAAAAATTAATAAGTAAATTTGATTTTAATATAGATACTCCCTCTAAAATTACATTGCAAATTCAGACTAATGTCATTTTATGGAAATTGTTAGTCAGAGTTAAAAATTAAGGCAAAACAACTATTTTGCTTCTCCGATAGATTTCACCACTCTCAAAACTATCCGCCCTGCTTCATGCTTTCGACTTCCCTTCGGCGTTGTTCAGTCATTGTGTTTGTAATTTCTACGCGATGAGCAGCGATGCGACGTATTTCATCCATGAGATCCGGATAGGGATGAATGGCTCGTATAAAATCATTTCTAGATAATGAATAGAGCTCGGTTATCTCAACAGATACAACAGAAGCTGTGCGTAGCTTATCTTCAGTTAATAATGCTATCTCTCCAAAATGGGCACCATCCTCCAAATGACAGACCTAAAACATGTTTAATCACTAAGCGAGGATTGGAACCTGTGATGAGCACTTATAAGTACACTTGGAGAATCCAAATCACCACAACACATCTTTTTAAAGACCTGACGATCGTTTCACTAACAAAGTTAGTGTCATCGGAGGATGAACAATTCTAAGCTTACTAATAAACATCATCTTATATACTGAGTTTTAGGTAGATACCATTACCTAGAGAGAGAGACTAAATCGCAGGCAAATTTCATATGTATTGTATTTTTATTGCCCGGCAAGATTTTTGAACTTTCTTTATAATTTTACCTGGGAAGTTTCGGAATATTTGATCTATATCAGAGACAGCGGGCAAAACAAATTGCTATAAATCAGTGGCGGCGCTCAGTTTAAGAAACTTTTGTTTTTTATTACCTTAGAAATATAAATACTTTCGTACGCATCTAGCTTTGCTGGCTGTCTAAAAATTTTTATAAGTTTCAGCTTTTCTTTATCAATGTGGTGGTTATTGTATTGAAAGATAAAGACAAAGCCACTGAAATGTCAGATCAGGTCAGGTCAGGTCAGGTCACTATGAGACAGGTTGTAAATATTGTAATCTTAAATACGTTGGGCAGACTGAGAGAACCATTAATATTCGATTTCGTGAACATCTGGCACAGTTGAGATACGGTAGTGTAGACAAGTCATGCGTGGCACAACATATTTTCGATAATAACCACCACATTGATAAACAAAATCTGAAACTTATCAAAAATGTTAGACGGCCAGCGGAGCTAGATGCGTACGAAAGTATTTTTTAGGGCAATAAAAACAAAAGTTACTTAAACCGAGCCCCGCCACTGGTTTGTAGTCCTTTATTTGCGCTCTATCTTTGAATAAGAATAAACATTCCGAAACCTGTCAGGTAAAGTGATAAAGCAAGTTGAAAAACCATGTCCGGGAATTAAAATACAATACTCAGAAAATGTACCTGCGATTTAGTCTCACTCTCAGTATCCTTTCTTACCTAATATTCAGTATATGTATTGTTCTTTATAATTAAACAACCAATACTTATTAATAACTTTTTATTTTTAATTCCTCTTAACTTAATTCTTATCTGATCTATTATGTCAATGCTTGTCAACCGTCCTCCTGGCAACTGTCCAGACTGACAAGCAACGACACAAGGCACAGAATACCAACTAACAAACATAACATATCCAACATCTCTTCCCTTAAACTATAACATAACATATCCAACAGTATAAAAGGCCATGTTAGAAGTAAGTGGTTAGAATTTTTCATCCTCTAATGATGCTAATTTTGTTAGTGAGGCGATCGTCAGGTCTTTAAAAAGATATGTAATGTGGTGATTTGGGTTCTCCAAGTCTACTTATCTGTTTCTATCATTTAAGTGCAAAAAATGAGAATTTCGAAACATATTAGGTAGGTACTATGCATATATAATCACAGAAATCATTTAAAACTAAATATTACTCAAAAGATAAACCTACATCTAATTAAACGCTTCTCACCAGACAACAAAATTTATTAAATTTCCCTACGTGTTTCAGCCAACTACGTAGTAATTTTCAGGGTAAATCTAGAAATACAATAAAAACGTCTGTCAGTAAACGTCTCTCAAAACCATAGCCGTATTACTTTATAGGTGTATTTTCGCTGCAATTAGTATGCCGCATGATACAAATAACGAGAGATATGATATTTAGACTACCTATTTTTAAACCTGTCACGCGCATGGTGTCAAGTGGTGAGTCCAATGCAGCAATAATATGCAGTGGGGTTTGACGTTTCATAACTTCAACCGCATTAAACGACGTATAGAAACTTTTTGATTGCGAATGACTTTGTTTTAAGTGTGTAGTTGGACTTCTATAGCGTTACTCACCACGTGACGTCATAGGAGGGGGCGGGGCATATGCGCAATATCATATCTCTTCTAATCATTATATCATGAGTATGCCGTACTGACGAGCTCTAATTAGAGCGAAACCGGTCTACGGTTCTAATTGTGATGAGAATACATCTAGCCTTATACATACTTTGTCCCTATATTGGGGGAGAAATGGGCCAGGGCTGACAATTTACTAAATTGTTAGTTGGTTGTATACAGTATCTATTTTTTAACATTCTGTGTTATTAGGAGCTGGCGTGAGAACATACTATTTGGTTCCGCAACGAGATGGCGACACGGTTAAAAGCGTGTTTTACATCTTACTTGGTCTTGAGATACTGGCTACCATAGCCGTATTACTTTATAGGTGTATTTTCGTTCCAATTAGTATGCCGTACGGACGAGCTTTAATTATAGCGAAACCGGTCTACAGTTCTAATTGTGGTGAGAATACATCTAGCCTTAGTTATTTACTCTGTCAGTTGACTCGACATCTTTAATTTCACAATAGACTTTTAAACTTTGTCATCAGCTTACTGCAGTGTTTGTCAGTTTACTCTGATATTTTAATTTCACTTTGACTGCATGTTTAGCTTTATTTTAGCTCTTAGCTTGTGTTGCTGTAACTGCTTTTAGTTTTACTCTAGCTTTTTAGCTTTTACTGTAGCTTTTTTAGCTTGTTTTACTGTTTGAATTTAGATTTGAATGATGACGTTTCTGTATTGAGTGCCTTATTGATAACATTGTGCTCTAACCAGCATAATTGCCTACCAGAAAACGACGTTTTCTGGCAGACCTTTTTATTGTATGTCTAGATTTAACCCTGAAGATGGCGGTGTAGTTGGCTAAAACGCGTAGGGAAATTTAACAAATTTTGTTGTCTGGTGAGAAGCTTTTCATTGAATGTTTAATTATATTTAACCCAGACTGTGTGACGTTTAGAAGTGAAACCTACCTCTAGTCCGTTAGAAGTGTAAACTGCCACTGTTCCTGTTAATATAAAATACATTTCATGGCCTTTTGCGTCTGCTTTTATGATTACGTCGTTTGTGAGGAATATTTCAGACTTGAGGCAAGAAACTATACGAACAAGCTGATTGGTTGGAAGTTTGTGAAAAAATGTTACGTTCTCTACTAATTTTCTGCAAGAGTGCAAGGCAATTTCCTAAAACAAAAATATAATAAGTAGAAATAGTGTTTACGTGCCAGAAATACTTATAGATTAAGCTTATAAGTAAGCACCATCTGTGAAGGAACGTTTGAGCTGGAATAATTAGCTGCATTTAACGACTCAACAGTTCAGTATTAAGCTGAAATGTTGAGTACACTAAACGCACTAATAATACAACCGATAGAAAATATTAAGTTTTGTGAATGTTTTTTAATTTACAAATGTAGTGTGTGAACCCCGTTCTCAACAGCGGAAACGGGGTTTCCATTTATAGTTCTGATTCTCCGTTTTGTTCTTTGTTTTGATTTTTCTGTTTTCTCTTCTGGTTTTCTCTTCTGGGTTTCATTGAACTTACCGTAGCGTGTATTGGGGTTACTTTTCCCCAGGGGGTCACTTTTCCCACGCAACTGAAATATTTTAAAATAAACAAATTTGCAACAATGGCAACGCCGATTTAATCGCGTGAAGTGAAGTTGTAAACTGTAAACCGAGATACTTCAGTTGTTGACTAGCGCTGATGCGAGCTTGATGTGACGTGTCTGAACGTAACAGTAGCCATGTAAGTATTTACCTAAAATTCCATACTTTAATGATGGTGAAATGCTAACGGACCTAGAAGAGAATTGAAACATTGTTTTGACGCTTTAAGTCTACCATATCGGATATTATCCGCTTGGGCCTCAATATACCAAAAATTACGCTGATATTTCTGTATCTTTGTGTGTTATATGATATTCTTTTGTTAAAGAGCCTCCACCTTGGGGTGACTTTACCCAACGGTTTATTTTGGAACAATTTTTGATATAATTACATTTTTGTTAATTTTGTCATATGAGGCGATATTACTGTATCTGCACTCTTTCATTGCAGATATATTCATTATGCCAAGAAATTATGTAAGAAAAGTTGGGTGTAGAAGGTACAAAGACTACACAAAAGATGACTTGGATAAAGCTGTTCAAGCTGTGAAACGAGGTCTATCCTATCAAGAGGCCGCGGACAATTTTCGTGTTCCGAAAAAAAAAACTGTTTGTAATAAGCATCGACAGAAACATATGGGATCCGTAGGTGGACATACAGCGCCACTGAAATTGAGGAAAGTCATTTTGTCGATTTATTAACTGCAAGTGCTGAGTTCGAAGCACCTCTAACCAAATTTGATTTGAAAATGATCGTCAAAAGTGACAG
Source organism: Tillus elongatus (assembly GCA_964006375.1). Lineage (NCBI taxonomy): Eukaryota > Metazoa > Arthropoda > Insecta > Coleoptera > Cleridae > Tillus > Tillus elongatus. Next base: position 7,514,177 of record OZ023263.1, read on the forward strand.
ATGCTGGTGAAATGCTTCCTCTATATGTCGTGTACAAAGCTGAACGGTTGTGTGACCGATGGTTAATTGGTGGTCCAAAAGGTACTAAATTCAACAGAACAAAGTCGGGTTGGTTTGATTGTTTGTTTTTTGGACTGGTTTGAGAAGGTAGCGATTCCATGGAGTCGTACAAGGTCAGGTCCCAAAGTTATTATAGGGGATAATTTATCATCACATCTCAATATTGAAGTTCTTAGGTCCTGCCAACGTAATAATATTAGATTCATTTTCCTACCTTCACATTCAACTCACCTTACTCAACCACTGGATGTGGGATATTTCAAATCCCTCAAAACTTGTTAGAGAGATATAATAACAGACTACAAAACAAGAAATCCAAGAGAGAGCTGTGTCAATAAAACATCATTTCCTTCGTTGTTGAAGATTCTGATGGACAAAATCCAAATAAATCAAGAAGTGACTATTAAGAATGCTTTTAGGACAACAGGAATCATTCCGCTAGATCCTCAAGAAGTTCTTAAAAGGCTCCCACAATAAAAGTTGGAAGACAATGTTAACGATCAAATTGACAACGCGGTGTTGTATTATTTGAAGGAAATTAGAAGTCCCAGATCATCTACAATAGTATCTAGAGGAAGGAAAAAATGCTCAAAGTTACTGCTGGAAAGTATGTGTCCTTTGAAGAATTATTCCCAGAAGAAAACCCAGAAAATGACATGAATGTGTCAGATAATATAATAGAAACAGTAGATCCAGAACTTTCAGAAGACGAAGACCAAACAGAAGTAGGCGACCAAAACGGAATTTCAAGCTATCTACAGACGCCAAGAATTAACGATTTTGTTGTAGTCCAATTTGTCACCAAGAAAACTCTTAAATACTACATTGGAGTTGTGTTAGCTATCTTTGACGATAAATACAACATAAAATTCATGAGAAAATTTAAGCCAAATGAAAATTTATTTACATAAACTTTAGTTGGATAAGTTGATACATTTTGCTCTGATTTTAGAATAAACAAAGTTCAGTACACATTCGAACGGGTAGAAAGTTGTTTATTTTTTTCTATGTTAGTATATTTTTTATTTGTTTTTCTGTAGGTATATTAGCCCAGAAAGTATTGTCCTTTATATGTATTGATTATAAAAAACAAATGATCTCTAAGAATGTTCATTTATGTTTTCTTGTTCAGAATATTTATTTTGGTTAAAATTATGTTAATATTTTCCTAGTGAGTATTTAGTGGCTTTTTTTTAACGTGCCTGTGCTTTTAAAAAACTCATATGTACGTAAGACTATATGTTGTGATATTGATTGTACCTATTTGTTGACCATATCTTTTGCTAAAGCAAGATGCACTGAAATAAATATAATAGTTTATAAACTTGTGTTTTTTTTGGTGGTCATCTCAAGCACTTTCTCCATGCGGAAATTTTTTGTGGCTTCTAGGCGGGCGAAGTAACCCTTGTACCGGAACAACTTTGCTTTAAACTGCAGTTAAATACCCGTAACTACGTGTTTCTTGCCAGTGGGCAAAGTAACACTTCTTACGGGTAACTTTGCCCGGCCGTTAAAAAACTTAATAGAAAATAATCTTGAATGCCCAGACAACTGTAAATAAGTCTACGAGTAGCCTGAAGTGAGATCTACCACATATCGTCAGCGTTGTAAGATATTGTCTTTGGTTTGGAAGTTATTCAAAAATATATGACAAAATAGTGACAAAGTAACCCCAATATATTGTTACAAAGCACTTCAATAGATGTAGGTGCGGTGTTGCCACATTCCAGAACTTCCCCAACATCTGGGAATTTTTTGGGGCTTCTAGGCGGGCGAAGTAACCCTTGTACCGGCACAACTTTGCTTTAAACTGCAGTTAAATACCCGTAACTACGTGTTTATTATTGCTAGTGGGCAAAGTAACACTTCTTACGGGTAATTTTGCCCGGCCGTTAAAAAAATTGATAGAAAATAATCTTGAATGCCCAGACAACTGTAAATAAGTCTACGAGTAGCCTGAAGTGAGATATACCACATATCGTCAGCGTTGTAAGATATTGTCTTTGGTTTGGAAGTTATTCAAAAATATATGACAAAATAGTGACAAAGTAACCCCAATATATTGTTACAAAGCACTTCAATAGATGTAGGTGCGGTGTTGCCACATCTCCAGAACTTCCCAAACATCTGGGAATTTTTGCACAATCTGGCAACGCCCCCCTGGGGTGCCTGGGGTGACCCCCCACAGGCGAAGTCTCAACCCTCTAGGACCAAAAATAACGAAGTTACCAACTTGTACCCCGTCGGAACGGATAACTGAGGTCTGCGCATTCCGAACACCCTGTATATAGACCCTGTATACGCAGATACCACTTACACCCTGTATACGCAGAGAGATCTTATAGTACGAGAAACGCCTCTTGTGTAACATAGGAGTGATGACCACATTTGGATCATCCTGTATATACATCCCCCTGTATACACACGGGGCCGAACTGTATTCACAGAACCTTCTAGCAAAAGAAGGTCCTGGAATATTCTGGAATGGAAGGCTTCGCGAAACAAGGTGGAAGGTACGACGTGTATATAAAGACGAAAGCAAGCCAGGACATAACTGAACTAGTTAGAGAATGTTGAAGTGACTCGAAGAAGCAGTAACTAGTGTGAAGTGTTATAGAGTAGCGACTGTAGTTTCAGTGTATTAGTTACTTTTGTACAAATTAGTGATTGTAAGGCCAGCTAAACTAAGTGTTTTGTAAGAGAGACATTCTAGAACTTTTATTGTATCCATATTTAGAGAGTAAATAAAGTTGTTTTGTTAAAATTAAAAGTCTCACTTATCCAGAACCCGGAGAAAACGCAACAATACGGTAACGTTTTTAATGTCTACTGTTGCACTACCTTCAATAGTTTATCGAAGACTGACGATGCTCTGAAGGACTTCAAACTCTGGTAGACGGCGTTGGCGTCCTGTAATAAACTTCATGCATGTCTTCTAAGGGGGCTAACACAGCTGTCCTTATCCATACTCCTGTTGCGAGCGGCCCCCACGCTCTTGTAAAGCGGCATATGTTGCTTCCAATCAAGTTTTAATTGTTGTCGCAGAGGCCCCTAATTACAGGGCCTAATACAAAGGCTTGACCTCACATCTTTTGACCACCTGGAGACTTCTTTCGTCAGATAATGTGAGTTGCTTTCAACCTATTAACTGTATCACATAATTTGAGTCAAGATAAATTAATCTGTGCGTACACACTTTAAACAGTGAGTTTGAATATATATTGACAATTTCCGTAAACATATTTGATGATATATTAGTGATAATAATTACTTTTCAGATAATGTAATATTTACTTAAGTAATTAATACTATTTATTAAACAATAAGCAACGTTGACACAGGCATTGCTGCTGGTCCTGAGAAATTTTGTAATAGTAGCCTCAGTTATAAAATAGAAATTAATAATTGACCAACATCAGCCCTCAGTCCTCAGATAAACAACTGACTTTTCTAACAACGAGCAGTTGTCAATAATTTCTATCAACATCTGGCCAGAAAATCATAACAGAAAAGCATTAATGAAACTTCAGTTGTTCTCAAACATATAGTATGTTTTGTGGACAGTAGATGTTAGTAACGATATCTTGTTACTTATTTATACTTCTATAGCCCACAAATAATTTTGTTACATTCAACCTGTTTAATATACTTTCGATGAAACTCTCTCTCAGGGCTGCAACTAAATTCATCTGTTGCATTTACCGGTCACATTCTGACAACAACTTTGTCCAGCTCTTTGACTACCTTTCTGAAATAAACGACCATCTGATTTCTGAATATCCTTCCTCCGAGGTCACAATTCTTGATGACTTCAATGTCCATAATAAGTAATGGCTAGGATCTTCAAAAACCGATCCACAAGGGAGAGCAGCAGAGGCCTTTGCAGTCAGCAATTCTTTAGCCAATATGGTTTAGCAACCTACTTACTTTCGTCGCATCCCATCACACAGCTCAAATCCCTTCGATATCCTTCTTACTACAAAACCTGAATGCTATAAGATATCAGTCACCGCCCCCCTTGGTCGCTCAGACCAGGACATGGTCACTGCTTCCCGCGCAATGCAACCCGAGGTCACACAGTCATCACACCCACGTATAGTTTGGCACTACAACTCCGCGAACTGGGACGAAATGCGGGATTACTTTTCCTCATTTCCATGGGCGTCGGTCTGCTTCTCTCATTCTGACCCCTCTGATATCTCACAAAACGTCACCGAAACTATCCAAGCTGACAGGAAATTAGTTATTCCACGTACACAGAAAACCTCTTCAGCCACTCAAAAGCCCTGATTCTCTAAATCCTGTGGCAAGGCCAGACTTGAAAAGGTCGAAGCTCACAAAATGCTTCTACACAATCCTAGTCAAGAAAACCGTCAGGCTTTTAGCGACGCAAGAAACCGCTATGTCCGCATTCTTTCTGAGGCAAAAAACTCGTTTAATAACAACATCAAAAACAAAGTCCTCTCAAGCTCCAACGGCAACAAACCCTTCTGGACTCTTGCTAAATCTATTGCGAATAATTTCTGCAAGAGCACGTTCCCACCTCTTGTTTCAGGGGATGAAATTGTTTCTACCGCCCTGGGCAATGCTGAGCTTTTCGCCTCGTTGTTCGCCAGCAATTCTACTCTCAACCCACCTCCAAATGTTCAACCACCAACAGTCCCCAATGTCGCGCATAAAATGGCGGATATCATTTGAAAAACTAAAAACGTACGAAAGATGCTATCTTCCCTTAATACCAGGAAAGCCTCTGGCCTTGACGAGATTCCAGCAATTGTTCTCAAAAAATGCGCATCAGAACTTGCTCCTGTCCTGACTGGTCTGTTTCAGACATCTTACAATAGAGGCATATTCCATAGTAACTGGAAAACTGCTTGAGTACAACCCATCCCTAAAAAAGGATCCAAAGCGCTTCCTAGCAACTACAGGTCTATTTCTCCCCTTTCAGTCGTCTAAAAAGTGATAAAAAATTATATAAACACCGAATTACTAAAATTTCTTGAAAAACACAGTCTAATCCACGACAGGCAGTATGGATTCCGTCAGCGCAGATCAACTGCCGACCTCTTTTCCTTTGTCACCCATTCTTGGAACAAGTCCATAGAACTACACGGTGAATCCCAGATTGTCGCGCTAGACATATCCAAAGCATTCGACCTGGTCTGGCACGCAGCGCTGCTTAATAAACTTCCGGCCTATGGCCTACCACCAAAACTCTGTACCTGGGCGGCAAATTTCCTCTCCAACCGGAGCATTTCTGTTGTCGTGGATGGCCGTTCCTCTAAACTGTATCCAATTAATGCAAGAGTTCCTCAAGGTTCAGCTCTAGCCCATATTTTCTTTCTTCTCCACATCAATGACCTCCTCTTTAGCACATCCAGTCCAGTTCACAGTTACGCGGACGCCAGCACCCTCCACTCAAATATATAATATTCTAAGCCTGTCTCTTAAGCCCAATTAGATGAGGATCGCAGACTCATGGAGGATTATGTCTCCTTGGATCACCAAAAAATATTAGACTGGGGAAGTAGAAATCGTGTACAATTCAACCCCACCAAATCTCAGTCTTGCTTTCTATCTCATAAGAGATACACCAGCCCTAGACCCATCACAACGAACAACCAAGTTATTCAAAGTAATGAGTCCTTTTCACTTATTGGCATTTCTGTGGATCAAATCTCAATTGGCACCAACATGTCAACAAAGGCTGTCATCCCTTTCCCACCGACGTGCCGTTGGTGACCTCTCTCTCTTTTATAGATATCTGCACGGGCACTGGTCAGAGGAGCTTTCTTCCATAGTTCCTCCACCTACTGCCCCCAACAGATCTACCAGGGGAACAAAGCGAATGCACCCTTTTACTGTCCAGGTCACCAGGCATAGAACATCTTGTTATGCCCGCTCTTTTGTCCCGAGGACTTCCAAGTTGTGGAATTCCTTGTCGGCACATGTTTTTCGTTCTCCTCCGAACCTCCAAACCTTCAAGTCCAGAATTAACAAGTTGCCTCTTTCTTCCTAGTCGACACCCACGGTACGATAGTATTTAGGCTATAAGCCCTCGTGGTGTGTTGTTGAAATATATATTTTTAAAGTATAAATGAATAAGGTGTTTACTTTATACTTCAACAAATAATAGATAGTCTGTATGCGTCCATGGACTTTACTTTATAGATTGCTTTTATATATCGGCGTAATCTATATAGATTTTTTTTGTACCATAGATGAATAAGGATGACAACAGGTTCACTAATTGAAGATTTGATTCTGTAGTAGGCACTGATAAGTAACTTTGGAAAATACAATCACTCAAAACACATTTTTATGCTCTGGTTCACTAACAAAGTTAACGTCATCAGAGGATGAATCGTAATGGATTGGGTTCTCCAAAGTGTACCTACCTACAACAGGTTACTCATATTCAACAGTTAGTCAACAGTAGAACACTTACCTGTCTTAACTGACCTGAGACGGCATTTAAAATTTCGTTTTCCAGAAAGAATCGTCTTTGGAAACGAAACTCATAATAACTTAACAATCTTTTTTGTAAATGTCGAGGCATCTGTTTGTATCTCATATACTCTTTTAGTTGTAAAGTCATCTGAACATATTTGTGCTTTGAAGATGTACGGCACATGTTCTTTTGTAATATTAGACCTAAACAAAAACTACTATCAACAACGTGGTTACCATACAATTACGATGATAATTACCTCTAAAATAAATGCTAAATCCTAGAGTTATGTACCAACAAAATGTTACGATTTGAAACTCGAGTACTGAAGCAGGTTCCCTGTTTCCATGGCCAGCTAATACAGTTATTATATTACCATGATAATAAACATCTGCATAGATTTCTCCAACAGTTAACGTGTCACTGTAAAAACAGTTAGTGAGTTTTGATATAACGAAGAATATTCATTTAGAAAATAAAAATTTATTGACTCCAAAGTTAAATATATATATATATTGCCTATTAGTCTCAATCCGCAAATAAATGTTTCTTGTAAATTGTGGAATTTGGGTCTGTGGCGGTGGTTCCGACCGCAGTGTTTCCGTCAACACTACTCTATGTTTCTCTTGACAGCTAAACGTTACGTTACGTTATTCGACAGCAAGCTGTCAAGAACTACTATATAAGAGACACCAGGGATCTCTCTCTCTCTCTCTCCTCGCTACCAACCGACATAGTGAAGATACGTCTCTCCACGCTCGGTCAGTTATCTGTTATGTGCTGTCTGTGATTGTTTTATAGTTAAATGTATAGTTTATTCAGTTAGTGAAATAATAAAGTATATTAAATGTTTACGTATGGATTTAATATCAACAAGTGCAATTAACATCCATATTGGTGACCCCGTGCCGCAAGCCGAAGATGCCCAGCCTGATGTTCCAGCCGACGTCGCCTAACTTCCACGCACGTGCTCATGCCTACAGAAAACGAATATCTAAACAGGTCAGTCCTTTCTAATTTAAAAATTATCTGATTTTTTTCACAATGGCCGAAGATTCTTCAAGCAGCAATATCATGGCAAGGGTTGCAATAAAATTACCTCCTTTATGGAGACGTAACGTGAAAATCTGGCAAATGCAGGTTGACGCCCAGTTTGATATATCGCAGATCAGTTCTGAAAAGACAAAATTCAGTCATGTACTCGCTATACTCGATCCTGATGTCGCAGAGTCAATTTCAGATTTTTTAACCCAACCATTATCATCAACCCCCTATTCAGATCTAATGAAACGTCTTTTATTAGAATTTGAAGAGTCCGATAGTCGCAAACTAAATAAACTTTTAACAGAATTAGAATTAGGCGACAGAAAACCATCGCAACTTTTACGCGAAATGAAGTTTTTAGGCGGTAGTCAGATTGGAGAAAATTTCCTTAAAATTTTATTTCTACAACGTTTACCAGTCAACGTTCGTTCAATTTTGGCTTTAAGCAACGATTCTCTAGAAAATTTGTCGGTTACAGCAGACAAAATCGTGGAATTTTCCGGAGATAAATACAACGTGGCTGAAATTCAGTCACGCGAGCCCGACAAGCTAGCCAAGCTAGAAGCACAATTAGAGAAGCTAACAGCATTAGTCAACGAATTGCGAACGCGTTCCCGATCTACCTCCCGAGAAAGACCCAAGCTTTCTCGAAATTCCATAACCGCAAATTCCTCAACCTCCACGTGTTGGTATCATGAACGATTTGGCAACAAGGCCAAACGTTGCATCCAACCTTGCAATTTCAAAGCAAAACATGTGTCGGAAAACTAATAAGGCACTCCCTCCACGCGGCAGGAGACGAGAGCCACCTAACACGCCGCCTTTTTATTTTTGATAGACGCTCCAATATGAAATTTCTAATCGACTCTGGAGCGGATATTTCAGTTATTCCACCCACTCACGATCAACGGAAATTTCAATCGAAACGTACCTTGTATGCTGCAAACGGGACCCCTATTCATACCTATGGCGAACAACTATTAGATTTGGATCTAGGTTTACGCCGTAGGTTCTGCTGGCCCTTCACACTTGCCGATATCAAGCAACCAATTATAGGCGCTGATTTTCTAGCAGAGTTTGCTTTACTTGTGGATATGAAACATAGACGTTTAATCGATACAAAGACAAACCTCTCTAAGGCCGGTGCTAACCCACCACTAGGAATTAATTCTAAAATTCATCTTGTAGACCCGACACACCAGTACTTCAAATTGCTACAACAATTTCCTGACCTTTTTAAGGAAACTTCTTCTAGCAACCTTCCAGAGGTTGAGTTCTTCCATACTATAAGTACGGAAGGACCACCTGTCACTGCAAAAGCTAGAAGATTGCCCCCAGAAAAGCTAGCTCAAGCAAAGCTAGAATTCCAGCACATGATGGACTTGGGAATTTGTAGACCCTCCAAAAGTCCATGGTCAAGCCCCCTCCACATGGTGCAAAAAAAGGATGGCTCATGGAGACCATGTGGGGATTACCGAGCACTAAACGCTAAAACAATCCCAGACAAATATCCTATTCCAAATTTGCAGGATTTTAATGCCCAGTTAGAAGGCAAACGTATTTTTTCAAAATTAGATATCATTCGCGCTTTCCATCATATCCCAGTAGCACCTCAAGATATTCCCAAAACAGCAGTCATAACTCCATTTGGCTTATTCGAATTTGTTAAAACCCCATTTGGCCTTCGTAATTCAGCACAAACATTTCAAAGATATTTACATTCAATTTTAAGACATCTCGACTTTGCCTACTCCTATCTTGACGATATTCTCGTTGCATCAGCCTCTGAAAAAGAACATCAAGAGCATCTAGCAAAACTTTTTCAGACACTTCAAGACAACGGCATCCGTATCAATTCATCTAAATGTGAATTCGGAGTGGCCGAAATTTCATTTTTAGGTTTTCGTGTAAATAAATCTGGATTATTTCCACTTCCTGAACGCATCAAAGCTATTACCGACCTACCTCTTCCCGATACCATTGAAAAACTCAGAAGATTTCTAGGTCTCATAAATTTCTACCGTCGTTCTCTTCCACGTGCTGCGGAAATTCAGCAACCACTATTCGACCTCTGCCAGAATCCCAAAAAACGCGACAAACGTAAAATCGAGTGGACTCCTCAGACTCGAGAAGCATTCGAACGTTTGAAAGAGGCACTAAAAAACGCTACACTAATAGCTCATCCGTCTTCTTCGCTACCACTGATTCTCCATGTCGATGCTTCTGATTATGCCGTAGGCGCTTCCCTCCAACAACTACGTGATCAAACACTAGAACCCCTAGGTTTCTACTCTAAAAAGCTTACTTCAGCCCAAAAATCTTACAGCACCTACGATCGCGAACTTCTAGCTGCTTATCAGGCAGTTAAATACTTTAGATATACCCTAGAAGGTCGCCATTTCACCATTTATACGGACCACAAACCTTTGACATACGCTTTTGAACAACGCGTCGATAAAGCATCTCCAAGGCAACTACGACATTTAGACTTCCTAGGTCAATTTACCACAGACATTCGCTACATACCAGGTCCTACAAACATTCCCGCAGACTATTGTTCTCGCATTGAAACAATTTCACTTTCTTCCACTGTGTCACTCCAAGAAATTGCGCAAGCTCAGTCATCTTGTGAGGAACTCAAACACCTTCTGCAGTCTAAATCTTCCTCATACAAATTTCAAAACATGCCTCTTGACAACGGATTGAATCTTATTTGCGATTCTTCTTCAAAGAAACTTCGCCCATTCATTCCGCTCAAATTTCGCCGAAAGATTTTCGATTCTATCCACAATTTATCTCACCCAGGCATATCAGCTTCAGTCGATCTGGTCCAGGATAGATTTTGTTGGCCCAAATTGAAACGCGATGTATCTCTTTGGTCTAAAACTTGCATTCCCTGCCAGAAAGTCAAGATATGGAGACACACTTCCAGTGCCATTGGACAATACACCCCAGCCATGAGAAGATTCTCGCATATAAATGTTGACATTGTGGGACCATTACCAGCATCACAAGGTCAACGCTATCTGTTAACAATAATAGACAGATTTTCTCGATGGCCCGAAGCAATTCCATTGTCAGATATTACAGCAGAAACAGTAGCGAACACTATTTTATCATGCTGGATCTCTCGTTTCGGTGTTCCGCAATACATCACCACAGACAGAGGTAAACAATTCGATTGCCACCTTTTCACACACCTCACTAAAACACTAGGTGCAGACCACATCAAGACCACAGCTTACCACCCAGCAGCAAATGGTGTAATCGAGAGATGGCATAGAGTTCTGAAACAGGCCTTGAAAGCTCATATGGACGAAAACTGGGTCGCTAAATTGCCAATTGTGTTACTAGGACTCAGATCGTACATAATTCCAGAATATCGCTCAACACCCGCTGAAATAGTCTATGGAGAATCAATCAAACTTCCCACCGACTTTTTCAACAGCACACAAGCTCATGATGTTCCACCACTTATATCTCAGCTGAAAGAAGACATAAGGAAACTTCGACCAGTACCTTTTAAACATCATACTGCAAAAAAGGTATTTGTCCATCCTAAGCTTATGGAAGCTCCTTTTGTTTTTGTTCGCATTGATATTCCGCGAAAAACTCTCGAACCAGTTTATGACGGCCCCTTTGAAGTGTTATCCCGAACTGACAAAGTCTTCAAAATCAAGAAATCACACGGAGAAGAGACAATTTCTGTTGACCGTCTTAAACCCGCATTCATTCTTTGTGATAACGAACAGACAACTTTCCAGCCTCAGAGACATACTAGTGAAACTGAAAGTGACAGTGAAAGTCCAACACCTAGTGAAACTGAAAGTGACAGTGAAAGTCCAACACCCAGTGAAACTGAAAGTGACAGTGAAGTTCCCGTTCCCGTTCAAACTACACGCCATGGACGTAGAGTTCGATTTCCACGAAGATACTTGAACTAATAGCGTTGCCACTGAGAGGGGAGTATGTGGCGGTGGTTCCGACCGCAGTGTTTCCGTCAACACTACTCTATGTTTCTCTTGACAGCTAAACGTTACGTTACGTTATTCGACAGCAAGCTGTCAAGAACTACTATATAAGAGACACCAGGGATCTCTCTCTCTCTCTCTCCTCGCTACCAACCGACATAGTGAAGATACGTCTCTCCACGCTCGGTCAGTTATCTGTTATGTGCTGTCTGTGATTGTTTTATAGTTAAATGTATAGTTTATTCAGTTAGTGAAATAATAAAGTATATTAAATGTTTACGTATGGATTTAATATCAACAAGTGCAATTAACATCCATAGGGTCAAACGTCCCTTAACTAAGTCATAAACTGGTTCGAGGGTTTTTCGCGGAATATCAATGCGAACAAAAACAAAAGGAGCTTCCATAAGCTTAGGATGGACAAATACCTTTTTTGCAGTATGATGTTTAAAAGGTACTGGTCGAAGTTTCCTTATGTCTTCTTTCAGCTGAGATATAAGTGGTGGAACATTATGAGCTTGTGTGCTGTTGAAAAAGTCGGTGGGAAGTTTGATTGATTCTCCGTAGACTATTTCAGCGGGTGTTGAGCGATATTCTGGAATTATGTACGATCTGAGTCCTAGTAACACAATTGGCAATTTAGCGACCCAGTTGTCGTCCATATGAGCTTTCAAGGCCAGTTTCAGAACTCTATGCCATCTCTCGATTACACCATTTGCTGCTGGGTGGTAAGCTGTGGTCTTGATGTGGTCTGCACCTAGTGTTTTAGTGAGGTGTGTGAAAAGGTGGCAATCGAATTGTTTACCTCTGTCTGTGGTGATGTATTGCGCAACACCGAAACGAGAGATCCAGCATGATAAAATAGTGTTCGCTACTGTTTCTGCTGTAATATCTGACAATGGAATTGCTTCGGGCCATCGAGAAAATCTGTCTTTTATTGTTAACAGATAGCGTTGACCTTGTGATGGTGGTAATGGTCCCACAATGTCAACATTTATATGCGAGAATCTTTTCATGGCTGGGGTGTATTGTCCAATGCCACTGGAAGTGTGTCTCCATATCTTGACTTTCTGGCAGGGAATGCAAGTTTTAGACCAAAGAGATACATCACGTTTCAATTTGGGCCAACAAAATCTATCCTGGATCAGATCGACTGAAGCTGATATGCCTGGGTGAGATAAATTGTGGATAGAATCGAAAATCTTTCGGCGAAATTTGAGCGGAATGAATGGGCGAAGTTTCTTTGAAGAAGAATCGCAAATAAGATTCAATCCGTTGTCAAGAGGCATGTTTTGAAATTTGTATGAGGAAGATTTAGACTGCAGAAGGTGTTTGAGTTCCTCACAAGATGACTGAGCTTGCGCAATTTCTTGGAGTGACACAGTGGAAGAAAGTGAAATTGTTTCAATGCGAGAACAATAGTCTGCGGGAATGTTTGTAGGACCTGGTATGTAGCGAATGTCTGTGGTAAATTGACCTAGGAAGTCTAAATGTCGTAGTTGCCTTGGAGATGCTTTATCGACGCGTTGTTCAAAAGCGTATGTCAAAGGTTAAGGTCCGTATAAATGGTGAAATGGCGACCTTCTAGGGCATATCTAAAGTATTTAACTGCCTGATAAGCAGCTAGAAGTTCGCGATCGTAGGTGCTGTAAGATTTTTGGGCTGAAGTAAGCTTTTTAGAGTAGAAACCTAGGGTTCTAGTGTTTGATCACGTAGTTGTTGGAGGGAAGCGCCTACGGCATAATCAGAAGCATCGACATGGAGAATCAGTGGTAGCGAAGAAGACGGATGAGCTATTAGTGTAGCGTTTTTTAGTGCCTCTTTCAAACGTTCGAATGCTTCTCGAGTCTGAGGAGTCCACTCGATTTTACGTTTGTCGCGTTTTTGGGATTCTGGCAGAGGTCGAATAGTGGTTGCTGAATTTCCGCAGCACGTGGAAGAGATCGACGGTAGAAATTTATGAGACCTAGAAATCTTCTGAGTTTTTCAATGGTATCGGGAAGAGGTAGGTCGGTAATAGCTTTGATGCTTTCAGGAAGTGGAAATAATCCAGATTTATTTACACGAAAACCTAAAAATGAAATTTCGGCCACTCCGAATTCACATTTAGATGAATTGATACGGATGCCGTTGTCTTGAAGTGTCTGAAAAAGTTTTGCTTGATGCTCTTGATGTTCTTTTTCAGAGGCTGATGCAACGAGAATATCGTCAAGATAGGAGTAGGCAAAGTCAAGATGTCTTAAAATTGAATGTAAATATCTTTGAAATGTTTGTGCTGAATTACGAAGGCCAAATGGGGTTTTAACAAATTCGAATAACCGAAATGGAGTTATGATTGCTGTTTTGGGAATATCTTGAGGTGCTACTGGGATGTGATGAAAATCGCGAATGATATCTAATTTTGAAAAAATACGTTTGCCTTCTAACTGGGCATTAAAATCCTGCAAATTTGGAATGGGATATTTGTCTAGGATTGTTTTAGCGTTTAGTGCTCGGTAATCCCCACATGGTCTCCATGAGCCATCCTTTTTTTGCACCATGTGGAGGGGGCTTGACCATGGACTTTTGGAGGGTCTACAAATTCCCAAGTTTATCATGTGCTGGAATTCTAGCTTTGCTTGAGCTAGCTTTTCCGGGGGCAATCTTCTAGCTTTTGCAGTGACAGGTGGTCCTTCCGTACTTATAGTATGGAAGAACTCAACCTCTGGAACGTTGCTAGAAGAAGTTTCCTTAAAAAGGTCAGGAAATTGTTGTAGCAATTTGAAGTACTGGTGTGTCGGGTCTACGAGATGAATTTTAGAATTAATTCCTGGTGGTGGGTTAGGACCGGTCTTAGAGAGGTTTGTATTTGTATCGATTAAACGTCTATGTTTCATATCCACAAGTAAAGCAAACTCTGCTAGAAAATCAGCGCCTATAATTGGTTGCTTGATATCGGCAAGTGTGAAGGGCCAGCAGAACCTACGGCGTAAACCTAGATCCTAATCTAATAGTTGTTCGCCATAGGTATGAATAGGGGTCCCGTTTGCAGCATACAAGGTACGTTTCGATTGAAATTTCCGTTGGTCGTGAGTGGGTGGAATAATTGAAATATCCGCTCCAAAGTCGATTAGAAATTTCTTATTGGAGCGTCTATCAAAAATAAAAAGGCGGCGTGTTAGGTGGCTCTCGTCTCCTGCCGCGTGGAGGGAGTGCCTTATTAGTTTTCCGACACATGTTTTTGCTTTAAAATTGCAAGGTTGGATGCAACGTTTGGCCTTGTTGCCAAATCGTTCATGATACCAACACGTGGAGGTTGAGGAATTTGTGGTAATGGAATTTCGAGAAGGCTTGGGTCTTTCTCGGGAGGTAGATCGGGAACGCGTTCGCAATTCCTTGACTGATGCTGTTAGCTTCTCTAACTGCGCTTCTAACTTGGCTAGCTTGTAGGGCTCGCGTGACTGAATTTCAGTCACGTTGTATTTATCTCCGGAATATTCCACGATTTTGTCTGCTATAACCGACAAATTTTCTAGAGAATCGTTGCTCGAAGCCAAAATTGAACGAACGTTGACTGGTAAACGTTGTAGAAATAAAATTTTAAGGAAACCCTCTTTAATCTGACTACCGGCTAAAAACTTCATTTCGCGTAAAAGTTGCGATGGTTTTCTGTCGCCTAATTCTAATTCTGTTAAAAGTTTATTTTGC
Source organism: Tillus elongatus (assembly GCA_964006375.1). Lineage (NCBI taxonomy): Eukaryota > Metazoa > Arthropoda > Insecta > Coleoptera > Cleridae > Tillus > Tillus elongatus. The sequence continues at coordinate 7,529,390 of OZ023263.1, forward strand.
GACTTTCGGACTCTTCAAATTCTAATAAAAGACGTTTCATTAGATCTGAATAGGGGGTGGATGATAATGGTTGGGTTAAAAAATCTGAAATTGACTCTGCGACATCAGGATCAAGTATAGCGAGTACATGACTGAATTTTGTCTTTTCAGAACTGATCTGCGATATATCGAACTGGGCGTCGACCTCCATTTGCCAGATTTTCACGTTACGTCTCCATATAGGAGGTAATTTTGTTGCAATCCTTGCCATGATATTGCTGCTTGAAGAATCTTCGGCCATTGTGAAAAAAATCAGATAATTTTTAAATTAGAAAGGACTGACCTGTTTAGATATTCGTTTCCTGTAGGCACGAGCACGTGCGTGGAAGTTAGGCGACGTCGGCTGAAACATCAGGCTCGGCATCTTCGGCTACGGCACGGGGTCACCAATATGGATGTTAATTGCACTTGTTGATATTACCTGGGATGGTGATATTGAATCCATAGGTAAACACTTGATATATTTTATTATTTCACTAACTGAATAAACTATATGATACATTTAACTATAATACAATTACAACAGTACAGTACAACTGACCGGGCGTGGAGGACGTGTGTTCACTGTAGCGGTTGGTAGAGAAGAGAGAGATCGCTCTGGTGTTTCTTTCTTGCTGTAGATCTTGACAGCTGGCTGTCGCAGAACATAACGTAACGTTTAACTGTCAAGAGTATTTATGCAGAAACACAGAGTAGTGTTGACGGAAACACTGCGGTCGGAACCACCGCCACATTGTGGATGGCCATTCCTCTAAACTGTATCCAATTAATGAAGGAGTTCCTCAAGGTTCAGCTTTAGCCCCTACTTTGTTTCTTCTCCACATTAATGACCTCCTCTCTAGCACATCCAACCCAGTTCACAGTTACGCCGACGACAGCACCCTCCACTCAAATATACAATATTCTAAGCCTGTCTCTTTGGCCCAATTAGATGAGGATCGCAGACTCATGAAGGGTTTTATCTCCAAAAAATATTAGACTGGGGAAGTACAAATCTTGTACAATTCAACCCTACCAAATCACAGTCTTGCTTTCTTTCTCATAAGAGATGCACCAGCCCTAGACCCATCACAATAAACAACCAAGTTATTCAAAGTAATGAATCCTTTTCACTTGTTGGCATCTCTGTGGGTCGAAATCTCAATTGACACCAACATGTCACATCAATTCCAGAAGCGGCTGCTAAGAAATTAGGTTTCCTCTTCCGAGCTCGCAAATAATTTTCCTCAGCTAATCTCTATACCTTATATACTTCACAAATAAGACCAAACCTCGAATACTGCTCCCACATCTGGGGTGCTGCTGCCGCGTCTACACTCGCTATCCTGGACTCAATTCAGAAGAGAGCTATACGTCTCATCGGTGACCCTACCCTCACCCAAAGGCTACCATCCTTGCCCACCGACGTGCCGTTGGTGACCTCTCTCTCTCTCTCTCTCTCTCTCTCTCTCTCTCTCTCTCTCTCTCTCTCTCTCTCTCTCTCTCTCTCTCTCTCTCTCTCTCTCTCTCTCTCTCTCTCTCTCTCTCTTATATAGATATCTGCACGGGCACTGCTCAGAGGAGCTTTCTTCCATAGTTCCTCCACCTGCTGCCTCCAACAGATCTACCAGGGAAACAGAGCGAATGCACCCTCTTACTGTCCAGGTCACCAGCCATAGAACATCTTGTTATGCACGCTCCTTTGTCCTGAGGACTTCCAAGTTGTAGAATTCCTTGCCGGCACATGTTTTTCTTTCTCCCCCAAACCTCCAAACCTTCAAGTCCAGAATTAACAAGTTGCCTCTTTCCTCCTTGAAACACCCACGGTACGATAGTATTTAGGCTGTAAGTCCTCGTGGTGTGTTGTTGAAAAAAAAACAATGTTGTAGGAGGCTGCGTTGCGAATATGGTGGGGTGGCAAAGGCCTGTCTTATTGGGTGACGGAATTATTAAGAATATGCCAAAAGTGTGAAGGTTGTACTCATAGCAGCGACTAACCGCATAACCGCAGGTTAAGTCATTTAGTTCTAGCCACTGAATATCCTTCGGCCGTACGAAGTGGCAGTGTTGAGTTTCGCTTGGGAACATTTCTGAGCCACTTCTTACTTCTTACCAGTGCTGGATGTTTATTTGGATAATGGATTTTGAATTTAATTTTTAGTGGCTAACTGAAACGCTAGGCGCTAAATTGTACTATAAAGTGGTCTTAGTGGTTTTGAATGACGTTCTTACACATTTAATTTGCTAATACTCAAATGGAAATTAATATTTATAATACAAACAAGGTACAACATGGGTACGTACTATCGTTTGGAATCAGGGTAGCTGTCATCTTTAAAAGCTTCATAAGTAAAGAGTAATAAACATCCAACAAAGTGCGGAACCAATAACACTGTCGATATTATAAAACCTATTGCATAAGTAGCATAAGAAACTCCAAGCACCTGAAATATAATTTTGTTTATTAATTATTAATCTTGGAGGCATACAAACAATTACTTAATGTGTGCAAATGGTGCTAATTTACCACAAAAAAATCTAAGCGCCACGAGGCATGTAATAATTGGTACTTTAATCTGTCAATTAACCACAATTTAGTAATGGAATACTTATTTAGCATATCATTTGTATAGCGTGTACATAATACAAAGAATAAGTTGCTTGAGCCGAATTTACGTCGCTTTGATCATTTTATTTTTCAAACCCAATTGGTCAAAATCTTGATCAAAGTCATTTTGTACTACTTGCAAGGCATAACTCCAATGAAACATCAAAAGAACACTGGAACTGTCATCTTAAATCAGACATTTTTAACCCAAATACGACCATTGTCCCTTTAATAGGACGCTAAGTTATGTCAAACACGGGACACTCCTATGCTTTAGCATTGGTGAAATTTGTGACAAGTACACTAGCGCCACCTCGCGTGGAGTACTGACAACTGTGCGAGTAATTTGAATTGTATATTTACCTGCATATTCTCAATTTAGGCAATTGGTTTATTATAGATGAACATAAAAACTTGTACATGACAAAACAGTGAAAATTTTCTGATTATATAGTTATAAATAGAATTTGTATCAACAATCAGCTTGAAACCTAAATGAATTCAGCATGAATAATTCTGCAAATTTGTCTTACCCATAATCATAATTTAAAGTACTACATTAAAACCGTTGTTAAACTACTATTTCAATGGTAGGTATAATAATATACTGAAAGCTGTTTCTGAGGATATTAAGTTACAATCTGTACTTACCTATAAATAATTGCTCTAGGTATAAATGGTAGCACAGTACTCAATTTGCTATATCTCTACATGAAAACTGTCTTATTAATCTAATATTTTAAAATATGTAACTGATATACTTAGTACATAATTAAGAGATTGTGCAGATGAAAGGTGAGACTAACTCTTACTTCCGTGAATAAATCTATCATAGGGCTGAATCTGCTATTTCTACTTGTCTCTTTGGGTTTTGGGAAGATAATTAAAAACCTTTACCAAGTAAAATAATTTTAAATGTGAAAAAATGTGACAATTTATGCCATACTGAAATAAAAAAGGACACAGAAGAATATAGAAAAACAGTTTTCTTATACCATTTATTATTAATGCAAAACTTTTTTTGCCTTCATATTTCTTTTCTTTTTTTTTGGTGCACTGGAAGATAAGTTATAATTGAAGCATTTCAACCATCCGTTTACGAAGTTTATCTATAAATTGGTACATGACGGTAAATATTACACAATAAATTATCTTCTGCGAACTGTACATATTGGCATTAAAGTAATTCTGAATTTGTCTTCTGCTTCAAATCATATTCACGTTTCGCCATCCTTTGGAAACCTATGGAATGTCTTTGATAGATTTAACACGTTATAATTCGAACAATTATAGATTGCACACACCCAACCACTAACATTCATTGTAAAAAACACAGCTCAAACTTAATTATACACAGTTAAACACCAGCAATTGCTAGTGTTACACGTTCTGGAACGACGTAGCATCTGTACTATCCGCTAGGGGCGCTGATATTTTTGTAACACGAAATCAGCCGGAGTGTCCTGTATTGTCATTATATAGTATTTGGTTATGTTATCGAAATATGACTACTTTTAATTAGTTGACACAGAGATGGCGCTAGAATAATGAAACTTAATGTGTGTATAACGCAGTGAAATGGTTTTTGATAAGTTAGTACATTGTGAAATAATCGTTATTCGAGGTTTAAAGATTCTGACAGCCTGATGTGGACAACTGGAGGTAAGAATTACTTTCATATTATGAGTAAAATATGTTATTATTATTCATCAAAACGTAATAATTATAATTATGGCTTAATCATTTCCAATCGGTTAGGTCAGGTTTGAGCTCTCAATTTGTTGTACGACCCTCAAAACTTCACTGTCCTTTATAAAGGCCAAAGGCTTGATAGACTACTATGTTTGCAGTTGTTGGAAGAAACCGTTGAATCTCAATGACCTGTTGGCAAAAATAGAAAATATTGAAGATGGCACGATATTAACAGGTAGCATCGCAGTTTTTCCACCTCTGAGCGTCGATGAAGCAGTAACTGACAGTGATGAAAGTGAAGATAAACTTCTCTTATCATATTTTATCCAATATAAGGAGAGATCAAGGAATTATGAGTGGATTCAGAGAGATATTGTAAGTAAGCTGCCCAACTGGCAAAACCATATTCAACAAACAATAATCTCCAAGCTTTGGAGCTTTTTGATCTATTTTTCGATGATTCAGTGTGGCAAATGATATCTTCCTACACTAATCTTTATGCATCACAGGACTGGATACATAAGTGTAGGTGAAATAAAATCTTTTTTTGGGTGTACTTATTTATAGTGGTTATACTACTGTTTCAAGAAGATCTTTGGACTGGGAAAATAATTCTAATGCTAATCATAAAATAGTATATGAGGCAATTTCAAGAAATCGGTTCAATTACATAATGCAAAACCTGCATTGTAGCGACAATGCAAGTTTGAATGTAGCCAACAAATTTGCAAAAGTGAGCCAATTACTAGATATTTTGAACGATAAGTTTTTGTCGCTTGCCCCTCTCCAAGAACATCATAGCATATATGAGTCTATGGTGCCTTACTTCAGTAGGCATGGGTCCAAACAATTCATCAGAGATAAACCTATTAGATGGGGCTATAAGTTCTGGATGGCTGCCAGTAGATCAGGTTACATGGAATGGTTGAAACCATATCAGGGTTCCAGAACAAGACTGTCAGAACCATATAAGGATTTAGGATTGGGTGCAAGTGTAGTGCTCTCGTTTGCTAACAAAATTGTCGAAGAGAAAGGCCTTTTGCCATATTTAATTTTTTTACGTCTTGGGATTTGCTTCTGATACTCACAGCACAGACACATTCTGAAAATACACCAGGAATGTTTCAAAAGTGTATTCAAACATCCCCAAAACATTCTCACAAAGTACAATAAATATTCATAGAACATTCTATGAATATGACAATGGGGCAGATTCTGTCATACTAATAAAGTTCGTAGAATGTTATTTATAATATTCTCAGGAGCTCCCAGTATGTTCTGAAAATTTCCCACGAACATTCAATGAATCTTCTCAAAATGTTCATATATATATACTCATGGGAACATTGTTTTTTTAAAGATATACAGGGTGTTTCGCATAAGAACCGACACAGAGCAGGGGCATGCAGGGGAACCTAAAATATGGCGATTTATTACAACATACCCCCATACTAAGTTGCACCACTAAGAAGCTATAGGCCTTCAAAATGGGTTTTAAATTTCGAAAAAATCAATATCTCAGTAATACTTCAACTTAGAAAAACTAAATTTGGTCCACGTTTTGGGTGTACCAAGAGCATTAATCTGTGGTGAGTAGATTTCAATTGAAGCATTTCAAAGGGTTGAATAGGGTGATGAACCCATAAAATGTGACAGAATTTTTTAACCTATTGGCGAATTTAAAAAATCATTTTGAAGACCTATAACTTCTCAGTGGTGCAACTTAGTTTGGGGGTTAATTGCGTTAAATCACCATATTTGAGGTTTACCTACATACCCCTGCTCTGTGCCGGTTCTTATGCGAAACACCCTGTGTACTTTTTTTGAATATCGCAGAAATTAAGGAAATGCAAAGCTATGAAATATTTGATTTATCTTCAAAATTTACTAATTTCCTCCATTTAACAGGCCTTGTATATATGTTTTTGTATAGGCAAGGCCAACTCGCCATATATATATATATATATATATATATATATATATATATATATATATATATATATATATATATATATATATATTAGAATTTGATCTTCTTTCACTAACATGTGTGTAGGTTACCATCATTCTAGTGGCTACACACACCTATAAACTCACGTTCAGACACTTGATAAGTCAACAATTCGAATATTGCACATTTATTTAAATTAATTAATATAACAAATGCAAAGAAATGTTTGTGAACAAAACATTAATAAAACAATTAAAATTTCAATAAGAAAAATAAAATAAATAAAGATACAGTTCTTCGACTTGCCAGAAAATTTAATATCTAAACACAAAGTTTCAGAGATGAATATTCGAGGTTACCCCACTGAAGTAACGTAGTGTTAGACAGTTTAAATTGCCAACTAATTTTTACCCATGATTGCAATGCTGAAAACAGACGTATGTGTGTTATTAAAAGATATCTTCTTTTGCAATCACTATTAAAATAATTTAAAAAGTAATTTGGCTAATTGAACCTCTTTACTGGCAGTGGTACAAAATGTAATAAAACTGATTTGGATTTGTCAAATAAAAATCAAATTAAATTTCCCGCCTGTGACTTAGTAAGTCATCGCGTCCGCCAAAGGCGCTACAAAAGTGTTGAAAACGTCGGCATTGGCGTTTCCCTTCTATAGGGAGTGTTCTGTGCAGAAAATATAATGCCACAGAAAGGCCTAAATACGTCAATTTAAATGTGATACTCACCTTAAACATTTTGGTTGTGTACCTTCCCAAAGTAAACATCCTAAATAATTTCGCTACAGATGCGAACATGTTGATATAAATATTTTTCCGAAACACATCGATAGACGAAACTATGTCAAAAAACAGATAAGTTTTTGCATATTGCCTGAAAATATATAACTCCAAATCTTAAGTTATTTCGACTTAAAAAAGAACAACGTTCACAGCTTCATGTAAAAAAGCGCATTAGTACTCACCAGAAAATCTCTTTAAAGGTAAATACCACTTCTTTTTTGGTTTCTGAGAAGAAACCGGTACAGAAATTGACAAGTATGTCAGCCAACAATACAACTACGAATGTTATTCTCAATCCAATAAATTCAAAATATGGAAATCGATAGAATCCATATGCTAAAGGAGAAACAATCAGTGATATGATACACATAATTGATATCAGCATTTCCCATAGCAGCCTGTAACAAAGATTCTATTAGCAGATGCTTCGAACAAAATGTGTAGGAAAAGATCATCGTAACAGCAAGTCTTTACACGACAAATGTTTATGGTACAGTAATTTGATAAAATATTTTTAAATGCCAATAAACTGATTTTACATTAATCTTAAGACCTTAAATTCAGCAAATTTTCGTAGAAACATTTTGCTATTGAGATCGCGACTTTTGAAAAACAACTTTGTCCAGCTCTTCGACTACCTTTCTGTAAAAACCGACCATCTGATATCTGAATATCCTTCCTCCGAGGTCACTATTCTTGGTGACTTCCATGTCCATAATAAGGAATGGCTAGGATCTTCAAAAACCGATCCACAAGGGAGAGCAGAGGAGGCCTTCGCAGTCAGCAATTCTTTAGCCAATATGGTTCAGCAACCTTCTTACTTTCTTCGCATCCCAACACACAGCTCAAATCCCTTGGATCTCCTTCTTACTACAAAACCTGAATGGTATAAGACATCAGTCATCGCCCCCCTTGGTCGTTCAGACCACGGCATGGCCACTGCTTCCTGTGCAATGCAACCCGAGGTCACACAGTCATCACACCCACGTATCGTTTGGCACTATAACTCCGCGAACTGGGACGAAATGCGAGATTACTTTTCCTCATTTCCATTGGCGTCTGTCTGCTTCTCTCATCCTGACCCCTTTGATATCTCACAAAACGTCACTGAAATGATTCAAGCTGGCATATAATTATTTATTTCACGTACACAGAAAACCTCTTCAGCCACTTAAAAGCGCTGGTTATCTAAATCCTGTGACAATGCCAGACTTGAAAAGGTAAAAAGCTCACAAAACGCTTCTACACAATCCCAGTCCAGAAAACCGTCAAGCATTTAACGACGCAAGAAACCGCTTTGTCCGCATTCTTTCTGAGGCAAAAAACTCGTTTAATAACCACATCAAAAACAAAGTTATTTCAAGCTCCAACGGCAGCAAACCCTTCTGGTTCTGATTCTTGCTAAATCTATTGGGAATAATTTCAGCAAGAGCACGTTCCCACCTCTTGTTTCAGGGAATGCAATTATTTCTACCGCCCTGGGCAAGGCTGAATTTTTTGCCTCGTTGTTCGCCGGCAATTCTACTCTCAACCCACCTCCAAATGTTCAACCACTAACAGTTCTAAATGACGCGCATAAAATGACGGATATTATTTTCAAAACTAAAAACGTACGAAAGATGCTCTCTTCTATTAATACCAGGACAGCTACTAAGTGAGTGGTGAACATGCCGCCACCTAGTTGCGGAACCAAGTAGTATGTTGTCACGCCAGCTCCAAATAACACAAAGTGTTAAAAAAAATAGAGAGTGTATACAACTAACTAACAATTTAGAAAATTGTCAGCCCTGGCCCATTTCTACCCCAATATAGGGACAAAGTATGTGAGGCTAGATGCATTCTCGCAACAATTAGAACCGTAGACCGGTTTCGCTCTCATTAGAGCTCTTCAGTACGGCATACTAATTGTTCCGCAACTAGGTGGCGGCATGTCCACCACTCACTTAGTGTTTTAAGGCTGGCTATACTATAGCCGTATTACTTTTGATGCATTTTTATTACAATTAGTATGCCGTACTGAAGAGCTCTAATGAGAGCGAAACCGGTCTACGGTTCTAATTGTTGCGAGAATGCATCTAGCCTTACCAGGAAAGCCTCTGGCCTTGACGAGATCCCAGCAATTATTCTCAAAAAATGCGCATCAGAACTTGCTCCTGTCCTGACTCGTCTGTTTCAGACATCTTACAATAGAGGCATATCCCTGGTAACTGGAAAACTGCTCGAGTACAACCCGTCCCCAAGAAAGGATCTAAAGCGCATCCTAGCAACTACAGGCCTATTTCTCTCCCTTCAGTCACCTCTAAAGTGATGGAAAAGTATATAAACACCAAATTACTAAAATTTTTGGAAAAACATGGTCTAATCCACGACAGGCAGTATGGATTTCGTCAGCGCAGATCAACTACTGACCTCGTTTCCTTTGTCACCCATTCTTGGAACAAGTCTATGGAACTACACAGTGAATCCCAGATTGTCGCTCTAGACATATCCAAAGCATTCGACTAGGTCTGGCACGCAGCGCTACTTAATAAACTTCCGGCCTATGGCCTACCAGCAAAACTCTGTACCTGGACAGCAAATTTCCTCTCCAACCGGAGCATTTCTGTTTTCGTGGATGGCCATTCCGCTAAACCTGTCTTTTTGAATTATATTCAGTATTTCAATAATTAATTACTAATTAGTGGTTCACTTGAAGGGGGTTTACTTGTAGACATATATTTTTAGAGTATTTTGCTGTACTTTAAATACGTTTTTCAGCAAAAGTAAATTATATGCAACTTCCTAATTGCGGCCCCGGCTGATATTACTCCATGCTTCGGGGTAATACCGGCCACTCATATATTTGTTTAAACATTTTGTATTCTTTTTAAACCGTTTCGTTCGGTTCTAATAAACATGTATGTTGTTCCCTAGCGTCTTAGCTTTCATTTAAACCTACCAGTTGCATTTAAATCATAAAATCTCCGAGATATTTAAAAACTTTCCTTAAGGGGCCGGTATTCCCCCAGTCTACCCTAACCGTAGAAACCTCAGAAAAAGACGCTACAAAATATTTGTTTAAAAGTCTACAATATGGCATGAATTCTAAATTTTCAACTCAATAATTAGCGGGTTTTCATTTAGGCAATTAAGGTGGGGAACTAAACTTTTACAAAGGGGTTAGAGGGGTTTCACCGATTGTTAGATAATTCTTTTCAATACGTTTTCGTATGTACCGAATTTCAATAAAATGACTTTATTATTTCCGTACATATTTCTAGGAAAATTCGCTAAAAGGCATTTTGTTGCACAACAGTCATGTTCGTGTTATCAAGACAGTCTGTTTGCCATAAAAGATATACCTAATAAAAAATAGCAATTTATATATAAACAAAATTAAAATAGCTGGATTTATTAAAGATATGAAAAATCCGTAGCGAGATAAAGCATATTAGATTTTTTATGGTTTAATCTTCACGGCGTTTAAGCGGATTTGTTGCGTGAACTATAATCTTTGTAATTCCCCAAATATGTAATTTAAAATGCTCAATAGCCTTATTTTATCTTAAGTACTTTCGTCAGGTCAAGCATAATAATTATTCAACTTTACATTCCAGTATTTCCCAAGTAATCGCGTCTAAGAAATACTTCAATATCCTTTAAGTGGTTTTCGATTTTTCGGGCAAGTTGTGTAGCTATACTAGAATATATAGATATAGGGAAGATGTTAACGAGATAAATAAAAGAATCTGATCCACGAAAGGACATTTTTTAAATGAATCAAACTGAATTTACCACCCTTAAAAAACTATAGAAACTACTATAGAATAAGGATATCCAATTCCTGGCAATGCAGTTTTTAAGTAGGCCATGGTTTGCTAATTGTTCAGAGAACAGTAAAGGTTGGCAGAAGGGCCGTAATAGGCGTAGAAACATAATTGTTAAAAACACTAAAATACTAAGTGAAATTAGTTTAGTATAATTCTTTACACTAAGGAATGTAAACATTGCACATAATTAGAGGTCAGAATTGTATCGATTGGCATTGAAAATATCACATTTAGTATGTAAACAGTAAACAAAGTAAATTCGCAACGTACAAGGTATGCAGGAATGCTGAAGTCTGTAAATTGGAAGGTCGCAAACTAACTAAGAAACTATAAGTAGTATTGTTGGTAAACATGAAAGTGAGAGTCAAAATGAGATCAGTTAAATAAGTTATTACAATGTTAGACTAGTGAATTAAGTTCTTACGATGTAGACAGTTAATTTAGATTGCTTAAAATGCAAAGACGCGACACTTGTGATTTAATTATGTAAACATAATAAAACTGTTCAATTAAGATTCACGATGTAAACAGTCCACGCTTAAGTTCACTCAGTTATAAATAGTATTATTGTTGAGTTTTTGTGAGTTATTAAATTTATAATTAAACCGTTACCGATGTCTACATACACCTAGTTCGACGAGTTTATTCCTCAAATTATCCTCCGCTTCCTGAACACTAATAATTTCGTGTTTGAAATTGTGCCATGTTGATTTGACTTCTCCAGAGTGTACTGATCAGTGCCTATCACACGTTTTAAGTTTTTTAACGTAAAAGATTTTTACAATAAGGATAAAAATCTTAATGAAAATAAAACTTAAAATAATGCGCATAAAATTTATGAACCTGTGTTTCACATTGGGAATGAGAATTCTTTCGGGAAAATGGATTTCAAAATGCTTAAGCGCTGATCGGAAGCGCGATCGTTTGACAATATCTAAGGAAATGTGTCACTGTTTTGAAGCAGCTTCCTAGAACTTTTCGGATCTGCTTGGGGAAAGGAACAATCGAAAGGGTCTACGCCGCCCACGTGCCAATTGTACCCCTTGATAATACTTGAACAGCCCACTTCAACTATTTTCTTTTCGTTCCTGTCATACCTCGAAACTTTTGATGAAGGCTTTTTGACGAATGACGAAAGAAGGGTCGCATATTTATGGTATTTCCAAATAATGGAAGACACGTCAACTCTATCAGCAGATGTTACATATTCATGACAGGTGCCATACGGAGCGTTTTTCAATGTGGCTTCCTTTGTTAATTTACATTTATGTATGCGATTCCTTCTGACAGTTGTTACCATCCTCAAATAAAATTAAAAGCGCGTAGAAAGTCGCTTAAATAAAAAGGTGTAACCCCCTTTAATAAACTTGAAACTTCACTAGGAATAACCCAGTCCAAGCTCCTTAAAATAAAACGAGGAAACGCTGTATTATGTGATTAACCCCAAGTAAACCCAAGTCTGGTCGGTAGTGAGGTCACTATTGCCTATCAACCCTACCCTAAAAGGTTTCTATCTATCATATTTATATTTAGCAAGATTAGAAATGTTTTGTAAGGCTGAAAGACTTTGATGTTATTTACTACTTACGCTTTTATTGGTTTGCACTGCCTGAAGTCTTATATTTGTGAGATATCCAGACTAGGGCCTGGTCGTTGTAATGTTTCCTGAAATTTTCTTCGATATCTAGATAGTCTATATATGAATATCTTTGGTTTGTGTTGTCGATGAATTTTAGAGATTTTTCTGGATAGGAATTTCTTTTCAATTAAACAAAGATGTATGTATATAAAATTAGTATCAAATTTATTAATATAAATTGTGACAGCAGCCAAGATTCACTTGCTCACTGTTGTTGAAATTCAGATGAAATTTACATTATTCAGTGAAAAAGAAAATAAGGCGAGTATAAAGTCTTTCAACAAGGAAATTAATCAGAGTATATTACAGAATGAGAAACAATGACATTACATTACCAAAAAGATATAAATATCACATATTAAATAAAGAAATTGAATGCGGTAGTATGCAGCTCAAAATAAACATTAGATATAAAAAAGTTAACGTTCTTTAATCAGTTTTACTGATATTTTTGAAATTGAAATAAACTTTAAAGAGTTATTACAAAATGCCTAAGTGGCCAGTCTATTTTAATTAATTCAATGATAAAAATAAATTTGAGTTAAGGTCAAACAGTAAGGTGTTACTTTACATTTATACCTTAGCAATGGTCAATTAAACATATTAAGAAATTTACAGATTCGATATTCTACAGGCAAATATTGATCAATAACAAATTGAGAACGATATTATTAAAGTCACAATATTGACAAAGTCTTAGGAGATAAACACGAAATTTAAATTTAAAATCAGACACACCGCACTGACATGGATAAAATTCCAGTTTCATTACTTTATATTGAAAGTTGCTTGAATCTCAGAGGGCTGCTCTAAAGGTTCGATAGCTCCATCCAGATAGAATTCAAAAGAAAAACTCACCAGCGTCGTGTGTCATCTAGGAGCATTTGTACGACTTCCAGTTATCTGATGCCTAAGGATGTTTCCCAGACGCTAGCAACCACTAGTGCTGAACACAGGCCTTCAATCCCTCAAGCGAACGAGAGAATTGGAGAACGAGAGGTGTTTTTCATGAACTGATGTCAAACAGGTGGTTATTGCCTCTAAATGAATTAATACCTAAAGACGTCGTCGACAGATAAATTTACTAGAATCTTTCACGACAAACAAGATGTGATTGACTACAGGTGAAATTATTAACACTGATTGATATTGAACTTGGTAACTTAGTTGAATTGTGTGTGACCCACTCGGGAATTCACTATATTAGAAAAACGAAAGTTCACTATTTAAGTTGCAACAACGCATTATTAATTCAAGATCAAAATGCGATAAAAAGATTTGTAATAGTCACTGACATTAGTTATTAGACATTGACGATAACAAAAGAGAAGTTTACACTCTGTTTTAGGATGATTATTAATCACGATAATTACAGACATGTTCACCCGAGAAGTGTTAGCCGACGACTCCTCAAGAGGGTAGAGATTTGAACGTCGAAGTTCTGCCTTGAGTAGATTCCTCCGCGTGCTTTTCGCGCGTATATTAACCGTCCTCATTGTGTTCCTTATCTAGCTGCAGTCATATTACAAGGAGATAATGCTTGGAACTACTTTTAAGGCGTGACGGACGATCGATAAAAAAGTACCAGGCCCTTTAATCTTTCGAGACACCCCTCACTGGGCGCGTCCATCTGTTTTCTAGAATCTCAAGTGAGGTCATCTTATTGAAAATATTACAGAATATATAACGATCTTTTCCTTAATAAAAATATTACGTCTTTAGGTATTCTAATTTCAACGTATATGAATGGAATGCAGTAAGGGTTTTACGATACTGAGATTTCAGCGACTTTTCAACAAATCATTTTTGAAACTGAAACTTGAGAGTATCACAGACATAAGTCGTCTGGGGCTTTCTATATGATTTTAAAAGCAGTAGCGATTCTTAAAAACGTAATCGTTACACAGTTCCACAAGAATAAATCCCCTGTTTGGCAAATATGTTTGGAATGGTAAACTAGTGGAGTAATTCACAAGACTGGAACCTGTGATGAGCACTGATAAGTACATTTGGAGAACCCTCAAAATTACCACAACACATTTTTTAAGAACTAACGATCGTTTCCTTAGCAAATGCTGGCATCATCATAGGATGAAAATTCTAACCAAATTGTTACTACACCTATACTTATATAACTATCAGGTAGACGACGAGAACGAAAGTAAAAATTGCAGTCGGAGGCATATCGTTTATCTTTGTGTCTATATTGAACGGACAAGGTTGACGATCTTCCCTAACCTTTTGCTTGACAAATTTATCAGCCCCTATCTAATCTTGAATAGCTTGAAAGCAAAGAGCCGCGTTATTTAAGGAGTTCACGTTCTTTATTGATATATATATATATATATATATATATATATATATATATATATATATATATATATATATATATATATATATATTCAGTATGTGAATGCCGGAAACCGCGATGAGCACCGACAACTAAATCTGGGGACATATTACTAACTACCGCACATCTTTTTATTAAAGCAAAAGAAGGTTTCGCCCACAACATTAAATTCAACAGAGAATAAAATTCTAAGTTTCAAGTCTTTATATTGATTTATTAGATAAACGAAAGACGAAAGGGTGTTTTATCTAATTTTTTTTAAATTTCAACAACACACCACGAGGGCATACAGCCTAAATACTACCGTACCATGGGTGTCGACAAGGAGGAAAGAGGCAACTTGTTAATTCTGGACTTGAAGGTTTGGAGGTTCGGAGGAGAAGGAAAAACATGTTCCGGCAAGGAATTCCACAACTTGGAAGTCCTCGGGACAAAAGAGCGGGCGTAACAAAATATTCTATATCTGGTGACCTGGACAGTAAAAGGGTGCATTCGCTCTGGTCTCCTGGTAGATCTGTTGGGGGCAGCAGGTGGGGGAAATATGGAGAAAAGCTCATCTGAGCAGTGTCCGTGCAGATATCTATAAAAGAGAGAGAGGTCACCAACGGCACGTCGGTGGGCAAGGGATGGCAGCCTTTGGGTAAGGGTAGGATCACCGATGAGACGTATAGCTCTCTTTTGAATGGAGTCCAGGATAGCGAGTGTAGAAGCGGCAGCTGCACCCCAGATGTGGGAGCAGTATTCGAGGTTTGGCCTTATTTGTAAAGTATATAAGGTATAGAGATTAGCTGGTGAAAAGTATTTGCGAGCCCGGAAGAGAAAACCTAATTTCTTAGCAGCCGCTTCTGCAATTGATGGTTTTTTTTTCAAAATAACTCGAAAGCGAAAAGAGGCAGGGCAAAATACAAGTCACATTTGGAACGAGCATGAAATTCTACAAAACATTGCTAATTTAACCGTCTCCCTATCTCTAATAATAATGAAGATAGCAATACAGTCCCATCCAGTTTGGGAATCACTGTATAGGTTCACGTTTGTCATTGAGCCCCAGTAAAGACAAGAATAAAATGCCTACTAGCCTTTATCACAATATTACGCCTATAATTCAACATCTGGGTGTTGCATTTGTCTTACCATTGAAATAAACACGAAATCAAATACGAAGGCGATGATTGCTCACCATAATGACCAAAAATTTCAGAAGAAGGATGTACCAAAAGCCCTTAACAAAATAATAATTGGCAGCAATTGCCATGAAGCTATTGCAAATGATTTCAGTGCTTGTGAATTATACCATTTTAATCCGGTCTTACCTAAAATCACTATAAGGATGTACTCGGAAGGGATACATTGTGATCTGCCTATGTTTTTCTTTGGTCACTGCGTAATGGCTCCTCAGAACTCGTAGAACACATGTCCTTCTTTCAGAGACACACACCAGCTTAAACCAAAACCTTCTCCACAAGTGACAGGAGCCACTCATGATAGCTGCCTCCACTTCTGATTCAATGGACAAGTCACAGTCGTGAGCAAATCGACCAAACTACAAAAAATTCACAGTAAGTATATATTAAAACAATAATCCATTTTTTTCCAAAGCACATTCATTGCCAATATTTTATTAGTGTTTCTCAATTTTCCAGGGAAGGTCAACTTTTTGTTGGCGCGCCCAGGAATCGAGCCTGAGACCTCTCGCTTTGCAGGCGGGCGCCTATAAACTAACACACAAGGGCGCCAAAGGTCGTTTTTGTCTTGTGTAATGAAATTTTTAATAATAGAAGATATTACGTAGTATAGAAGTTATTGGTAAGTAAATATTTCTTTTATTTTAGAAATTTATGATTCTGTAATTACGATCATAATCTGCCAATTATTAGCAAAGCACATCAACAGAGAAGGAAATGGAATGTATGCAGGACGTTATTCCATAACGTAGAGGAATTTAGGACAGAGGATATTTTTTATATTTCAACAACACACCACGAGAGCTTACAGCCTAAACAGTATCGTACCGTGGGTGTCGACAAGCAGGAAAGAGGCAACTTGTTAATTCTGGACTTGAAGGTTTGGAGGTTCGGAGGAGAAGGAAAAACATGTGCCGGCAAGGAATTCCACAACTTGGAAAAGCGGGCATAACAGATATCTATAAAAGGGAGAGAGAGGTCACCAACGGCACGTCGGTGGGCAAGGGATGGCAGCCTTTGGGTGAGGATAGGGTCACCGATGAGACCTATAGCTCTCTTCTGAATGGAGTCCAGGATAGCAAGTGTAGAAGCAGCAGCGGCACCTCAGATGTGGGAGCAGTATTCGAGGTTTGGCCTTATTTGTGAAATATATAAGGTATAGAGATTAGCTGGTGAAAAGTATTTGCGAGTCCGGTAGAGGACCTAATTTCTTAGCAGCCGCTTCTGCAATTGATGTGACATGTTGGTGTCAATTAAGATTTCGATCCAAGGAAATGCCAACAAGTGAAAAGGGCTCATCACTTTGAATAACTTGCTTGTTCATTGTGATGGGTCTAGGGCTGGTGTATCCCTTATGAGATAGAAAGTAAAACTGAGATTTGGTGCCTCTATTGTAAGATGTCTGAAACATACGAGTCAGGACAGGAGCAAGTTCTGGTGCGCATTTTTTGAGAACAATTGCTGGGATATTGTAAAGGCCAGAGGCTTTCCTGGTATTAAGAGAAGAGAGCATATTTCGTACCTGTTTAGTTTTGAAAATGGTATGCGTCATTTGGTGTTGTGTTGGTGGTTCAACATTTGGAGGTGGGTTGAGAGTACAATTGCCGGCGAACAACGGGGCAAAACGTACAGCCTTGCCCAGGGCGGTAGAAACAATTTCATTCCCTGAAACAAGAGGTGGGAACGTGCCCTTGCAGAAATTATTTCCAATAGGTTTAGCAAGAATCTAGAAGGATGAGAGAAACAGACAGACGCTAATGGAAATGAGGAAAAGTAATCCCGCATTTCGCCCGAGTTCGCGGAGATGTAGTACCAAACGATACGTGGGTGTGAGGACTGTGTGACCTCGGGTTGCATTGCACAGGAAGCAGTGACCATGCCGTGGTCTGAGCGACTAAGGTGGGCGGTGACTGATGTCTTATAGCATTCAGGTTTTGTAGTGAGAAGGAGATCTAAGGGATTTGAGCTGTGTTAGGATGCGAGGAAAGTCAGTAGGTTGCTGAACCATATTGGCTAAAAAATTGCTGACTGCGAAGGCCTCCGCTGCTATCCCTTGTGGATCGTTTTTTGAAGATTCTAGCCATTTCTTATTATGCACATTAAGGTTACCAAGAATAGTGACCTCGGAGGAAGGATATTCAGAAATCAGATGGTCGTTTTTTTCAGAAAGGCAGTCGAAGAGCTGGACAAAGTTGTTGTCAGAAGGTGATCGGTAAATGCAACAGATGGAGTTAGTTGCAGCCCTGGGAGAGAGTTTCATCCAAAGTATGTCTTTTCTTCCAGCTTCCAAATTGGGGACTCTGGTGCAGGGTAGATTGCTATAGACGTATGCGCACACATCTCCATACAATCTAAAGGAAGTAAGGAGCTCATACCCCGGGAAATTAAGGTGATTGGTGGCTGTTTTGGCACTGATTTGGGTTTCTGCGAGGAAGAGGAGTTGGGGCCTAATCGGCTGAAGGAAATGGTGGACGGAGCTCAGGTTAGAATTTAGGCCACATATATTTGAGAAGGATATGTTAAATCTTGATGCCGGCGACCCCTGCACACCCCTCTCCTGGAGATCCGAATGGAGGGGTATTTTATCTCCGGAATATTTTGTACGAGGAGTTGCCATCATCATTTTTGATTATAAGGGAAACCGACTCATACACCAGAACCGGAAACGTCCATTGGGACTTCATCTTGGTACCACCTCGGGCGTGAAAAAAATCCTTTACTATTACGTAAAGGAAAAGTCCACTACCACCTACCACACCATGTGGTCCATATTATGTCCAAAAGTTAATAAAATCACAGCATTTTAGAAAATGTTGTTTTTCTAAGATGTTGATATTTTTTAGGAATTTCATTAATACTGTTCTATATCAAATAATTATAGAACTGTTAAAAATAAATAAGGCTGATTATATTTTCAAATTATAGTTTTATTAGAGAAACGCCTTATGGTGGTCCATATATGGCGCACTTACTCTAACACTATATAATATACAATCATATCTAAAGCAGAGTTATTTATGTCCCTTGTAATTTTCAAATTTAGTCATTTTTGACCAAAAAATGAAACATAAAGCAAAATTATTTTTTAAAAACTTACATATCCAGGTCCCGCAGTGTGAATCCTAATCTTATTACAACATTGCCCCATTTTCTGTGACAAAGAACTATTGAACTTCTTTGTGATGAGAAATCTTAATTAAACATTCAAACTGTCACGAGATTTATTGACATTTACTATAACAATTATCAAAAATAAGCACTTGGAGATAAGTATTGATGAATATTAGTTGTTGCCTATGGCTGTGCTCGCTTAGATATACCTAGCAACATTATGTGTCACTATGTACAATTACTCACACAGAAAATTGCCTCATCGTTCTTTTTAGTGAATTTTTATTTAAAAAATTCACTAAGAGAGAAGTTTCGATGGAAGGACTTTGCAAAAAAAATTTCAAATGACCGCGAACTAGGATCCCTAGAACCCATATCCGGGGTCAGTTTTAATTTTTATACGTTTATATATATATATATATATATATATATATATATATATATATATATATATATATATATATATATATATATATATATATATATATATAGTGGGGCGCATTGAAAACGAAACAGACCGATTTGCGTCCAGAGAATTTTTTTTAAGAAACGATGAAACACGTCAATTTTAATATTGAGGGGTACATGTTTTGACATAAAACTCAACTTTGTCACATAAACTTCTTAAGGGTGGTGATAACAACCCTTATATTTTAAATAGGGAACATGGGTCGAGTGTCACATCATTTGAAAGCTCTTTCTTTTCTGAATTCATCACACTAATCTTTTTGGAAGTTTTATCAACTCGTTTAAAAATTATTCACAGTTGAAGATGCAAAAACGCATTTCACTCATTCCAATAAGAAATGTGCTGAAAGTCAATGTTTTGTTGGTTTGTAAACAAAAAATTAACTATCAGAACATTTCTTATCGGAATGAGAGAAATGCGGTTTATTATTTCAGTTTATCGGTCGGTTTGATACTTGATAGTACTACCGAAAATTAATTTCACAATGGTGTATTCTGTAGAAGAAAGAGTTGAAATAATTACTCTTTTTTTCAAAAACGATGACTGTGCCAACCGTACCGCAATTTTGTTTAATGAACGACATACGAACAGACGTGTTAAGTGGTTTAGTAGCCAACAAAAAACAAGATCCTAAACGTGAATTTCCGATTAGAAATGAGACTACTGAGATTGAAGTTTTAGGACAAATTACTGCAGACCCAACTTTGGGCACGAGAAAATGGTTTCAAACATCCAAAGAAGAACTATTCAGCGAATACTGAAGCATCATAAATTTCGCCCGTATAAAATTCTTGTACAACAACTGAATGAAAATGATTTTGATCAGTGGCTGGAGTTTTGTGAAGTTATGACTGCTCGAATAGCTGATAACGGGACTTTCTGTTCAATATCTGTTTTTTAGACGAGTGTACGTTTTTATTAAACTCTACAGTCAATCGTCATAATTGTCGTTATTGGGCAGATACTAATCCAAGAAATTTTCACGAAGTCCACACTCAAACTCCACAGAAATTGAATGCCTGGACTGGCATTTTTGGAGACCGTTTAATCGCAGCAATTTTTCTTAATGGCAATTTGAGTGGCGAAACGTATTTGGAGTTACTAGAAGATATCGTTTACCCTCTACTAATTGACATTGTTGAAAATGATTATCGCTATCAAGAAAATCAATTAGTGTTTCAGCAAGATGGAGCTCCTTCGCATTTTCCACAACGTGTTAGGGAGTTTTTGAACAGAGAGTTTCCAGGACAATGGATTGGGCGTAAAGGTGTTATTGAGTGGCCCCCTAGATCACCGAATTTAACTCGTTTAGACTTATTTCTATGGGGCCATTTAAAGAGTAGAATTTACGCAACAGAACCGGATTCTCTGGAAGAATTACGACGACGCATTGTTGAAGAATGCCGTCTAATAACTCCACAAATGCTCCAGATTGTCAAAGCTCGTTTTGAACAAAATTTGTACTTTTGTATGGAAGCTGGTGGTCACCAATTTGAACACTTACTTAACTGAATAAACATTTTTGAACGTTTGGTTTTGTTTTTTAAGTTTTTTTTAACGAAAACTTGACTCAGTGCATTTTTTATTACAATGAATGAAATGCGTTCTCGCAACTCCAACTGTGAATAATTTTTAAACGAGTTAATAAAACTTCCAAAAAAATTTGTGTGCTGAATTCAGAAAAGAAAGGCTAATAGGCCCCAACTCCTCTGCCTCCCAAATCAGTGCCAAAACATCCACTAATCACCTTAATTTTCCGGGGTATGAGCTCCTTACTTTCTTTTAATTTCCTGATTGTGTGAAAAGGTCAAAGCTCACAAAACGCTTCTACACAATCCCAGTCAAGAAAACCGTCAAGCATTTAACAGGAACCGCTATCTCCGCATTCCTTCCGAGGCAAATCCTTGTTTAATAACCATATCAAAAACAAAGTCCTCCCAAGCTCTAACGGCAGCAAACCCTTCTGGACTCTTGCTAAATCTATTGGGAATAATTTCTGCAAGAGCACGCTCCCACCTCTTGTTTCAGGGGATCAAATGGTTTCTACCGCCCTGGACAAGGTTGAACATTTTGCCTCGTTGTTCGCCGGCAATTCTACTCTCAACCCACCTCCAAATATTCAACCACCAACAGTCCCCAGTGTCGCGCATTTAATGCCGGATATCATTTTCAAAACTAAAAAGGTATGAAAGATGCTCTCTTCTCTTCATACCAGGAAAGCCTCCGGCCTTCACAAGATCCCAGCAATTGTTCTCAAAAAATGCGCACCAGAACTTGCTCCTGTTCTGACTCGTCTGTTTCATACATCTTACAATAGAGGCATATTCCCTAGTAACTGAAAAACTGCTCGGGTACAACCCGCCCCCAAGAAAGAATCCAAAGCGCTTTCTATCAATTACATGCCTATTTCTCTTCTTTCAGTCGTCTCTAAAGTGATGGAAAAGTATATAAACATCGAATTACTAAAATTTCTGGAAAAACAGTCTAATCCACGACAGGCAGTATGGATTTCGTCAGCGCAGATCAACTGCCGACCTTCTTTCCTTTGTCACCCATTCTTAGAACAAGTCTATGGAACTACACGGTGAATCCCAGATTGTCGCTCTAGACATATCCAAAACATTCTACCAGGTCTGGCACGCAGTGCTGCTTAATAGACTTCCGGCCTATGGCCTACCACCAACACTCTGTACCTGGACAGCAAATTTCCTCTCCAACCGGAGCATTTCTGTTGTCGTGGATGGCCATTCCTCTAAATGTATCCAATTAATGCAGGAGTCCCTCAAGCTTCAGCTTTAGCCCCTACTTTGTTTCTCCCCCACATCAATGACCTCCTCTCTAGCACATCTAACCCAGTTCACAGTTACAGGGCCGACAGCACCCTCCACTCAAATATACAATATTCTAAGCCTGTCTCTTTAGCCCAATTAGATGAGGATCGCAGACTCATGGAGGATTCTATCTCTGTGGATCTCCAAAAAATATTGTACAGTGAAAGTAGAAATCTTGTATAATTCAACTCCACCAAATCTCAGTCTTGCTTTCTATCTCATAAGAGATACACCAGCCCTAGACCCATCACAATGAACAACCAAGTTATTCAAAGTAATGAGTCCTTTTCACTTGTTGGCATTTCTGTGGATCGAAATCTCAATTGGCACCAACATGTCACATCAATTGCAGAAACGGCTGCTAAGAATTAAGGTTTCCTCTTCCGGGCACGCAAATACTTTTTACGACCTAATCTCTATACCTTATATACTTCACAAATAAGCAAAACTTCGAATACTGCTCCCACATCTAGGGTACCGCTGCCGCTTCTACACTTGTAATCCTGGACTCCATTCAAAAGAGAGCTCAACGTCTTATCGGTGACCCTACCCTCACCCAAAGGCTGCCATCCCTTGCTCATCGACGTGCCGTTAGTGAAATCTCTCTCTTTTAAAGATATCTGCACGGGCACTGCTCAGATGAGCTTTCTTCCATAGTTCCTTCTCCTGCTGCGCCCAACAGATCTATCAGGGATCAGGGGAAAAGAGCGAATGCACCCTTTTACTGTCCAGGTCACCAGACATAGAACATCTTGTTATGCCCGCTCTTTTGTCCCGAGGACTTCCAAGTTGTGGAATTCCTTGCCGGCACATCTTTTTCCTTCTCCTCCGAACCACCAAACCTTCAAGTCCAGAATTAACAAGTTTCCTTTTTCCTCCTTGTCGACACCCACGGTACTATAGTTTTTAGGCGGTGAGCCCTCGTGGTGTGTTGTTGAAATAAAAAGCTATTTACCCATCTACCGAGGTATAATTATTAACGAAAAATTTTTCGACAAAACTAAAAAAATCCCTTAACATTTTTGGGGTTCAAACCACAACATTTACTCTGTAGTTTATGCATACAGGGGTGGTTGTAATAGCATGTTTCTTAAAAAATTATGAAAGCTGACGGTGGGATAATCTGCAAATTTACACCACGAAAACTTGTATCCTACTTTCTGGATCAATGGTCCATACTGTATGTATTATTTACCTGGACATTATCCTTTTTGTAGGAACTATAAAAGTTAATGAAAAACACCCTAGTTTATCTGGGCTTATCTATATTTCAGTAAAACCGATAACTTTTGGGCAACATAAAAATTCAATATTCCTATTTCATCAACGCTCGAACGGATGTAATTTCCTATATGTTGCCGCACCTTAGATAAACATGTAGCTCTGTAAACTCGTGTTGCTTGTGCATCTCATAATAATTGATACCTTGTTGTGGTCCGTTTGTTACCTCCGGGCAAAACAAAACATCTCCGTAGCAAGCCGAATAGAAAGAAATTCCTGCAGCTGAAAATAATAGTGGTAAAAGAGAAGCATTGCTTGCAGAGGCAGCGTATAGTAAAGAACATCGACTGCAGTTCGAAAGCAACCATTTCACATTGCGCGTCGTATTCCGCGTAGTCCAGACAGTGCAACGTCAGAGTTAACGACTTCAGTATTTCAATCATTGATTCAAGCAGCTTCTGTGAAAATGATGTGAAATCAAGAGAAAATTCTTGTTCTTGTGGAGGATTCTAAAAGTGTTCACTCTTACTAACACAGGATTATTGATCTGAAACTGTTTTTAATAAGTAAGTGATATGCATCTCTAGAGTTTCCCTTTGATTTGTTATTTTTGATAGTTTTTTATATATATATATATATATATATATATATATATATATATATATATATATATATATATATATACAGTGTGTCCCAAACTGGATGGGAATGTATTGCTATCTCCGTTATTATTATTGATAGGGAGACGGTTAAATTAGTAATGTTTTGTAGAATTCCATAGTCGTTCCAAACATGACTTGTATTTTGCCTGCCTCTTTTCGTTTTCGAGTTATTCTGAAGAAAAAATATTGTCGATTTCTTTAATATCTAAGTAGGCGTTGATCTGACATCTCTAAGACTTGCACATTATCAAGACACTTTTTACATAGTAATCTTTTGTGCTATTCTCAACTTTGGATTGTCATTTGTTTTTGAGCTACAGGTATCGCGGTTGTTTTTATTATGGCAGCCGTGCTTGATTTTTTGGTCATATGATAGTCTGTGAAAAGAGCTTTCCAATGATGTACAACATGCTTGAGAAATGTTGTAATTGCACTGACAATTTTGAGAAAAACCGTTTTGAGGATAGTAGGCTATGAAATCCAAATGTTCAAAAAGCAGCAGGCCATGGAGTCTAACAATAGACCTCTACTTTTAACATAATTTTCCATAATGATTCACGATAAAAACATATTGTGATTTAATTTACGATATTTAATTAGGTAATAATGCTAAGTAATATTATGTGAAACAGTTTAATAACGAAACCCGTCAATAACAAATAGAAACTTAAACTCCAGAAAACAACACAATTAGAAACGGAACTCAACAAATAATAAAATAGAAAATTAAAAATACACTAAATAGAAAATTGTTCAATATGTCCACCGTTTTGATCAATGCATTTTATACACCTTTTTGAAACATGCTGCAAACTCTAGTGAGGGTGTTTTGATTAATATGATTTATAGCTTCCATGATTGTTTTGTAATTCATTGATATTTTGTGGTGGATCGAATTTATACACATAAATCTTCAGAGTACCCCAAAAATAAAAATCCATGGGTGTTATATCAGGACTTCGAGCACACCAATTAACCGGTCCATTGTTACAAATGATACGATTATTAAAATTTTGGTACAAAAATTCTTTGACGATCCTAGCATTGTGAGCTGGACAACCGTCTTGTTGGTACCAAATCTCGTCTAAATTATCATGAACTCTTCTAATTGTTGGTAAGATATCATTTCTCAATAGAGTAAGATACCTTTCCCCAGTTAAATTATTTTCAAAAAAGAACGGATCAACAATGAAGTTACCTGAAATTTCTTAAAATTAACTGTCTAATCTACAAATAAAAAGAACAGTTTTTTACCTAATAAGCCGCACCAAACATTAATACCAAATCTGTCTTTCTTCCTTTAGATGGGGATTTTCATTTGCCCAACAATGCCTATTATGGCGATTATACACACCACAATTTGTAAATCTGGATTCATCAGTCCATATTATTTTCAAATGACATTGCCCTTGATACGATCTGCAGAATTGAAGTCGCCTAGGGTAATCGTCAACATTTAAGCCTTGTACGATTGTAGGTTTGTATGGATGGTAATAACTTTGTTTTAATACACAGTGTACCGTACTTTTTGGAACGTCAATTTGTTCACCATAAAATCGAACAGATTGCGGAGGGTTTTCGTTTGAAACTTGTAAGACGTCATTAATTCTTTCTTCATTTCTAGGCATTGGTAGTTTCTTTGCGTGTAAACTGCCGTCGTTCAATAGATTGGTCACTATCCTGCGAAATATTTTGGTGTTTGGTTGTCGTCTTTCTGGGTAGTTGTTTTGATATGAATTTGCAGCTGCCTCAGTATTTCGGTTAGAACGAATATAACATTCCAACATGTTAAAATATTCTTCATTACTGAACATATAGTTGAATAATATTTAAAATAAACAGGAAACTAACTATTTAGTACAAAATTTTAAGCAACGTGTTAAATACACCTAAAATTGTTCAGATAATTAAGAATGACAGTATTCTTAATTGTCGCGATAGTGTTATATACATAGCAACTTATCTTCTGTTGTTTTTCAGTTGACTTACGTCTAAAAATCGAACAATTTTCAAAGGCGTCTTCGTAAATCATTAATCTGCTTTTTATTGAGTTCTGTTAGTAAATTTAGTTATTTACTATGTTGACCTATTTAATTAAATTAAAACAATTTTTTAGAATAATGTTGTAATGTAAAATATCATTTGTAATAAAGGGCCGATTCATTGGTGTGCTCAAAGTTCATATTTTTTTATCGTGAATCATTACGGAAAATTATGTTAAAAATAGAAATTAGACTCCATGACCTACTGCTTTTTGAACACTTTTTTTGGTCATTTGTTTTCTGGTATTGGATTCCATAGCCTACTATCCTCAAAACGGTTTTTCTCAAAATTGTCAGTGCAATTACAAGATTTCTCAAGCATATTGTACATCATTGGAAAGCTCTTTTCAAAGTTCATGACATGAGCAAAGAACAAATATGGCTGCCACAATAAAAACAAACGTTGATACCTGTAGCTCAAAAACAAATGACAATCCAAAGTTGAGAATAGCACAAAATGATTACTCTGTAAAAAGTGTCCTGATAGTGTGCAAGTCTTAAGCATGTCAGATCAACGCCTACTTGGATATTGAAGAAAAAAGAAATCGACTAATTTTGTTTTTTTCAAAATAACTCCAAAACGAAAATAGGCAGAGAAAAATACAAGTAATATTTAGAACGAGCATGAAATTTTACAAAACATTGCTAATTTAACCGTCTCCCTATGTCTAATAATAACGGAGATAGCAATACATTCCCATCCAGTTTGGGACACACTGTATATGTTCTATACCTACTGTTAAAGTAAAAATTAGTAGTAAAGGTTAAATATTTATTTGTTTATCAATGTTTCTTCTTGTGATAATTGTTTATATCTGTCCGATGTGAGAAAATACGTTTTCATTATTTACCATTATAACTTTTTATAACCTGACGGAATTTTCGAACAAAAACAAAATAATCTGCTAAACGAAACCCTATCTACATTTCCAACAGATAATTATTTTAGCGAATTTTCGTTAAAAAAAATCGCTAATGTGGAGATCGAGATTTTTGAAAAAAAATTCAAACGAGTGCGAACTAGGACCTCTAGAACCCATATTAGACAGATTGAGGCTCCGTAATTGATCGACAACAACCCAGCCTACCCTCATCCAGGGTTGCAAGGTTTTTAAAACTAATATCGCCGTTTTGCTAAACGACATCGCCCAAAATCGCGAACTTTAGTTCCAGGGAAAATCGCCCAAAATCGCGCACTTCGTGTCAAACTGTCAAGTGCAAATCGTTAAAACTCTGACGTTGTGGTCGGGAATATAATATTTTTTATGAAAGCCTTCCTTTATGTTGACGAGAAGAAGCTTATTAACCCTTTAACCCAATATATTTGACCCTCCTAAGGGACATCGAGTACACATCTATCATTTTTTGTGGAAAAAATTATTGCATATACTTTATTTACTTTGTTTGGCATCCTTTTAGGATAACTACTTTGAAAAATTATATTCTCATAACCTTTCCCCATTTTTTGTAATGTCCCTCAGCAGGGACATTATGTCTTGGAGTGGTAAAAAATACAAAATAATATTTATGAATACATTTATTTTATTTAAATAGAAAAAGAAAAATAATTATTTCGAATGAAATTTTGAGAAGAAATTTCTTCCTTTTACATTTGGAGTATGATTTTAACCATCAGACCTTTTTTCTTGAAAGGACCTTGCCTCATACTTTTGTTTTACTGGAACTGTAGAATCCGTGTCACTTGGCCGTCCCCTCTTAGGAGGATTTCTAAACAGTATAAGGTGATCTGCAACACTTCCGCGAAATTCCAGAAGATCCATTATTTTTCTAATTTGAATGCCCAACGCAACAGCTTGCCGCTTATATTCCAGCCATGAATTCACTAATGCCAAGTCAATGGCATGAAATAACATTATAATGGTCCATTTTCTAGACCTGATAAATGAGCGATAAATATTTAACAAAAAATCTACTTTATTCACCCCTCCCTTATTTTCATTGTACAATTTTATTGCCTCTGGTCTTGGATTTTTGAGGTAACTTTTAGTTTTTTTCCCCACCTAGTACAATTGTCTTCTTTTCCAACTCCTGTGAAATTGGACGCTGTGATAACAGGTTTGTTGTCATACCATTTGGTTAATATGACCACGCCCTTTCGCTTTTAATTCTTTGTCAGTAGGTAGCTTTGGATGCGAAAAACGGTTTACTCTTGTAGTACATGCAGCAAAAATTGGAATAGATTGTAGTTGCTGAAGTAGTCATCAAAATAAAGACCGTTATTTTTTTCACCTATTCTTTCTGTTAATTGCATGACAATTCCTGTACTGCCATAATGCTTGTAGACTGGCTTTATTTCAGTAATACTAACTTGATATATTATAAAGTTATAAATAGTGCTACTTTGTCCTGCCATAACAAATATTTTTATACCCCACCTCTTGAGCTTATTCTTTACGTACTTCTTAATGATAATTTCATCTTTAAAGGGTACTATTTGTACATCAACGCATACATTCGTCTCTAGTGTAAGCTCTTGACAGCTTCTTCTAATACAATCATATATGCCTCGGACTTTCCATAATCTGTCCATATTATGTATAATAATGTATAATGTATATATTAACAATGAAACAGGCCAATGTCACCTGAATGACACAGGGATGTTCATGTACGTCAAAAAATTAACAATAAGAACGACAATAGCACACACAATAAGCATAACAATTAAGGAAATTTTTTCCTTAAATAATACAAAACAAAGATACTTATAAAACACACTTATAAAGTTTATAACGTTCAAAAGATAAGAGCTGCAGAATCCAGATCCAATTCCAATATTGTTTTTTAGAGTCACCAGGTGCACTAGGTTTATAGTTTATACTATGGCAACTACACTACAAACAAAGTGTTCATATTATAAGAATTTAAAAACAGAAGATAGTTAATGGTAGTTTATGTGTAAAAATCATCCACCGAGTAGCACGTCTTGTTTATAAGAATCGTTTTCACTTTTTTTTTTAAAAGCTGGTAAAGTGTCAACATTCCGTACATCTTCCGGCAACGCATTATACAACTTGCAGCCATTGTAAAACAGTGATTTTTGGTACAGAGCTGTGCGATGTTTGTCAGTTTGCAGGTTATTTCTACCTCTTGTGGTATATCCATGTTCCACTGCACTGCGTGTGTATTTGGTTTTGTTTTGAAAAACATGAGTTAGCACTTCCATGATGTATATGCTGGGGAGTGTAAGGATACCCTGTTCTTTAAAAGTGTTTCTGCAAGTGTGTCTATGAGGAATATTGAATATGATCCTCATCACTTGCTTTTGTTGTTTAAAAACTCGGTTTACTTCACTTGCTAATCCCCAGTGCGTAATACCAAACCTTAGTTGTGAGTAGAAACACGCATAATACAGTGACAACACAGTAAAGGTACTGCATCTTTGGGTAAGTGTTCTTATTGCATATGTAACGGATGAGATTCGCGAGCAAAGTTCATCGATGTGAACATTCCATTTTAACTCACTATCGATATGAAGTCCTACTAGTTTTGTAGATGGCTGCAAGGTTACAGTTTGGCCATCAAGTTCTACGCTTTGTACAGTACCTTTTTTTGATTTTGAAGATTTAAAAAACACGCAAGGTGTTTTATCCTTGTTAAGTGCAAGCTTGTTTTTATCGACCCAATTGGTTAGACTTTTGAGGGTTTTGTCAGAATCAGCCATAATGTGCTCAACACTATGTCCACCTATCAAAAAGTTGGTATCATCGGCATAGGAGGCGACCGTTCTTTTGTTATCTGGATTGATGTTGTTTTCAGATTGGTGCGTGATGTACTGAAGTAGGTTGTTGGCATAGATAATGTACAGCGTAGGTCCAAGAACTGTTCCTTGCGGCACCCCAACCGTTACTTCAAAAGTCCTAGATAAGTAAGTGTTGGTAGAGTTAGATATTACAACTCTTTGTGTTCTGTCTGAAAGATAGCTTCTGAACCAGTTCAGTGCGGTGCCCGTCACTCCATACCTACACAGTGAACATATAAGGATCTCATGATTCACACAGTCGAAGGCTTTGGAAAAGTCCACAAAAACTCCCAGCGCTACCTCTTTTTTGTCAATGTGTTCGACAATTTGCTCCACAAACTCAACAATTGCAGTTTCAGTGCTTCGTGCTTGCCGAAAGCCATGTTGATATGGCGAAAGAAGTTTATTATCAGCAAGATAGGTTGTCAGCTTGTTACTGACTATTTTTTCGAGGGTTTTTGCGAAAGTTGGTGTTAGGCTGATTTGTCTGTAGCTTGAATAATCCGCGGGATCACCCTTTTTATATGTCGGTTTTGTGTATGCTTCTTTCATTTTTGATGGAACGATACCTCTGGATAATGAAATGTTATATATATATATATATATATATATATATATATATATATATATATATATATATATATATATATATATATATATATATATATATGTGACAGTGGTAAAGAAACAACAAACCTGCAGCGCTTAAGCAATATGCTTGATACCTCGTCCGGCCCTGCAGAGCTAGATGATTTGAGGGTATTTATTGCGTTTAGGACATCCTCTTGAGTAACAGGTGGGAATTTAAATTGGGTGCTCACTTGTGGTGTTATCCCCGCAACAAATGCTATATCTACCGCAGCAGGCAGATGAGCAGTTGCTTTTTGAGCAGCACATGAGAAGAAGTCTCCAAACTGGTCTGGGAGGTCCGCATGTATGACAGGGTATTCAGTTTTGTATGTTCAGGTCGGCTGGTAATATCTACCAAATGGAGTGCTTCCCGGAGTTAAAAAAATCGATGTAGGCTTATAGAATTTATCAGAAGAATTCCATACTTGGGGCTCCAGTACATGCGCACCCTGCGATATTGCAAATTGGCAATTGAAATATGTATGCCAATGAATTTTTTGATTTCTTCTAGTGTTGTTGAACAGAATCGAGGTATATTCTCTTGAATTGAATACAAATTGGTCATATCTACCATCTGTTGTATTATGTCTTCTGAAATGTATCGCATAAAAAGTTATTGGCGGTGGCATGTCAATAACGGGGTCAATTGGAGGTGCACTATACCAATTATAATTATTGTCTCAAGCATTACATTAGACATCCCTTTAATCTTGGGTTTGTCAGTGAAGCCATATTTTTTGAAAATCTTCTATTTCACGTTTTTCAGTATCGGGAATATCTTCTAATACTGTTTCGTCTATATTTAATAATTCAGCCACGCACGTTTCGTCTAGCTCAATAATTTCTACATCATCTTTTGTATTTAGCTCTGCAAAAATTTCATCGCCATGGACACAGTTTTGATCTTCAGCGTGCCTACTGTCCTCTTCGTCAGACAACAACGGAACATCTGAATCGTCATCATTTTCTAAATAGTACATGAGTTCCTCTTCGGTAAGAGGTTTTTTGTACTTCGACATTGCCTAAAATAAATTAAAAGATGAAACACCTATGTAATATAACAACATTTACAACAAAATTACATGGGTTAATTTTCAAATGACATGCACTGATACATAAAGATCTTTTGTCCCTGCAGAGGGACATCAAAAATAACGTCTTCTGTATATTTCCAAATTATATATAAACACAAAAATAATGAAAGCAGGAACTAAACTAACTCTTATACTTAATACATTCCAAAGATAACAGTTTTTCTTTGCCAAAAACCACTTTTTTAATTATTACACACAGACGTCAGGGCGTCACGTACTTGTCTGAAACAGCCGGTTGATGTCAATTAAAGGTTATGTGAACTGGAGAGTCACGGGCGTGCGCGTGATTTTAAATCGCTAAGAAAAGGTTGTCCCTTGGAAAGTACATGTACTACATACTGACAAGACATCATTTACACGAGTTCTCGTTGAATAACCATGTGTCATTCTTGCACTGTGTACATGCATATATTTTAGTGCTTTTAGCACAAATAAGCTTCTCAGGTCCAGTATTTTGTTGTCACAGTTTTACAGCAGTTTAGTCGGATATTGTACATCTTTTTTATAAATAACCCTTAGTATGAAATTTGGTGTGATCTGCAGCGAGGAAAGAGCATTCTCATAACATATACCCCAGGACAATATGCCATACGCTCAGACCACGGCATGGTCACTGCTTCCTGCGCAATGCAACCCGAGGTCACACAGTCATCACACCCACGTATCGTTTGGCACTACAACTCCGCAAACTGGGACGAAATGCGGGATTACTTTTCCTCATTTCCATGGGCGTCTGTCTGCTTCTCTCATCCTGACCCCTCTGATATCTCACAAAACATCACCGAAATTATCCAATCTGGCATGGAGTTATTTATTCCACGTACACAGAAAACCTCTTCAGCCATTCAAAAGCCCTGGTTCTCTAAATCCTGTGACAAGGCCAGACTTGAAAAGGTCAAAGCTCACAAAACGCTTCTACACAATCCCAGTCAAGAAAACCGTCAAGCATTTAACGACGCAAGAAACCGCTATGTCCGCATTCTTTCTGAGGCAAAAAACTCGTTTAATAACCACATCAAAAACAAAGTCCTATTAATCTCCAACGGCGGCAAACCCTTCTGGACTCTTCCTAAATTTATTGGGAATAATTTCTGCAAAAGCACGTTCCCACCTCTTGTCTCAGGGGATGAAATTGTTTCTACCGCCCTGGGCAAGGCTGAACTTTTTGCTTCGTTGTTCGCCAGCAATTCTACTCTCAACCCACCTCCAAATGTTCAACCACCAACAGTCCCCAATGTCGCGCATAAAATGACGGATATCATTTTCAAAACTAAAAAGGTACGAAAGATGCTCTCTTCTCTTAATACCAGGAAAGCCTCTGGCCTTGACGAAATCCCAGCAATTGTTCTCAAAAAATGCGCACCAGAACTTTCTCCTGACCTGACTCGTCTATTTCAGATATCTTACAATAAAGGCATATTCCCTAGTAACTGGAAAACTACTCGAGTACAACCCATCCCCAAGAAAGGATCCAAAGCGCTTCCTAGCAACTACAGGCCTATTTCTCTCCTTTCAGACGTCTCTAAAGTAATGGAAAAGTATATAAACACCGAATGACTAAAATTTCTGGAAAAACACAGTCTAATCCACGACAGGCAGTATGGATTCCGTCAGCGCAGATCGACTACCGACCTCCTTTCCTTTGTCACCCATTCTTGGAACAAGTCTATGGAACTACACGGTGAATCCCAGATTGTCGCTCTAGACATATCCAAAGCATTAGACTAGGTCTGGCACGCCGCGCTGCTTAATAAACTCCGGCCTATGGCCTACCACCAAAACTTTGTACCTTGACAGCAAATTTTCTCTCCAACAGAAGCATTTCTGTTGTTGTGGATGGCAATTCCTCTAAACTGTATTCAATTAATGCAGGATTTCCTCAAGGTTCAGGTTTAGCCCCTACTTTGTTTCTTCTCCACATCAATGACCTCCTCTCTAGCACATCCAACCCACTTCACAGTTACGCGGACGACAGCACCCTCCATTCAAATATACAATATTCTAAGTCTGTCTCTTTAGTCCAATTAGATGAGGATCGCAGACTCATGAAGAGTTCTGTCTCCGTAGATCTCCAAAAAATATTAGACTGGGAAAGTAGAAATCTTGTACAATTCAACCCCACCAAATCTCAGTCTTGCTTTCTTTCTCATAAGAGATACACCAGCCCTAGACCCATCACAATGAACAACCAAGTTATTCAAAGTAATGAGTCCTTTTCTCTTGTTGGTATTTCTGTGGATCGAAATCTTAATTGGCACCAACATGTCACATCAATTGCAATTATTCTTCAAATATGTATCCAGTTCTCGAAAAAACAGTTGGCAATCACTAGACGGGGGTCTGTAAAAACCAGATAGATTTATGGTTTTATCCTTGACTTGCATGGTTGTGTTTACAAATTGGTATTTCGGTGGATCGAAATCTTAATTGGCACCAACATGTCACATCAATTGCAGAAGCGGCTGCTAAGAAATTAGGTTTCGTCTTCCGGGCTCGCAAATACTTTTCACCAGCTAATCTCTATACCTTATATACTTCACAAATTAGGCCAAACCTCGAATACTGCTCCCACATCTGGGGTGCAGCTACCGCTTCTACACTCGCTATCCTGGACTCCATTCAAAAGAGAGCTATACATCTCATCGGTGACCCTACGCTCACCCAAAGGCTGCCATCCCTTGCCCACCGACGTGCCGTTGATGACCTCTCTCTATTTTATAGATACCTGCACGGGCACTGCTCAGAGGAGCTTTCCTCCATAGTTCCCCCACCTGCTGCCCCCAACAGATCTACCAGGGGAACAGAGCGAATGCCTTTTACTGTCCAGGTCACCAGACATAGAACTTCTTGTTATGCCCGCTCTTTTGTCCCGAGGACTTCCAAGTTGTGGAATTCCTTGCCGGCACATTTGTTTCCTTCTCCTCCGAGCCTCCAACCTTCAAGTCCAGAATTAACAAGTTGCCTCTTTCCTCCCTGTCAAGACCCACGGTACGATAGTATTTAGGCTGTAAGCCCTCGTGGTGTGTTGTTGAAACTTAAAAAAAAGGTAATGCCGCATTGGTAGGAGAAAATTTCATATACTTTGTTTTACTTACGTTTAAAGGCAGCAAGTTATAATCCAGAAATAATTTCGTAGCATTTGTTCCTCTCTCAGGTTTCTCAATAACTTCAGTCCAACTTTCTCCATCAAGCAGCAATACAGGATTGTCAGCATATGCCATAGGCGAACACTCTAGATTTTTGTTCTCCAATAAGTCATTAATATAGATGGAGAACAGAACTGGCCCCAGCACAGAACCCTGCGGTACACCAGCCTCAACAGTCATTGGTTTTCCGACCGTTTTCCCTATTTTCACCGCTTGTGTACGCGTATGCAAGTAGCTCTGAAAGAACTCCAAAACCGTACATCTCACTCCAATGTCATCCAGTTTATTTAACAAATTTTTATGTGATACGGTATCAAATGCCTTACCGATACCGAGGAATACTTCAACAATCTTCCTACCTGAGTTAAACCTTTCCAACACTCCCGAAGTCAAAGCAAGCAAAACATCTTCCGCTGACATATTTTCATGAAAACTATATTGACATCTAGAGATTAGATTATGTTTATTTAAGTAAGATGCCGGTCTATTTTTCAAACACCTTGGTAACACTGCTGACCAGACTAATTGGTCTATAGTTACCAAAATCCCTGGGGTCCCCGGACTTGTGGATGGGAATGACTATACTATTTTTAAACTGAGAAGGTACAATGCCCGTTACAAAAATGCAGTTAATTAAATGCGCCAGGGGCTTAGATATGTATTTATGACAGGTTTTCAATATTTCAGCTGTTATACCATCCCTACCTGGAGCGCTATGTAATCTCAACTTTCCTATATTTTCAATAAATTCATTTTTCCCAACGGGCTGCATGAACAAACTATCGCAAAATCTGCCCTTCTCATTACTTATAATGGCTACCCTATTTCCCACATTACCAGAGGCATCTTTACCAATTGCAATTATATGTCTGTTTAACATGTCAGCTATCTCTGTCTCATTCTCTATCTCAGCACCATCATCCGATATGAAGGACTCAGTCTCAATCTTTTTTTAACCTTTCTGTTATTTATCACTTTGTTGATGGAATTCCAAATTTGTCTGTAATCACTACCTGCATCCAGAATCCTATTTTGGTAGTAGTTATTTCGTAGATTTCGAATGAGATGCGTTAAATGATTCCTGTAGTTTGTATACACAATTTTATCAAAATTACTTCCTGTCCTTATCCACCTTCTCTTTAATTTGTCCCTTTGCTTCTTAGATGCTATGAGTCCATTTGTTATCCAAGCCTTTGGTGTCCTCTCTACAAATGTTATGTCTACAATGGTGCACATGAGCATACAACGTCTCGGCAAATGCATCCATCATACTCTGTGAGTCCTGAGCACTATAAACCGTCGACCATTATTCACCACTTACCCTACTGTCAGCCGGTCGAAGTTAATTATTTAAGTCATTTTATTTTTCGGTCGCTTGCAAAGTTTATGCCGCCCAAACTGTATGTTTAGCAAGATCGGATGGTGATCAGTAATACCACACGAATAATTTATTGACCTCATATCCAGATTTTCATCCCCACCCCTTACAAATATATGATCGATGCAACTGGATGTAGTGTCGGTAACTCTAGTTGGGGAGGTAATACACGGGGCGAAACCATAGGATTGAAGTATGTTTATATAGGTTGTAGAAATGTCTCCATGCACACTGGGAACACTCTCGCCTATGTCAATGTTAAAGTCTCCCAAAATCAAGTCTATATCACCTTTTCGATTATTCTTCAAATATGTATTCAGTTCTCGCAAAAACAGTTGGCAATCACTAGAAGGAGTCTGTAAAAACCAGATCAATTTATGGTTTTATCCTTGACTTGCATGGTTGTCTTTACAAATGTAATTTCTGTTAGCTTAACCTTAACACATATCTCCTCATTAGTGATTTTAGTGAATTTTTATTTAAAAAAATTCACTATTAGAGAGGTATCGATGGTGAGACTTTGCAAAAATTCTTTCAAATGAGTGCGAACTAGGACCCCTAGAACCCATATCCGGGGTCAGTTTCAATTTTTATATGTTTATATATATATATATATATATATATATATATATATATATATATATATATATATATATATATATATATATATATATATATATATATATATATGTATCCGTCTGATAACTCAAAAAATAATTAACCGAAACTTGGCAAGTGCCTTTCTTTTATTAATGGCTTGGATGAGTTCGTTAGCCAGAAAAATTGGACGGGGTTTTCCCCGAAATCTTTGAGTTTTCTTTCGAAAAAAATTTTTTTTTCCGAAAGTAACAAAGCTGTTTTAATGAAATTTACTATATATATTGCCTCAGGAGATATCTTACTACGTACCAAAATTCAACTTTCTAACTTTAGAGAAAATTGAGCTATTCAAATTTTAAATTTTCCTTCGAAAAAAATTTTTTCTTCGAAAATTAGAAAGCTATTTTAATGAAATTTTGTGGATATCTTGCTTTGGAAAGACTTTACTACGTATTAAAATTAAACTCTCTAAGTTTATAGAAAATTTTTGATACTTGTAGTATTGACTAAGAATAAATTTCAACGATTGCATGTTTTAACTATTTGCGCATAGATGTCGCCGCCACCCCTTCATTTTAATAATTGTAATATTGACTAAGAATAAATTTCAACGATTGCATGTTTTAACTATTTGCGCATAGATGTCGCTGCCACCCCTTAATAAATGTAACATTAGTGATGGTTTAATGCTTATCCTTTTCGCTATTAGTTTACTAATAGTCAATAGTTTCTTCCTAATACTCGTTCATACTCAACACACGTGGTTTCCATTGCTTCTACTTGTGAATTGCCGCTTTTTCAGTCTTTACTGTTAATAATGTCGCTTTGCTTATTCTTACTGCTATACTATTTTACATACTTATTATCCAACTAATACCCACTCATGTTCCACCGCATAAGCGTTCCGTACCTTCACTTTAGATTTATTGTCCTCTCTTCCGTCTTTATGATTGATTTGCAAAGCTCACTCATCTTTTCTACAGTGACTTGATAGAGACAGTGTGGCCATGGGCGATTCGGCCGCCAAGTTATCTCCACATTTAACATTACGCTTATGGAAGAATAGTACCTAAGTATTTCAAATAATTATGAATTGGGGAATTTTAGAAGAAAACTGTATAGAACCTTTTCTTTAGAGAATTATTTTTCGCTCATAAACGACTAGTCGTAATGTTTTTAGTGAATTTTTATTTTAAAAAATTCACTAATAGAGAGGTATCGATGGTGAGACTTTGCAAAAACTTTTGCAAATGAGTGCGAACTAGGACCCCTAGAACCCATATCCGGGGTCAGTTTGAATTTTTATATGTTTATATATATATATATATATATATATATATATATATATATATATATATATATATATATATATATATATATATATATATATATGTGTGTGTGTGTGTGTCTGATAACTCAAAAAATAATTAACCGATTTCGAT
The DNA here is from genome assembly GCA_964006375.1 of Tillus elongatus. Lineage (NCBI taxonomy): Eukaryota > Metazoa > Arthropoda > Insecta > Coleoptera > Cleridae > Tillus > Tillus elongatus. The sequence continues at coordinate 7,567,827 of OZ023263.1, forward strand.
GAAACTTGGCAAGTGGCTTTCTTTTATTAATGGCTTGGATGAGTTTGTAAGCCAGAAAAATCGGACGGGGTTTTCCGGAAAAATTTTGAGTTTTCTTTTGAAAAAAAAATTTTTCTCCGAAAGTAACAAAGCTGTTTTAATAAAATTTACTACATATATTGCCTTGGGAGAGATCCTACTACGTACTGAAATTTAAATTACTAAGTTTATAGAAAATTGAGTTATTCAAATTTTAAATTTTCTTTCAAATTTTTTTTTCTCCGAAAATTACAGTTATTTCAATGGAATTTTGTGAATATCTTGTCTTAGGAAAGAACTTACTACATACCAAAAACTCTCTAAGTTTATAGAAAATTGAGTTATTCAAATTTGAAGCATTTAATAAAAATTCACTACCACGCACTTGCTGCGCCCCGAGTTTTTTTTTTTAAGAAAGCTCACTAAAAATTATATATTGTGCACTTGTTCAGGCACACTTTTAATACGGTTTGACACCGTTGGGGTGGAGTCTCGAGTTGTTACTTAAGAAATCCGAAAACAATTACCAAATGGATTCTGAACATTATATTTAATCGAAATTTTACTTACCCCGCTGGCCAGTTGTACTTGCAATCAGGTTTTCTGGGCTTGAGATAATTGTATTTTAAAATTTTTCAGTTCAGACGTGGTATTAGAAAATAGTTAGACGCTATCCCAAGATTGGAGATACATAACATTGTTGACCTATAGCTTGGCTAACTAGCGAACTGGATCCCAGTTCCAGGGACACCTATATGTGGTCTTTTCTGATTACTGTGTAGTGTTTGAAGTTTTTTCGTGTGTATCCCAGTTTGGTTTTAATCATTCAACTATTGATTGACCTGTTTTTTTTTTGGCGATGTTTTGTGAGATTTATATTTTTGTGCGTTACTTTTGAACAAGACTAATTTGTTATATAGCCTGCATTCAAGGTTCTACCTTTCGCAGGATTCCATAGCGTTTATTCTCTTTTTTTGTAACTTAATACTTAATACACCAGCACCACACTATACTTAATACACCAGCCCTATACCCATCACAATGAACAACCAAGTTATTCAAAGTAATGAGTCCTTTTCAATTGTTGGCATTTCTGTGGATCGAAATCTCAATTGGCGACAACATATCACATCAATTGCAGAAGTGGCTGCTAAGAAATTAGGTTTCCTCTTCCGGGCTCGCAAATACTTTTCACCAGCTAATCTCTATACCTTATATACTTCACAAATTAGGCCAAACCTCGAATACTGCTCCCACATCTGGGGTGCAGCTGCCGCTTCTACACTCGCTATCCTGGACTCATTCAGAAGATAGCTATATGTCTCATCGGTGACCCTACCCTCACCCAAGTACTGCCATCCCTTGCCCACCGACGTGCCGTTGGTGACCTCTCTCTCTATTTTATAGATATCTGCACGGGCACTGCTCAGATGAGCTTTCTCCCATAGTTCCTCCATCTGCTGCCCTCAACAGACCTACCAGGGGAACAGAGCGAATGCACCCTTTTACTGTACAGGTCAGCAGACACAGAACATCTTGTTATGCGCGCTCTTTTGTCCCGAAGACTTCGAAGTTGTGGAATTCCTTGTCGGCACATGTTTTTCCTTCTCCTCCGAACCCGTCCAGAATAAAGAGTTGCCCTTTCCTCCTTGTCGACACCCACGGTATAATAGTATTTAGGCTGTGAGCCCTCGTGGTGTGTTGTTAGAATAAAAAATAAAAAACTTGAATTGTAATAGATATAAAGTCTTTATTAAATAAACGCCATATTAATATTATTATTATTAAATACTACAAATATTAGCAAAACTAAAATATAACACATTTGAGTAATCGGGAAACAATTGACATTGAATATGCTATCAAGTTTGTTTAATTATTTGTGACGTAATACTTTTTTCAGTTATCTAACGTTTACCTATTCATTAGAGACTTTAAATAAATTAAAAATACATTATGAAACAATATCACATTCTTTCGACGCAAGAAAACCAAACAATATAAGCAAGTGAGCAAGAATTAATTATAAATACGATGGTGGTATGAAAAAGCTAAAACGTATTATTCTAATCGGACGATTATTTGACCATTTGAGTTTAATGTATTCAGATTTATTCATAGGGGTTTTAAAAATAATAGGAAATGTTCTAATTATTGACACATTTTGAAGCATTGCCCCCGACAGAGTTGACAGATAAAAATAACTTCTCACATGTTTGTATGCTGAAATTATACTGAATTCGTTAATGAATCTTACATTACTCCTATCTTAAAATCATGCACGACTATCGGAGAAGCATTCATAACTTTGAAATCTTCTATAATACTTTCTTTACTTCTTATATAATCAACAGGGCTTGGATTATGTGCCATTCGCATATTCTTTGCATAAGTTGCATATTTTTGTGTATTTTGCCTAAATTGCATATTTCCATATATTTTGCATTATTTGCATATTTTACAATTTTTAGGGGTTTCCGTTATATAACAAAAGCCATAATCTTGTTTCAATGTGAGTAACTGCTAAGGTTAATTTATAGGCCGTTCAAATGTAGCTGGCGGAAAGGAGATTCCAAATTCCTGGTTTTGTATAGTTCGAGCGCTTCACTCAGATATAAGACAGTGCGCTAGACAGGGTGAGTTTTTTTTTTGATGCAGGAGGGGGAAATGCTCATGCAGACCTCATTCACGGCCCCGTAGGTTCCGTGGGATATCGAGGTACTGTGGGACTGTACTCACTAAAACCCCCTCCCTGGGAGTACCGGACCTTAGTCCATACCTCCGTCGGAAAGAATTACACACAATGACTTTTTAGGGAATGAATGTTTCCATTCTGTTTTATGCCGCGGGGGCGTTTAGCGGGTAAGTATAAGCTTTGGACGCTTATGCTTGTGTGGAAGTTGCTCGTCGTAGTCGGTGGCACTACGGAGGAGAGCATTTGAGTGAGAAGCGGCTTTTGCGAACTGGGTTTAGGATAGTTGAGTTATAAACTCAAGTATCGAAGGCATTTCCAGATCAGAGTGAATCTGACTGTTTCGGACAAACCATGGCGCTCCGGTAACCATTCTCAGAATTTTGTTCTGGATGATTTGAAGGGTCTTGATGTGTGTTGCGGCCGCGGTGGCCCATGCAGGGGATGCATAGGTCAAGGTTGGCCGGATGATGACTTTGTACATGAGCAATATATTGTTCATGGACAATTTGGAATTTCTATTTAGAAGTGGGAACAGCTTCGAGATGAACATCGAGGCTTCTTTCGAGCGTGATCGACATGGGGGCGCCATGTTAAGTGTTTGTCGAGGAAAACCCCGAGGTATTTGGCAGAATCTTGCCAGGGAATTAGAAGGTTGTCTAATGAAACGTGTTCGTGAGGTGTGTGTCTCCTCTTGGAAAATAGGACAGCTGAACATTTATCGGGGTTTATGGCTAGAAGGGATTTCCTATACCATGATTGTAGCTCGACTACGGCGGTCTGAAGTCGTTCAGTTATTATCCTCGGCTGAGTGGAGCTGCTGAGGATGGTAGTGTCGTCTGCGTATGTCACGTTTGGGGGGGCTGTCGGAATATCTGCGACAAATATATTGTACAGCAGAGGGGAGATAGCAGAACCCTGCGGGAGACCAGCCGTGGCTGGGTACGTTCTAGATCTGGCTCCAAGGTGTTTGACCTGGTACTTCCTCTGTTGCAGGTATGACCTGATTAGCAGAATCAGAGGGAGAGGATAATTAAATGATGGAAGTTTGTTTAGGAGGCCCGCATGCCAAACCCTATCGAAAGCTTGAGCAATGTCAAGAAATATTGCACCAGTTGACTTGTTTATGTTAAATCCTTTAGTGATGTTTTTCATCACACGTAGGATTTGGTCAGTGGTGGAGTGCTGGTTTCTGAAGCCGAATCGCTCATCCGGGAGGATATGATTTTCTGAGGTGAAAGAAGCTAGCCTTTTCTGAATCAGTTTTTCGGCGATTTTGCCGATGACTGGTAGCAGGCTAATGGGCCTGTAGTTCTGAGGGAACAGCGGATCTTTGCTGGGTTTCGGGATGTTGATAATGTCGGCAAGTTTCCACATGGAAGGAAAATGTTGAAATCGCAGCATGGCATTCATAATCGTAACTAGGAATACCACGGCTTTGCGGGGGAGGTTTTTCAGGGCTACGTTGGAGATTCCATCGTATCCCGGAGCTTTCCTATTTTTTAATGCTTTGATTATTTGAGAAACTTCTTCGAAAGTTGTGGGCTCGATAGTTGTGTCTGGGGTGGCGCGAAGCGCACTCCTGGCGTAGCGGTGCGTTCTTGCTACGCGCGACAGATCAACGTTGTTATAATTCGGGCTGAATTGCAACTCCAGATGATCTGCGAATGCAGTAGCTTTCTCCGCATCCGTGTATACGACACCGTTACGGCCGTGAAGCGGGGATATCGGAAGTTTTTGGAAGCGAAGGGCTTTTGCCATTTGCCAGACGGAATTGTCTTGGGTAGACAGGGTTTGCAGGCGCTCCTCCCAACGATTGTTGCGGAGTTCTTGTAGGGCGGATCGTACTTGTTTGATGAGTCTGTTAGCGTCTCGTTTGTCGGTGGGGTTTCCGGTGCGTTGAGCTAGTCTACGCACGCGGTTCTTTTCGAGTATCATTTCCCTGATACTGGACGGAAAAGGTGGTAGATTGCTCTGGGCGGGGTACGTCCTTGATGCATGTTCCATAGAACATTGAATTTTGGACTGTAGATTATCCACTGCACCCTCGAGTTCGGGAATGCTGCGGATAACCGGAATATTGCCAAGGGTGTTTTTAAGGTGATCTGTGAAGACTGGCCACAGCACCTTTTTCCTTGGGAGGGCGGGTTCGTCGCTGACGTCGCCGAGCTGCAATATGAGATAGGGTGAGCTACCTCTGGGTTCTTAAAATCTACCGCCTCCTAGCTTTGTACGTGCTATACATAAATGAAATCAGTAGCTAGTAGGTGAGATTATAAAAACAAGAATTGTCGGTAATGGCGCTCTTTTCTTTGTACTTTATATTAACTTGAAATAAATAGCAAAATGCAATTTGTAGGTATTGTTTAAATCTAAAATTCATAAGAACCAGGGTTTTACGCTCGCCTTTCATAAAAACTGTGTGGAATTCCCAATAATAATAATAACTGCAGAATGTATTGAAGGGACTGACAGGTAATTTTATTCGTATCTTAAGTCTCGTAAGAAGATATTAAAGGGGATTAGGGCTGATTTATTTACACGCCAGTAGTGTCTGGAATTGAAATAATTTGTTTCTCTTATTTAGTTTGCTTGTGCTTAGTTGCATACACAGTGAATTTACTTCATCTTTAGACAGTGTTAGTGTAGGGTTGCTTTTATTACTATTTTCTTACAAACATGCATTATAATTCGCTGAAAAACACAAAAATGTAATAAAATAAGGGGGTGTTCTATTAAAAAAAGAAAGTGTGTATCACCAACGACTTATGGGCCAGCCTGTGATTGTCAAAATAGGTTTATAAGATGCAGTTCGAGATACACTATAATTAACGTATACACTTCTTTGTCATATCTTGTATAATAACGGATATATTGAGCGTTGCCGTATAAAAGCGTCGCCCTGTATATGTGTAAACAGGCAAAAACATAAACTGACCCCGTATATAGGTCTTTGTGGTTCTAGTTCGCGCTCATTTGAAGAAATCTTATTAAAATTCATAAGTCGCGGTCTTCTCAATAACGAATTTTTTCGACGAAAATTTGCTAAAATATAGACTATTAAACCATAAACTCTATATCTGAAACTACTGCCGAAGCATCAGAGAAAGGGTCTATTCAAAATGAATTTTCTGAAAATATTTTAGTAAAATGAAGGACAATGATGGTTGAAGCTGAATGTTAAGGCTTTGTAAAACACACTTTTTATGACATATCGACTGCATAATCCGTATTTGTTCCAAATTCGTTGTCTGAAAATTGCAAATTTTGACGTTTCAAATAGCGATTTTGACGTTTGAAGAAGAAAAATTATCTAATTTTCAAAATATTTTTTCTGCTACTTCTTGACGTTTTTGCGTCAAGAAAACTTAACCGTTGGATGTAATATTCAATTAATCTTCTTAATCACACAAAATATTTTGTTCTTGGGCTTTCCTCTGACAACCAGTGGCACCCAAATTTTTTTTTCAAAATGCCCATAACTTTTTTTTATTTTTGATACAATTTGGTAGGTGCCTTCCTTTTGTAAGTGGCTTGGATAAGTTATTTAGTCAGGAAAATCGGACCTGTTCTTCCTGGATAATTTTCGGTTTTCTTTCGGGAAATTTTTGTATCTCCGAAAATAACAAAGCTATGGCATCCCAATTTGGTACCTAAGTTTACACTATTAAACCTACCGTAAATGCCAAAATTCAGATCTCTAAGTTGATGAGAAAAAATAATAAACCTTTAATTTTTTGGGTACCACTGATGACCAGTGAAATACACAATATCAAAATATTTTGTATGGATAACAAGATCTATTTTATATTACAGACAAACAGTAAGTTCTCTTGACGCAAAACAGTCAAGAAATAATAGAAAAATAACTTAGAAAATTTTTTGGCTTTTCTTCTTAAAATGTCAAAGTCGCGATTTAAAACATCAAAATTTGCAATTTTTAGACAGAGGACCTGAAACAGATACGGGCAATGTAAAGCAAATGTCATAATAAATGTGTTTTACAAAGCCTTAAGTTACAGTTTCGACCATCATTGTCCTTTATTTTACAGAAAATTTATTTCAAATAGACCCCTTTCTCTGATGATTTGGCAGTTATAGAGTTAGTGGTTTAATAGTCTATACTTTTTCGCGAATTTTCGTAGAAAAAAATCGTTATTGAGAAGACCGCGACTTTAAAATAAATGTTTTTTAATATTTCTCCAAAGGAGTGAGCCCGGGGTTTATTTCAGTTTTTACATATTTAGATATACAGAGTGGTGCATTTTTACTGTAAAGCTCAATATATCGGTTAATAAACAAGATAGACAAAAATATTATAAAAGTTATTTTTAGGGTGTTTTGAGCTGCACTTTATAAAATCATGATGACAATCACAGGTGGCCCATAAGCCGTTGGTGATACAAGTTTTCTTTTTTTAGTGACACAGCCCATTTATTGTAGCATTATTGCATTTTCCATCCAATTTTAATGCAGGCTTGTAGGGAGAAAACATTTATATCGTCCATCGTTTTCTAGTTATTTTAATTGTTTTTGCATTTATCAATGGAAATCCGAGTCCCATGAAAATGACGCATTTAGGGAGGTTTTCAATTATATTATTCGTCAAAAAAATTGAGATGCCATATACAGGATAATAAATAAACTTGAATTTTTTTAACATTTATTACAATTTAAAAGTGCTGACAATTTGAGCCATTTGCTTCCATATAGTAATAAAGATTTTGTAGAAACCTATTATAAGAAATGAAATTTACGTGACTTTTTCATTGATACCAAAACTATGGGGTTTAAGTTTGTGAAGCCGTTTTTGCTTTAACTGTTGTAAGTAAAATCCAACAAAAATAACCCGGTCGGACTAGTTTTTATAAAATAAAATTGACTTTTATAAAAACAATCGTATTTAAAAAACTCGGGACCCAGCAAGTGCGTTATGGTAGTGAATTTTTATTAAATGCTTCAAATTTAAATAACTCAATTTTCTATAAACTTAGAGAGTTTAATTTTAATACGTAGTAAGGTCTTTCCCAAAGCAAGATATCCACATAATTTTATTAAAATAACTTTGTAATTTTCGGAGAAAAAAAATCTTTTCGAAAAAAAATTTGAAATTTGAATAACTCAATTTTCTCTAAACTTGAAAAGTTGAGTTTTGGTACGTAGTAAGATCTCTCCTGAGGAAACATATATAGTAAATTTCATTAAAAGAGCTTTGTTATTTTTGGAGAAAAAATTTTTTTGAAAGAAAACTCAATTTTCTCGGAAAAAACCGTCCGATTTTTCTGGATAACGAACTCATCCAAACCATTAATAAAAAGTCGAAGACGCAGCAAGTGCGTTATGGTAGTGAATTTTCATAAAAATGATCTGGCACAAAATATTTTAATATAACTTTTTTTTTTCTTGTAACATAGAAATCTAAATTTTGGTGCATAGTTTATTATTTATATCGTAAACGTACCTACAAAATTTGGTTATCATAGAGTTTTTATTTTTTAAGATAATTTTTTTTTTTTAATGAAAACTCAAAATTTTTCCGGAAAACCTCGTCCGATTTTTCTGATTAACGAACTTATCAAAGACATTTACAAAAGGAAGGTACATGCCAAATTTTATCAAAATAGGCCCATTATTCTTTGAGATAAAAATTTTTTTTTGAATGAAAACTCAACATTTTCCCGGAAAACCTCGTCCGATTTTCCTGGATAACAAACTTATCAAGGCCATTTATAAAAGGAAGGTACATGCCAAATTTTATTAAAATCGTCTTATTACTTTTTGAGATAAGAATTTTTTTCGAATGAAAACTCAAAATTTTCCCGGAAAACCTCGTCCGATTTTCCCGACTAACGAACTTATCCAAGCTATTTACAAAATAAACGTACATGCCAAATTTTATCAAAATCGGCCCATTATTTTTTGAGTTATCGGTGTGATACATATATATATATATATATATATATATATATATATATATATATATATATATATATATATATATATATATATAAATATATATATAAATATATATATATATATATATATATATATATATATATATATATATATATATATATATATATATATATATATATATATATATATATATATATATATATATAAACATATAAAAATTGAAACTAACCCCGGATATGGGTTCTAGGGGTCCTAGTTCGCACTCGTTTGCAAAAATTTTTTCAAAATTCAAAAGTCGGGATCTCCCCATTAGTGAATTTTTTCTACGAAAATTCACTAAAAGAAAGGCACTCGCCAAGTTTCATCGAAATCGGTTAATTATTTTTGAGTTATCAGACGGATACATATATATATATATATATATATATATATATATATATATATATATATATATATATATATATATATATATATATATATAACATAAAAAATTAAACCTATTTACAAATGAACTTTAATAAGATATTATGCTGTGACAATACCTCTCTCAAGCAGTGGCGATTTCTCCTAGTGAGCTAGGTGTGCGCCGCACACCCTAAAATATAATCAAAATGTGCACAGTTATATGTTTTATTTCTTTTTCCCTTAGTCTTAATACACTACACTAAGTTTAATTTTAGTATGTAGTAAGGTATTTCCTAGGACAAGATATCCACCAAATTTCATTAAAATAACTTTGTAATTTTTGGAGAAAAAAAATTGTTTCAAAAGAAAATTTGAAACTTGAATAACTCAATTTTCTCTAAACTTAGACAGTTGAATTTTGGTACGTAGTACAATCTCTCCTGAGGCAATATATATATATATATATATATATATATATATATATATATATATATATATATATATATATATATATACTAAATTTCATTAAAACAGCTTTGTTACTTTCGGAGAAAAACAAAATTTTCGAAAGAAAACTCAAAATTTTCCCGGAAAACCCCGTCCGATTTTTCTGACTAACGAACTCATCCAAGCCATTAATAAAAGAAAGGCACTTGCCAAGTTTCATCGAAATCGGTTAATTATTTTTTGAGTTAGCGGTTGGATATATATATATATATATATATATATATATATATATATATATATATATATATATATATATATATATATATATATATATATATATATATATATATATATATATATATATATATATATAAACATATAAAAATTGAAACTGACCCCGGATATGGGTTCTAGGGGTCCTAGTTCGCACTCATTTGAAAGAATTTTTGCAAAGTCTCACCATCGATACCTCTCTATTAGTGAATTTTTTTAAATAAAAATTCACTAAAAAATAACAAAGATCTTTCGACGAAATTTGGTAGGTATGTTGCCGTTACTATATGCCAAAACTTAACTTTCTAGGCTTATAGAAAATTGGGTTATTCAAATGTGAAGCATTTAATAAAAATTCGCAACCGTAATGCACTTGCTGCGTCCCCAAATATTTACTTTTTTAATTATAAATTAAATATTCCAGGAAGGGTACATGTTGAGTACAAAGGTGTGTTAATAAACTCTAGAATTTCACATAGAATCCAAAAATCCAATGAGATACCTACAGGAAGTTCTATTTAAAATAAGTTCTAGCAAACTGAAAATAATTAATCGAACTACCATCTAAAGAGCCAGTTTTTAGAACTCTGGTAAAATACGTTCATGTAAACTTTTAATAGGCGGTCATCCTGTATATTTTTATGTAACATGTACGTTTATTTGCTTCTCAAAGACTGATTGTTTTAGAAGAAATTGCATCATATAATTATTTTTAAGGACATTGCACACAATAAGTGACATTTGACTTAATAGCAGTCTTAAGACTGTTGTAAACTTTATTGTTGGTAATAACTTTGTTCAGATTCATAAAAATGCATGTTTGCTTTATAATAATTAAAAACAAGGCATTGCTAGATCATTACCGTTGCTGGGAAAACCATTTAAAAAATTGTGCCTTGTATAAATATCCTACGATCAGCAATAAAGATAGAAATTACATATCGAATTTGTATTCAAAAGTGTGATTCAAATACAATGTTATTTTCTTTCATTTTTTACAGTAAATTGTACACTATTAGTCAACTTTCAAAGAAACACAATATTATCATATTAACATAAGACTTACAAAAATGAGTTAAAACTAGCATTAATTGAACCCATATCATGGGATCGCGGATATGGGTTCAACCTATATATATATATATATATATATATATATATATATATATATATATATATATATATATATATATATATATATATATATATATATATATATATATATATATATATATATACACACAGGGTGGCGCATTGAAAACGAAACAGACCAATTTGCATCCAGAGAAAATTTTGTTAAGAAATTTTAATATTCAGGGGGACATGTTTTGACATAAAACTCAACTTTGTCACATCAACCCCTTAAGGGTGGTGATAACAACCCTTATATTTTAAATAGGGAACATGGGTCGAGTGTTACATCATTTGAAAGCTCTTTCTTTTCTGAATTCAGCACACAAATTGTTTTTGAAGTTTTATCAACTGGTTTAAAAATTATTCACAGTTGGAGTTGCAAGAACGTATTTCATTCATTGTGATAAGAAATGCACTAATTAGTCAATTTTTCGTTAAAAAAAACTAAAAAACAAAACCAAACGTTCAAAAATGTTTATTCAGTTAAGTCAGTGTTCAAATTGTTGACCACCAGCTTCCATACAAAAGTACAAATTTTGTACAAAACGAGCTCTGACATTCTGGAGCATTTGTGGAGTTATTAGACAGCATTCTTCAACAATGCGTCATCGTAATTCTTCCAGAGACTCCGGTTCTGTTGCGTAAATTCTACTCTTTAAATGGCCCCATGGAAAGAAGTCTAAAGGAGTTAAATCCGGTGATCTAGTGGGGCAGTCAATAGCACCTCTACGCCCAATTCATTGTTCTGGAAACTATCTGTTCAAAAACTTCCTAACACGTTGTGAAAAATGCGGAGGAGCTCCATCTTGTTGAAACACTAATTGATTTTCTGGATTGCGATCATCATTTTCAACAATGTCAATTAGTAGAGCGTAAACGATATCTTCTACTAACTCCAAATGCGTTTCGCCACTCAAATTGCCATCAAGAAAAATTGGTCCGATTAAACGGTCTCCAAAAATGTCAGTCCAGACATTCAATTTCTCTGGAGTTTGAGTGTGGACTTCGTGAAAATTTCTTGCATTATTATCTGCTCAATAACGACAATTATGACGATTGACTGTAGAGTTTAATAAAAACGTACAATCATCTGAAAAACAGATATTGAACAGAAAGTTCCCGTTATCAGCTATTCGTGCAGTCATAACTTCACAAAACTCCAGCCGCCGATCAAAATCATCTTGATTCAGTTGTTGTACAAGATTAATTTTATACGGGTGATATTTATGATGCTTCAATTTTCTCTGAATAGTTCTTCTTTTGATGTTTGTAACAGTCGCCAATTTTCTTGTGCTCAAAGTTGGGTCTGCAGCAATTTGTCCTAAAAACTTCAATCTCAGCAGTCTCATTTCTAACCGGAAATTCACGTTCAGGATCCCATTTTTCGTTGGCTACTGAACCACTTTGTCGAAACTTTGCAACTAACTCCAAAATGTATTTTCTGTTAACATGTCTGTTCGAATGTCGTTCATTAAACAAATTTGCGGTACGGTTGGCACAGTCATCGTTTTTGAAAAAAATAGTAATTATTTCAACTCTTTCTTCTACAGAATACACCACTCTAAAATTAATTTTCGTTAGTACTATTATGTATCAAACCGACCGATAAACTGAAATAATAAACCGCATTTCTCATTCCGATAAGAAATGTTCTGATAGTCAATTTTTTGTTTACAAACCAACAAAACATTGACTATCAGCTCATTTCTTATCGGAATGAGTGAAATGCGTTTTTGCATCTTCAACTGTGAATAATTTTTAAACGAGTTGATAAAACTTCCAAAAAAATTAGTGTGCTGAATTCAGAAAAGAAAGAGCTTTCAAATGATGTAACACTCGACCTATTCAAAATATAAGGGTTGTTATCACCATCCTTAAGGGGTTGATGTGACAAAGTTGAGTTGTATGTCAAAACATGTCCCCCAAAGCAAAACCTGGGTACATGTTTTGGTACATCAAAATTTATTTAGCGTTTACAGTTTAGAGAAGTGTCAAATACTTGTGGTGTCCTTATAAATGGTTGCATCACGGTTTTTCCTGCTGACAATTTTTTAAGACCCTAAAACAAGTCAATTTACTTGCTAGAGGGACAGTCTACGATAATAGCAGCCTCGAACACTAAGTTTTAAGTTAATTTTAAAAATCCATATGATACTGCCTTCAATCGAACACTGGCGGATATCGCGTGCAACTGAACGTGAGGGAAAATAGATCTCTAGGGAAATAACCCCTAGAAGTTGAGACATCCACTTTGAGCTTCAACACGGATTTCCTTGGATGCTGCTCGAGAGCGAAACTCCATATGATACCGCATTGAGTTAAACACCGGCTGAGATTTTTAGAGAGTGAAACAACCTTTGGAGGTTAATACTTGCCAATTTTGAAACGGGCGAATGACCTCGCTTGGATACCGCTCGGGAGTAAAACTCCTCATGATACTGCCTTGAATCAAACACTGGCGGATATCGCCTGCAGACGAACCCAGAGGGAGACGGATCTCTAGGGAAATAACCCCTGCAAGTTGTGACCTCTACTGTGAGCTTTAATACGGCTTTCCTTGGATGCTGCTCGAGAGTAAAACCTCATATGATACCGCATTGATGCCGGATTCAGTTGAACACAGAGGGAGGCTGAAATATCTAGAGAGTGGCATGACCTTTGAAGGTCGAGACTTCTACTGTCAGTTTACAAACGGGCGAACGACCTCGCTTGGATACTGTTAGAGAGCAAAATTCCAAATAATACTGCCTTGAACCAAACACAGACGGATATCGCTTGCAGACGAACCCAGGGGGGAACAGAGAAATCTAGGGAAATGGCCCCTAGAAGTGAAGACCTCCACTGTGAGCTTCAATAGGGCTTTCCTTGGATGCTGCTCGAGACAGAAACTCTATTTTATACCGCATTGATTCAGACACCGGCGGATGTCGGGTACAGATGAACACGAAAGGAGGCTGAGATCTCCAATGAGTAAAATAACCTCTGGAGGTTGAGACCTCCACTATAAGTTTCAAAACTGGTGAACGACCTCGCTTGAATGCTGCTCGGAAGCAAAATTGCTCATGATACTTCTTTGAATCAAACACTGGGGGATCTCGGGTGCAGACGAACATGGAGATAGGCTGAGATCTCTAAGAAAATAACTTCTAGAAGTTGAGATCTCCACTATGAGCTTTGATACGAACAAACCACTTCACTTGAATGCTGCTCTGGAGGGGAATTCCATATTATACTGCCTTGAGTAAAGCACTGTGTCAGAGGGTGGGGGTGGGGAGTAATGTCTATAGGGATAAGATAACCTCTAGATGTTGAGATATCCACGGTAAGCTTCAGATCGGGCAGGCGATTTCGCTTAGATTGCAGAACACTTCAACAGCGGGCGAAAAAATCTTCGAGAGAGACCGCCTTTCACCCTTAAAAATATTAATTTCCGTAGGGAGCTGGATTTGATGGGTGAAATTTAAATAATTAGACTTGAGCCACAATAGATATATCGTCGCAGTAGAGGGTCTGAAATAGCAGAGTCACCATTGAAGTTAACCTAACATACATTGCCAAACATCAAACTTCAAATTACTTATTCCGGGAAAAAAAATTAATTCAAGTTAGCTGTCAGGTGCTTTCAGCTGAATTTTATAAAAAATATCTTATTTTAAATAATTTCAAATGAAGATAGTATAATTCCACTTTTCAGGTTGCAGATCGTTAGGTAGCAAATGTTTCGAAATAAGTTACATCACAAACACATTATTGCAAACAGATGTTTGATGCACCGATGATTTTTTTAAATAATAAATGCTTGACATAAAGATAAAAAGATACTAAATTTTATTACTTACATAAGATAAAAATCGTAGAAATATTTATCATTTTTTAATCAAACATATTTTAATTGTGGCAATAAACACAATATGTACTATGTAACGCTCTTTAAAAACCTTTATGGTTTTTAATATTTTACATCATACATATTGTGCAAATTTCACTAATACCATTACTTCTACTACCTCTTATGTCATTGCCAGAATGTCGCTTAATTGTCGCAACCATGGATCTCTTTCATTCTGTATCCAGCAGCTCTATCCATTTCTTTGTAACTTAGACCCTCGTCAAAAAGACCAAGTTTTCCAGGGATGTCTCTCTTGGTCTAACATTTCCCCTTTTCAATTTATGTTGTTAGAAAGTTATTATGTTTCAGAATATGTCCAATAAATGTTACCTTCCTCCTCTCGTTTTCATTCAACGGGCATATCACCTTTTCTAACAGGCTTTTATTCATCTTTATATCAGTGTAACTTCTCCTTGTCATTTTTCTCAAAGGCCAAACTTTAAAAGCTTCTATTATCTTATTGTCCTGCTTACTCAAAGTCCAGTTTTCCGCTTTATACATTATAACACTTCATAGTCAGGGCTTGATGTACCTCTTCCTCAGGTCCAAATGGTATTGTATTTGTGTTTCTTTAGCGTTCAGTGCCACGTTCCGCTATCCTTGGAAATTTGCCGACCTCTTCATTTTTGTAAGGCGGCAGGAATTGTTAACGTGTCCAACACATAGAAATGATCAGTTAGTTGTATACAGTCTATATTTTTTAACACTTTGTGTTATTTGGAGCTGGCGTGACTAGGTGGCGGCACGTCCACCACTCACTGAGTATGAAATGATTCTCTATTAGGACTCGAACGAAGGACCTTTTATTTCAGAGACCCACGTTCTTACCACTAGGTCACAGAGGCTGCCAGGTCCAAGTTGAAATATTTATTAGTAAGAAGAGTACTCTGTCTATTGAATGCTTGTTTTCCGATCGAGATCCTTTTTCTCAGCTCTTGTTTCATTTTTTGGCCACTACTACAACTGCCTGTCACATTAGTCCCATTAAGAGGTAGTCACACCACGGGAGTCATGCTATTTCCTAACAATATTCCTAACCCACTTCGCATCTTTCACATTCATATATTTCCGCATACACACTCTTTCTTCTTCAACATATCGCCCACAACAACCGACTAAGCTTTTATGAGTTTTCCACTACCTCTCTTACTATTCGCATGCTCTGTTCTTAACTAAAACTACCCTATATATATATATATATATATATATATATATATATATATATATATAAACTACCCTATATATATATATATATATATATATATATATATATATATATATATATATATATATATATATATATATATATATATATATATATATATATATGACCCTGGATATGGGTTCTAGGGGGCTTAGTTCGCGCTCATTTAAAAAAATGTTCTAAATTTAAAAGTCGGAATCTCCTCATTAGTGATTTTTTTAAAGAAAATTCGCTAAAACAGGCACTTCTGAAGCCACGGGAAAAGTCTACGACTGTATTAAATATGGAACAGTTTCACTAAGTTAGGGCAAGAACAAACAACCAGATATGTCTTAGAATTTTCATCTCCTTTTTAACAGATTATTTTTTATACAAAAACTGGATAACAAATTCAACGGAATAACAACAATCTGATTAGATAACAGTAAAGTGAAATGAGGTTAAAAATTGATAAAAAGTAAAGTAGCTAACTAGGATTAGAACTCGTCATGTCGGAGTCGACTATCCGATGTACACGGCTTTTCCAACTAGGCTATGCCGGACATATATGTACAAGCAGCTAGCAGGTATATCTCGTAATACATGTTAAGTGTCTAACGATACTATTTACTTAAAACAATTTTTATATACAATGGATTTTGCTAATATTTTAACGAAATAAACTTAGACACATTTCTAGGAGCTTGTTAGTCATTTCTTGTCGTATTTTTTACTCATATTCGTACTCATACAATAATTCTCAATTTTGACGTTTTAACTTTCTTCAATCAGATTTAATTATTTAAAAATTAATTTACCTCTAACTTTTTTGTCTTTTAACATAGAGATCTAAATTGGTACATGAAATACTCTTTATGACAAAAATCAGCATACCAAATTTAGTTGCCCTTACTTTGTTATATCCAGAGATATACATTTTTTTTCGAAAGAAAACACAAAATGTTTCGGGAAAACCTGGGTATATATATATATATATATATATATATATATATATATATATATATATATATATATATATATATATATATATATATATATATATATATATATATATATATATATATATATATATATATATATATATATATATATATATATATATATTTATATAAAGTTGAACCTGACCCTGGATATGGGTTCTAGGGGGCCTAGTTTGCGCTCATTTGAAGAAATTTTTTCAAAATTCAAAAGTCGGGATCTCCTCACTGTGAATTTTTTTTCAGAAAATTCACTACTATAGCGCCCTTGCTGCGTCCAGGCTTTTTTTAGTTGCGGCACATTAATAAAAATCTTTTCGTAAAAATCTAATCCTCTGACTCGTACTAATACCTTATATAATCTTCAATTACATTCACCAGCAAAATAATCTATTTAAAATTGCATTTCCATTACGAATAACCTTCGTTGCGTGATTTTTCAACAGTTTTGTAATTTCAGGTGATAATTAATAATTACAAACAAAAACAGTCTTAAAACAATGTTGCGGTTTTTAAATTTAAATTACTCGCAAAGCAAAACATATTTCTAATTAATAGTTTGTAACTTATTATTAAAATCGAGTTACTTTCAATGGTCTTCCTCATTGACTGATTGAAGCTTATTGGCGACCCATGTTACGCCGGGTACAAGCTTAATATACAAATATTTGATTTTAATCGTTTACGTTTACGACAGGAGCACGCAAAGTGCTTTCAAGGACAAACTTGTTTATATCAAGAAACCAATTAGCATAATAGTACAATCAATAAAAGGTCTCAGCTACTCAAGGGAAAATAATAATCCTATTTTTTAGCTTTATTTATTCAAAATACATATGTAAGATAAAAAAGTCTGGACGCAACAAGTGCGTTATGGAAGTGAATTCCCAAAAAATGTTTTTAATAGCAAAAATGTACCTTTTTACTGAACAGGCATCAAATTTGGTTACCGGTATAACCTATATAGTAGAAAAAATGTAGCATATTTTATCAAAATAACTTATTGTTTGAAAATGTACAAACATATTCCGAAAATAAACTTATAAAATGTTTCCGAGAAAACTCGTTTCCTAGCCGACGAACCTTAGGTTAATAGCAAATTGAGTTGTTGAATTTTGAAACATTTAATGAAAATTCGCTACCAAAACGCACTTACTGCGTCTTGATTTTGTTTCTTACAAACATTCATCATATTTCGATGAAAAATGCAAAAATTTGCTAAAAATTATAGACCGTTAAAACATAAACTTACTGCCAAAGCATTAGAGAAAGGGTCTATTTGAAATGAATTTTCTGGAAATATTTTAGTAAAATGAAGAGCAATGATGGTTAAAGCTGAAGCTTAAGAATTTGCAGAACATTGTTTACATAATCCGTATTTCCTTCAGGTTCATTGCCTAAATGTTGCCAATTTTGACGTTTCAAATCACGACTTTGACGTTTTGAGGAAAACCCCAAGTTTTTTTCTTTAAATTCCTATAACTTTTGCGTCTTTAAACTTACAGACCTTAATTTTGGTAAATGGTTCACCCTTTATAATACAAACACACGTACCAAATCTGTTTGGTTTTACTTTGTTATTTCCGGAGATATGCATCTTTCCCGAAAGAAAACACAAAAATTTCCGGTAAAACCTGGGCCCGTTTTCCTGGTTAACGAACTCATCCAAGCCACTTACAAAAGTAAGGTACTTAGCAAATCTCATCAAAATGGGCCCATTATCTTTTAAGTTATCGGTGTGATACATACACGTGTATATATATATATATATATATATATATATATATATATATATATATATATATATATATATATATATATATATATATATATATATATAAAAGGAGAAGGGTTAAGGGCAAAGACGCAAGGAGACAACCGCATACACGTGTTTCAAGCTTATTAGCCATCATCAGTACGGTATAGCCAGGTGAAGATGGGAACACTCTGGATGAAGATGCAAAAATACACGGAGTCACAACAGGCAACCAGTGCACAATTGCAGCAACATTCGAAAGACCCTCAATCCGAGGGAAACAACCAAAAAAGCCACGGAGGCAAAGAAATCACCTGCGTGAGCATCCTGTTATAGTTTATATATATATATATATATATATATATATATATATATATATATATATATATATATATATATATATATATATATATATATATATACATATATATATATATATATATATATATATATATATATATATATATATATATATATATATATATATATATATATATATATATATATATATAAATTGAAACTGACCCTGGATATGGGTTGTAAGGGGCCTAAAATCGTGGTCTCCTCATTAGTGGATTTTTTAAAGAAAATTCACTAAAACAAGCACTTGTGAAGCCACGGGAAAAGTCTACGACTGTATTAAATATGGAACTGCTTCAACAAGTTACGGCAAGGACAACCAACCAGATATGCTATTCAAATTGAAGTTTTAAAAGCTTTTACCTCTTCTTTATTAAATTATTTTTTACAAAACCTCGCCAAACGATTCATCGGAATAATAACAATCTGATCAGATAACGGTAAAGTGAAAGGTGACTAAAAAATTAATAAAAAGTGAAGTCACTAACTAGGATTAGAACTCGTCTTGTAGGACTCGACTATCGGATGTACAGTGCTTAGCCGACTCCGCCACGCTCGATATGGCAGACTAGCAGGTATATCCGGTAGTATCTTAATTGTATAACGTCTTTTCTATTTACACCAAACAATTTTTATCTACAATGAATTTTTTGCTCATATTTGAATGAAATGAAGGAAGATAACGATTTAAACACAGATCTAGGAGCTTGTTAGTCATTTCGTGTAGTATTTTTCGCTCAGTATTTTTCGCTCACGTTCCTACTTCTACCATAATCATCAATTTTGACGTTTTAAGTTTGTTTCACCAGATCTAATTTATTAAACATTAATTTTCCTATAACTTTTCTGTCTTCTAACATAGAGATCTTAATTTTGATACGTAAGATATTCTTTATGACAGAAACCAGCGTACCAAATTTGGTTGCCCTCACTTGGTTATTTTAGAAGGTATAAATTTTCTTTGAAAAAAAAAACACAACATTTTCCAGGAAAACTTTGGGCGATTTTTCTGGCTAACGAACTTATCCAAGACACTTGCAAAAGGAAGGTAGGTACAAAATTTGATCAAAATCGGCCTATTATTTTTCGAGATGGGTGTGATATATATATATATATATATATATATATATATATATATATATATATATATATATATATATATATATATATATATATATATATATATATATATATATATATATATATATATATGCATGTATATATAAATTGAAACTGACCCTGGGTATGGGTTCTAGGAGGCCTAGTTCGTGCTCATTTGAAGAATATTTTTTTAAATTCAAAAGTCGGGATCTCCTCATTAGTGCATTTTTTAAAGAAAATTAACTAACATGTCGCAAATTCTCAACATTACGACAATTATTATTCTAATCAAAGCTCCAAGGATTATCCAACTCTCGAATCTTTTTTCCATATCTTGGATTAGACATCGAATACCTCAAAAGACATTAACTTTTGTGCGCAGTAACATTTTTATAGCCTAACACTTTCATCATGTAGGTAGTCATATTTTCGGGTTATATGTACAAAGACAAATAGCAAGTCTTCCTATCAGGATATCCTAATTAGCAGGCCCAAAGTGGGACCTAAAACTGACCTGTGCATTTTGGAGACTGTCGATTCTCCACTCTCCGCATTTGTTACTTTTTAAAATAGTAACTACATAGCAAAACTAAATTCTAAATCTGATATTTATAAGCAAGGTTATCAGTACGATCTTTCTCATTCTTCATTTTAATTGTGGGAATTTACACTATTTATAATAGCCGTCATTTAAGGTTAACCATGCTCACTGATTCATTCGTTGTCCATTCATCTTTGCATATAAATTGATGAATTTATATAGCATACTTGTATTTTAAAATTAATCATGTTGGGGAAACTAACATATGTATACGGTATGTACAAGTAAATTCTGCATAAAATTGTATTAAATATAATGTCCCTGATGATGATGAAAATTCAGATATACACAGAGAAGTACAATTTGGAGAACCCAATTCATCATAATACAGTTTTTAGACCCGACGACTTAAAAGAGTTCCAGCTACAAAAGTGGAAAGGCGAATGGAGAACCTATTGCTTAAACACAAATAATCCATACAAGAACCTATTTCCTGATTTGCCGGGACCTAGAGACCACAAGGTATACACCAATGAAAGCAGAGGTACCACCACTACAGTTGTGAGACTAAGGTCAAACCATGGACGATATCCCGTGCATTTACACCGAATAGGAATCTTAAGTACACCAATGTGTAAATGCGACAGTCAAAGCTTAGCGGATAAATCACATAATTTTTGTGTGCCCCCTAACACAAGAAGCTAGAGGTAATTTACTGTCGGAAATTTGTAAATATGGGGATAGAATAAAAATGCCCTTTAGTTTACACCAAATACTTGCTGTCAACGCAAAAACAATAATCACTGCTCTCTGTAATTTTTTTAGAGATATAAAATTAGAATTATAAAAAAAAAAGCAATTTTCATTTGTATATAATTTGTGTACGTGTATATATGAGTGTACGTGTGTGCGTTTACGCGTGTGTGTGTGGGAGAGTACGTGTGTGTGTGTGTAGTGTATGTATCAATGTGGTATGTATGTGTATATGTGTGTATATATGTGTATATATGTATATATTTTTCTTTTTTCTTTATTGTATTCAATGCAACCCACATGTAAATATACACAACTGAAAACTACTTGGTAGGTTAGTATAAATATAGGAAATAATATGTAAATATAGCAATAGTGTAACAGAAATTTGTAATTATTAGTGAATTTTCTTAAAAAAAATTCACTAATGAGGAGATCTCGACTTTTGAATTTTGAAAAAATGTCTTCAAATGAGCGCTAATTAGGCCCCCCAGAAAACATATCCGGGGTCAGTTTCAATTTTTATATTTTATATATATATATATATATATATATATATATATATATATATATATATATATATATATATATATATATATATATATATATATATATATATATATATTTATATATATATGTATCACACCGATAACTCAAAAAATAATGAGCCGATTTTGATCAAATTTGGTGAAAAAATTCTTTTTGCAAATGGCTTGGATGAATTCGTTGGTCAGGAAAATCTGCCCAGGTTTTCCCGGAAAATTTTGTGTTTTCTTTCGAAAAAAAATTATATCTCCGGAATTAACAAAGTAAGGGCAACCAAATTTGGTACGCACGTTTAGATCCTTATAGGTAAGTTACCTACCAAAATTTAGATATATAGGTCAAAAGACAAAAAAGTTATAGGCATTTAAAAATAAATAAATTGAGGTTTTCCTCAAAACGTCAAAGTGGCGATTTAAAATGTTAAAATTGGCAACATTTAGGCAAATAACTTAAATCTAATACGGGCTATAGAAATAAAATGTCTCAAGAAGGATGTTTTACAAACCCTAAAGTCTTAGTTTCAACCGTCATTGTCCTTCATTTTACTAAAATATTTGCAGAAAATTCATTTCAAATAGACCCTTTCTCTGATACTTGGCAGTAGCCTTAGCTATAGAGTTTATCATTTAATGGTATATAATTTTTGTCGAATTTTCGTAAACAATTAATAAAGCTCAATTTATCCGTTATTATATAAGATATGAAGAAAATTTGTATATATTAATTATAGGGTGTCTTGAGCTACATCTGAAAATAATATTTCTGCAATCACAGGGTGGTCCATAAGTCGTTGGTGATACAAATTTCCTTTTTTTAATTAAACACGCCTTATGTTATTGCATTTTTGCATTTTTCATCGAAATATAATGCATGTTTGTAAGAAAATAAATTCTGGACGCGGCAAGTGCGTTATGGTAGCGAATTTTGATCAAATGTTCATATTTGAACAGCTCAATTTGCTATTAACCTATAAGGTTGACCAAGAAACGTGTTTTTCGGGAACATTTTAAGTTTACTTTTGGAAATTTTTGTACATTTTCACACAATAAAGTTATTTTAATGGAACATGGCACATTGTTTTTACTATATAGGTTATACTGGTAACCAAATTTGATGCCTCCTTTCTTAAAAAACACACATATTTGTTATTAAAAAGATTTTTATGAAAATTCACTACCATAACGCACTTGCTGCGTCCAGAATTTTTAGTTTTTAAGTGATCCTTTGTCTCTGCACCTTTGTAAACCTTTGTTGTTATCCGTGGTCCAGTCAGTTTGTCTGAGGTCGTCCTGAAGGGCCCCTGGACGCAAAAGTGTGTCCCTGTCTATCCCGTATACATGATTTGGAAAAAATAAAATTAAAATTAAAAAAAATAAAAAATAAAATAAAAAAATATATATATATTACAAAAAAACAAAAAAAGAAAGAAAAAAACTTTAAAAAAGGAAAAAAAACCAAACAAAAAAACAAGAATAATTAAAAAAAAGTAAAAAAAATATTAAAGTAAAGAAAAAAAAAGAAAGGAGAGAAAAAAATAGAAATAAGAGGAAAAAAAAAGAAAAAGAGGGCAAAAATTATTATATGTATAAATAAGTTTTGATATTGTATATTTGTATATAGGTAACATAATTCTATCTTCTAGATTATTAAGGTATTTGTAAATATTTGTGTATATAAAATAGCAAAAGTCTATGGCTGATGTAATTCTGTTCCAAGGTCATAAATACCTCCACCACCACCACCACCACCCAGACCCGACGATCGTTTCGCTAACAAAGTTAGCGTCATCAAGGGGATGAATAAGCTAAGTGAATAAAGACTAGAACATGTTAGTTGCCAAGCCGTTGCGAACAGCGTCCTCTATGAAGGTATACATACAGACCCTCCGCACTGTTGAGTCTTAAATCGTTGTGATTAAAACTGCATACCAGCCTTTGTTATACTGTGCGTCGTTATCGAATATTCCTTCTAAAAAAGACACGCTGGTTATTAAGATAACAGTTCGAACAATGGACTACATAGAACCGGACCTGCTCTATTCATCGAAACATGTTTGTTCAAATTTCTAACTATATATATATATATATATATATATATATATATATATATATATATATATATATATATATATATATATATATATATATATATATATATATATATATATATATATTATCCCAAATATGCTGAGCAATACATGATTTGTCAATAGTGCCATATCTCAGTTGCGCTAGAATTGTAAAAAATCTAGTTTCAATGGTTCTTTTAGTTTGCCCAACATATTTAAATTCACAATCCTAACAACCTATTTCATAGATTCCCGACACTTCTTTGGTTTTATTTTTATCCTTTGGGTTACTGTAAGATTGCTAGTTATTGAAAATAACAGTTTGGCAATCTTGGAAGCGCGCCGACACTGGTTGTGTGTATATTCAAAAGTAGTTGGCGTATGGCTTAAGTAAACAGACTGAGTGACGATATGTAAGAAGGGCAAGGATGAAGGGGGATACCCGGCTGTATTCAAGATGAACATTTTCAATTAGATTATTATGAGTTGTTGAGTTGTTGGCATGTGATCTTTGATAATTATATTAATTCTGAATAAACCAATTTTATTTGAAATATTTTAATTTCTAACAAAGTCAGAAGTGGGATAACGTACACACGAGTGTCTCAGTGTTTTTTGTGTAATTATTCATGCAACAGTGGACATTACTGTAAGTTTTTGCTTTATTTTACTGCATTACTGAATTGAAATTACTGATTTATTGCATGTTGAGACAATTTATTACGTGTACGGTTTGGACCTAAGTGATTATTTAATTGTTGACTGTTAATTGTTTGTACAATGCCACGGGAAGACAAAGAAATGTCCCGGTCTCGAAGTGAAACGGGCGAGGCTCCACGCTCACGATCTCCGTCTATTGAAGGACGGACCCCGCGTCGCTCTCGTGAACGTATAAATCGTCGCCACAAGCGTTCTCGGGCGGGCTCCAGGTCTAAGTCGAGGAGTAGGGAACTACGCATGTTAAAAGAACGCATTCTCGCATTAGAGAGATCCACTGCTAGCTCATCTAATAATTACGGAACCCCGCAGCAGGGAAGAATGCCAGTGGCGGCGGATGAAGCGTTGATACCGATATTTAATCCGGCGGATTGTACACCTTCTGTTGAATCGTGGGTCGCGCGGGTGGATGAAATAGCCAACGCGTACCAGTGGAGGTCATTAGAAATTGTCCGAGTGGTCGCAGGGAGACTTCAGGGCATGGCGCGAAGGTGGTACGATTCAAAGGATTTTATCCGAATAGACTGGCACGACTTTAAAGAGGCATTAGTGCGGCAATTTAGGAAACCCTTACCTTTTGGTAAACTATTTAAGGAAGCAGCTAATTATGTCGCGATGCCAGGTCAGAATTTAGGTGAATATTGTTTTAATAAGCTAGCAAAAATTAAGGCAATGAATGTTAAAATACCTGAAAGCTATTTAGTGGATTCCATCATTGAGGGCATTTTAGACAATGATGTAAAACGGGCGGCTATGACGTCACAATGTGCGGATACAAATGAACTATATGCCTTTTTGTGTGCATTGGGTTCCGTTCCTAAAATAACTAGAGTTGATCTTAAAACTGACAATAGAGAGCATTTCCGAAAGGAAAGTGAAGTTAATCGAAACGTAAAAAGGAATTATGGCACCAAGAATAACAGTACAACCGGGATTGTAAAATCCAAAGAGTCAGTTATTTGTTTTATATGTCAACAGAAGGGTCATTACCGTAGTGAGTGTCCCCAAAATAAAAATCGAAAAACAAATTATAAGAGAGGAGATGGGGATAACTCTGCGAATACGGCTAAGGCGACGAATCATATTGTTTCAGATAAGTCAGCAAATAATTTATTCATGACTACCTGTAAGGTAAATGGTAAAAAGGTGAGATGTCTGCTTGACACTGGCAGTACTACGACCTTACTGAAAGAGTCAGTTGTGAAGTCTTTGGGGTTGACTTACAATCCACAAAACGGTTTTCTGAGAAATTTTAATGGAGGTTTGGTGTCTAGTATTGGGACACTGACGACTCGAGTTCGAGTAAAGGAAGCAGAGGCGTATGTTAACATTATTGTTATGCGAGATGACAGCATAACACATGACTGCATCATAGGATGTGACTTTTTAAATAGACCAGATGTTATGATTGTCAAAGTAGGTAATGAGATAGCGATACATCAATTAACAGAGCTAAAGTTATCATCAGGCTTGGTGAACAATTCGCCGATCACATGTGCAACAGACGGAACATTCGAGATTACAGTTGGTGATGTTGATGACGTCACAAAACAGAAATGTTATGACCTACTAAATGTATTTAAGGAAATCTCTGCTGCTGGTGTACGACCGGGAAGTCTGAAAGTACAAGCTGTACAGGATATGCAGGCCCCCCAGAACACGAAACAGGTACGCCAGTTCCTAGGGTTATCAGGATATTGTCGACGACACATAAAAGACTATGCCAGAAAAGTTGAGCCTATGACTCGACTACTTCAGACCAATGTAAAGTGGCATTGGAGACCAGAGCAATCTAAAATCTTTGATTTAATTAAGCGAGCATTGGTTACACGGCCAGTGCTTGCCATATACAATCCATCCTATCGGACAGAATTGCACACTGACGCAAGTAGAATGGGTTTTGGAGCAACCCTTCTGCAGACAAGCGAAAGGGGAGTGCAAACAGTGGTCGCATATTTCAGCAAGCAAGCTTCTCCAGATCAAAAACTATACCACTCTTACGAGTTGGAGACGTTGGCGGTAGTGCTAGCTTTGAAGCATTTTCGCGTTTATCTGTTGGGTATCGAATTTATTGTGATTACAGATTGTAATGCTCTGAGAACTACCTACACCAAGAAATACTTGATTCCTCATGTGGCCAGATGGTGGTTGGAAGTTCAGGAATATACTTTTGAAATAAAGTATAGGTCAGGGAAAAAAATGTCACATGTAGACACGTTGAGTCGATACCTAGAACAGGACTGCAGGGTTGTTGAAGTGAATGCGACGGATTTAGTTGAAGGCGATTGGATTGTAGCGGCTCAAATGCAAGACGATCAGTTGTCACGAATTCGAAAAATTCTGACAAGTGGTCAGCAAACAGACGATAATAAGAATTATTTCAAGGAATACTTCCTACGAGATAATAAAGTCTACAGGAAATTGGACAAAGGAAAAGGTGCCTGGGTAGTTTCTAAAGAAGTACGTTGGCAAGTATGCAGGCTATATCATGATTACACTGGACACAGTGGAGTAGAAAATACATTAAAACGTTTACAGCAGAACTATTGGTTTGCGAGTATGCGCCGGTTTGTGACCAAGTATGTTAGTGCTTGCCTAAATTGTTCATATTATAAATATACCCCGGGCAAGAAGCAAGGGCAGTTACATTCAATAGAAAAGGTCGCTCAACCATACCATACAATTCATCTTGATCATGTCGGACCTTTTGAAACAAGTATGAGGGGTAACAAATTTCTGTTAGTGATTGTGGACACTTTTACGAAATTTGTTGTAATAGAGCCAGTGAAGACTCAGCAAACACGATGGGTCGTGAAGGCGTTACAGGACGTAATGCACCTTTTTGGAACCCCGACTAGAATCATAAGTGACCGTGGAAGTGCATTTACGTCCCAATCGTTTAAAGTGTTTTGCGACACGTACGGAATAAAACACATTTTAAATGCGGTCGCCACGCCACGAGCAAACGGACAATGCGAGCGTTATAACAAGACTATTGTGAGCGCGCTAGCTGCTCGGAGTGCGGATGACGACAGTACAAATTGGGACCTGTATGTTAAGGAGGTCCAACTTGCTATGAATACAAGTTTCAACAAGGGCATTAGCAGCACCCCGTCCGAAGCGTTGCTTCGTTACCAATCAAGACGGCCTGTGGAGGCTAATCTGCTGGCTGAGGTGCAGGTTGATCTACCCCGACTTGATTTAAAAGAAGTGCGGCAGAGGATTCAACAGCATATCACTGCAGACCAAGCCAAGCAGAAGGAGCGTTATAACCAAGCTAGACGAAAGGCAGATAAGTACAAAATAGGTGACTTGGTCCTTGTGCTCATAACCAGTGCTCCAAGTAATGGGGTAAGTAAGAAATTATTGCCAAAATTTAAGGGACCCTTCAAGATAACGAAGGTTTTGTATAATGATCGTTATCAGATTGAAGACTTGCGTAAAGGCTACCGGAAGTCCGCAACAGTAGCGGCAGTAGACAAATTGAGACCGTGGGTAACGGCTCAATTGTAAATTGACAATCATGTGTCGCGGGCAGATAGTTATTCCCTATAGTGCATTATTCTAGAAAGATGACTCAGTGACGGGGGCAGGCGTCCTTGTCAGAGTCAGCTTTCGGAAAGGTTAGCGCAGTCTCAGTTCTAAAGACAAGATAGTCTTTAAAAGAGCAGTCGTTAAAAGTACACAACGCAGTCTTAGTGTTACGGATCGCGGTCCCTAACAAAGCAGTCGTTGAAAATACAAAACGCCGTCTTAGTGTTATGGACTGCGGTCCCTAATAGAGCTGTCGTTTCCGAGTATAAATTGGAGACCCAGTGTTAGTGAGGAGGAATCACTGGCAGGGTTGATGTTTGAGTTTATTGCACAGTATAGACGAATAACTGCCCAGAGTAGCTACCAACAGATAGTGTCCAGTGATTAGAACGGACATGTCAAAAAAAAAACTTAAAACAGTTTAATTAAGTGTTAGGATTTTATCTGAGTTAAATGTTATTTTTAATTGAAAATACTTGTTTAATTTGTATTTAAGTAGAATTTAAGTAAGGCACTATGTATCTTGAATTTTAATTTTCTCCGGGTTTATGGATTGCATGTCGCAGTCTGTTACGTTTCACAGTATGAGGTCATACTGTAGGCCAGGATAGGCCGAATGTAAGATTGCTAGTTATTGAAAATAACAGTTTGGCAATCTTGGAAGCGCGCCGACACTGGTTGTGTGTATATTCAAAAGTAGTTGGCGTATGGCTTAAGTAAACAGACTGAGTGACGATATGTAAGAAGGGCAAGGATGAAGGGGGATACCCGGCTGTATTCAAGATGAACATTTTCAATTAGATTATTATGAGTTGTTGGCATGTGATCTTTGATAATTATATTAATTCTGAATAAACCAATTTTATTTGAAATATTTTAATTTCTAACATTACCTAGCAATTTTTTTAAATATATTTTTTGTAGCAAATGTTAGCAGCAAATTGACTTCCTTAAAAATGCTATTAAAATTTCTGGTAATTCGCGGTTCAAAGGATAAACAGACAACAGTTATTTTAATGAAATTTGGTGAATATGTTGCCTTAGGAAACACCTTAATACGTACCAAAATGCAACTTTCCAGGTTTATAAAAAATTGAGTTATTCAAATTTGAAGCATTTAATAAAAATGCACTACCATAACGCACTTGCTGCGTCCTGAACTTTTTATTGTTTAGTGCTATCTTACACAATAAGATCCAGTAGTTTTCCGGCACAGCATACTGTACTATGGTTCCAAATGTAGCAGAAACGTCATCCTAAGAACGAATCCCTATATAAACTTTGTTTTTTTTTTCTTTTGTTTTGGTTCGGTAAATACGCCAGCTAGTTTTTGTCGAGGTTACATATACAAATATACATACTACCAGTCATAATGAATTCTGGGCATTCACCGTTTGATAACAAATATTGACAGCAGTTTATATGAGAGGTGTGTAATTGCTTATGATGTAACAGAGCCTAATAAAGGTTAATAGTATAATATATAGACATAACAGCTATTATAGTCCATAAACTGTGTTTACCAAATTAGTCTTCATGAATGGAATGTTTCCTTTATTAGTTTTAAAACTATTACATTGAGTATGGTAAAAATTGATTTTCGTTTATATATATATATATATATATATATATATATATATATATATATATATATATATATATATATATATGTATATATATATATATATATATATATATATATATATATATATATATATATATATATATATATATATATATATATATATATATATAGGGTGGCGCATTGAAAACGAAACAGATCTATTTGCGTCTAGAGAATATTTTTTTAAGAAACGCTAAAACACGTCTATTTTAATATTGAGGGGGACATGTTTTGACATAAAACTCAACTTTGTCACATCAAGCCCTTAAGGGTGGTGATAACAACCCATATATTTTAAATAGGGAACATGGGTCGAGTGTTACATCATTTTAAAGATATTTCTTTTCTGAATTCAGCACACTAATTTTTTGGAAGTTTTATCAACTCGTTTAAAAATTATTCACAGTTGAAGATGCAAAAACCCATTTCACTCATTCCGACAAGAAATGTGCTGATAGTCAATGTTTTGTTGTTTTGTAAACGAAAAATTGACTATCAGAACATTTCTTATCGGAATGAGAGAAATGCGGTTTATTATTTCAGTTTATCGGTCGGTTTGATACTTGATAGTACTACCGAAAATTAATTTTACAATGGTGTATTCTGTAGAAGAAAGAGTTGAAATAATTACTCTTTTTTTCAAAAACGATGACCGTGCCAACCGTACCGCAAATTTGTTTAATGAACGACATTCGAACAGACATGTTAACAGAAAAAACATTTTGGAGTTAGTTGCAAAGTTTCGACAAAGTGGTTCAGTAGCCAACAAAAAACAGGATCCTGAACGTGAAATTCCGGTTAGAAATGAGACTACTGAAATTGAAGTTTTAGGACAAATTGCTGCAGACCCAACTTTGAGCACAAGAAAAAGAAGAACTATTCAGCGAATATTAATGCATCATAAATTTCACCCGTATAAATTTCATCTTGTACAACAACTGAATGAAGATGATTTTGATCGGCGGCTGGAGTTTTGTGAAGTTATGACTGCACGAATAGCTGATAACGGGAACTTTCTGTTCAATATCTGTTTTTCAGACGAGTGTACGTTTTTATTAAACTCTACAGTCAATCGTCATAATTGTCGTTATTGGGCAGATAATAATCCAAGAAATTTTCACGTAGTCCACACTCAAACTCCACGGAAATTGAATGTCTGGACTGGCATTTCTGGAGACCGTTTAATCGGACCAATTTTTCTTGATGCAATTTGAGTGGAGAAACGTATTTGGAGTTACTAGAAGATATCGTTTACCCTCTACTAATTGACATTGTTGAAAATGATGATCGCTATCAAGAAAATCAATTAGTGTTTAAACAAGATGGAGCTCCTCCGCATTTTCACAACGTGTTATGGAGTTTTTGAACAGAGAGTTTCCGGAGCAATGGATTGCGCGTAGAGGTGCCACTGAACCACCGAGGCTCTACCTGCTTTTGTAAATGTTATAATTTTGTAAAAGCAGGTATGCACTTTTAATTACATTACCTCCCTAGAGGACGCTGTTCGTAACTGCTTAGCAACTAACATACGAGGGCGGGTCAATAAGTCCGTGACTTTTTGAATGAAACGCAATTATATATATATATATATATATATATATATATATATATATATATATATATATATATATATATATATATATATATATATATATATATATATATATATATATATATATACACGTTTCAAAATTTAGACAAAAGTTAGTCATTTTAAAAAAATTGGAGTTTTCCTCAAAACGCCAAAGATGCGATTTGAAACGTCAAAATTGGCAACATTTCACCAAATAACCTGAAAAAATACTGATTATGTAATGTAAAGAATGTTCTGCAAACCCTTAAGTTTCAGTTTCAACCATTATGGTTTAACGGTGTATAATTTTTAGCTAATTTTCGTAGAAAAAATTTGTTAATGAGGAGACAGCCACTTGTGAATTCTCAAAATATATCTTCAAATGAGCGCAAACTACGCCCCCTAGAATCCATATCCGGGTTTACTTTCTGTTTACATATATACAGGGTGACGCATTTCTACGATAGAGACCAATATAATTGTTATTATGCAAGATACGAGAAAAAATTGTATACGTTACCTATACCGTGTCTTGAGCTGCATCTTATAAAATTACTTTGACAATCACAGGTGGCTCATAAGTCGTTGGTGATACCTACAATTTTTTTTGAACATTCCTTATTGAATTTTTGCATGTTTCATCGAATTATGATGCATGTTTGCAAAAAAAGCGAGACGCAGTAAATGCGTTTTGGTAGCGAATTTTCATTAAATGCTTCAAAATTCAATAACTCAATTTGCTATTAAACGCTAGGAAACGAGTTTTCATGGAAACATTTTAAGTTTATTTTCGGAAAATTTTTGTACGTTTTCAAACAATAAGTTATTTTGATAAAATATGGTACATTGTTTCTACTATATAGGTTATACCGGTGACCAAATTGATGCCTGCTTGCATTAAAGAGACATATTTGCTATTGTTCTTGTTGTTGTTGTAATTTGGTTTGGCCTCGGACCGTTAGGTCCATTAGCCACAGACTTTTTTTAAATTTATGTCTAGTGGTGTTTATGAGATCTATAAACAATAAATTTGCATCAAGTTATATCGCCAGCCAATTTTATTATCTTACACTATTTTTATACCTAATTAACTAATTTGTAATAATAAATTTACTTTGTATACTTTTTTTTTTTTTTTTATATAATAATAAATTCAGTTTCTATACTTTTTTTTTTTTTTTTTTTTTTTTTTTTTTTTTTTTTTTTTTTTTTGTAATAAATTGTTTGTATACCTTTTTTATTATTTTTTTTTAATACATATATCTTTTTTTTTTTTTTTTTTTTTTTTTTTTTTCTAAGTATTGTGAAGGATGACTGGGATACTGTGCGTCCAGAGACCCGCCAGGACGGCTTTGAACAAACTGTACTGGGCCTTGGTTTCATGCAGGTAGGTAAATTCACAAAGGAGTGGATTACAAAGGAGCCATACTTATTCTAACAAACAATAGTTATTAAAGACATTTTTACATTATACAATGTCTCTAATGAAAACAAAAGTAACTACAGTTGTAGTCTAATTTCTTTGAAAAATCTATACAATTTCATTATTATACATTTTGACTTTCGCATTAATAGCTGATTTAAAGAAAATGGCATACAGATATTTTTATCATTCATTTGTATGATAGAAGTTATTAAATTCAGTCGTGAGTTTTGATGCCGTGGGCACATAAATATAATGTGATTTAAATCAGCCACTGTTACATTGTCACAATCACAAGCTGGAGATCTTATTATACCGATTATATTTGCTATTAAAAACATTTTAATGAAAATTCACTTCCATAACGCACTTGCTGCGTCCAGACTTTTTTCTTTTCTAAATCCATTTCAAATCTACTCATGAAAAGGTCCGCAATGAATGGAGAAAGAAAGTTGCCCATTACCGTGCCCTGGGTTTGTTTAAAAAACTAATTGTTAAAATGAAATAATATGTTTTGTTTCATACTAAGGTTTGTTAAAGTTAAATATTCTTTGCAAACCTCGTCACCCATGTTGTTCAATTTCAGCAATTCTTCTCAATACGTTTGACAGATTGATCAGTATTTTTGGTGTTATAGAACGGACCCCTAAAGGACAAAGTTTTAACCGGACAATAAAATTATCCAGCAATATAAATCATGGTGGTGTAATTTAACACCTGCCCGCCCGCCTTATTACAACTCGTTCAGCATTCCACTTATTTAATGATTGTGCTTCTGATAAGTTAGTAGGTCAACATTGATGCTGAATAGACAGTTTAATTTGGTAATCGACTTACTTGAAAACATGTTAATATGGAGTAAGCTATTAAAAACGACCTTTTATACTAACAGGTGAAGTTAAATAAAAGTTTAATGAAAGGTGCTACTGGATATAGAGTTATTGTTGAGCATTTTTATCATGAGTAACACCTAACACAAGTGAAGCCTATAAAGAATTACATAGTCCAGTCTTTATCTAATCAAATGTTCGAAATGTCCGCCTTCTTGTGCCTGACAATTTTTTTTATTATTATTATTATTTCAACAACACACCACGAGGGCTTACAGCATAAATACTATCGTACCGTAGGTGTCGACAAGGAGGAAAGAGGCAACTTGTTAATTCTGGACTTGAAGGTTTGGAGGTTCGGGGGAAAAGGAAAAACATGTGCCGGCAGGGAGTTCCACAACTTGGAAGTCCTCGGGACAAAAGAGCGGGCATAACAAGATGTTCTATGTCTGGTGACCTGGACAGTAAAAGGGTGCATTCGCTCTGTTCCCCTGGTAGATCTGTTGGGGGCAGCAGGTGGGGGAACTATGGAAGAAAGCTCCTCTGAGCAGTGCCCGTGCATATATCTATAAAAGAGAGAAAGAGAGGTCACCAACGGCACGTCGGTGGGCAAGGAATGGCAGCCTTTGGGTGAGGGTAGGGTCACCGATGAGACGTATAGCTCTATTCTGAATGGAATCCAGGATAGCGCGTGTAGAAGCGGCAGCAGCACCCCAGATGTGGGAGCAGTATTCGAGGTTTGGTCTTATTTGTAAAATATATAAAGTATAGAGATTAGCTGGTGAGAAGTATTTGCGAGCCCGGAAGAGGAAACCTAATTTCTTAGCAGCCGCTTCTGCAATTGATGTGACATGTTGATGCCAATTGAGATTTAGATCCACAGAGATGCCAACAAGTGAAAAGGACTCATTGCTTTGAATAACTTTGTTGTTTATTGTGATGGGTCTAGGGCTAGTGTATCTCTTATGAGAAAGAAAGCAAGACTGTGATTTGATGGGGTTGAATTGTACAAGGTTTCTACTTCCCCAGTCTAATATTTTTTTGGATATCCACGGAGATAGAACCCTCCATGAGTCTGCGATCCTCATCTAATTGGGCTAAAGAGACAGGCTTAGAATATTGTATATTGGAGTAGAGGGTGCTGTCGTCCGCGTAACTATGAACTGGGTTGGATGTGCTAGAGATGAGTTCATTGATGTGGAGAAGAAACAAAGTAGGGGCTAAAGCTGAACCTTGAGGAACTCCTGCATTAATTGGATACAGTTTAGAGGAATGGCCATCCACGACAACAGAAATTCTTCGGCTAGAGAGGAAATTTGCTGTCCACGTACAGAGTTTTGGTGGTAGGCCGGTAGTTTATTAAGCAGCATATTCTGTACCTTTCTAGTTTTGAAAATGATATCCGTCATTTTATGCGCGACATTGGGGACTGTTGGTGGTTGAACATTTGGAGGTGGGGTGAGAATAGAATTGCCGGCGAACAACGAGGCAAAAGGTTCAGTTTTGTCCGGGGCGGTAGAAACAATTTCATCCCCTGAGACAAGAGGTGGGAACGTGCTCTTTCAGAAATTATTCCCAATAGATTTAGCAAGAGTCCAGAAGGGTTTGCTGCCGCTGGAGCTTAAGAGGACTTTGTTTTTGATGTGGTTATTAAACGAGTTTTTTTGCCTCAGAAAGAATGCGGATATAGCGGTTTCTTGCATCGTTAAATGCTTTCAAGTCTGGCCTTGTCACAGGATTTAGAGAACCAGCGCTTTTGAGTGGCTGCAGGGGTTTTCTGTGTAAGTGGAATAAATAATTACATGCCAGCTTCGATAATTTCGGTGACGCTTTGTGAGATATCAGAGGCGTCAGGATGAGAGAAGCAGACAGACGCCCATGGAAATGAGGAAAAGTAATCTCGCATTTCGTCCCAGTTCGCGGAGTTGTAGTGCCAAACAATACGTGGGTGTGATGACTGTGTGACCTCGGGTTGCATTGCGCAGGAAGCAGTGACCATGCCGTGGTCTGAGCGACCCAGCGGGGCGGTGACTGATATCTTATAGCAGTCAGGATTTGTAGTAAGAAGGAGATCCAAGGGATTTGAGCTGTGTGTTGGGATGCGATGAAAGTAAGTAGGTTAATGAACCAATTGGCTAAAGAATTGCTGACTGCAAAGGCCTCCGCTGCTCTTCCTTGTGGATCGGTTTTTGAAGATCCTAGCCATTCCTTATTATGGACATTGAAGTCACCAAGAATAGTGACCTCGGAGGAAGGATATTCAGAAATCAGATGGTCGGTTTTTTCAGAAAGGTAGTCAAAGAGCTGGACAAAGTTGTTGTCAGAAGGTGACCGGTAAATGCAACAGATGAATTTAGTTGCAGCCCTGAGAGACAGAGAGAGAGAGAGAGAGAGTTTTATCGATAGTATGTATTTTCTTCCAGCTTCTAAATTGGGGAGTCTGGTGCAGGGTAGATTGCTACGGACGTATGCGCACAAGCCTCCATGCAATTTAAAAGAAGTAGGGAGCTCATACCCCGGAAAATTAAGGTGATTGAATCTCAAACGGTCCACAAATTCTTGTTGGACTCTATTTATAATCGCTGGAGAAATTTCGGTACATTCAGTTCTAGGCCTTGTTTTTAATTCCTCGATAGTATCTGGTTTGCTTTTGAATGCCACATTTTTCAAATGACCCTACAGAAAAATCTAAGGGAGCTGGGTCAGATGATCATGCTGGCTACTCGATTGCACCACGCCTACCAATCCATCTGTTGGGACATTGTTGATCCAGGTACTGTCGAACATGAACCTCATAATGCGTGGTGGCATCATCTTGTTATGATTATCAAGTTATGATTTACCATACCAGCGTTGTGTCTATCAGGAAATAAGTTCAATAACGTCGTAATGAGATATTGCTGTGAAAATTGTAGATATCTTGATCTATTTATAGTTCCATCAAAAAAGTAGGGACCAGTAATCCTACTACTAACAATTCCCGCCCAAACATTTACCTTTTGTGGGTATTGTGTGTGATTCTGGCGCATCCATCTTGGATTTTTCTTTGCCTAATATCTGCAATTTTGACGGTTAACTTCCCCATGTAGTGTGAAAGTAGATACGTCCGACAACAAAATATTCGGTACTTGCAAAAAGTTTGCATTACATTTATCCATTAATGTTGCAAAAAAATGCATCCTTCGGTTTGGATCGTCATCGGATAACCCCTGCCAGGGCTGTAATTTATAAGGATGAAGCTTTTCAAGTTTTAATACTTTATGTGCCGTCTGAAATGGAATTCCATTGCTTCGGCCAATTTGCCGAACACTACTGTGGGGATTCTCTTCCATTACCATTAAGATGTTTAATTTCACTTCTTCGCTTATAGACCGGCGACCTCTTCTTGGCAAATCTTCCACGCTAGACGTCTCTCGAAATTTCTTATTTATTCGACTACTGTTGATTGATTGATAGACATATCCGGATATGTAGTTTTTTTTTAATTTCAACAACAGACCACGAGGGCTTGCAGCCTAAATACTATCGTACCGTGGGTGTTGACAAGGAGGAAAGAGGCAGCTTGTTAATTCTGGACTTGAAGGTTTGGTGGTTCGGAGGAGAAGGAAAAACATGTGGCGGCAAGGAATTCCACAACTTGGAAGTCCTCGGGACAAAAGAGCGGGCATAACAAGATGTTCTAAGTCTGGTGACCTGGACAGTAAAAGGGTGCATTCGCTCTGTTCCCCTGGTAGATCTGTTGGAGGCAGCAGGTGGGGGAACTATGGAGGAAAGCTCCTCTGAGCACTGCCCGTGCAGATATCTATAAAAGAGAGAGAGAGGTCACCAACGGCACGTCGGTGGGCAAGGGATGGCAGCCTTTGGGTAAGGGTAGGGTCACCGATGAGACGTATAGCTCTCTTTTGAATGGAGTCCAGGATAGCGAGTGTAGAAGCGGCAGCGGCACCACAGATGTGGGAGCAGTATTCGAGGTTTGGCCTTATTTGTGAAGTATATAAGGTATAGAGATTAGCTGGTGAAAAGTATTT
This sequence comes from Tillus elongatus, assembly GCA_964006375.1. Taxonomy (NCBI): domain Eukaryota; kingdom Metazoa; phylum Arthropoda; class Insecta; order Coleoptera; family Cleridae; genus Tillus; species Tillus elongatus. Next base: position 7,605,636 of record OZ023263.1, read on the forward strand.
GCGAGCCCAGAAGAGGAAACCTAATTTCTTAGCAGCCGCTTCTGCAATTGATGTGACATGTTGGTGCCAATTAAGATTTCGATCCACAGAAATGCCAACAAGAGAAAAGGACTTATTACTTTGAATAACTTGGTTATTCATTGTGATGGGTCTAGGGCTGGTGTATCTCTTGTGAGAAAGAAAGCAAGACTTAGTTTTGGTGGGGTTGAATTGTACAAGATTTCTACTTCCCCAGTCTAATATTTTTTGGAGATCCACGGAGACAGAACCCTCCATGAGTCTGCGATCCTCATCTAATTGGGCTAAAGAGACAGGCTTAGAATATTGTATATTTGAATGGAGGGTGCTGTCGTCCGCGTAGCTGTGAACTGGGTTGGATGTGCTAGAGAGGAGGTCATTGATGTGGAGAAGAAACAAAGTAGGGGCTAAAGCTGAACCTTGAGGAACTCCTGCATTAATTGGATACAGTTTAGAGGAATGGCCATCCACAACAGATATGATCCTGTTGGAGAGGAAATTTCCTGTCCACATACAGAGTTTTGGTGGTAGGTCATAGGCCGGAAGTTTATTAAGCAGCGCTGCGTGCCAGACCTGGTCGAATGCTTTGGATATTTCTAGAGCAACAATCTGGGATTCACCGTGTTGTTCCATGGACTTGTTCTAAGAATGGGTGACAAAGGAAAGGAGGTCGGCAGTCGATCTGCGCTGACGGAATCCATACTACCTGTCGTGGATTAGACTGTGTTTTTTTAAGAAATTTTTGTAATTCGGTGTTTATATACTTTTCCATCACTTTAGAGACGACTGAAAGGAGAGAAATAGGCCTGTAGTTGCTAGGAAGCGCTTTGGATCCTTTCTTGCGCTTTGGATCCTTTCTTGGGGATGGGTTGTACTCGAGCAGTTTTCCAGTTACTAGGGAATATGCCTTTATTATAAGATATCTGAAACAGACGAGTCAGGACAGGAGCAAGCTCTGGTGCGCATTTTTTGAGAACAATTGCTGGGATCTCGTCAAGGCCAGATGCTTTCCTGGTATTAAGAGAAGAGAGCATCTTTCTTACCTTTTTAGTTTTGAAAATGATATCCGTCATTTTATGCGCGACATTGGGGACTGTTGGTGGTTGAACATTTGAAGGTGGGTTGAGAGTAGAATTGCCGGCGAACAACGAAGCAAAAAGTTCAGCCTTGCCCAGGGCGGTAGAAACAATTTCATCCCCTGAGACAACAGGTGGGAACGTGCTTTTGCAGAAATTATTCCCAATAGATTTAGCAAGAGTCCAGAAGGGTTTGCCGCCGTTGGAGCTTAAGAGTTTTTGCCTCAGAAAGAATACGGACATAGCGGTTTCTTGCGTCGTTGAATGCTTGACGATTTTCTTGACTGGGATTGTGTAGAAGCGTTTTGTGAGCTTTGACCTTTTCAAGTCTGGCCTTGTCACAGGATTTAGAGAACCAGGGCTTTTGAGTGGCTGAAGAGGTTTTCTGTGTACGTGGAATAAATAATTCCATGCCAGCTTGGATCATTTCGGTGACGTTTTGTGAGATATCAGAGGGGTCAGGATGAGAGAAACAGACAGACGTCCATGGAAATGAGGAAAAGTAATCCCGCATTTCGTCCCAGTTTGCGGAGTTGTAGTGCCAAACGATACGTGGGTGTGATGACTGTGTGACCTCGGGTTGCATTGCACAGGAAGCAGTGACCATGCCGTGGTCTGAGCGACCAAGTGGGGCGGTGACTGATATCTTATAGCATTCAGGTTGTGTAGTAAGAAGGAGATCCAAGGAATTTGAGCTGTGTGTTGGGATACGAGGAAAGTAAGTAGGTTGCTGAACCATATTGGCCAAAGAATTGCTGACTGCAAAGGCCTCCGCTGCTCTTGTGGATCGGTTTTTGAAGATCCTAGCCATTCCTTATTATGGACATTGAAGTCACCAAGAATAGTGACCTCGGAGGAAGGATATTCGGAACTCAGATAGTCGCTTTTTTCAGACAGGTAGTCAAAGAGCTGGACAAAGTTGGTGTCAGAAGGTGACCGGTAAATGCAACAGATGAATTTGGTTGCAGCCCTGAGAGAGAGTTTTATCCATAGTAAGTCTTTTCTTCCAGCTTCTAAATTGGGAAGTCTGGTGCAGGGTAGATTGCTACGGACGTATGCGCACACGCCTCCATGCAATCTAAAGGCAGTAAGGAGCTCATACCCCGGGAAATTAAGGTGATTAGTGGCTGTTTTGGCACTGATTTGGGTTTCGGTGAGGAAGAGGAGTTGGGGCCTGTTAGCCTGGAGGAAATGGAGGACGGAGTTCAGGTTAGAATTTAGGCCACATATATTCGAAAAGGATATGTTAAATCTTGATGTTGGCGCCCCCTGTACACCCCTCTCCCGGAGATCCGAATGGAGGGGTATTTTGCCTCCGGAATATTTTGTACAAGGAGGAGCCATCATCATTTTTGCTTATAAGGGAAACCGACTCATACACCAGAACCGGAAACGTCCGTTAGGACTTCAGCGGCCCCTTGATGTATGGGGTGGTACCTCCTCGGGCGTGAAAAAATTCTTTACTATTACGTAAAGGAAAATTCCACTACCACCTGCTATGGATTGGATTGCATCAATGTCTACCCCTTTAAAAATAAGATTAATAAAGGGACTATCAATTGTCCAATAGTTATGCTTTTCGACATAGTAGGGGGATACAAAACATTATCATTTTGCATCCATGCCTATTGTCGGCAATGTAGTATTAAACAGCTTGAGTTCTGATCCTGTCACCATATTCAATCATCATTAGAACTTCAATTCTTTGAGCTATTGATAAACGCGTTTTACCAACAATTCAGTAATTAATTTGAAAAAGAAAAAGTTGAACATTTTACGTATTCAGTTTGCACGACAACCAAAACCTAAATTTACAACTATTATCTGTAGATTGTATCGCACAAAATTATCGAACTTATGCTTAATTAGTTTTTATGGCAAATGTCACACAGCAGATGATTGTTATCATCAGCTGATTGTTACAGATACGACATAGTATACAACAAAATCTATAGAGTTCTTTTCGTACGAGAAGCCCACATTTTACAGACTTTGTTTCTTCTCCACATCAATGACCTCATCTCTAGCACATCCAACCCGGTTCACAGTTACGCGGACGACGGAGCCCTCCACTCAAATATACAATATTCTAAGCCTGTCTCTTTAGCCCAATTAAATGAGGATCGCAGACTTATGGAGGGTTCTGTCTCTGTGGATCTCCAAAAAATATTGGACTGGGGAAGTAGAAATCTTGTACAATTCAACGCCACCAAATCTCAGTCTTGCCTTCTATCTCATAACAGATACTACTACTCACTTGTTGGCAATTCTGTGGATCGAAATATCAATTGGCACCAACATGTTACATCAATTGCAGAAGCGGCTGCTAAGAAATTAGGTTTCCTCATCTGGGGTGCCGCTGCCGCTTCTACACTCGCTATCCTGGACTCCATTCAGAAGAGAGCTATACGTCTCATCGGTGACCCTACCCTCACCCAAAGGGTGTCATCCCTTGCCCACCGACGTGTCGTTGGTAACCTCTCTCTCTTTTTTACAGATATCTGCACGGGCACTGCTAAGAGGAGCTTTCTTCCATAGTTCCTCCACCTCTGCCGCCAACAGATCTACTAGGGGAACAGAGCGAATGCACCCTTTTACTGTCCAGGTCACCAGACATAGAACCTCTCGTGATGCCCGCTCTTTTGTCCTGAGAACCTCCAAGTTGTGGAATTCCTTGCCGGAATATGTTTTTCCTTCTCCTCCGAACCGCCAAACCTTCAAGTCCATAATTAACTAGTTGCCTCTTTCCTCCCTGTCGACACCCACGGTATGATAGTATTTAGGCTGTGAGCACACGTGGTGTGTTGTTGAAATTTTAAAAAAAGCTATCTTACCCAAAAACAATTCGAAGCGTCCCTTTGTCGGGTGTTAATTGGATACCAAATTGGAAGATGATATCTCAATTCGTTCGAAAGTGATTACACCTATTAACAGACAGACGTTCAGGCTGACAGACCAACCGACCGACAGACCGACAGACAAAAAATATTCGTTCTAGAATCAAGTTTTCTTTATATTTTGAGATTTTTACGCCGTTCTGGCAAAGAAAATTCTAAACTCCTGTCACCGATATTCCACCCCCACACATTTAACCGCTAATTTAATTTCATCACAGAATACCAGATGTTTGAGGAAATTACAAATTTTCTAATAAACTTCGGGTTGATTTTTTTCTAGATAATTAGTCATCCTCTGATGACGCTAACTTGGTTAGTGAAACGATAGTCAGGTTTTAAAATGTGTTATGGCGATTACGGTCCTCCATGTGTGCTTAATTAAAATAACTTAAAAAGGTGCACGATATCAATTTTTTCTTACAAACATGCATTATAATTAGATGGAAAATGCAATAGCGCAATAATATACGAGGTGTTGCATTAAAAACAGTTTGTATTTTCACCGACTTATGGGCCAGCGTTTTATTGTAAGAATACTTTTATAAGATGCAGCTCATGAGGCCCTATGCTTACCGTAACTACATTTTTATTGTATCTTCTATAATAACGGATATGTCAAGCTTTACCGTAGAAATGCGTCATCCTCTGTATGTATAAACATAAGGGGCTCTCCGCGGAATCAGCGGTGACTGATTTTGTGCAGGCGACACTGGAAAGGATGGATTTGAAGGAATACACGGTGGGGTTATTTTTTTATCTGTCCCGTGCGTTCGACACTATAAATTCTGGCTTTGTTTGTGACAAACTTCATTATATGGGAATTAGAGGGAATTTGAACAACTGGATTCGGTCATTTCTGTCTAACAGAAAACTTATTGTTAGGATGGGCGATGCGTTATCAGACTCAAAAGTCATAAACCCTGGCGCCCCACAGAGAAGCATTTTGGGCCCGCTGCTGTTCCTGCTTTATGTTAACGATTTGCCAAAACATATATCAAATGGATTGGTATTCATGTACGCTGACGATACGTCAATTTTAGTCTCAGCCTCAAATCTTCCATCTCTCTATAAAAAAATTAATAACGTTTTAAATGAATTCAGCAGTTGGTGTACAAAAAACAATATGATTATTAACTATGACACGACGCAATTACTACATTTTCAAACTAAGTTAAGTCCGCGTGTTGACATCAGTGTTAACTTCAATGGCAGCTCTTTAACTTCTGTTGTCTCCACATCATTTCTGGGAACAGTAATTGACAGAGTTTCTCCTGGTCCACTAATGTTGATGCAGTTTGCTCAAGGCTGAACAGATGTTTTTACATTCTAAAGACTTTAAAGTCCTACCTTAATTTAGATGGCCTGTTGACTGCGTACTATGCTCTTGGCCACTCAGCTATAAATTATAACATAGTGTCGTGGGGTCAGGCGACGGATGCAGCTAGGGTTTTCCTACATCATAAACGCATTATGCGCCTGATTTTTAACCTTGAGTTTCGGGAATCTTGTAGGGAGGTTTTCAAAAATAATAAAATTCTGACAGTTGTTGGGGTTTATTTACTGAAGCTAATGTGTTATGTATTTAAGAAAAGAAATAATTTGCCTCACAATTACAATTTACATAGCTATAACATTCGCTTTAAGGATAATATATATCTGAATGAACCTAATAATTCATTCTATAAAAAGTCGCCGTTGTATGCGGGTTCTTATTATTTTAATCTGCTGCCTAATAATATTAGGGATTGTCGTACCGTGGCGCAATTCGAGAGAGAGCTTAAGCACTATCTGTATTCGCAGTGCTTTTATTCTGTCGATGAGTTCGAAAATCACTTAAGGTCATCATAGTTGTTGTTATGTCGCATATATTTATTCTTTTTGATGTCTTATTTGTGATTGCATAGTGATATAGTGTGTGACTGTTTATGTTTGTGTGAATATTTTGTACATTATTTTGCCTATTGATTCTTATGTTTTTATAATTTTATTGACGTGTCTATCTGAAACATTGTATCAGCTCATGACAAATAAATTTATCTATCTATCAAACTGAAACTGAGCCCAGATATGAATTTTAGGAAGCCTAGTTCGCGCTCATTTTAAAAAATCTTTTCAAAATTCAAAAGTCCCGATCTACTCATTAGCAATTTTTTTCTACGGAAATTCGCTAAAAGATATGGTAACGGAATAATAAAATGCATCGCATCTAAGACCGTATCTGATTTAAGAGTGCGGGGAGAGTTTTCGTTTAAAAGCAGAATTAGGACGACATTCCAAACCAAACGTATGTTTAAGGCTTAGACACTCTTGTCTAAGGTTTCATACAAGTCGAGTATTTTTAACAGCATAATAACAAGACTGCGATTCGAAACATGGTTCAGTACAAATTTAGATCCATCGTGAATGTCAGTGTCATTATGTTGAATCAATTTGAATCCAAAGGTAATTATGTTTTTTGTTTTCCCAAACGTCCTGATTTTGTTTATGTTTCGATTATTTACATAGGTGTGCAACTTTACTGATTTCTTCCATAAACTGTAACAAAATTTAATAATAACCTCAAAATTGGTGATTTTCATTTGTAGCGAAATAAACGTACTTGAAAACGTGAATAGTTTCATTAATTTATGTAAGGCTAGTAAAATTTTATAGTGCCATAAGCTTTAACATCTGCTAACAAAAATATACTAATTTTACCAACAATTGCAGCGATCATAGTATATCTGCATATTATCTCTCTCTAAATCACTGTTGCTAAGAATATTTTAAAAAATCGGGACGCAGCAAGTGCGTTATAGTAGTGAATTTTTATAAGAATTGTACACTATTAGTAAGATATATTATTAAAACCAATTCTTTAAATTGAAATAGACCTTGGAGATCGGTTTTAGACTCCCAGTTAGCGATTATTTGAAAAAAATTATAATTTATATGGAGCTAAAAAATTCAAATTGGTCTTAGATATAATATGTAAGTCCGGCAAGTGACTTTAAAAAAATTTGTTACAGATCTCATTAAAGTTACAAAAGTTATTCATAAAAAAATAATTATTTACAAAGGGAATGTACCTGTCAAATTATAAATTTGGCAGGTATTTTTTCTTATTAATTGCTTGGATGGTTTTGTTTTAGTCAACCCATACAGTTTTTGCAAACAATAAACAACAAAAAATGTTTTTAAAACAAATTTCTAGTTATCGGCGAAGCTCATTATGTTATTTTTGTTTGATTTAGTACCCACGGTGCGTTTACATAGGTGTTACTATGGTTCAAAATTGAAGATTCTACCTTAATGGGAAATTTATTGAGCTATCGGATTTGAAATATTTTTAGGAAAATTTTCTACCATAACATACTTACTGCACCCAGACACTTTCCAACACTTATTTACGGTTGCTGTATCCATACTTTTTGAAAATTATAAAATATTACAGCTTACTATGTTAGATTGACAAACAAAGCAACCTCAGAATCACTTTTGGAAAAATATTTTTTTTTATGAAATGAGATAACAGTTTAAACATAAATTGAAAAACTTAGTTCGCTGCTTCGTCGCGGGGCTTCTCCTTCCCCTTCTGCATGCCTAAAATCACCCTCAATTCATAAACAAAAACAATGTAAACACGAAAAATTCCTTTGGAGCAACCCCTAAGAAAGTTACGGGACCTGCGGTGAATATAGAGGTTCTGCGCGCGGTCAACAGGATTTTAAGGAGGTATAGCTGCAAAATGGGATGAAGGCAGCTTAAAGAGATCCAACTAAGTTGTTTCTTTCGCACTTTTCGCTCACATTTCCTTTTTATATTCTTCTCCGCCCAGCACCCCCATTCACTCTTGGTCCCGTAACTTTCTTGTAGGCTGTTTGCAAGAAATTCTTCTTGTGCTTTGGGCATCCAGAAAGGGTTCTAAGCATATTTCAGAAAATATTTTTCTAAACACCCCTCACGTGCTAATCTTCAAATTTACCAAAATTTTTTTTTATCTATTTTTTAAACGAAATCCATCTATGAAATTATAGGTGGCGGGTAAGTATTTTTCCATATTAATCGCTTGAATGGTCGGTTTTAATCAAGAGAGAGAGAGAGAGGTCACCAACGGCACGTCGGTGGGCAAGGGATGGCAACCTTTGGGTGAGGGTAGGGTCACCAATGAGACGTATAGCTCTCTTCTGAATGGAGTCCAGGTTCTGCAAACAAAATAACAAAAAAGGTTTTTTAAAACAAATTTTTAATTATCTGTGAAGCTCATTGTGTTATTTTTTAAATTTAGTATCCACGCTGCTTTTATATAGATTTTACTATGTATCGAAACTGAAGATTATAATTTAATGTGAAATTGGGTTATCAACATTTGAAATATTTTTATGAAAATTCGCTACCATGACGCACTTGAACTCTTCTGAACACTTATTTACTACTGCTGTATCCATACTTTTTGAAAATGAAATAAATATAAGCAATACAACATTTTGAAATTAAAAGTTTAATAATTTAACCCAAACATCTGTTTATATAATTTTAACTAGGGATATATGTACTTTGTTATACCTACCTAGATATTATAAGTACTATATTGGTTTGAGGTAGGTATATTTCTTCCTAAAATAATTCTGTTGCACTTTGGTAATACCTACTAGTGAATTCTGTATAGAGTTCACTAGCTAATACATACAATATCTACAATCTACATGCAGTTTACCTATCACTATATTTGCTTCATTGGATGTGACAATCATAATATACTACTACAGTCATTTTGATAAAGTTAAGTTAAAATTAAAAGTTGGGTTATTATTTAAGTACTATTTGTATAAGAATATAGGTACCTAGTTGTTTTATATCATAAGATCCCAATAAGGTATTAGCAATTACCATCAGCGGAGTAGATTTCGAGGTTATGCCATGCATAAATAGCGTACACGCTTCTCTGTGACAAATAGCTACGTGTGGTCAGATTAAACTAGGAGAGAGAGCGAGAGAGAGATGGCTTTTAATTTTAAATACCGTGAACAAGAAGAATGGGAAGCTTAATATTTATACATAATGAAACGTCGTTCTAGATTGCTTTTAAACAAATTGAATAATTTTCGTTAAATTTGTTTATTTATTAGTATACATTCGCATGCTAAAATTTAGCGCTTTTGGACGCAAACTTTGTTCCGGTATTAGGAAAGATATGGTCCAAGGCTGACAAATTACAAAATTGCTAGTTTCTTGTACATTGTACACAGCTCGATCTATAAAATTTTGTGTAAACTAGAGCTATCGTACCTGGTCCTCCACCGAGATCGCGTCCGTGTCTTTTCTCTCGCAAAGATCTCCAGCCTGACATCTTGCGACAACTTCCATTGTTTATGATTTATTTAAATAGCATAGCAGTACAGATAACGTCATCTGCCTTTGTCCAACATTGTAGATATTGCATTACAGAATCTGAAGTGATGTCGAGGATTATTTTATTATTAATTTCGAATAACTTTATTTTCCTTTGATCAAACGACTTGAAAATTGGTACTTAACCACGTCTGTCTATGTTCTTTTAAATTCTAAATTTTCGTTTCAATCGCTTAGAGAATTTGAGAGATATTGCGTTTTGAAAATATTTTTCAATTCTTTATTAAGAATAATTCGCCGCTAAGATTTGATGAACGAACTCATCCAAGCCATTAGCAAAATAAGGGTAATTCCCAAATTTGGTCCAGATCAGTGAAGTATTTGTTGAGTTATCGGTTGGATACATACATATATATATATATATATATATATATATATATATATATATATATATATATATATATATATATATATATATATATATATATATATATATATATATATATATATATATATATATATACATGAAAATGGGTTCCAGAGGCTCTAATTCGTGCTCATTTGAAGGAATTTTCCGAAAGTCTCACCATCGATACCTCTCTATTAGTGAATTTTCTTAATGAAAATTCACTAAAAATGAAAAAGCCAACTCTTAGAATTAGAGCTGATCGTTTCCAACTGGTTTCTGTAACACTTGTCAAGTTTAGTAGATATATAGTGTAGATATTTCAAAGATAGAGACATGACGTGCTACATTCCAATATCCAAATATTTATATTGATAAACTAGTTACATTATATATCATAGTTTTCAGATAAAGAGCTGATGATTTCCAGCTGGTTTCTGTATTTCTTGTCACGTTTGATAGCCAATCTAAAGTATAACGCAAATAAAACGTTAGTTGGCGTGTGCCTAGATGGCGCAGGGGGCATCGCGCTTACCTCCTAAGTAATAGGGTACGCGATGGAATCTAGCTCGATGAATGTATGTTTTTTATGTTTTATTTTGACATTTGAAGAAACAGTAGTGCACAGTTTTCAGACTTTTTGAACAAGATCTCATTTTTGTTTAAAATGCCTTAGTAAGTTTGTCACGTTTGAGCCTGAAATTATAATTTTGTTATTGTTGATATTGAAAAAACCAGTTTGATTAGGTTAACTAAAACAAAATCATACTGGCGATTAATAAGGAAAAATAACTGCTACGTTTATAATTTGGCAAATACTTTTTTTTCTAAATATGAAATAAGTTTCCTTCTGGAAATCTTGTGTATAACTTTAATGAAATTTGTAATTCCACTTTCTTTTAAAGAGATAGCAAAATTTAGTTCTTTAGCTTCATAGAAAATTGATCTTTGGGTATTTTTCTCAAAAGGAGTTAGAACCCAAGATTATTTTTTTTTGATAATGGAGAGATATCAATGATAACACTTTCGACAGAATTCTTCAAATGTGCCCGTACTAGGACCTCTAAAATCGATATTCAAGGTCTGTGTAAGTTTAAAGTATTAACTTTACTAATATACCGTATAATAACAGTGTATAATTCTTATGAAAATTCGCTACTATAACGCACTTGCTACGTCACGAATTTTTTTAATTTTAATTTTGACATTTGGAGAAACAATAGTGCACAGATTTCATACGTTTTCAACAAGATCTCATTTTTGTTTAAAACGCCTGAATAACTTTGTCACCTTTGAGTGCAAAATTATAATTTTGAGCTGACATTTTAGCAAATTTTTATTAAAAGCATTGAGAGTTGTCGATGGTGAGACTGTGCAAAAGGTTTTTTTAATGAGCGCGAATTTGGGCCCCCAGGACCCGAAGGCAAGGTCCGTTTGAATTTTTATGTTTATATATATATATATATATATATATATATATATATATATATATATATATATATATATATATATATATATATATATATAAGTATAAAGGTATATATGTATACACACGAAAGCTCAAAAAGCTATTAACTAATTTCGATGAAATTATTAATAGCTTGGATGAGTTCGTTGGCCAGCCCTATCGGACTAGTTTTCTGAAAAAAATGTATTTCCGGAAAAAAAGTTGTATCTCAAAAAAAAAACAGTTATTTTGATGAAATTTGGTTGATATATTGCCCCCATAAGTACCTTACGACATACCAAAATTCAACTTTCTAGGTGTATAGAAAATTGCGTTATACAAATTTGAAGCATTTAATGAAAATTCGCTACCATTACGCACTTGCTGCGTCCCGAATTTTTTTATTTTACAAAAATTTCTTAAGAAACCTAATTCAGGTAAATTGTCTTATCGTATCATCAATATTTCTGCATAATACCTAATGTTATGCATAACAAACCTGATTAAAAGTTTTAAAATTAGAATAGTGTTTTTATTTATCAATTTATTTTCGTTGTTCTATTTTTATACGAACCGAGCGTCATGAAACTGCATTTTAGATCTAGAATTTCGTTCACAGCCATCAAATAAGTGCAACCAAAGCGCATTTGAATATATTTATCATGCCTAGCTATTTGACGGAAACCAGAATTAATACACAATGTCAACATAATATTTTCTACCTACTTTTTTTATATAAAGTATAAAATTATTAGTTCCTTCGGTGTATCTTTTAAGTTAAACGTATTTTGATAAAAATCTGGACACAGCAAGTGCGTTATGGAAGTGAAGTCTCACAAAAATATTTTAAAAAGCAAATATGACTTTTTCAATGCAAGCAAGCCTCAAATTTGGTCACCGGTATAACCTATATAGTTGAAAGAATGTACCATAGTTTATCCAAATAACTTTATTGTTTCAAAATGTACACCGATTTTCCCAAAATAAACCTAAAATGTTTCGGAGAAAACTGGTTTCCTGGACGACAAATTTTAGATGAATGGCAAATTGTGTTATTGAAATTTGAAGCATTTAATGAAAATTCGCTACCAAAACGCACTTACTTCGTTTCGATTTGTTTCTTACTACCATTTATTTTCTTCCCTTAGGGCTCGTCCGCGACTTTGTCGCGCCGATAGCACTGCAGCCTTTGGCTTATTCTGCATGCCCTTTGTCTTTTCTACTCCACCCATTCCAAAATCACTGTGCCTTGAACTAGTCTGCACAGCAATTGGTAGGGTGAAGTTTTATATTGCTCTGTCTCCGGTCTAGACTGTCCGTAGATCAGTCGTCTTTTGCGGTCCAGAGCTTTACACTCGCACAAGATGTACTGGGCTGATTCCTCCCCCTCGCCGCAGAGTCTGCATTCCAGGTCCCCTCGAACCGCCTCATTTTATTCAGATGTTTCTTGACGGCCATGTGTCCCCTCAAGAGTCCTGTTATGTTCCTGAGCTGACCTCTGCTAAGATTTATCAGCAGATTCCACAGCTCTCTTTGGACTGGGTTGTCCAATTAATAACTTCCCGTGTTTGAGCCGTGGACAGTCTTCCCAGTATGCCTTGTGCTGTTCCCTGACCCAGGACTTGATGATTCCCCAGGCCGTGCGTTTCGATACGCCCAAGACTGGTTCTGGACCCATAAATCGTTCTGCTGACCCTCTCTTCGCGAGACTGTCAGCTTCTTCATTGCCTTTGATCCCCGAGTAACCCAGATGAGGGTGACCTTATTCTGCCTATCCAGGTCTCTCGTCTCGTCTCGGTATTCACTTACCAGTCTGGAATTTACCCGTGGGCTACTTAGGGTGTTAAGCGCTGCCTGTCTGTCTATGGCTATGAGGATCCACTTGTTGTACCCCTTCCTTTTGTTCTCTCTCACGCAGTGCAAGATGGCGTACATTTCGGCCTGAAAGACCGTTGCATTAGCTCCGAGTGAAATACTGTGACTTACCCTCGGTCCTACCGAATAAACGCCTGCCCCCGTCCCACGCCTCTCGCCGGATCCATCCGTGAACCAGACGAGCGCGTCCCGTGGCATGCCCGGCTTCTTCCCTCGCCATGCTTTGCGGTCGGGGATTGCCACTGAAAACTTGTTATCCCTGCAGATTCGCGGGCTCGCGAAGTCTGACCTCATTTCAGGCATGGGCTCCTTCACGATCTCCTGAATTTTGCAATGGCCCCTGCAGCCTGGGTTGGTCTTCAGTCTATCATTGCAGACTAGTCTGTATAGTCCTTACTACCATGCATTAAATTTCGATAAAAATGCAAAAATGTAATAATATAAAGGATCTGCGAAAAAAGTTGTATCGCCGACGATTATTTTTTTTTATATTTCAACAACACACCACAAGGGCTTACAGCCTAAATACTATCGTACCATGGGTGTCGACAAGGAAGAAAGAGGCAACTTGTTAATTCTGGACTTGAAAGTTTGGAGGTTCGGAGGAAAAGCAAAAACATGTGCTGGCAAGGAATTCCAGAACTTGGAAGTCCTCGGGACAAAAGAGCGTTCATAACAAGATGTTCTATGTCTGGTGACCTGGACAGTAAACGAGTGCATTCGCTCTGTTCCTCTGGTAGATCTGTTCGGGGCAGCAGGTGGAGGAACCATAGAATAAAGCCTAGAGTCATTTATTGGGCAGTGGTCTGGTGGTGCCAAACTGCTACCTGGAAGCTGGCCAAACTTCAAGTGCCGGCAAGTATCACCGTCGCTATGAAGACGACACCATCAGCAGCCCTAGAGGTCTCGCTGATGTTGCCACCTATTCCCATCTGTATCCGAATGAAGGCTATGGCGTCGCATAATAGAATGCGAGACTCTGGAAACTAGATTTGCGAGGGAGCAATAACAGGACATGTAAAAGGAAATTCCAATTTCCACCATCAAGGTACGAAATGCAGAGGATTATATTAGGCTGGCCAGGACATACACCCTCAGAATCCCCAGCAAGGATTAGTGTAGGTAAAATAAGATTGCTTTCCAGCTTGCTAGCTTAGTCTGTTTTACCGGCGGATCACGGCTTTAGGAGCAACACTTCTCCGGGGCGGGAATATACATCGATAGCCTAGGAGTGCGCGAAAGTTATGCTCTAGGCGCATATACCACGGCATTCGAAACGAAGGTGTACGCTATTCTGTCTGTAGCTAAACGACAGGGTGTGAGGATAAGCCCTGAGAAATGTGTATACATTTGCTCAGATAGTCAGGCGACCCTACGAGCAGTCTGCGCGTCCAGAATTAGATCAACGCTGGTTCAGAAGTGCGCTGACGTTCTTACGGGATTGTCCATGACAAAGGAGGTACAACCTATGTGGGTTCCAGGACACTGTACCGTGGCGAGGAATGAAGTGGCGAATGATCTCGCAAGGCTTGGTTCTTGGCGGCCGTTCTGTGGCCTGGAGCCTGCAATAGGTATACTTAAGAAGGTGGTATTCGATGCCCTAGATAAATGAACTGAGGATGGCATGGAGAAACACTGGTGGTCGGTCAGTGACTGTAGGCAGGCGAGGGAAATCGTGGAGAGGCTGGACAGAAACAAGACTGTCTGGCTTCTTGGTAGGAGTCACTCTGCGCTTCGCCGCAATATTGGGGTGCTAACAGGCTACCGTACTCTCAGAAGACGCCTTACATTGGTAGGTGTTAGAAGGAATCCATTTACCAGGAATGCGGCGAGACTGAAGAAACGTCTTACCACTACCTGCGTGAATGCGAGGCTTTTGGGAGACTTCGAACAGAATTGTTTGGTTCGAGGACTCTGCAGAGGAGACAGGTAAGTTCCGTCCAATGGAAGACGGTCATGGCCTTTTTTCGAGGTCGAGGAGGTTTGGTGACGAAACCGAGGAGGGACAAGGCATGAGTTGCCGGGGTTGACAAAAAGAACCAGTTGTGGCCTACTATTGCTACTACTAATATCGACAAAAGAGGCACAGATCTCGAACCTTTCTCCTGTGATCGAGAGAAGAGATATTGAATGTGATAGATGAATCTCCTACAAGACGAGCAGCTCGTTTCTGCTTACTCTGTGGATAAGGGTAGATCGGATTATTGTAGTACGATTATGGAACCTTAATCTGCCTAATCCCCACATCTCACTGGAAATCATCTCTAAAGTCTCGATATGTTCAACTCTACACCTGAGGAAGATCTGGGTTAAACAATCATTATAGATGATTTCCAGTGGGATTTAGAGAGTAGGCAGTAATCGAACAACAGCCTAACCTACCCCTACTCACAGCTCTAAGGAGCAGGCAGACTGCGATCATAGAGTTAATTTTCGTTCACATTTGCTTAACCTCTTAAACATGGCTCCAAGACAGGATCCAAATCATGGAGTTTTAACAAATTCTAAAGGGGTTTTACCCGAGAACCAAGTGTTTCTCACACATACGACCGCGGCGACATTTCCGAATATATATTAGTGAATTTTCTTAGAAAAAATTCACTAAGTTCGTTAGCCAGAAAAATCGGACTAGGTTTTCCGGGAAAATTTTGAGTTTTCATTCTAAAAAAATTCTTATCTCAAAAAGTAATAAGCCGATTTTAATAAAATTTGGCATGTACCTTTCTTTTGTAAATGGCTTTGACAAGTTTGTTAGTCAAGAAAATCAGACGAGGTTTTCCGGGAAAATTTTGAGTTTTCATTCGAAAAAAATTCTTATCTCAAAAAGTAATCAGCCGATTTTAATAAAATTTGGCATGTACCTTTCTTTTGTAAATAGATTTGACAAGTTTGTTAGTCAAGAAAATCGGACGAGGTTTTCCGGGAAAATTTTGAGTTTTCATTCGAAAACATTTTTTATCTCAAATAATAATAGGCCGATTTTGATAAAATTTGGCATGTACCTTCCTCTTGTAAATGACTTTGACAAGTTCGTTAATCAAAAAAATCGGACGAGGTTTTCCGGGAAAATTTTGAGTTTTAATTTGAAAAAAATTTGTATCTCAAAAAATAAGAAATCTATGATAACCAAATTTGGTAGGTAGGCTTACGATATAAAAAGTAAACTATACACCAAAATTTAGATTTCTATGTTACAAGTAAAAAAAGTTATAATAAAATATTTTGTGCCAGATCATTTCTATGAAAATTCACTACCATAACGCACTTGCTGCGTCCAGGCTTTTATATATATTATTTTAATTCTCTACCATAACACACTTGTGCCCGGGCTTTTATTTATTTGCAATTTTCTCGTATCATGCTATGTCGGTCATAATGAATCTCCTGCTTTTGACTAAAAAATAGTGTTTGTTATTCTGTAAAATGCAGCTACTGTCGAAACTCGTTTGGTTGAATTTTTTTATTTATTGACTGTTTTGCATGCTTTACCATATTAATATTTAATTAACTACGTGTTATAAAATCAGCATACAGTTGATATTTTGTAATTCCGATGAGTGAGGTGCCAAGCCTCCTAATATAATCATTAAAATTCTAATGACGTGAAACAACAATGGTTGTTATTGACATTGGACAAGGACGTTTAGAAATGCTCTGATTTGAATTAATGTTTAAATCAATGTTTGTAAATATTCTGTTTTACGCTCTTAGCATCTATATTTATATCTTCTTACTTGCTACACATGACTTAAATTGTATCAGGGGCGAATTTACGAGTAGGAAAGGGACTGGGAGACATACCCTCCCTCAAATAGCAGGTTAAAAAAAATTAAGAGTTTTCTTGAAGCTTTTCCAAAAATGTTATATTATATAATTATTCTATTTTCTTTGAAGTTTAAGACATAGTCTAAAAACTTCAAGCACAGACACAATTAATATTTAGTTCAACTAAATATTTAGAAACTATTTCCCCCTCCAAAAATGTTGTCTAGATCAGCCATCTGTTATCAAATAAAAAGGATTGAAACAACATAGAACTAATATGTATCATTGTTCGAGTTGCAAGATGCTAACAGTACCTGTTTCTAATCGTTGTTTACTTTTAAAAAATGTTTCAACAAAACCAGAATTGATTATACCTAAGTATTTATAAATTATATAAAACTATCTAGAATGAGATCAACAATCAGGTTTTTAGCTTATCATAAAGAATTCCTTGACATTTATATTTAATACGAGAATCATAATTATTTTTACCTTCACTGACTGTAAAAAATGTTTGTTTTTAAAATTAATGTATGTTCGTGACGATGTATATCTCTAATATGTTTTTTAGATTATTTTCGTTTAAAACAATCTCTGTTAGAGAGATCACGACTTTCCAATATTTGTAAGGAATGTATTTTCTCACCCTGCTCATAAGGCTATTTTATTATGAAAATTCTCTGTAGGTAATAAATAGACACGTTCTTGGATGAATGCGTTTCACTATTCGGAGTATTTCCATTAAATCTAAAGTGTAGGCATCTAGCCATCGTCGCTTGTTTAAAATCTTAGCTGGACGTAAGGGGAGGTTTAAGTGCGAGATATCTCATCTCAAGTCAACGTTAGGGGAGATTGCTTATCGGGCATATGGTTCATCTAAAGAAGGCAGTAACCATTGTATCGTTAAGTTTTAAATTGAGAAGTAATTATCATATTCAAATAAAGGAGCTTTAGGAAATAATTTGAGAAATAGCTAAGCTAGATTACATTTATTATTTATACGAGGGTAAGTTATAAATTGAAAAGTAATTATCGTATTCGAATAAAGGGGCTTAATTTATTTATTTGCAGTAGTAAATTTTGTGTGGTGTTTATTGTTTTCTGTAAATTTACAGTGCACGTTATATAACTTCATAAAAGGTGAGTTATTGCTCATTGAACATGGCTGGTTCGTTTATTGTACCTGCTCTTATTTGTTTAAGTTATACATTGAGAAATAATTTCAATAAGTATTTGATTGAGAATGGTTTCAGGAAAAATCATGTAATAACTAATTTATATGAAAAGAAATTGTAGCTAGAGTTCAAAGTCAGTTTATTATTTATACGAGGCTAAGTTATAAATTTAGAAGTAATTATCATAATCAAATAAAGGAGCTTTATGTGAATAATTTGTGAAAAATAGCTAAGTTAAAATCAAATTATTATTTATACGAGGTTAAGTTTTAAATTGAGAAGTAATTATCATATTCAAATAAAGGAGCTTTAGGAAATAATTTGAGAAATAGCTAAGCTAGATAACATTTATTATTTATACGAGGGTAAGTTATAAATTGAAAAGTAATTATCGTATTCGAATAAAGGGGCTTTATGAAATAATTTAGGTATTAGCCAAGTTTACATGAGGGCTGTTACTTATACGAGGTTAAGTCAATATTCATAAATTAAGTAAGAGTTGAATTATGTCAGTTTGTTTATAGTAAATAAAGTAGAGTCTGTTTGAAAGTAAATTGATGATAGTTTGGAAGGTGTGAGGGACACCTTCGCTGTTTGCTCACCCAGTAGGGCGTCATACTGGTAGAGGCGTTTGGGTTTAGACCCAGGTTACGTAACCACAACACGGTGGCTTTTAGTGGCATCGTCAGACTAAGGTAGGGTTACGAGGTAACCATTGCACCTATCCCTGTTCGATGCGTGGATACTAGAGAGGGCACATTGTTGGGTTCGCCCTTTGTGTTCATTGCACTGCTCAGTATTCATGTTGCCGGGAGCGTTGTTGTATTTGTCGATCTGGTAGCTTGTCCGAGACACTGTGGCCAGTTCACCCGTTGGTCTCATTGCACGGTCAGTCCCAGTGGGGGAGTTGGGGTACCTGGAGAAGGGCACAGTGTTGAGCTAGTCCATTGTGTCCATTGCACGTCTCGGTATTCAACTCTGTCAATACGAGCACTCTAGGTGAGGTATTGAACTGTGCCTCATTGCACACCTGGAAGCCGGCACGGACCTAGTGTTCGGGTACAGCGCCCAACAAAACACACAGGCTAAACTATTGTTTTAGAAACTATTATTTGAATAACTAATGTTTGAATAATTGTTGTTTGAGTAATTATTATTTGAGTAACTATCGTGTGAGTAACTATTTGAGTAATTATTGTCTGAGTAATTACTGTTTGAGAAACTAGTGGTTGAGCATTTAGAGACATTGTTGAGAAGCAGTTCTGAGGCACTGATGTGCGCTGTTGAGAGAGTATAATGTGGCTCAGTGGAGCCCTGAGTATAAACTGCTAGTAATGTTGGAGTTGCTCAGTGGAGCGTTATGTCGAAACTGCTCTTAATGTTAGTTTGCTCAGTGGAGCTTTAAGTATAAATAGTTATTGATGTCGAGTCGCTCAGTAGAGCGTGTAATTGGTAACTGTTTGATGAGCTGATAATTGAATGCCCCTCGTATATATGTTAGGTTGTACTTTAGATGAACAATGGTGTGTTCAGGTATATTTTTAATTACAGGTTAGTGATGTTGTTACGGGACACATTTGGCACCCGCTCGCCCGACTCATTACGCCCATACATTAAGGCTTCGCCATCATTCTGACCAGTAATAAACCTTTTGCCTTTTGCATGATTACTCTTAAGTAGATAACACAACTGCTAAGTAATATATCGACTGGTGATTGATTGTTGAGCTATGTAATTATATTATGTGACCGTTAGTCGATTGTTATTATTATAATAGGTTACTTATATTGTTTACTAAGAGGGTTGTAACCTTGTGTCATCGAAGGGTTGCGTTCGATATTATTCTATATATCTATTAAAAAAAAGTGACCCTTACATATTTTAGCTGCACTTCTACATCTCTCTATTGTATTCACTGTTTAAATGCTGCTAAAGTTAATAAAAGCATTGCTACTGACCATGCTGCCTGGGAGCATGAGTGTACAATGTACAGGCAGAAACTACAATCTGTTCAGGATGGATATACTTGGTATTTAATAGCAATCAACTTGTGCACTTTCTTCTCCTTTTATCAGTGATGAACTTTCCTCTCTTGCCGGTTCAACAAAGAAGCAATTTAACATATTTTATCAAAACCTCAGGGACCTCAGGACACGAACTAATGATGTTTACTCTTTTGTTTGCTCGCAGACACACCCTCTTGACTGTTTTGCCTTTTTGTTCTGTTTTTGGATACGGGAGGAAGAAATGCATCATGTAGACCTCATTCTCGACACCGTAGTGCGTGGGATTTTGAGGTACTGCGAGACTCTTACCCACTAAACTTCACTCACTGGAGTACCGGACCTTAGGTCCATAGTTTCGTCGGAAAGGTTTCACACAATGACGTTTGGGTTTGAATGTTTCCATTGTGTTTTTGCCGTGGGCGCTTTAGCTGGTAAGAATAAGCTTTGGACGCTTATGCCTATGTGGAAGTTGCTCATCGTTGTCGGTGCAACTACGGAGGAGAGCATTTGGGTGAGAAACCGCTTTTGCGAACTGAGTTATGGGTAGTTGAGTTATGAACTCAAGTACCGAAGGCATATCCATATCAGAGTGAATCTGACTGTTTCTGACAAACCATGGCGCTCCGGTAACCATTCTCAGAATTTTATTCTGAGTGATTTTAAGGGTCTTGATGTGTGTTGCAGCCGCGAAGGCCCATGCAGGGGATGCATAGGTCAAGGCTGGCCAGATTATGACTTTGTACTTAAGCAGTTTATTGTTCATAGACAATTTGTAATTTCTATTAAGAAGTGGGAACAGATTCGAGATGCTCATCAAGGCTTTTCGTCGGGCATGTTGGACATTGGGGCGCCATGTTAAGCGTTTGTCGAGGAAAACCCCGAGGTATTTGGCGGAGTCTTCCCAGAGAATTAGACGGTTGTCTAATGATACGTGTTCGTGAGGTGTGTGTCTCCTCTTGGAAAATAGGGCTGCTGAACTTTTATCGGGGCTTATGGCTAGACAAGATTTCCTATACCAGCCTTGCAGCTCGTCTACGGTGGTCTGTAGTCGTTCGGTTATTATCCTCGGCTAAGTGGAGCGTCCGAGGATGGTAGTTTCGTCTGCGTACAGTGGGTATGTCACATTTAGGGGCTGTATTGGAATGTCTGCGACAAATATATTGTACAGCAGAGGGGAGATAGCTGACCCTGCGCGAAACCAGCCCTGACTGAGTACGTTCTAGATCTGGTTCCCAGATGTTTGACCTGGAACTTCCTCTGTTGCAGGTATGACCTGATTAGCAGAATCAAAGGGAGGGAATAAGTGAATGATATAAGTGTATTTAGGAGGACCGCATGCCAAACCCTATCGAAGGCTTGAGCAATGTCGAGAAATATTGCAACAGTTGACTTGTTTTTATTAAATCTTTCGTTAATGTTTCCTCTACACAAAGGACTTGGTATGTGGTGGAGTGCTGGTGTCTGAAACCGAATTGCTCATCTGGGAGGATATGATTCTCAGAGGTGAATGAAGCTAGCCTTTTCTGAATCAGTTTTTCGGCGATTTTGCCGGTGACTGGTAGTAGGCTAATGGGCCTGTAGTTCTGAGGGAACAGCGGATCTTTGCTAGGTTTTGGGATGTTGATAATGTCTGCAAGTTTCCACATGGAAGAAAAATGTTGAAATCGCAGCATGGCATTCATAACCGTAACTAGGAATACCACGGCTTTGCGGGGTAGGTTTTTCAGGGCATCGTTGGAGATTCCATCGTATCCCGGAGCTTTCATATTTTTTAATAACTTGATTATTTGGGAGACTTCTTCGAAAGTTGCGGGCTCGATAGTTGTGTCTGTGGTGGCGCGGAGCGCACGCCTGACATAGCGGTGCGTTCCTGCGACGTGCGACAGATCAACGTTATAATTCTGGCTGAATTGCAACTCCAGATGATCTGCGAATGCACTTACTTTCTCCGCATCCGTGTATACAACACCGTTACGGCCGAGAAGTGGGGATATGGGAAGGTTTTGGGAGCGAAGGGCTTTTGCCATTTGCCAGATGGAATTGCCTGGGCGGACAGGGTTTGCAGGCGTTCTTCCCAACGGTTGTTGCGGAGTTCTTGTAGGGCGGATCGTACTGATACTGGATGGAAATGGCGACAGATTGCTTAGGACGGGGTACGTCCTTGATACATGTTCGATAGAGCATTGTATTTTGGATTGTAGATTATCCACTGCACCCTCGAGTTCGGGGATGCTGCGAACAACCGGAATATTGTCAAGGGTGTTTTTAAGATGATCTGTGAAAACCGGTCACAGTAGCTTTTACCTTGGGAGGTCGGGTTTGTCATTATCATGTCCGAGCTGCAAAATGACTGGGTTATTGTCCGACGAGAGGTCGTTTAGGATTGTTATTTCGTGGAAAAGGGTGGTGTTCGACATGATTACTATGTCAAGCACGTCAGGGCGGCCCACACTTCGGAAGTGTGGGTCTTTAAGGATCGTCCACCATGCAATTTGCATGGTTGTCGACATAGGATTGGAGGATTTTCCCATTTGTATTGGCATTTAGAGAATGCCAATTGGGGTGATTGGAACTTCAATCGCCAGCAATTATTATGGGTTGGTTGGTATCGAATAAGAGGTCTAAGTCAGCGTCTAGAATTCTCTTTCGTGGAGGATTATAGGCAGAAATGAGCTTTATTGGGCCTGTAGAGGAAGTGTTGACTACGATTTGTGTAGCCTCGATGTTTTGCAGGGCTGGCGTACTGAGAGAGTGGTGGTCAATATTTGTTTTGACATACAGTGCCGTGCCGCCACCTCTGGAAGTGGTGTGGGCATTGCGGTATAATGTATATTTGGGGAGTTTCGGATTGGTTGGAAGACGCATATTGGTTCCCTGTCTTGACCTACATCTTAAAAAATTATTTCTACAATCACAGAATGGCCCATAATTCGTTGGTGATACAAGGTTTCTTTTTTTTTTTATTTAATCCAACACGCCTTATATTATTTCATTTTTGCATTTTACAGTGAAATATAAGCGCATGTGTATAAGACAAGAAACTCTGGACGCAGGAAGTGCATTACGGTAGCGAATTTTCATTAAATACTGCAAATTTGAATATCTCAATTTGCTATTAACCTACAAGGTTCGTTGGCCGGGAAACCAGTTTTTTCGGAAACATTTTAAGTTTGTTTTCGGAAAAAATGTTCTACATTTTCAAACAATAAATTTATTTTGATGAAATATGGTACATTGTTTCGCTTATATAGGTTATACTGGTAAGAAAATTTGATGTCTGCTTTATTTTTAAAAAACACGTATTTGCTATTAAAAATATTTTTATGAAGAGTCACTACCATAACACACTTGCTGTGTTCACACTTTTTTTAGAAACCAATGTGTCTATGTTTTCAGAAAGTTATTGGATTTCAGAATATGTCCAACAAATCTTGCCTTGTTCCTTTCAATTGCTTTTAGCAAGCATTTTTCTTCTACCACCTATTCTAGCGCAGGTTTGGTCTTGTTTCTATCCGTCTAGCTTGTCCTTGCTATTTTTCTGTGTGCTCACATATTTTAAGGTATTTGTAACATTTTTTAAGTAAATAAATATTTTAAGTAAAAAAAATATCTGCTACTGTAAAAGTGAAAAAGAAGATTCTTAAGGTCGAATGGTAAATGGCCGATAATAACATGTAATTTGTTTACGAGTGAATAGATATTTCCGCATTAGTAGTCAACCGTGAGAATCCACTAAATAAATTATGCGCTGACTTCTACTAATTACCGTAAAAACAGAAGCATTTAATAACAATGCTATAGATTTAGTGTGACATTTGCCCACATTATCAGCAACGAATTTTATTTAGAGTTATTTTTTTTTAAACTCTATCTAAAAGGCGGTAGTAAAAAATGGATTCTAGTTCAAACTTCACTTAAAACGTAGACTCATTTGAGGTATTTGGAGGAGAAAGAGCTTGTTTTCTATTCCCACTGAGTTGCAGGATGCACCTTCGCTAATTAACTGGCTTCGTTAACTGGCGTTGAAGATATATATATATATATATATATATATATATATATATATATATATATATATATATATATATATATATATATATATATATATATATATGTAATTTATTTAATACAAATACTCAACAGGAATGGTCCCAAATAAAGAATATGAATACAATATAACATACATAACATACACTAGAAGAATTAACAAAAAAGTACTACTAATTGGATTCTAGTTTTGTCAGGTGGTAGTGGACTTTTCCTTTACGTGATAGTAAAGGATTTTTTTCACGCTCGAGGAGGTACCACCCCTTACATCAAGGGGCCGGTGAAGTCCCAATTGACGTTTCCGGTTTTGGTGTACGAGTCCGTTTCCCTTATAAGCAAAAATTATGATGGCTCCTCCTTGTACAAAAGATTCCGGAGGTAAAATACCCCTCCATTCGCATCTCCAAGGTCACGCAGTCATCACACCCACGTATCGTTTGGCACTACAACTCCGCGAATTGGGACGAAATGCGGGATTAATTTTCCTCATTTCCATGGACGTCTGTCTGCTTCTCGCATTCGGGCCCCTCTAATATTTCACAAAGCGTCCCCGAAATTATCCAAGCTGGCATGGAGTTATTTATTCCACGTACACAGAAAACCTCTCCAGCCACTCAAAAGCCCTGGTTCTCTAAATCCTGTGACAAGGCCAGACTTGAAAAGGTCAAAGCCCACAAAACGCTTTTACACAATCTCAGGCAAGAAAACCGTCAAGTATTTAGCGACGCAAGAAACCGCTATGTCCGCATTCTTTCTGAGGCAAAAAACTCGTTTAATAACCACATCAAAAACAAAGTCCTCTCAAGCTCCAACGGCAGCAAACCCTTCTGGACTCTTACTAAATCTATTGGGAATAAGTTCTGCAAGAGCACGTTCCCACCTCTTGTTTCAGGGGATGAAATTGTTTCTACCGCCCTGGACAAGGCTAAACTTTTTGCCTCGTTGTTCGCCGGCAATTCTACTCTCAACCCACATACAAACGTTCAACCACCAACAGTCCCCAATGTCGCACATAAAATGACGGATATCATTTTCAAAACTAAAAAGGAACGAAAGATGCTCTCTTCTCTTAATACGAGGAAAGCCTCTGGCCTTGACGAGATCCCAGCAACTGTTCTCAATAAATGCGCACCAGAACTTCCTCCTGTCCTGACTCGTCTGTTTCAGACATCTTACAATAGAAGCATATTCCCTAGTAAAACTTCTCGAGTACAACCCGTCCCCAAGAAGGGGTCCAAAGCGCTTCCTAGCAACTACAGGCCTATTTCTCTCCTTTCAATCGTCTCTAAAATGATGGAAAAGTATATAAACACCGAACTACTAAAATTTTCTGAAAAACACAGTCTAATCCATGACAGGCAGTAAGGATTCCGTCAGCGCAGATCAACTGCCGACCTCCTTTCCTTCGTCACTCATTCTTGGAACAAGTCTATGAAACTACACGGTTAATCCCAGATTGTCGCTCTAGACATATCCAAAGCAATGGACCATGTCTGGCATACAGCGCTGCTTAATAAACTTCCGGCCTATGACGTGCCACCAAAACTCTGTACCTGGACAGCTAGTTTCCTCTCCAACCGGAGCAATTCTGTTTTCATGGATGGCCATTCCTTTAAACTGTATCCAATTAACGCAGGGGTTCCTCAAGGCCAAGCTTTAGCCCCTGCTTTGCCTCTTCTCCACGTCAATGGCCTCCTCTCTAGCACATCCAACCCAGTTCACAGTTACGCGGACGACAGCACCCTCCACTCAAATATACAATATTCTAAGCCTGTCTCTTTAGCCCAATTAGACGAGGATCGCAGACTCATGGAGGGTTCTGTCTCTGTGGATCTCCAAAAAATATTAGACTGGAAAAGGATAAATCTTGTTAAATTCAACTCCACCAAATCTCAGTCTTGCTTTTTATCTCATAAGAGATATACCAGCCCTAAACCCATTACAATGAACAGCCAAGTTATTCAAAGTAATGAGTCGTTTTCACTTGTTGGCATTTCTGTGGATCTAAATCTCAATTGGCGCCAAAATGTCACATAAATTGCAGAAGCGGCTGCTAAGAAATTAGGTTTCCTCTTCCGGGCTCGCAAATACTTTTCACCAGCTAATCTCTATACCTTATATACTTCACAAATAAGGCCAAACCTCGAATACTGCTCCCACATCTGAGGTGCCGTTGCTGCTTCTACACTCGCTGTCCTGGACTCCATTCAGAATAGAGCTATACGTCTCATCGGTGAACCTACCCTCACCCAAAGGGTGCCATCGCTTGCCCACCGACGAGCCGTTGGTAACCTCTCTCGCTCTCTCTCTTTTTTTATAGATATCTGCACGGGCACTGCTCAGAGAAGCTTTCTTCCATAGTTCCTCCACCTGCTGCCTCCAACAGATTTACCATGGGAACAGAGCGAATGCACCCTTTTACTGTCCAGGCATAGGACATCCTGTTATGCCCGCCCTTTTTTCCCGAGGACTTCCAGTTTGTGTAATTCCTTGCCCGCACATGTTTTTTCTTCTTCTCCGAACCTCCAAACCTTTAAGTGCAGAATTAACAAGCTGCCTCTTTCCTCCTTGTCGACACCCATGGTATGATAGTATTTAGGCTGTAAGCCCTCGTGGTCTGTTGTTGAAATAAAAAATATATATTACCAAGCAGCGATGCAACGTGTCTCAGCTCGGACTCACCACAACACAATATCTCTATTGACTGATGCACGCTGTTATAAATGGAGCTCGATCTGTAAATCGGTGAGTTCAGCTTAGCATTGGTCGTGTCTTCTAGTGCTGACTCTAGAGGTGTGAAAATAGCAGAGTTCAGGACAGACAATCCTACTGTGCACTAAATTATATATCAGAGAGAGAGAGAGAGAGAGAGAGCAGGATAAATACACCTAGCCTGCAGAGATTCCAATGGGAACCTCGACAGTAAATCGGCCTGTGGTGTACCAGTAGCGGGATACACCCGATCCGCTCTGTATGCAAGGGACTTTACAAATCTTCTTTGGACACCTTCAAGAGCACATATATGGACGTCTTACAGAGGGAACCACAACACACAGGCATATTCCAGATGCGGCTGTACATAGGCGCCGAACAGGGGCGTCAAAGTGTCCGCATTATGAAAGGTACCGGAATTTCGAATAAGAAATCCAAGTGTCTTCGATGCCCTAGCAATAGCATGTGCATAGTTTTCCACGAACGAGAGTTTCGAGTCGAAGACAACACCCAAGTCTTTAAAGGTTGCAGATCTTAGAAGAGCCTGCCCGTCTATGGAGTGTGGGAACTCGATTACACAGCGGTTGAGCGCATAAGACTTTGCCACACATTTTTTAATATTCAGTGGGAGGTTGTTAATGGAGGGTTCAACACTGGTGGTTGTACCCTACGCAAACATGCTTCAAGCACCGAACAACCGCAGAGACCAGCAATGGATGAGAAGGTTTTTACATCATTCGCATACAGAAGATGGAGTAAGTAGATGACATCTGAAAGTTCATTGAGAACAGATTGAAAAACAAGGGTCCCAGAACAGCTCCCTGAGGAACACCCAATTCAGCCAAGACCCCCACGGACTGACACCCACGATAGTGGACAACACTAACTCGATCACGAAGATAGGATCCCATAAACTTAAGCAAGTTTGGTGAGAAACCCATGTTATCCAGTTTCCTCAAAAGAATATCGTGATTCAGCCTACCAAAGGCCCTGGAGAGGTCCAGGTAAATAACATCCGTCTGGGACTCGTTGTCCATGGCAGCAGATATATATTCAGTTATGCTGATTAAGTTAATGGTTGTGAAGAGGCCCATCACGAATCCATGGATATTCATAGGACTTAAAGTTTAAATATAACTGTGTGTCATCAACATAACATTGAATGGAGCAGTGTTGAATAACACGTAAGAGGTCAGAGATATACATAATAAATAAAAGAGGGCCCAGTATTGATCCTTGAGGTACATGTAAAGGAAGAAGCTGAGGCGACGCCATAATATTTTCAATAACAACTCTGGAACATCTACCATTCATATAGGATCTTATGAAACGTATAGACGATATTAAAACCCGTAATATCTAAGCTTAGATCATATATCTGCCTGGCTCTAAATTATGTATTATGTAACACAAGATCATGTATATTTTCAACATTTTTTTAATATTTGGAGGGCGCCGGCATGTTCATCTTTCCAAGAAGTTCTACTACATTTGAATTTTGGAATCTGACGTTTGAGTACATCATAATTTACATAAGTTTCCCCCAATGTTTCCCCCAAATATTTGTGAGTTTGAGCTGCACTCATACATTTTTTTGGAGACGCTTAAACGGCATATCTGTCCCTCTTTATTTTAAACTCGTACAGATTCCTGACTATACGACTTGGTATTCTCATGCTTTGAGAAAACATGAAAACTATAGAGTAGGTACCTAAAATTAGGCAGGGGTTGAAGCATTAGGATCCGCCCCTGTATATTTTTAAGATAATTAGGTCTGATTCATTCGACTCTTTTTAAGTGTCTATCTCTCAAAGTAAAGGCTTGGGCTTAGGAACTTATTATTTAAATTCTTAAGAGAGATAGCGAATTGTAGGAGGTATACATGTGATTGGTAATTAAGTATTGTTATCAATCACCAAAAATGCTAGATAACTATTATCAGATGAGAATGTAACATGGTTTTTTATCTATTTACAATAGTTTGTTGTGGGAAAGAGTTTATACAACGAAAAAGTAGGTTTAGTACTATATTTTTCATTTACAGGTACCTATAGTGGTATAGTGTGTTTTCTTATGAACTGAAATTTCGCCTGTAAGTAGATAGTTGCTAAATGTGTATTTACAATGACTAGTACTTTTTTAGTTTTCTGATGAGGTGTTTTTTCATCAGAAACGTGCACAATTTTATGTTAAAAAATATCTATATTTTAACAATAGTTGCTTTTAACCCCTGCCGTGCTGTGATATGTTTGATACGTGACTATATATGTGTGTTTTCTCCTACCTCATCACAGGTATATACGATTTTAAGCGGACTATGGGCATTTATAAGCTCATAATTGCGAAAGCCCTTTTTAGTCTAAATCGGTTTATTGCTTCTCAGAATCTTCCACAACCTTCCTTTTTTTTTTTTGTTCCCACAGGGCTCGTCCGCGGCCTTGCCGCCCCAATAGCACCGCAACCCTTGGTTGATTGTGCATACCCTTAGTCTTACTCCACCCATTCCAAGATCACTGTGCCTTGAACTAGTCTGCACAGCGATTGGTAGGGTGAAGTTTTATATTGCTCTGTCTCCGGTCTAGACTGACCGTAGATCAGTTGTCTTTTCCGGTCCAGGGCCATACACTCACACAAGATGTGCTGGGCTGATTCCTCCCCCTCGACGCAGAGTCTGCATGCGAGATCCCCTTCGAACCGCCCCATTTTATGCAGGTGTTTCTTGACGGCCATGTGTCCCGTCAAGAGACCTGTTGTGTTTCTGAGCTGTCCTCTGCTAAGGTTTAGCAGCTCCACAGCTCTCTTTGAACTGGGTCCGTCAATTATTGACTTCCCATGTCTGAGCCCTGGACAGTCCGCCCAGTACACCTTGTGTTGGTTTCTGACCCAGGACTTAATGGCTCCCCTGGCAGTGCTCTTTGACACGCCCAGAGCCGGTTCTGGTCCCATAAATGGTTCTGCTGACCCTCTCTTCGCAAGACTGTCAGCTTCTTCATTGCCTTTAACCCCCGAGTGACCCGGCACCCAGATGAGGGTCACCTCATTCTGCCCAGCCAGGTCGCTCGTCTCGTCTCGGCACTCACTCACCAGCCAGGAATTTACCCGTGGGCTACTTAGTGCCTTAAGGGCTGCCTGGCTGTCTGTGGCTATGAGGATCCGCTTGTTGGTGTAGCCCCTCCTCTTGTTCTCCCGCACACAGTGCAGGATGGCGTACATCTCGGCCTGAAACACCGTTGCATGGGCTCCGAGGAAAATACTATGACTTACCCTCGGTCCTTCCGAGTAAACACCTGCCCCCGTCCCACGCTCCCCGCCAGATCCGTCCGTGAACCAGACGAGCGCGTCCCGTGGCATGCCCGGCGTCTCCTCCCGCCATGCCTCGCGATCAGGGATTTCCACTGTAAAGTTGTTTTCCCTGCACATTCGCGGGCTCGCGAAGTCTGACCTCATTTCAAGCATGGGCTCCTTCACGATCTCCTGAATTTTGCAGTGGCCCCTGAAGCCTGGGTTGATCTTCAGTCTACCATTGCAGGCTAGTCTGTATAGTCCTAGCCTGGCCTCTCCCATAATAACTAAGTGTAGGGGGGGGGGGGGTAGATCCAGCAACACCTCCATTGCGGCTGTTGGGGTTGAAGACATGGCCCCTGTGATGCCTAGGCAAGCCATCCTTTGGATCTTGCCTAGTTTTTGTTTGGCACTGGATTGTGTCACCTTAGGCCACCAGACCAGTGCCGCATATGTTAACGATGGTCTGACCACCCTTGTGTACAGCCAGTGGGCCATACTAGGTCTTAGTCCCCACGTTTTTCCATATAGCCGCCTAGTGACGGCTAAGGTCATGACTGCCTTACGCAGTATTTTTCCAATGTGACCATTCCAGGTTAGCTTAGAGTCCAATACGACCCCAAGATATTTTACCTTCCTTGCTTTTTAGTGAATTTTCATTAAGAAAATTCACTAATAAAGAGGTATCGATGGTAAGACCTGGAAATTTTCTTCAAATGAGCGCGAATTAGGACCCCTGAAACGTATATCCAGTGTCCGTTTGAATATATATATATATATATATATATATATATATATATATATATATATATATATATATATATATATATATATATATGTATGTATCAAACCGATAACTCAAAAATACTGCACTTTGTGCCAAATTTGGGAATTACCCATATTTTATTAACGGCTTGGAATAGTTCGTTCATTAGATCTTAGTGTCCAAAATATTTTTTAAAACGCAATATCCTTTAAAATTTTTTTAAGTGATTGAAACGAAAATTTACAACTTAAAAGAACATACATAGATGTGGTTGCGTACCAATTTTCATGTCTTTTGATCAAAGAAAAATCGAGTTATTCGAAATTAATAATAAAATAATCCTCGACATCACTTCAAATTCTGTAATGCAATATATACAATGTTGGACAAAGACAGATAACGTTACATGTAATGCTATGCTATTTAAATAAATCGTAGGTAAAAATATAAACAATGGAAGTTACAATCATTGCAAGATGTCAATATGTAGCTGTTTCTTACCGGGATTGCCAGATCTTCAGAAATTTCATGTAGCTAAGGCTTCCATGTATAAACATCTCAAATTTTCACAACTTCGGATAATAAAGAAAACATTTTATAAAATTTGATTTTATCAGTTAGTTAAAAATACCATCATCCATAGCTGTATTAATACCTACAAATTTCGAATTACCCATTTCTTATAATTTCTACTTTATCCATGCACAAGCATATTATCAAAACCTAATGTTCGTTAAATCCATTTTTCTCGAAAACGGATCTAAATAACGAAATGAAACAAGAATAAATAATTAATTGAAAAATGATTGCTCTTTCAGGTTTTTATTCAAATTGCATCTTTCGTACCTTTTTAGTTTTGAAAATGATATCCGTCATTTTATGCGCGACATTGGGGACTGTTGGTGGTTGAACATTTGGAGGTGGGTTGATACTAGAATTGCCGGCGAACAACGAGGCAAAACGTTCAGCCTTGCCCAGGGCGGTAGAAACAATTTCATCCCCTGAAACAAGAGGTGGTAACGCGCTCTTGCAGAAATTATTCCCGATAGATTTAGCAAGAGTCCAGAAGGGTTCGCTGCCGTTGGAGCTTGAGAGGACTTTGCTTTGATGTGGTTATTAAAAGAGTTTTTTGCCTCAGAAAGAATGCGAACATAGCGGTTTTTTGCGTCGTTAAATGCTTGACGGTTTTATTGACTGGGATTGTGTAGAAGCGTTTCGTGAGCTTTGACCTTTTCAAGTCTGGCCTTGTCACAGGATTTGGAGAACCAGAGCTTTTGAATGGCTGAAGAGGTTTTCTGTTTACGTGGAATAAATAATTCCATGCCAGCTTGGATAATTTCGGTGACGTTTTGTGATAATTTCAGCACAGAACACCAGATGATTGATGAAATTAAAAGTTTTCTAACGAATCTGCCCTAAAACGTTATATTACTCGAGTTTTAACGAAAAAATGACAATTTTCACCAAATCACCCCCGTTCATCCCCTACCCCCTAAAGCGATTTTAACGAAAAACAATCCGAATCGTTCGTTTGTCGAGTGCTAACTGTGTGCTAAATTTGAAGACGATATCACAATTATCTCTAAAGTTGTGATGGCTACAAACAGACAGACCTACAGACCGACACTCAAAAAAATTTCGTTCCCAAATCATGTTTTGTATATGTTTTGATATTTTTTATGATATTTAAGCGAAAAAAAATTTTGAAATTTTTGTCGCCGATGCGATACTTACACGTTATGACGATGTGGGAGTAATTGTGGTTGATTTAAATTTACCTTACTTACAATAAATAGAACAGAATATTTAATATTCAAGCCTGTAATGTAGTTTACCTAAGAGTGATTTTTATGAAAACTTTTAGTCAAATTACACAAGAATTTTCCTGTATTTATTTGCTCAACGCACTATTGTGTGTTGCGTAAGTGTTAGTCTTTCTCCTCTATAATTAAATTTATTAAAATAGGTGACATTTACTTTCGTGTTCAACACTTAATTGTTACTGTCACATCGTGTTAGTGAATTTTCGTAGAAAAAATTCACTAATTGGGAGATCCCGACTTTTGAATTTTGAAAAAAAATTTGCATGTGAGCACGAACTGGGGTCCCTAAAACCCATATCCGAGGTCAGTTTCAATTTATATATATATATATATATATATATATATATATATATATATATATATATATATATATATATATATATATATATATATATATATATATATATATATCTGTGTGTGTGTGTGTCACACCGATAACTCAAAAAATAATGGGACGATTTTGATAAAATTTGGCGCGTACCTTCCCTTTGTAAGTGGCTTGGATAAGTTCGTTAGTCAGGAAAATCGGAGGAGGTTTTCCGGGAAAATTTTGAGTTTTTATTCGAAAAAAAATTTTATCTCAAAAAAATAATAAAGCTATGATAACCAAATTTGGTAGATAGGTTTACGATATAAAAAGTAAATTATCCATCAAAATTTAAATTTCTATGTTACAAGAAATTTTAAAGATAAACACTTTAAATTGACAAGTACTTTATTTACCTTTATAAATCATCTCAAGTGTAAAACGCCACTTTCGCACATTCAGTCTCTGTCAGAGAGTTAAATTATATCATTATCTAACTGGGCATTTTGTTAGCAGTTTTATTGTAACTTTTTATTGAAGTCAAAATGGTATAGTATGCTACTCCAAAAACATGTTAAAATATCACTTACATATCTCTACCAGAAAACGATAAGCACACTTGGAGAACCCGAATCACCACAACACATTTTAAAAAAACTGGACGATCATTTAACTAACCGAGTTAGCGTTATCAGAGGTTGAATAATTCAAAATCTCTTATATCCACAACTCTATTTATAATCTTCTGCGGGTAGTCGGTCCATAACGATTTAGGGAGGTTCAACGACACCAAAATTAACATATTTAGTTTGGCAGAAATATACGTATACTTTTATTATCTATCGGACGTGCTTTCGGCCGAAATTTATTTTGTAAAGTAATCTATCATGAGACGACTTATAGGCGGCCGAGCGAGATTCATACATTTTTTATTATTACTATATTTAGTAATATAGTTCAGGCGTTTTAAACAAAAACACTATTGTTTCTCCAAATGTCAAAATAAAACATTAAAAAAAAAGTACATTCATCAAGCTGGATTCGATCGCGTAACCCTCCCCGGGATATTATATTCAAAGTATACGTAACAGATATTAATTACAGAGTTAGTAGAATTACTATTGAAACACATCCCACGACTGTTTCGGTCCTATATGACGTCTTATGTTTACGTTTAGAGATAAAAGAAACTATTTTATAATCATCTTTACAGAGACTTGGCTTGATTTTGTTTAAATTTCACCTATATTGTGCAACAGCATAATATTTCTATGCTGCGATAAAACTGTATTTGAGGCCGTTCATAAAGTTACAAATATAGTGTCTTTTAATAATAGATTGAATCCCCCAGTTAAATAACAATCAATTGGCAAATTTTTAATTTCATGTCGTCTATCATTTTCATTAATTTCACAATGGTGTATTATGTAGAAGAAAGAGTTGAAGTAATTACTCTTTTTTCAAAAACGATGACTGTGCCAGCTGTACCGCAATTTTGTTTAATGAACGACATCCGAATAGACATGTTAACAGAAAATACATTATGGAGTTAGTTGCAAAGTTTCGACAAAGTGGTTCAGTAGCCAACAAAAAACGGGATCCTGAACGTGAATTTCCGGTTAGAAATGAGACTCCCGAGATTGAAGTTTTAGGACAAATTGCTGCAGACCCAACTTTGAGCACGAGAAAATTAGCCACTGTTTCAAACATCAAAAGAAGAACTATTCAGCGAATATTGAAGCATCATAAATTTCACCCGTTTAAAATTCATCTTGTACAACAAGTAAATGAAGATTATATTGATCGGCGGCTGGAGTTTTGTGAAGTTATGACTGCACAAATAGGTGATAACGGGAACTTTCTGTTCAATGTCTGTTTTTCAGACGAGTGTACGTTTTTATTAAACTCTACAGTCAATCGTCATAATTGTCGTTATTGGGCAGATAATAATCGAAGAAATTTTCACGAAGTCCACACTCAAACTCCACAGAAATTGAATATCTGGACTGGCATTTTTGGAGACCGTTTAATCGGACCAATTTTTCTTGATAGCAATTTGAGTGGCGAAACGTATTTGGACTTACTAGAAGATATCGTTTACCCTCTACTAATTGACCTTGTTGAAAATGATGATCGCTATCAAGAAAATCAATTAGTGTTTCAACAAGATGGAGCTCCTCCGCATTTTTTCACAACGTGTTAGGTAGTTTTTAAACAGAGAGTTTCCAGAGCAATGGATTGGGTGTAGAGGTGCTATTGAGTGGCCCCCTAGATCACCGGATTTAACTCCTTTAGACTTTTTTCTATGGGGCCATTTAAAGAGTAGAATTTTCGCAACAGAACCGGATTCTCTGGAAGAATTACGGCGATGCATTGTTGAAGAATGCCGTTTTGAACAAAATTTTTACTTTTGTATGGAAGCTGGTGGTCAACAATTTGAGTTTGGTTTTGTTTTTAAGTTTTTTTTAACAAAAAATTGACTAATTAGTGCATTTCTTATCACAATGAATGAAATACGTTTTTGCAACTCCAACTGTGAATTATTTTTAAACGAGTTTATAAAACTTCCAAAAAATTAGTGTGGTGAATTCAGAAAAGAAAGAGATTTCAAATGATGTAACACTCGACCCATGTTCCCTATTTAAAATATAAGGGTTGTTATCACCACCCTTAAGGGGTTGATGCGACAAAGTTGAGTTTTATGTCAAAACATGTCCCCCTCAATATTAAAATTAACGTGTTTCGGCGTTTCTTAAAAAAAGAATTTCTCTGGACGCTAATCGGTCTGTTTCGTTTTCAATGCGCCACCCTGTATATATATATATATATATATATATATATATATATATATATATATATATATATATATATATATATATATATATATATCAATGTTAACGGGTCTTGGTTTTTAGTTCTAGTGACCCAAATTTGCGCTCATCTGAAGAACTTTTTCCGAAAGCTTTTCATCATGACCTTTCTATTAGAGAATTTTTCATAATGAAAATTTGCTAAAATGCAGGTTCTTTTGAGTGAATTGTCTAAAAATCAGCTATTTAAATTTAGCATATGTATGCGGGTATCTGTAACATTAAACACTTGCTGCGTGCAGACTTGTTTTCTAATACCTGATCCTGGAACTGACTGAATTACAAATGCTTTATTTTATCACTATATTGTTACCACTTATCTTGTTTATTGGCGTATATGACGCATGATTAATTGCCTAAAAAACCTCAAATATAAGTATTCGTATTCTACAATGGGATTTTCATTTGCCTATAAAGTGAGTCATGTTAATGAAGTTGTATAAATCAAAATTCATTTAATATGTCATCCTTATCTATAGTCAATTAAACTACTCTCTCATTTATCTAAACAGATAATCAAAGATAAGCTCAATAACATAAATCTAAAAAATATAATATTGTGGACGCCGATACTTGATCTAAATCCATTGTCAACTTAGATAAACAAACAAATTAATTTACACTATTGTATTGTATATATAACTGCAGTTTCTCTGGCGTTTTTAAATTTTCTTTAAAAAAATTCACTAATGAGGAGATCCCGACTTTTCAATTTTGAAAAAAATTTCTTCAAATGAGCGCCAACTAGGCCCACTAGAACCCACATATATATATATATATATATATATATATATATATATATATATATATATATATATATATATATATATATATATATATATATACAGCGTGTCCCAATAGTGTGTAATTCCTCTATATATCGCTTACCTTAAGAGCTATCCAAAAAAACTTTCAACAAAGTTTTCTTGTGATTATCTAAGCTATATCGAGAAAATATACTCAGCTTTGTGGATCTTCCGGTTGCACCGGAAGTAGCTATCAACTTCGTTATTTTAAATGGAATGCTATACTTTTTATTGTATTTTTGGATAGAGACTAAAAAATAAGTGTGACTTTGTGTATCATTCCCTATAGAAAGTTTATTAAGCAGCGCTGCGTGCCAGACCTGGTCGAATGCTTTGGATATGTCTAGAGCGACAATCTGGGATTCACCGTGTATTGTTCCAAGAATGGGTGACAAAGGAAAGGAGGTCGGCAGTTGAACTGCGCTGACGAAATCCATACTGCCTGTCGTGGATTAGACTGTGTTTTTCAAGAAATTTTAGTAATTCGGTGTTTCCATCACTTTAGAGACTAAATTACTAACAGAACTCAATAAAAGGCAGATTAATGATTTACGATGACGCCTTTGAAAATTGTTTGATTTTTAAACGTAAGTCAACTGAAAAACAACAGAAAAAAGGTTGCTATGGATATAATACTATCGCGACAATTAAGAATACTGTCATTCTTAATTATCTGAACAATTTGAGGTATATTTAACACGTTGCTTAAAATTTTGTATTTAAAATATTATTCAACAATATGTTCAGTAATGAAGAATATTTTGACATGTTGGAATGTCATATTCGTTCTAACCGAAATACCGAGGCAGCTGCAAATTCATATCAAAACAACTACCCAGAAAGACGACAACCAAACACCAAAATATTTCGCAGGATAGTGACCAATCTAGTGAACGACGGCAGCTTGCACGCAAAGAAACTACCAATGCCTAGAAATGAAGAAAGAAATAATGCCGTCTTACCAGTTTCAAACGAAAACCCTCTGCAATCTGTTCTGTTTTATGGTGAACAAATTGACGTTCCAAAAAGTACGGTACACCGTGTATTAAAACAAAGTTATTACCATCCATACAAACCTACAATCGTACAAAGCTTAAATGTTGACGATTACCCTAAGCGACTTCAATTCTGCAGATGGTATCAAGGACAATGTCAGCAAGATGAAAATTTTCTCTTGAAAATATTATGAACTGATGAATCCATATTTACAAATTGTGGTGTGTATAATCGCCATAATAGGCATTATTGGGCAAATAAAAATCCCCATCTAAAGGAAGAAATACAATTGAAAGACAGATTTGGTATTAATGTTTGGTGCGGCTTATTAAGTAAAAAACTATTATTTTTCTTTGTAGATTAGACAGTTAATTTTTTTAAATTTCAGGTAACTCGATTGTTGGTCCGTTCTTTTTTGAAAATGATTTAACTGAGGAAAGGTATCTTAATCTATTGAGAAATGATATCTTACCAACAATTAGAAGAGTTCATGATAATTTAGACGAAATTTGGTATCAACAAGACGGTTGTCCAGCTCGCAATCCTAGGATCATCAGAGAATTTTTGTACCAAAACTTTAATAATCGTGTCATTTGTAACAATGGGCCGGTCATTGTTTTGCTCGAAATCCTGATATAACACCCATGGATTTTTATTTTTGGGGAGCTCTGAAGAAATATGTGTATAAATGCGATCCACCACAAAATATCAATGAATTACGAAACAGAATCACGGAAGCTATAAATCATATTAACCAAAACACCCTCACCAGAGTTTGCAGGCATGTTTCAAAAAGGTGTATAAAGTGCATTGAACAAAACGGTGGCCATATTGAACAATTTTCTATTTAGTGTATTTTTATATTTCTATTTTATTATTTGTTGAGTTCCGTTTCTAATTGTGTTGTTTTGTGGAGTTTAAGTTTCTATTTGTTATTGCCGGGTTTCGTTATTAAACTGTTTCGCATAATATTACCTAGCATTATTACCTAATTAAGCATTGTAAATTAAAACACAATATTTTTTATCGTGAATCATTACGGAAAATTATGTTAAAAGTAGAAGTCTATTGTTAGACTCCATGGTCTACTACTTTTTGAACACTTTTTTTTGTCATTTGTTTTCTGGTGTTGGATTTCATAGCCTACTATCCTCAAAACGGTTTTTCTCAAAATTGTCAGTGCAATTAAAAGATTTATCAAGCATGTTGTACATCATTGGAAAGTGCTTTTCACAGGCTATTACATGAGCAAAAAATCTAATATGGCTGCCATAATAAAAACAAACGTTGATACCTGTAGCTCAAAAACAAATGACAAACCAAAGTTGAAAACAGCACAAAAAGATTACTCTGTAAAAAGTGTCCTGATAATGTGCAAGTCTTAGACATGTCAGATCAACGTCTACTTAGATATTGAAGAAAAAAGAAATTCACAAATTTTGTTTTTTTCAAAATAACTCGAAAACGAAGAGAGGCAGGGCAAAATACAAGTCATATTTGAAACGAGCATGAAATTATCCCAAACATTGCTGTGTGTGTTTTTTTTTTTTTCTTTAACGTCGGCCTATTTCCGCGACTATGGCCAATCACCGACGCCAGGGAGCAGTTTCACCTCACTGTCCTGGAAAATTTGCCGAACCCCTGCCTTTCTGTAAGGAGGGTAGGGATCTTTAATGTGCCCAACATCGCATGGACACGGGACCGACGGCTTTACGCCCCCTCCAAAGGGCGGAACATGCATACATTCAACTTGCTCAAATACAATGCCAGAATCTCGGTTGATGTTAATTTTACAGTTCTTTACTGAAAAAGTGAAAGGAGTACCCTGGGATCGAACGCAGTACCCTTTGGTTCAGAGGCACACCTTCTTACCCCTGAACCACCGAGGTTCTTAAAACATTGTTGATTTAACCGTCTCCCTATCTCTAACAATAACGGAGATAGCAATACATTCCCATCCAGTTTGGGACATACTGTATATGTATTTCCTTTTAAAGTGTGCAGTCATAATTTTCATGTTCTGTTCTATTGCAAAAGCTATTAATCTTTCAATCTTACTCCGTTGTCGTTACTCAGTAAATGATTGCTCTCATTTTCCGTTATTGACTTATTATTATTAATGTTTAATAGTTTTACTATAATGGAAATGGAGTCAATAAAACGTGAGTACAAACAAACGCACTTTAAGCTTTCCATTTAGGACCATAAATCAAACTTCTTTCTTAAGTCAAGTGACAATTGTTAGTTCAGTTTAGATGAACGTTAATTGAAAAATAGAAGAACTTGTTGACTTAAATTGAATAATTTGCTTTTTTAGTCTATATTTGCAGCTGACCTTTTGACATAAACAATGCATCATGATTGAAGGAGTTTTCCTGCGTTGCATCTTAATCAAATGTTAACAAATTGATACACAATGTGTTTATGACTTCGCAGATGATTATAAAAAATTTTACGAACCGTAAATATCGGTTCCAGTGGCTCTAATTAACGGTATTTTGAAGACTTTTTTTACAAAAATTCACTAAAAAATTTGAAAAAAGTAAAGTAGGCCCAACATTGAACCAGAACTATAGTCACATCTTGAAAAGCATGACTTATATTTTTTGTCACCTTTTGTTTTATATCCACTCTATAAAAGTATGTTATAGTATGTTACATGAACTTTTACGTGATCTTTTTTGACCAAAAAACTTTCAAGTAATAAGCTGAAATGTTGCGTACTTCTACTTCAGAGGTAACTTAATATCATAAGTTGTTTTGTAGAACGAATTGTTTCCGCAAAAGACTTGATACTGTTTAATTGTATATATATATATATATATATATATATATATATATATATATATATATATATATATATATATATATATATATATATATATATATATATGTATATATATATATATATATATATATATATATATATATATATATATATATATATATATATTGGAATGTTGCACTACACTGTAATCACTTTTAAATATACACTTTATTTGTTTGCTGTACTTTCAATGATTTGTTATTTGGTGACGTGGACTGCAGTTTCGAACCCTCCCGGTTCATCATCATCACGCTACTGCCTGTGATCGCTCCTGTGTGGTCTACGTCTGGGACTATAAGTGGCGCTTGCGCGTTGAGCTTCTACTGGTCGGTTTACTGTTCTTTGATTGGTTGTGCCTTCGGACTGTGTCGTGTGTATCGGTCTCCCGTCTTGATCGCTGTGTTTTGATAATTTGTCTATTTGTATGGCTTTTATTAAGTTTTGTATAAATGTTTGTACTGGATTTGTTCTGGCATCAATTGTTTCTTACTGTTTGTTAGTTAAATGTAGTATTGTTCCCAGATTTCCACTTTTTAAAGACCACAAAAAAGGGTGCCATCCCTTGCCCACCGACGTGCCGTTGGTGACCTCTCTCTCTCTCTCTATCTCTCTCTCTCTCTCTCTCTCTCTTATAAATATCTGCACGGGCACTGCTCAGAGAAGCTTTCTTCCATAGTTCCCCACCTGCTACCCCCAACAGATCTACCAGGGGAACAGAGCGAATGCACCCTTTTACTGTCCAGGTCACCAGACATAGAACAGCTTGCTATGCCCGCTCTTTTCTCCCGAGGATATCCAAGTTGTGGAATTCCTTTCCGGCACATGTTTTTCCTTCTCTTCCGAACCTCAAAACCTTCAAGTCCATAAT
Source organism: Tillus elongatus (assembly GCA_964006375.1). NCBI lineage: Eukaryota > Metazoa > Arthropoda > Insecta > Coleoptera > Cleridae > Tillus > Tillus elongatus. The sequence continues at coordinate 7,646,936 of OZ023263.1, forward strand.
TAACAAGTTGCCTCTTTCCTCCTTGTCGACACCCACGGTACGATAGTATTTAGGCTGTAAGCCCTCGTGGTGTGTATTTGAAATATATATTTTTAAAAAACAGCATGCGTGCTTTTTAAGTCCTGTAAATCAAGAAAATATATTGGACAAGATGTAGAACTGGATGGCCAAACCGTAACTCTACAAACCTCTACGAAATTACTAGGACTTCATATCGATAGTGAGTTAAAGTGGAATGCCCACATCGATGAACTCTGCCGGCAACATCGAGATATAAGGAGTCGGTTCTCTGACGTAATGGTCGCGTGACGTAAGCAGAGCGAGGTACGTTTGGTATTCCCGCTTGTACGCTGCTATTGGACAACAACGTGTCAAGGTGTTGTTTTGTTTATATTTCGTGTGTTAGAACTACCTTTTTGCTGGACATAGTGAGAATTTGTGTGATATTCTTGTGTTGTGGTGTGTTTTAGCAGTGTTACCGGTATATTAACAATACCGTATTCCTGTTGTGTGCCGCGACGTCGCGGAAATTACAAAAATGGACCGAAGGTACACTTCTTTCGTTTTCCAACAGATGTCGCCATGTCTGGTAAATGGGTTGCAGCTATTCACCGGGAGAATTTTTCGCCAACGAAGTTTAAACATTTTTGCGCGGCTGCGAAATACAAATTGCCCGAAATGACATTAAACCTGGTTTAACGACCATTCATTTAATCCTGAAATTGTAGTAGCTGAAACCGATGTAGACGATGTCAGTAATTATATTCCGGTAATCACTTATTTAGCAGGTTACTGTTGTTATATTGCGCGAAAAAGAATTCAGTATAAAATATGTACGGAAAATATCGTTTATAATGATGAAATCATTGTTGAAGATAATTTTACCCTGATTAAAAGTTTAAGCCGGGGAAAATTGCTTTATCGCCAAGACGTTATCGTACGAATGGTTTTATATGCGTATATAATATTTAACAAAATCTTGGATGAATTTGAGGAAACTTTCTTAACAGTTCATAATAAACGTGCATTTCTAAGCCACTATATTATAAAATTTCTTTCAGATAACAGGCACCTGTCTGTCGATCATAAATGTAATATTCATCCGATTGTACATATAGCAAAAATTGTCATAACCTGCACAGTAAATACTCTTCTTAAAAATTATTGTGAAAAATCTAATGATCGGTTGGCCAAGTCATCTAAAAGCCGTAAATTACTAACTCTTACCAAATAGACCGTATTCTTTTTGTAATAATTTTTGCTTTGAAACTTCTTTTTTCCATAAAAAAAATCGAATGGCGTACGGTGAAGGGCTCAGTTGACGACTGACACCCTCTTTCAACCAAAAGTGCTTCAAAAGTTTTCAGAATAAGTGTCTTTTAAGGCTAAAGCAACGTAAAACTCATGATAGACTGAGCATTTCATATAGTCTGGCACGCTAGCGCGATGCCTGCCTGTGGTGACGTCACGCCCGAGCACCGAGTCCTTATATCTCGGTGTTGCCGACTCTGCTCGCGGTTTCATCCATTTCGTATGCAATAAGAACACTAACCCAAATATTCAACACCTCTACTGTGTTGTCACTGTATTATGCGTGTTTCTACTCACAACTAAGGTTTGGTATTGTACACTGGGGATTAGCAAGTGAAGCAAATCGAGTTTTTAAACAACAAAAACAAGTAATGAGAATCATATTCAATATTCCGCATAGATACACTTGCAGAAACACTTTTAGGGAACAGGGTATTCTTACACTCTCCATCATCTGCATGCTGGACGTGCTAATCCATGTTTTTCAAAACAAGACAAAATACACACACAATGACGTTGAACATGGCTATACCACAAGAGGTAAAAATAACCTGCAAACTGACAAACATCGCACAGCTCTGTACCAAACATCACTGTTCTACAATGGATACAAATTGTTTAATGCATTGCCAGAAGATGTACGGAATGTTGACAACTTACCAACTTTCAAGAAGACAGTGCAAACAATTCCCCTAAACAAGACATGCTACTCTGTGGACCATTTTTACATATAAACTACCACTATTCCTTATTAGTAATATAGTTACCATCGTATAAACCTTGTGCACCTGGTGATTCTGAAAAACAATATTGGATTTAAATATGTATTCTGCAACCTTTCTTTTGAACGTTATTGTGTGTTTTATAATTATTTTTGTTTTGTTTTGCTTTTATGTGTTAGTTAAGGAACAATTTTCTTAATTGTTATATGATTGTATGCGATATGTTATTTATATTTTTAACCTGTAGCCATACGTGAAAATCCCTGTGTCATTTCGGTGACATTGGCCTGTTTCATTGTTAATATATACATTACACATTAATATACATTATACAATGTGTCTTTATAAAATGCTTTAAAAATTCTTTTGTTGCAGCTTATGCCGAATGGGTGAAAAAACTGAACTAGGTACTAATAACCTGGTAATAGAAAATGGTCCCCACGGTGGAAACAGTAAGGCTAAAGTATGGCCCCAGTATTTGGCAGCACTATCAGGTAATCATTTTACTTTATGAATTGTTTTTTATGGAGATTTTTTCAGTGCAACTGCTTTATTTTAGAAATATAATATCGTAAAATATTTTAAATGGAAAAAATGGAAATTATAATTCAAGAACAACTTGAAATATTCAACCTCATGCCAAAATTAGTGTTTTAAACTGGTAACAGGTCTTGAATTGTTTTAGCATATTTGTTATTTTTCTCCATGTTAACATTTGTGCTGGTGTATCATTTATGAGATAGAAGGGAAGACTGAGATTTGGTGGAGTTGAATTTTACAAGATTTCTACTTCCCCAGTCTAATGTTTTTTGGAGATCCACAGAGACAGAACCATCCATGACTCTGCGATCCTCATCTAATTGGGCTAAAGAGACAGGCTTAGAATATTGTATATTTGAACTGTCATCCGCGTAACTGTGAACTGGGTTGGATGTTCTAGAAAGGAGGTCATTGATGTGGAGAAGATACAAAGTAGGGGCTAAAGCTGAACCTTGAGGGACTCCTGCAATATTTGGATACAGTTCAGAGGAATGTCCATCCACGACAACAGAAATGCTCCGGTTGGAGAAGAAATTTGCTGTCCGGGTACAGAGTTTTGGTGGTAGGCCATAGGCCGGAAGTTTGTTAAACAGCGCTGCGTGCCAGACCTGGTCGAATGCTTTGGATATGTCTAGAGCGACAATCTGGGATTCACCGTGTAGTTCCATAGACTTGCTCCAAGAATGGGTGACAAAGGAAAGCAGGTCAGCAGTTGATCTGCACTGACGGAATCCATACTGCGTGTCGTGGATTAGACTGTGTTTTTCAAGAAATTTTAGTAGACGACTTAAAGGAGAGAAATAGGCCTCTAGTTGCTAGGAAGCGCTTTGGATCCTTTCTTGGGGACGGGTTGTACTCGAGCAGTTTTCCAGTTACCAGGGAATATGCCTCTATTGTAAGATGTCTGAAACAGACGAGTCAGCACAGGATCAAGTTATGGTGTGCATTTTTTGAGAACAATTGCTGGGATCTCGTCAAGGCCAGAGGCTTTACTGATATTAAGAAAAGAGAGCATCTTTCGTACCTTTTTAGTTTTCAAAATGATATCCGTCATTTTATGCACGACATTGGGGGCTGTTGGTGGTTGAATATTTGAAAGTGGGTTGAGATTAGAATTGCCGGCGAACAACGAGGCAAAAAGTTCAGCCTTGCCCAGGGCGGTAGAAACAATTTCATTCCCTGAAACAAGAGGTGGGAACGTGCTCTTGCAGAAAATATTCCCCATAGGTTTAGCAAGAGTCCAGAATGGTTTGCTGCAGTTTGAGCTTGAAAGGACTTTGTTTTTGATGTGGTAATTAAACGAGTTTTTTTGCCTCAGAAAGAATGCGGACACAGCGGTTTCTTGCGTCGTTAAATGCTTGATGGTTTTCTTGACTGGGATTGTGTAGAAGCGTTTTGTGAGCTTTGACCTTTTCAAGTCTGACCTTGTCACAGGGTTTAGAGAACCAGGGCTTTTGAGTGGCTGAAGAGGTTTTCTGTGTACGTGGAATAAATAATTCCATGCCAGCTTGGATAATTTCGATGACGTTTTGTAAGATATCAGAGGGGTCAGGATGAGAGAAGCAGGTAAATAAGGAAAAGTACTCCTGCATTTCGTCCCAGTTCGCGGAGTTGCAGTGCCAAACGATACATGGGTGTGATGACTGTGAGACCTCGGGGTGCATTGCGCGGGAAACAGTCACCATACCGTGGTCTGAGCGACCAAGGGGGCGGTGACTGATGTCTTATAGCAATCAGGTTTTGTAGTAAGAAGGAGATCCAAGTGATTTGAGATGTGTGTTGAGATTCGAGGAAAGTAAGTAGGTTGCTGGACCATATTGGCTAAAGAATTGCTGACTGCGAAGTCCTCCGCTGCTCTCCCTTGTGGATCGGTTTTTGAAGATCCTAGCCATTCCTTATTATGGACATTGAAGTCACCAAGAATAGTGACCTCCGAGGAAGGATATACAGAAATCAGATGGTCGATTTTTTCAGAAAGGTAGTCGAAGAGCTGGACAAAGTTGTTGTCAGAAGGTGACCGGTAAATGCAACAAATGAATTTAGTTGCAGCCCTGAGAGAGAGTTTCATCCAAAGTAGGTCTTTTCTTCCAGCTTCTAAGTTGGGGAGTCTGGTGCAGGGTAGATTGCTACGCACGTATGCGCACACGCCTCCATGCAATCTAAAGGAAGTAGAGAGCTCATACACCGGGAAATTAAGATGATAAGTGGCTGTTTTGGCACTGATTTGGGTTTCGGTGAGGAAGAGGAGTTGGGGCCTATTAGCCTGGAGGAAATGGTGGACGGAGTTCAGGTTAGAATGGGGATATGTTAAATCTTGATGCCGGCGTCTCCTACACACCCCTCTGCCGGAGATCCGAATGGAGGGGTAGTTTATCTTCGGAATATTTTGTACAAGGAGGAGCCATCATCATTTTTGTTTACAAGGGAAACCGACTTATACACCAGAACCGCAAACGTCCGTTGGGACTTCACCGGCCCCTTGATGCAAGGGGTGGTACCTCCTCGGTCAAGTAAAGTAGTAAAAGTCGAGTAATAAACACACTTTGTTAACTGCATTACAAAGATGTCCCATTTAAATATGTGTCTAAAAACAAAGAAGTGAGTGTTGTTTTCGTAGACTTGTGGAAGCATATTATGCCGTTAGATACTAAATATGTACATAGAGACTATTTCTCTGACTTCACAAATGTTCGTTTTCTTCTCTGTAACCGGTTCCACTATTTGATGAGGCGAAACCGTTTACAGAGAAAAAAAACGAACATGAGTCTCTATTAAATATTATACTTTGTTGCGTAAAAAGTATGCTAATACTGGACTCACTTTAATGTTCTTATTTCTTTTTGAGTTCTTCATTTACTGTTATAAATCAATTTTCTTTAACTTGTTCTGTTTTTTTACAGTTTGCCTGGGATCAGTGGCCGCCGGAACAGTCATAGGCTGGCCATCCAACATAACGACAGACCTCCGTGATGGTAAACTCAACGGCATCGTCGTTGGTGATTGGCTGGGATGGGTTGGTTCTATCATGACTGTAGGTGCCTTAGTTATTTGCATCCCCATAGGTTATATATGCGACCTCTTGGGCAGAAAGCTGGCCATGCTCCTCCTCATAATCCCATTCTGCATTGGATGGGCACTTGTCATATGGTCATCCAATATAGAAATGATCCTAGCAGGAAGATTTCTTACTGGTTTAGCAGGAGGTGCCTTCTGTGTCTCTGCGCCATTATACACCACTGAAATAGCACAAAAAGAAGTGAGAGGTGCTTTAGGAAGCTACTTTCAACTGCTGTTAACTGTCGGCATCCTCATAGCTTATGTCCTTGGATCTGTTGCAGAAATCAAGGTTTACACGATCATCTGTGCCATAATTCCTCTAATCTTCGGTGTTGTGTTCTTCTTCCAACCAGAAACACCAATTTACCTCGCTAAGAAAGGCAAAGACGAACAAGCTCTCAATGCCCTTAGAAGACTGAGAGGTTCTGATTATGACGTACAAACAGAATTAAGAGATATCAAAACTCAGCTTGAGCATGATGAAAAGACTAAAGTACCATTTTTAGAATCGTTTAAGAAAGTTGCCACGAAGAAAGCAATATTCATCTCTTTTGGGCTGATGTTTTTCCAACAGCTTAGTGGAGTCAATGCTGTAATAATGTACACAAGCGATATCTTTAAGAATGCTGGAACTTCACTAAAACCAGACTATGCAACGATCATTGTAGGTGTCATCCAGACCATAGCGACCTTCGTTTCTTCTTTGGTGATAGAAAGGTTTGGCAGAAAAGCTTTGCTGTTGATATCTGGAAGCATGATGGCATTCTCATCGTTCCTACTAGGGATATACTTTTCTTTAAAAGACGATATTAAGTTAGATCATGATACCATACAGAAGCTTGGAGTCCTGCCAATATTATCCCTGTGCTTGTTCATAGTCGTCTTCTCTCTGGGATATGGTCCGATACCGTGGATGATAGCGGCTGAAGTATCACCAGCAGAAGTTAAAAGTACAATAGCTTCTTCCGGTGGTACATTTAACTGGTTCTTGGCCTTCCTGGTGACTAAGTTTTATGGTGATTTGGATAATTCCATACACGGCAACACGTTTTATATTTTCGCTTGTATATCTCTTATAGGTACAGTATTTGTTTATTTTGTGTGCATCGAAACAAAAGGTAAAACTCTTCATGAGATACAAGTGGAACTATCGGGTGAACCGGAACAAATAGAAAAGTCTGGAATTGAAAACCAAACATTTACACATTTTTAAAACAGCTTAATGTTTATAGATTTTTTTTTGGGGATTAATTTATTGTTGCGTAAAGTTAGGTCAGATATTTATACCGTCAACACCAAGAACTTTGGTAACAGGGTTTATGGAAAAGAGTGACATTTTTTTGTAAAAAATGTGACGTTTTATTTCTGAACTGTAATTTATTGGTATCATAAAGACTAATTTTCAAATGTGAAAATATTTAAATAAATAAATATTTATCAACAATGTAAATTATTACCTGAATCTTATATAACAGCTTAAACTATTTGATGTACATATTTACTGTTATTTTTTTAGAATTATTTTCTAATAAAAAATTAGAATGTGAAGTTTGTTTGTGTATTTCATGTAGTTTACATTATAGTTTTTTTTTCAACAACACACCGCGAGGGCTCACAGCCTAAATACTATCGTACCGTGGGTGTCGACAAGGAGGAAAGAGGCAACTTGTTAATTCTGGACTTGTGTCGCAAGGAATCCCACAACTTGGAAGTCCTCGGGACAAAAGAGCGGGCATAACAAGATGTTCTATGTCTGGTGACCTGGACAGTAAAAGGGTGCATTCGCTCTGTTCCCCTGGTAGATCTGTTGGGGCAGCAGGTGGAGGAACTATGGAAGAAAGCTCCTCTAAGCAGTGCCTGTGCAGATATCTGTAAAAGAGAGAGAGAGGGGTCACCGTCACGTCGGTGGGCAAGGGATGGCAGCCTTTGGGTGAGGGTAATGTCACCGATGAGACGTATAGCTCTCTTCTGAATGGAGTCCAGGATAGCGAGTGTAGAAGCGACAGCGGCACCCCAGATGTGGGAGCAGTATTCGAGGTTTGACCTTATCTGTCAAGTACATAAGGTATAGAGATTAGCTGGTGAAAAGTATTTGCGAGCCCGGAAGAGGAAACGTAATTTCTTAGCAGCCGCTTCTACAATTGATGTGACATGCTGGTGCCAATTGAGATTTCGCCAACAAGTGAAAAGGACTCATTACTTTGAATAACTTGGTTGTTCACTGTGATGGGTCTAGTGCTGGTGTATCTCTTATGAGATAGAAATCAAGACTGTGATTTGATGGAGTTGAATTTTACCAGATGTCTACTTCCCCAGTGTAATATTTTTTGTAGATCCACAGAGACCGAACCCTCCATGAGTCTGCGATCCTCATCTAATTGGGCTAAAGAGATAGGCTTAGAATATTGTGTATTTGAGTGGAGTGTGCTGTCGTCCGCGTAACTGTGAACTGGGTTGGATGTGCTAGAGAGGAGGTCATTGATGTGGAGAAGAAACCAAGTAGGGGCTGAAGCTGAACCTTGGGAGACTCCTGCAATAATTGGATACAGTTTAGAAGAATGGCCATCCACGACAACAGAAATGCTCCGGTTGGAGAGGAAATTTGCTGTCCATGTACAGAGTTTTGGTGGTAGGCCATAGGCCAGAAGTTTATTAAGCAGCGCTGTGTGTCAGACCTAGTCGAATGCTTTGGATATGTCTAGAGCGACAATCTGGGATTCACCGTGTAGTTCCATAGACTTCTTCCAAGAATGGGTGACAAAGGTAAGGAGGTAGGCATTTGATTTGCGCTGACGGGATCCATACTGCCTATCGTGGATTAGATTGTATTTTTCAAGAAATTTTAGTCGTTCGGTGTTTATATACTTTTCCATCACTTTGGAGACGACTGAAAGGAGAGAGATAGGCCTGTAGTTGCTAGGAAGCGCTTTGGATCCTTTCTTGGGGACGGGTTGTATTCGAGCAGTTTTCCAGTTACTAGGGAATATGCCTCTATTGTAAGATGTCTGAAACATACGAGTCAGGACAGGAGCAAGTTGTGGTGCGCATTTTTTGCTGGAATCTCGTCAAGGCCAGAGGCTTTTCTGGTGTTAAGAGAAGACAGCATATTTCGTACCTTTTCAGTTTTTAAAGTGATATCCGTCATTTTATGCGCGACACTGGGAACTGTTGCACCAAAACCTGCTCCTGTCCTGACTCGTCTGTTTCAGACATCTTACAATAGAGGCATATTTCCTAATAACTGGAAAACTTTTCGAGTACAACCCGTCCCCAAGAAAGGATCCAAAGCGCTTCCTAGCAGCTACAGGCCTATTTCTCTCCTTTCAGTCGTCTATAAAGTGATGGAAAAGTATATAAACACCGAATTACTAAAATTTCTTGAAAAACACAGTCTAATCCACGACAGGCAGTATGGATTCCGTCAGCGCAGATCAACTGCCGACCTCCTTTCCTTTGTCACCCATTCTTGGAACAAAAAATTGTGTTGATGATCTTGTTGTGTGACATCAGGCGTCAGTTTCCTCGCATTTTCTGATGGTTATTGTTGAAATTAAATATTGAAATTTGTTATCAGTGTGATGGTTTGTTCGAGTGCTGTTTGGAAAGTTGGTTTGTTTTATTAGAAACAGGTAACTTAGAGTGTTTTTTGCCATTGCCTTTCCTTGGATGTGTTAAATGGTAATCTCCCGTTATTGGAATTTTGCTGATAAGCTTTACTTGTTGGAATTATGAATTGTGTTGCAAATTCCATCAATATACCAGGCCTGATCAAGATAGTTTAGTTCATTATAAATCAACTATGGATGCCAAATGTTTCAAGTGTTTTGAATACATAAAAAGTGTCCAGCTTTGCTGTGATGGTTGTCATGGTGCAATTCACTTTGATTGCACTGGTCTTACATCTTCTGAGATCAGATGTCTTCAACTTAAGGGAAAGAGAACACTGAAATATTTTGTCCTGATTGTAAGGATGGTCTTCGGCTGGTGCCTCTTCTCAAGAAAAGAATTGATGATCTGGAGAGAAAGATTGATAGTGTGGGTGAACAGATTGGTGCAGGGTTGACAGTGCAGAGCGTGACGGATGACCCGGATTCAGCTCCTGTATGTGAAGATTTCATTCTGGAGTATGAGGATAGAAGAGCTCGTGAGGGTAACATTATGATGTATAATGTTCCTGAGTCATCGAAGAACGCACCCTCTGAGAGGATTTTGGATGATGCAACAGCTATCAGGGATATTCTAGCTCCTTCTGGTATCCGGGCGGAATGTAGGAATTTTCGTGATACTTGTTGCAGAAATTTTATTGCTTATACTGAGAATAATTTTGAAAACAATTCAAGTTCTTTCTGGTCTTATATTAACAAGTTGAGGATGGTTCATGATCTTCCTGAGGCTATGTATTATGATGATGTTAGGAGTGATTCTTTGCATGATTCGGTAGGTCTTTTTGTTCCTTTTTTCTCATCTGTGTATGAGGGTCAAGCTGGGAGTGTCGGTCCCGATCCTCTTTTGCGTGAGTCGGTAAATATGGCTGTGCCTAGTATTACTTCTGCTGATATCATTGATCGTATCGGTAGTTTGAAAGATAAATTTACTTACGGTCCAGATGGAATCCCCTCCCATCTGTTAAAATCTTTAACATGTCTTTGTTGTCTGGCGAGTTTCCACATGTTTGGAAACATTCTTATTTGATGCCTGTTCATAAGCAGGGACCAAAGTATTCGGTTACTAATTATAGAGCTGCTTGTATTCAGTCAGAGATACCCAAACTTCTTGACTTTTTTTGTCTCTAGACATATAAATTGAGAATGCAGACATGTTTTCGTTTAACAACAGCATGGTTTTCTTAAAGGAAGATCTACAAGAACCAACCTTTTTCTTTACCAGAATGTATTGGTCTCAGCTTTCGAGGATAGGTTACAGGTTGATTCGGTGTATACAGATTTCTCCAAAGCATTTGATAAGGTTAATCACGCCTTATTATTATCAAAACTTGCATTGTTGGGTTTTAGTGCCAATTTGTTGTCTTGGGTGCGCAGCTTCCTTACGGGTAGGTCCCAGAGTGAAAGATCAGAAACTTCATTTCTGATAGTATTACTGTTTCTTCAGGAGTTCCTCAGGATTCACATTGTGGACCAGTCCTCTTTAATCTTTTTATCAATAATGTCATATTCACTTAAGCATAGCCAGATTTTGATGTTTGCTGATGATATCAAAATTTTCAAGATTGTTCCTTTCAAATACGACGCTTTACTTTTACAGGAAGATTTAAATCGTTGTGCTCGGTGGTGTGGGGACAATCTTCTGACCCTCAATGTTGATAAGTGTTTCTGCATTACATTCACTAGAGCTCAGTTTCCCATTGACTTTGTGTACTTCATAGGCTCTAATGCTTTACAGAGGAGGGAAATGATGAAAGACTTAGGCATTGTATTGGATCGGGAATTATCTTTTAAAGATCATATAGAATACATAGTATTTAAAGCATATAAAATGTTAGGATTTATTCATGGATCAACTCTGGATTTTTCATACAATAGCTTGACAAGACTGTATTGTGGTCTGGTTCGCTCTTTGTTAGAATGCTCTTCTATAGTCTGGAGTCCGAATTACAATATTTATATCAATTAGATTGAGGCCATACAAAATAGGTTCTTAAGAATTTGTGCTTACAGAATGGGCTTGCAGAGAAATGATCTTAACTTTTCTTATTTGCGGAATCGGCTGCACTTGCAGTCACTCAGTGGTAGAAGGATTGTCTGTGATGTTTGTTTTTTACATAAATTATTAGTGAATAAAATTGATAGTCCTTCTTTGCTTGAGTTAGTCTCTCTAAGGATTCCGGACCGCACGAGAGCAAGGGAGGTTTTCGTGGTTCCCTTCCATCGAACTAATTATGCCTTTTTAGTCCAATGTTGAGAACTGCAAATGAGTATTCGGAGCGCTTGGATATGTTTAATGATTCTGACCGTTCAATTAGAGACATTTTGAGAGGTGTTATTGATTGAATTGTCATACATACGGTGTACTGGTTATGTTTTACTTTTTTTTTTACTTTTTTTTATGTTCTCATATTGAGGTTATTTAAGACTAATGTAGTTTTAGATGTTCTTATTATTGTTGTAAATGGTTGATCCGTTGAATAAATAAATATTTGAAGGCCAAAAAAGGAGCATCTTAAAAGTAAATTATTTTTCAATGAATAAAATTTAAAGCCTGCTAGATTGGGAGAGTGTCGCTGTCAAGAAGTTACGATTTGTCAGCATTTTAATGAAGACTCGTTAACTTGCGTTGTATAGAAACAGAAGTAGAACACTTATTTTTTGAAAAACGCTTTGTATACTATTAATGTCCTAAGAAATTATCACTAGAAAATAACCAGATTTAGGTATTCTCTGTATAAAATCAATTAATGAAACAAATCAACTTTTAAATCAACGATTTATTTCCCCCTTATAAATACACATATATTACAGCCTGCTTATTTGTACACATGTCATGTTAGATGAACGCCCAGGTCAATTTAATGATGCCTCTTGTCTAAAACAAAAAAGAGTATTTGAGCAAAAACTGTAGACTAATTTACCGTCTAATACAAACCTGCGTGATGATGTCGATGAGACAAATGACGATCATTGCCCCAGCTAAATCCACCACCAATACCTCCACTTCCACCTCCTGACGAACTTCCTGATCCACCTCCAGAAACGCTTCCGGAACCGCCCCATGAAATTCCACCAGATCCACCACTAGAACTGCTTCCGGAACCTTCGCCTGATCCACCTCCAGAACCTGATCCAGAACTTGAACCTGATCCACCACTAGAACCGGAACCACCGCCAGAACCCCCCCATGAAATACCACCAGATGCACCATTTGATCCACCATTAGAACCAGAACCTGATTCACCTGAGGAGCTTGATTCACTGCCGGAACCTGAGCCAGAGCCGTTTTCTGAGCTAGAACCATTGCCTGAATTAGAGCCATTTCCTGAACCATGTGCAGAACCAGATCCTGCACCATGTCCAGAGGCAGATCCGGAACCACCATTACTGCCACTGCCGCCACTTGAAGAGCTGCCACCTCCAAAGATGCCACCGCCACCACCAAAGATGCCTCCTCCACCGAATATTCCGCCACCTCCAGATGATCCGCTTCCAGAACTACCACCTGAGCTTCCTCCAGAAGAGCCACTTGAACCACCTCCCAGACCCAATAATCCTTTCAGGAAACTTTTTAAACTAACACTTACTGACTTATTAGACTTGATTAAGGCCTTTAGACTTACAGAACCGTTACTGACTGATTTAAGAGCTGCAGACAAACCAGCGAATATATCTCCCACAAGTGGTAACGACCGCAGGAGTTTTTCCAGGTTAAATCCATTTGTAATTATCGATGTAATATCTATATTTGCCGTGATAAGAGAGGTGATATCGACGGTACCACCGGACACTGCGCTACTGCTAATTTTAATCGATGGCACAACGACAACAAGCAATCTGAGTCCAGTAACACTCTCTAGCAATTTCAGTATAGAGAGGAGAAGTTGTGGGATTGAGACAACTAAATCGACAACTCCCTTCAGTGCGAAAAGTACAGTAACTATCAATTCCAGAACCCCCTTAGTGACTCCTTTCAAAAGTGTTTCCAATATTTTAGACACGTTTATACCTGCAATAACCAACTTCCCGTCCTTAATCTTAATGAGCAGACTAATAACAGATTTCAGGGTGCGACCAGCTACCTTTTCGAGAAGACTTATCAAAGCTGAAAGGGATTCGTTGAGTTCTTCTGTTAGACCTTCTGTCAGTGTTGCTGTGAAACGTAAAAGTCCTGAAATTAGGGCTGTTACATCTGTTGTTTCTTTTTTTACCAGCAAAAGAATATTGTGTAGAATTAGTATGATCCCATTGACTCCTGTAGCTAGGCCTGCGCTCAAGTCTATTAGCAGTTCAAATAAGAGCTTGGGTGTCTTTAAAATCTCTCCTAAAGCAGCAGAAATGTCGACCTTGGCTGAAATGGCAGTTATGATTATTACGAGGACTTGTATGCTATTTTTAGCACCTATTAAAACTTTAAGATCCAGTTTAATTTTATTCTTGATTAAAGACTCTACTCCACCTACCAGTTTTCCAACCACTTTAGCTGTCCCCCTTATAACTGCAGCTAGAGCCTCGAGTCCATGTTTGAGTGTTATCTCAACATTTCCTAAGCCTTTAATCAGAAATACAACGAGTCCTTTGTCGGAAACAAGCAGCCCCTTTGCTATTTTTAAGATAATTTTTAAAGCAGCTGTTACGTCTCCAACGACTTCAACGCCTATAGATACCAAAATGGCGGCTGCAAATTTGCAGATTGACTTCCTCACTTTGGCATTTATGTCAATACGTGTTCCCTTGCTCTCTGCCAGCTTCCAAGTAACTTTCAAACTGTTAAGTCCATCGAAGAATGCTTCGAAGGATTCTTCAGAAGCTACGTATATTCCCTTTCCAGAGATATCTTTCACATAATAGCCGATTCCAGTGTGGACGTTAATGATGATGACTTCTTTGGTGTCACCTCCGAATAAAGCAAAGAGATTGGCGTTAAAATCGAAGACAACAGCGGCGTGAGATGTGGTGTTAACTACAGCTAGTAGACCTGCTGATTCTTTTACGATTAGCTTAATGTGTCCTCCGACTTCTGAGTTATCTGCAAATAAAAGATTAGTTTCAGTCAATTATATACATGGCATGAAAATAAATTAGTATTACTGTCTTTAGCTTTTTATTATGTGCGCGTTTGTAGCAAACTTATTCATGCTTTTTTATAGTCAAATGCTAGGTGGCCGAATGTGTAAAATATTGTCTTTGGGAACGTATGACAATATAAAAATTCAATAGGTAGATCGCCTTTTTAAATGACATAGGCTTTTCTCAGAGTGTCCAAACTGTACTACTATGGAAGCAGATGGAAACTGTGAAAATCAAAAACTACATGAACAGAGGCTTGCCCGATAAAGTGTATTTTACCAGAAAATGAGAAGAGTTCAGGATGAAGGACAAAAATAAAGTTAAAAAGATAGTGTAAGCAAGGTGCTTACAGTTTGAGTATCTAAATTTATGATATTTCTATATACATAAATGTTTGATTTGATCTCATAAAAGTTAGGAAAAATCGCCACAAGTAATTTAACTATCGTAAATTTATCTGTCATAAAATGCATAAAATATGTAAGCCGCAAACAGGCGGAAAACGCGCGGTACAATGGTCAATTAAGTGTATAATGAAAGGAAATGTAATTCTGCTGACGACACCGGCGACGATAGGACGGGTAGGTAACCTTTAAAGAGGCCACTTGAGTTGCAACAGAAAATTTCCGCCTACTAAGTAGTTTTGGGGACTCGGCGAGAGTGAAGAAAAAAATCACTAAAAAGATACGTGTCGGGGAAGTGTGCAGGCAGCCGGCCTCCGGGCTAGGCAGTGCCGCCGCGGCGATAATCGTCAAGGGTTTTTGTTGAGTAAATTAAGAAGTAAGTGAGATTTTAGTGAGGGAATTAGCTATTGTTTGAAAGGGCGGTTATCGCGAACGATCGTGGTTCAACAGCCATAGGGGCTGGTAAGGCATAATACAGAGCTGTGGTATTGCCTCGGATTTTTCTGGGTGAGTTCGTTCCTCTTAATATTTTTGTTAAATGTTCCCTTTTGTTTTATTAAGAATGGGCCAGCTGCCTCGAGTACCGAAGAACTTTTAAAAACTAAGATTGTATAGATATTTTAAACCACATGGGCTGTAAGCTAAATTAGTATAGATGATTGAGCCGTAGGGCGCTGGACTTACAATGAAATCAGATTAAAATTTAGGTGTTGTTTTATGATAGGAATTTAATGGATGGGGGACTATTTGTGAAATGTCATAATACGAGGAAGAGATAGGGCTTTGAGTCATGAGAGTTTAGCTGGGAGCTATAGGGGGTAGATAAGTGAGAGCTATAATTAACCTAAGAGGGAGTTAAATATCGAGCTTAGAAAAAATTATACCGGGGGCAAGAACAATATAGTTTTCACCGGTATCAACTTTATTTAACACTTAATCCATTCTAAGGTTGTAACAGTATAAATTGAATAGCTAAACAACTAAGCTAGTTTGGACGTATTTGTCGTTCCTCCTCTGCTTTGAACAAAGAATTATTGGCGACAACCGTGGTTATTTCTTCTGGATATCCCTCGTATAAGGAATAAAATTGAGATCTTTCGTTAAATCATTTTTATTTGTACTACCCCTGGTATATTGTGTCGGCTGCCACGCTTGCGTTGCAGTTGTCGGTGGTTCGAGAATGGCCCGCATGTTGAGAGGGATAGATGGCTGGGGACGTATGAGATGCGAGTGAGAGCGAAGGAGTAGCGTTGCCTGTTTTCAGGTAGGAAATGTGAATGCTCCGGAAGTTTCGAGAGAGAGAGATTTCGTTGGCAATTGTTGGAGTTAACACGTGGTTCGCTCTGAGGAGCAAGTTGGATATTAATTATCCCCCTTTGTGGATTTAATTGCTCTCAGAACATAATCTGCAGTCTTTTGGTGATGTCGTAATGTACGGATTTAGTGCTGAAGGCTGTAGAGATACCCGTTTGAGGGGATTTAAGGACCACATTGATCGTGTCCCGTTGTTGGAGTTTCGTTTCCCTCTTTGGAGGTAAGAAATCATCCTCTCTCGTAACTATAACACCTTTAGCATTCCGTTACTTGTTGTTTTTAGGGTTCTTGTGCCGGATGGAAGAGTTCTAGTAGCGGCTGGAGCGATTCTAGTATTGGATAGGAAAGTTCTAGTATTGGATAGAGAGAAATTCTAGTAGCGGGTGGAAAGTTCTTGTGCCGGATAGACGAATCCTTGTGCTGGATGGAAGATTCCTAGTATCAGGTATAGAGATTATGTGTGTTGAGAAATTCTTGTGTTGGGCGATTTTAGTACTGGATAGAGAGTTTTGTATTGGGCAGTACCGTTGGCAAATTCACGTATTATAATTTTGAGTGGAATAAGTCTCGCATGGAATAGCGAATTTTCATGTACCGAATGGAGTATGGCTATTGGAATAACTGGAGTTTTTATGTGCTAGTCAAGAACATATTGTTGGTAATTTTATGGTCTAGGAGCCCAGGAATTTCAAGTAAGAATTTTCCGTTTTGTGATAAAGAATAAAGTGATAAGAAACAATCTTGATAAGCTAAAGTTTTAAATATTCATCTCTGTTAAATTTGCTAAAATCAAACTGAGTTTATTTTATTTAAACTTCAATAAATGTGGTGCAGATTTTTACGAAACCTTTGTTAATATAATTGCTTCACTTTTGATAGCACCATCAGTTAT
The DNA here is from genome assembly GCA_964006375.1 of Tillus elongatus. Lineage (NCBI taxonomy): Eukaryota > Metazoa > Arthropoda > Insecta > Coleoptera > Cleridae > Tillus > Tillus elongatus. Next base: position 7,663,911 of record OZ023263.1, read on the forward strand.
CATATATTGTTAGCATTAGTCAAGCTTATTGATTATTCCTTGGGACTTGATCTTTAATCAGGCCACTTACCTTAATTAACGTGTAATTAATTAATATTTGGGGAAAATAAGTTGTGAGCTTTGCGTGCACGAAAAGTGGAATTTTCCGTAGAACAATTATAATTGTAGTACATTCATACATACTCAGTAAAGATCTTGATTATTTTGTAGTAAGCCATTTTGGTTATATTATAGAGACTTTTTATTTTAGATCAGAATTTTAGAACAGCTTTTAATAAATTCTTGTATGCCAAAGAAGCTTAATAAAAAGCCCTTATTTTATCATATTTTAGGTGTGTTTTGGTTTTGTGTTTGTGTTTTGTTTTCAGGGCTGTTGATAATTAGATCATTACCGTTATCTTTACTTGTGGGTCTATGAGACCATACCGTCCTGAACTTTAGTTTGTGTTATCATAATTATAACTCCCTTGTAGCTTCCTGTGCTCGATTGTGGTTGGCTATAGTTGCCAGTGTGATCCAAGAATTCTTGGTTGTGTTGGATCTGGGCAAGGAAGCATATTAGTGAACATCTTATTAGAATATCCGGGAGTGGAGGTTAAACAATCAAGTGGCGCCCCTAATTAACATCTTATTTTAACCCACGCCCATCTCTACTGTATAAAAGCTGGCGGCCCTCTAACTTCCCGGTAACTTAGCTTATGCCAATGACAAATTAGATTTGTGATTAGATTAGGAATTATTTGAGCATTTGTCATCTGGTATAAAAGGAAGTGCGGCGGCGTCATAAGGTTTGGAAAAACCTCCTACACCCTCCTGTTTAAATAACCTTTAGGCTTTATACTATTGAAATTAAGAGTTTTTAGTATAATTTTAATCAGACGGAAACCGTTGGAGATAAGGAATTTATGAAAAAATTATTGAGAGTTTTCTTTTGTTTAATTTTAATCATACGAAAACCTTTGAAATTAAAGGGTGTATTAAAATTTATTGTGCTGTTAAAATGTTGTCTGTATAAATTTTATTTTTTGTATTAAAGTAATTTTAAAACCTAGATGCTGGGTTTCATTATTAGCTTAGGAAGCTAATGAACTAGAGTCCATTTTAACAGTTTCTTATAGGGTGACTCTGATGTGCTTGGGTCACTAGGTATACGCTAGGACTGAATATATAGTAACATTCTGGGAATTTGGCCCAGATGCTTGGTTTTAGTGTTCCAAATAAATTTAGGCAAGACCTCCCTTGAAGGTCGAAAAACTTAAATATTAGTTTCAAGGTAACAAGGGGGAGAATTTGAACACACGTTCTGCCGCTCGAACGTTGCCGAATCTAAAATATAACTAAATGAATAATTACTTAAATTTTAATAATAATAATAATAATTAGAATTTACAGTCATTTGAAAAACCTTTGTAGTAAAGAAAGGTAAAAGGCACGTCAAACCACCTCCCTTACAATAGCAACGCCAGCCAGCTCGCTTGCCCGACTCCAATCGCTGGAACTTTTAATAAGTTGACATAATAGAAGATAAGACTTATAATAATCGACTAAATAATTTAGATGATCTTAGTTTTCTTTTGTTACTTGTATTGGGTTTATTCAATGTTAATCAAATTATCCTTCCACTTATTGAATAAACAAATATTATAAAAAATTAATCACAACTCAAAAATTGGTCCACCGTAAATTTTCTTTTAGAAAGTTCTGTACTGAATATGCACTCCATTTACTTAGCAATACTACTTACCACAAACCCAAGAACAGTCTTCATCTGAGTCTGCTCGATATTGTTGTTTGTGGTTGCTTCTTTCGTGGTGACTCAACAGATGAGAAGCACGGAGATGGTGGACTAGATCTCCGTGGTGTTGTCGAGCATGGCCATGATGTAGAGCCTTGCCTTCATGATTCATTTGCTGATGATGGTGCAAATATTCTGAAAATAATCCACTTTAAGTGTGTTTTGTTGATTTTATAGAGTCCGATAAAAAGTTAATAATAATAATAATAATAATATTTATTCTGGCAAAAATTACACAGCCTTGTCAAACAAATACCAAATATAAGATTATAGAACTAAAATTGTGAAATAAACATCAAAAACAAACAAAAATACAAAAGACAAAAGAAACAAATTTACACACATAAAAAAATGGCATCTTATGTTGTCTCTAGTGGCTCTACTCTATCCACTCAATGTCCATATTGAGGTATTCACTTAAAGAATAAAATGCATACTTCATAAGAGTGTTTTTCACATTTCTCCTAAATTCTCGCTTATGTTTTGATCTTATATTCTGGGGGATTTTATTGAAGAACTTGACACCTCAGCAATTCACCCCGGTTTCAGCTCTTTTTATTCTATGATAAGGAATGGATATGTTCTGTCTGCCTCGGGTACCATATTCGTGGTAATCACCGTTTTGGTTGTAGTCCTCTTGATGTTGGTAAGTATATAAGACACTTTCCAAAATATATGCTGAAAAGATGGTAAGTATGCCTGTCTTCGTGAATAAGGTTCTACAACTTGTACGGCTGTCTACAGAACAGATTATTCTTACTGCAGCTTTCTGTTGCAGAAATATTTCAGACACTCCAGGGCTACTCCCCCATATTAGGATACCATAGGTAGCCCTACTTTGGAAACATGCATGATAAGCTGTCAACACTGTCTGGTAATTACTGATGTTCATCAGACGCCTCAACAGATACAGACACGACGCCAATGTGCCCTGGAGCTTTTCAATGTGCATTGACCAGCGAAAATCTGATTGTATATATACACCAAGAAATTTCACAGATTGTTTTTGTCTTGGTTGCGTTTGGTGGGAGCTGATATTCAAGACTTTTGTTTTGTTTACATTGAGTTTCAGTTTATTATTTCTAAACCATTCTCCTGCTTCCGACATTGTGATATTTCTTCTCTCATTAAGTTCAGCTTCATTTATGCCAATGTTAACAAATGAGGTATCGTCTGCATAGAGAGAAACTGCATCAGACGAAACGTTCTCTGGAAGATCATTTGTGTATATAATGAATAGGAGAGGCCCTAGCAGCGAACCCTGAGGTATACCACATGTTTGTGTCTGCCAACTCGAGTACTGTTCATTTAGCTTCACTCTTTGGTATCGGTTGGTAAGGTATGACTTAAAGAGCCTCAGTGGCAAACCCCTAATGCCATAGTGTTCCAATTTGGTTAGTAATATCTCATGTGATACTGTGTCAAATGCCTTATGTAAATCACAATATATGCATTGTGCCATATTGCCAGAGTCCAGCGCCTCACTTAATTTATTTGTTGTGTTTACCAGCGCAGTGACTGTTGATTTACCTCATCGAAAGCCATGAAGCTCCTCACTAAGAAAACCTTTTGCTTCTAAATATTCTTCAAGCTGTTGCTTTATTACGTACTCAAATATTTTTGAAAGTGCTGGCGAAATGGAAATAGGTCTAAAGCTATCCAAAGAGGCAACATTGCCACCCTTATATGCCATACTTACGTCTGCTTTCTTAAGTTCCTCTGGAAACAGGCCAGCCTGCAAACATTCATTTACTAAAGCTGTTATTGGATCTAGTATGCTGTAAATAACTGTTTTTAAAAATTTTACATTTATTCCATAACAGTCTGGCGTTATTTTGGCTTTCAAGGCACATACCACTCTCCAATTTTATGGTGGTGATAGATCAGGTAACCTTCAAACCGTCATTTTTTTCAATCAATTTATTGGAATAATAATGATCTCTGGCAATTAGCAGTAACTAAAATAGCCACGACTTTATTGCATACATGGACTTTATAATTTCCATTGTTTACTCGGTTGTCCAAAATAATAGGCTTACGTCAAATTTAAAGTGATATATTAGCACTAAGTGAGTGGTAGACACGAAGTAACGTGCCGCCACCTAGTTGCGGAACCCAGTAGTATGTTGTCACGCCAGCTCCAAATAACACAAAATGTTAAAAAATAGAGACTGGATACAGCTAACTAACAATTTAGAAAATTGTCAGCCCTGGCCCATTCCTACCCTAATATAGGGACAAAGTATGTAAGGCTAGATGTACCTGTCCCTTGTCATTGTAGCGTATTTTCATTAAAAATAATCATTTTTATTGAACAATTGTTATTTAAATGGCACATAAGTGTTGGAGAAAGTCTGTATGTAGCAAGCGCTTTGCGGTAGCGAATTTTAAGTAAAATATTTCAAATCCTAATAACTTAATTTCCCACTAAGCTACAATCCTCAATTTTAATACATAATGAATAATAGCGCCTTTGTGAAAACAGCTCGACAGTAAATTTTATAAAAATAGTATAATGATGTAAGGCTAGATGTATTCTCACCATAATTAGAACCACAGACCGGTTTTGTTCTAATTAGAGCTCCTCAGTACGGTATACTAATTACACCGAGAACACACCTATGACGTAATACGGCTATGGTGGCCAGCCTCCTAGAACACTGTGAGATGTACGACGAGGTCGCCATCTCGGTGCGGAACCAGGTACTATGTTGTCACGACAGCTCCAAATAACACAAAATGTTATAAAATAGTGACTGTATACAACCAACTAACAATTTTGTAAATTGTCAGCTCTGGCCCATTTCTTCCCTGATATAGGGACAATGTATGTATTAAAGCTAGATGTATTGTCACCATAATTAGAACCGCAGACCGGTTTCGCTCTAATTAGAGCTCATCAGTGAAGTATACGCAACGAAATCTTTCTTTATTTAAATTTAAAATTTATTTAACTTAAAACTTAAATAAAGAAAGATACAACAGAAACAACAGAAATAAAGAAAGATACAACAAAGAACTTGAATATATTGTTGTTGTTGTTCGCGATTTTTTGGCTGCGGATAATTATCCATTAGCCCATTGTCCGAGTTAATTTTCAGGTCGAGCTTGAATATATTAAAAATGTAGCTAATTATAGTGGTTACTCTGTTTGCTTAGTGGAGAAACTAGTCAAGAAACATAAAACAAAGAAAATGTTAGAAGAATCTACGACTATCAGAAAAGATAAACCAGACAAAACCGTTGTCTGTTTACTATTTGAACCGCGAATTACATGAGGTTTTTAAGAAAGCCAATTTGCTGCTAACATTTTCTACAAAAAAAATACATTAAAAACTTCTAGGCGCAGCAAGTGCGTTATGGTAGTGAATTTTCATTAAAATGTTTTTAATAGCAAACATATTTTTTCAAGAAAGCAGGCATCAATCTATATAGTAAAAACAATGTTTTATCAAAATAACTTTATTGGTTGAAAATGTAAAAAATTTCCGAAAGTAAACTTTAATTGTTTCCGAAAAAACTGGTTTCCTGGTCAACCTTATAGATTAATAGCAAATTGAGCTATTGAAATTTCAAGCATTTAATGAAAATTCGCTACCATAACGTACTTGCTGCGTCCCGAATTTCTTTTCTTACAAAGATATTATATTTCGATGGAAATTGCAAAAATGCGATAACATAGGGCGTGTTCGATTAAAAAAAAAAGAAAATTTGAACAACCAACGACTTATGGGCCACCCTGTAATTGTGGAAATATTTTTTAAGATGTAGCTCAAGACAGCCTATAATTAATGTATACCATTTTTTTCGTAACATGCATAATAACAGATATATTGAGCTTTAATGATTTTTTGCGAAAATTTGACAAAAATGATATACCATTAAACGATAAACTCTATAGCCAACACTACTGCCAAAGCATCAGAGAAAGGGTCTATTTGAAATGAATTTTCTGGGAACATTTTAGTAAAATGAAGGACAATGACGATTGAAACTAAGAGTTCAGGCTTTGTAAAGCATTCTTCTTGAGACATTTTCTTTCCATAGATCAGATTAATTTCAGGCTCATTGCCTAAATATTACCAATTTTGACATTTTAAATCGCGACTTTGACGTTTTGAGGAAAACCCAAATTTATTTTTCTTTAAATGCCTGTCACTTTTTTGTCCTGACTAACGAACTTATCCAAGCCATTTACAAAAGAAAGGTATGTGCCAAATTTTATCAAAATCGGCCCATTATTTTTTGAGTTATCGGTGTGATACATATATATATATATATATATATATATATATATATATATATATATATATATATATATATATATATATATATATATATATATATATATATATATATATATATATATATATATATATATATATATATATATATATATATATATATATATATATATATATATATATAAACATATAAAAATTGGAACTGACCCCGGATATGGATTCTAGAGGTCCTAGTTTGCGCTCATTTGCATAAATTTTTCCAAAATTCAGAAGTCGGGATCTCCCGATTAGTGAATTTTTTCTACGAAAATTCACTAAAAATTAGCTAGGTAACCCAAAGAATAAAGATAAAACCACAGAAGCGTCGGGAATTTATAAAATATGTTGTAAGAATTGTGAGCTTAAATATATTGGCAAAACTAAAAGAACTATCGAAACTAGATTTAAACACCATTTCGCGTAACTGAAATATGGCACTATTGACAAATCATGTATTGCTCAGCATATTTGGGATAATAATCATCATGTAGATAAAGAAAATCTCAAGTTAATAAAAAAATATCGGGACGCGGCAAGTGCGTTATGGTAGTAAATTTTTATTAAATGCTTCAAATTTGAATAACCTAATTTTCTATAAACTTAGAAAGTTGAATTTGGGTGTGTAGTAAGGTCTTTACCAGGACTATACAGACTAGCCTGCAATGGTAGACTGAAGATCAACCCAGGCTTCAGGGGCCACTGCAAAATTCAGGAGATCGTGAAGGAACCCATGCTTGAAATGAGGTCAGACTTCGCGAGCCCGCGAATGTGCAGGGAAAACAACTTCACAGTGGAAATCCCTGATCGCGGGGCATGGCGGGAGGAGACACCGGGCATACCACGGGACGCGCTCGTCTGGTTCACGGACGGATCTGGCGGGGAGCGTGGGACGGGGGCAGGTGTTTACTCGGAAGGACCGAGGGTAAGTCACAGTATTTCCCTCGGAGCCCATGCAACGGTGTTTCAGGCCGAGATGTACGCCATCCTGCACTGTGTGCGGGAGAACAAGAGGAGGGGCTACACCAACAAGCGGATCCTCATAGCCACAGACAGCCAGGCAGCCCTTAAGGCACTAAGTAGCCCACGGGTAAATTCCTGGCTGGTGAGTGAGTGCCGAGACGAGACGAGCGACCTGGCTGGGCAGAATGAGGTGACCCTCATCTGGGTGCCGGGTCACTCGGGGGTCAAAGGCAATGAAGAAGCTGACAGTCTCGCAAAGAGGGGGTCAGCAGAACCATTTATGGGACCAGAACCGGCTCTGGGCGTGTCAAAGAGCACTGCCAGGGGAGCCATTAAGTCCTGGGTCAGAAACCAACACAAGGTGTACTGGGCGGACTGTCCAGGGCTCAGACATGGGAAGTCAATAATTGACGGACCCAGTTCAAAGAGAGCTGTGGAGCTGCTAAACCTTAGCAGAGGACAGCTCAGAAACACAACAGGTCTCTTGACGGGACACATGGCCGTCAAGAAACACCTACATAAAATGGGGCGGTTCGAAGGGGACCTCGCATGCAGACTCTGCGGCGAGGGGGAGGAATCAGCCCAGCACATCTTGTGCGAGTGTATAGCTCTGGACCGGAAAAGACAACTGATCTACGGTCACTCTAGACCGGAGACAGAGCAATATAAAACTTCACCCTACCAATCGCTGTGCAGACTAGTTCAAGGCACAGTGATTTTGGAATGGGTGGAGTAAGACTAGGGGTATGCACAATCAACCAAGGGTTGCGGTGCTATCGGGGCGGCAAGGCCGCGGACGAGCCCTGAGGGAACACAAAAAAAAAAAAGGTCTTTACCAATGCAACATATTAACCGAATTTCAATAAAATAACTTTGTAATTTTCGTAGAAAAAAAATTGTCGAAAGAAAACTCAAAATTTGATAACTAATTCTCTATAAACTTAGAATGTTGAATTCTGGTATGTAGTAAGGTTTTCGCCAAGGCAACATACCCGTCGAATTTCATTAAGATATCTTTGTAATTTTCAGGGGAAAAAAATTTTTAGAAAGAAAACTCATAATTTTCCCGGAAAACCTTGTCCGATTTTCCGGGCTAACGAACTCATCCAAGAAAGGCACTTGCTTACTTTCATCGAAATCGGTTAATTATTTTGTGAGGTATCGGTTGGATACATATATATATATATATATATATATATATATATATATATATATATATATATATATATATATATATATATATATATATATATATATATATATATATATATATATATATATATATATATATATATATATATATATATATATATATAAACGTATAAAAATTGAAACTGACCCCGGATATGGGTTATAGGGGTCCTAGTTCACGCTAATTTGAAAAAGTCTTTACAAAGTCTCACCATCAATACCTCTCTATTAGTGATTTTTTTAAATAAAAATTCACTAAAATGTCAGGCAGTCGCGTCAGCTTGATGATTACGAAAGTGTGTGTATATATATATATATATATATATATATATATATATATATATATATATATATATATATATATATATATATATATATATATATATATATATATATATATATATATATATATATATATCGTTTTAGACATTCGATGAATAGAGTAGGTACGGTTCTATGTAGTCCATTGTTCGAACTGTAATCTTAGTAACCAGCCTGTCCTTCTTAGAAAGAATATTTGACAATGACGCATAGTATAACAAAGGCAGGTATGCAGTTTTAATCACAGGGATTTAAGACTCAACAGTGGGGGTCTGTCTATATACCTTCCTAGAGGACGCTGTTCGCAACTGCTTGGCAACTAACATATAAATAGTTGTTCTAGTCTTTATTCATCCCCTTGATGACGCTAACTTTGTTAGCGAAACAATCGTCGGGTCAAAAAACTGCATTGTGTTGAATTGGGTCCTCCAGATTGTACTTATCAATGTACCCCAGCTTTTTGTTTTGACTTGTTAAAATGAGTAGAGTTATTATAAATTAAAAGGAATAACTATAAGTCATTGTTTACATAATACATACTGTAAAATTATTCAATAATAGAACTCACAATTTTATTGAGTAGGTACCTCATAAAATATAAAATATTTTAAGCACTTTCAGAATCAACATTCGAAATGCATTAAAACCTAAACATAGATACAAATTTCAGGTAAGGTTACCAGCGGCATTCAATTTTCACGCGGAACTGAAAACCAATCAAATCTAGTTGTGAACTTGTGCTGCTAAGTGGGATCCGCGAATATACAATGTTTCATTACTAAATGTCATTCATAGAGAAACTAAGTTTCTCTATTGACTGGCGCATGAGAAAGAGGAACAATAATCAGATCAGAAGAAATGGACGAGTTCACCAGGCACCAGCCAAACATTTAATGATGTATTATGTATTAAGTTTAAGAGTATCTTTTATATAACATTAAATAATTTACCATGACCAAAAGTGCTCCCCAGCAACACACAAAGTAAAAATGAAGTAACCTGTTGTTCGTTCATGGTTGTTTTGAACTGATGAGGGCAAATTTCCTTTTGTTTATATATTAAACACACGAATTTTCTATATTTTAAATATTTGAAGAATATTATTTAAGTATGTAGAATACTATTACATCACGTATGCGTATGCATATTTTAGTAATGTATATTATTCTTATCTAAGGAAGAATTTTAGCATTGGTCTTTTTTTAGTTTTTGTTGTAAAAATCTCAAGAATTATGAAATAGAAATAATAAAAGTCAGGGACGAAGCAAGTGCGTTATGGTAGTGAATTTTCATTACAATGTTTTTAATAGCAAATATGCGTGTGTTTTTTTCAGAAAGCAGGCACCAAATATGATTATCAATATAACATATATAGTAAAAACAATGTGCCATGTTTCATCAAAATAACTTTATTGTCTGGAAACGTACAAAAATTTCCGAAAGTAAACTTAAAGTGTAAGCGAAAAAAATCCGTTTCTTCGTCAACCTTATAGGTTAATAGCAAATTGAGCTTTTCAAATATGAAGCATTTAATCAAAATTCGCTACCATAACGCACTTGCTGCGTCCAGAATTACTTTACTCACAAACATGCGTTATATTTCGATGGAAAATGCAATAACATAAGGCATGTTCGACTAAAAAAATATTTGTATCACCAACGACTTATGGGGCAGTCGTGATTGTAGAAATAATTTTTTAAGATGTAGCTCAAGACACCCTATAATTAATGTATATATTTTTTTTCATATCTTGTATAATAACAGATATATTGAGCTTTATTGATTTTTTACGAAAATTCGACAAAAGTTATATACCATTAAACAATAAACTCTATAGCTAAGACTACTGCCAAGCATCAGAGAAAGGGTCTATTTGAAATGAATTTTCTGGAAACATTTTAGTAAAATGAAGGACAATGACGGTTGAAACTAAGACTTCAGGATTTGTAAAACATTCTTCTTGAGACATTTTCTTTCCATAGCCCGTATTAGATTCAAGTTATTTGCCTAAATGTTGCCAATTTTGACGTTTTAAATTGTCACTTTGACGTTTTGAGGAAAACCTCAATTTATTTTTCTTTAAATGCGCATAACTTTTTTGTCTTTTGACCTACAGCGCTAAATTGGTTGCCTGTTGTGACTCCGTGTATTTTTGCATCTTCATCCAGAGTGTTCCCATCTTCACCTGGCTATACCGTACTGATGATGGCTAATAAGCTTGAAACACGTGTATGCGGTTGTCCCCTTGCGGCTTTGCCCTTAACCCTTCCCCTTGTATAGTACAGGAATGCCGTGTTATAAATCCTAAAATAGTATATATATATATATATATATATATATATATATATATATATATATATATATATATATATATATATATATATATATATATATATATATATAATAAACATATAAAAATCGAAACTGACCCCAGATATGTGTTCTAGAGGACCTAATTAGCGCTAATTTGAAGAAATGTTTTCAAAATTCAAAAGTCGGGATCTCTTCATTATGCATTTCTTTTTTTCTACTTTTTTTTCTACTTTAACGACGGTCTATTTCCACGACTATGTCTAATTATTATACCGGCTCCAAGGAGCAGTTACACCTCACTATTCTGGAAAATTTTCCGAAATTCTGCCTTTCTGTAAGGATGGTAGGGATCTTTAACGAGCCCAACATCGCATGGACACAGGACCGATGGCTTTGCGTCCCCTCCGAAGGGCAGAACGTGCAGAGATTCAACTTGATCAAATACAATGCCACAACCTGGGCTCATGTTAATTAAACAGTATGTACTGAAAAGTGAATGGGATTCAAACCCAGTAACCATTCTGTTCAGAGGCACACGTTCTTGCCACAGGACCACCGAGGCTCTTGAATGCATTTCTTAATACAGTATGTATTTGATTTTGTATATAAAACACAGTAGTATTACATTAAATGTTGAAAACATATATGGTAAATTCCATAAAAGAAAAATGTAATTACTTACCTACCTTTTACATTTAACCGACACAATGTTTTTAGTGAATTTTCTTTAAAAAAAAATTCACTAATGAGGAGATCCCGACTTTTGAATTTTGAAAATTTGTTTTTCAAATGGGCGACACCTAAGCCCACTAGAATCCATATCCAGGGTCGGTATCAGTTATTATATATATATATATATATATATATATATATATATATATATATATATATATATATACAGGTGTCCCACGTAGACCTTCCATTATCCGTTTCTGGAGTACAACTCAGAATTGAATTCTGAAAAATCACGCACGGGTTTATCGAAATTTTCAGTTCACTGAAAATATTGACGTTATAGTATGGGACTTCCGGTTATACCGGAAGTAGACGTCTACTTTCCTTTTTCAAATGGAAGATGGTGTTTTTTTATTACGGATCTAGATTGCTCGTTTAATGTTATGGTAGGTTTCACTCATGATACAAATAACGAGAGATATGATATTCAGACTACCTATTTTTAGACCTGTCACGCGCATGGTGTCATGTGGTGAGTCCAATGCAACAATAATATGCTGTCGTGCAGTGGGGTTTGACGTTTCATCACAACCTCTCTTTCCTCCTTATCGACACCCACGGTACGATAGTATTTAGGCTGTAAGCCCTCGTGTTATGTTGTTGAAATTTAAAAAAAACTTTTAACAATTTACGTATTTTACTAATATTAAAGTGCATACTGTTGGAAGTTATAAAAATGAAAAAGATTACATTTAGTGCTGTAATTTCTATATTATCTGAAAAAGACAATATAGACGTAACTTCAACCGCATTAAACTGACGTATAGAAACTTTTTGATTGAGAATGACTTTGTTTTAAGTGTGTAGTTGGACTTCTATAACGTTACTCACCACGCGACGTCATAGGATGGGGCGGGGCATATGCGCAATATCATATCTCTTCTAAGTCATTATATCATGGGTTTAAATGGTCGATTATTGAGACAATTGTCACTGGAGGCGTTGAGAAACACCTCGAAATGTTCCTTTTCCTTTTAGTAATGTTTTTAAATCTCTTATAGCCTGTTACATCATGAGGTAGCCACAAATTCTGTTGTCAAGTTTCATAAATACTGAAATACTACTTACAGATTCTATTAAACAAAAATTAATTGAGAATTTTAAAACCTTGTAAAACGACAGTGACAGATGAGTAATGAGTTGGAAGCGCTTGCGGCGCCCTCCGTTGGTTCAGACTAAAAAATTCCATATTAGACCACATGATATAATGACTTAGAAGAGATATGATATTGCGCATATGCCCCGCCCCTTCCTATGACGTCATGCGGTGATTATCGTTATAGAAGTCCAACTACACACTACAAAACAAAGTCATTCGTAATCAAAAAGTTTCTATACGTCAGTTTAATGCAGTTGAAGTTACGTCTATATTGTCTTCTTTAGATAATATAGATCGCAGCACTAAATTTAATCTTTTTCATTTTTATTACTTCCAACTGTATGCACTTAAATATTAGTAAAATACGTAATTTGTTAAGAGGTTGTGAGGAAACGTCAAACCCCACTGCACGACAGCATATTATTGTTGCATTGGACTCAACCACTTGACACCATGCGCGTGACAGGTCTAAAAATAGGTAGTCTGAATCATGATATAATGACTTAGAAGAGATATGATATTGCGCATATGCCCCGCCCCCTCCTATGACGTCACGCGGTGAGTAACGTTATAAAAGTCCAACTACACACTTAAAACAAAGTCATTCGCAATCCAAAAGTTTCTATACGTCATTGACGTTAGCTTAATGCGGTTGAAGTTACGCCTATATTGCCTTTTTCAGATAATATAGATCGCAGCACTCAATTTAATCTTTTGCATTTTTATTACTTACAACTGTATGCACTTAAATATTAGTAAAATACGTAATTTGTTAAGAGGTTGTGATGAAACGTCAAACCCTACTGCACGACAGCATATTATTGTTGCATTGGACTCACCACTTGACACCATGCGCGTGACAGGTCTAAAAATAGGTAGTCGGAATATCATATCTCTCGTTATTTGTATCATGAGTCTGAATATCATATCTCTCGTTATTTTATCATGCTACCTACTTTTAGACGTGTCACGCGCATGGTGTCAAGTGGTGAGTCCAATGCAACAATAATATGCTGTCGTGCATTGGGGTTTGACGTTTCATCACAACCTCTTAACAAATTATGTATTTTACTAATATTTAAGTGCATACAGTTGGAAGTAATAAAAATGAAAAAGATTAAATTTAGTGCTGCGATCTATATTATCTGAAAAAGACAATATAGGCGTAAGTTCAATCGCATTAAACTGACGTATAGAAAATTTTTGATTGCAAATGACTTTGTTTTAAGTGTGTAGTTGGACTTCTATAACGTTACTCACCACGTGACGTCATAGGAGGGGGGCGGGGCATATGCGCAATATTATATCTCTTCTAAGTCATTATATCATGATTACTATTAAGTATGTGCTGTATCACTAATCCAAGCGAAAGCCGTGCCGCTAATTGTAAACAGACATGATGAAACCGGTGTAAGGAAATATAAATAGTAAGAATAATTTAGAATGTAAAAGAAAGTCTGATAAAAATAGGCCACAGTGCACATCGTCCAGCGTCCACTTCACGTTCCGATTTCACCCGAATTGTTTGTTTACTAGAGAGGTGTCTTCAACGCAGGATTACCTAGAAAAATAATAAAAATTCACTAATAGTAGCAACTGTTGATACTCTTATTATGGAACATATCAAACAAGACCAGGAGATCGGTGAACTCTACTGTAAAACTATCATTAAAGCTGAAAAAGAAAATGATAATGATGTATCTACCGACCAAAAGTTAATTGTTTCCTGTGAATTTAATCACGATACGAAATTGGACCTGCAACCAAATGAAATAAAAGTGGAAATAGAAGAGCATGATTTGGACAGTGTTGTAATATGTCAAGATATAAAAAAAGAGTACTGTGATTATGCAAGTGTAGAGAAAGGTAATTTGTTAAGACATATGAAATCAAAACACACCAGGGAAAAGCTGCATCAATGTCCATCATGTGATTTTGCAAGTGTGTATAAGAGTAGTCTGTTAAATCATATTAAATCAAAACACACAGGGGAAAATCTGTATCATTGTGCATCATGTGACTTTGCAAGTGTGTACAAGAGTAGTTTGTTAAATCACATTAAATCAAAACACACAGGAGAAAAGCCATATCAATGTTCATCCTGTGATTATGCAAGTGTAGAGAAACAAACTTTGTTAAATCATATTAAATCTAAGCACACAGGAGAAAAGCCATATCAATGTTCATCGTGTGATTACGCAAGTGTAGACAGACGTAGTCTGTTAAGACATATTAAATCAAAACACACAGGGGAAAAGGTGTATCATTGTTCATCATGTGATTATGCAAGTGTACAGAGACAGCATCTGTTAAATCATATTATATCAAAACACACAGGAGAAAAGCCTTATCAATGTTCTTCATGTGATTATGCAAGTGTAGAGAAACGTAATTTGCTACTCCATATTAAAGCAAAACACACAGGAGAAAAGCATCAATGTTCATCATGTGATTATGCAAGTGTAGAGAAACGTAATTTGTTAAAACATATTAAATCAAAACACACAGAGGAAAAGCCATATCATTGTTCATCGTGTGGTTATGTATGTGTAGACGAACGGCACCTGTTAAATCATATTAGATCAAAACACACAGGAGAAAAGCCTTATCGATGTTCATCATGTGATTATGCAAGTGTAGAGAAACGTAATTTGCTGCTACATATTAAATCAAAACACACAGGAGAAAAGCATCAATGTTTATCATGTGATTATGCTAGTGTAGTAAAAACTAATTTGTTAAGGCATATTAAATCAAAACACACAGCGGAAAAGCCGTATCATTGTTTATCATGTGATTATGCAAGTGTACGGAAAGACCAATTGTTAAATCATATTAAATCAAAACACACAGGGGAAAAGCTGTATCACTGTTCATCATGTGACTTTGCAAGTCTGTACAAGAGTAGTTTGTTAATTCATATTAAATTAAAACATACAGGAGAAAAGCATCAATGTTCATTATGTGATTATACAAGTGTAGAGAAACATAATTTGTTAAAACATATTAAATCAAAACACACAAGGGAAAAGCTGTATCACTGTTCATCATGTGACTTTGCAAGTCTGTACAAGGGTAGTTTGTTAATTCATATTAAATCAAAGCACACAGGAGAAAAGCCATATAGATGAGATAACAGAGAGCAAAGTGAAACAGAAGATACTTGAACTGAAGTAAAGAAAGGCACCGGGTTACGATGGACTGGAGGCTAAAGTGCTGAGGATAATCTGCGATGAGATAACCAGACCACTTACTTACCTGTTCAACAAATGTGAAGGGACATTTCCAGAAACGTTCAAAATCGGTATCATTTCCCCCATTTTCAAGAGGGGTGATCCCACTGAAATGGGCAATTATAGACCGATAACATTTATTTCTAATATAGCAAAGATATTGAGGGGACGAGTGTTGGGTTGGCTGATGTCTTACCTTGGGGGAAGAAGGATGTATGTGTCTGTTGCTGGTCATGGTTCCAACGAGCAAGGCATGGAGTATGGGATACCGCAGGGATCAGTCCTTGGTCCCTTAATATTTATTTTATTTGTAAATGACTTACCATCTTTTATAAGATCTGATTTTAAAGTATTGTTTGCTGATGATATTATCCTGGTGGTAGTGGATGCTGATGTTGAGGCTCTTCAAGCGAAGTTGTACATTGCATACTCTCACTTGTTGGATTGGTGTTGGACAAATAGGCTGGTTGTGAACAATTCCAAGACGCTCTTTATGCGCTTTGGCGGACTACCCAGTTTGCCCTTTCCAAATAGTCTCACGGCGAATGGAGTTGAGGTTGGTTCCACTGGGTGCACTCGATTTCTTGGGGTCTTGATTGATCAGGAACTGCGATGGGATGAGCACGTTGAGTATGTATGTCGAAGCTTGAACAAAGCATTTTTTGTTCTACTACAGCTAAAGTATACACTGAACACTGAAAGCTTAATCACAGTTTACAATACACTTGTGGGATCGGTGTTAGCCTATAACGTTATTCTCTGGGGAGGCTCTATATGTGTTAACAGATTGCTAATCCTTCAAAAAAGAATACTAAGACTTATATTTGACGTGCCTTCTCGTTGCACTTGTCGGTCGGTTTTTGTGGAAAGGAGGGTCATGACTGTCTATACTATTTACATTTATAGGACTATTTTATGTATAAAGAAAAATATTCACCGCTTTGATGTAAATTCTTTCAATCACAGTTATGATACTCGTGGCCGTGGTAATTTACGTTCGATGGCCCATAATACAGTGAAATATGAAAGATCTTTTATATTTAATGGTATTAGATTTTATAATAAATTACCAAATAGGTGTAGGGAACATACTGAGTTCAGGACATTTAAAAATAATTTGAAGGCACTCCTAGCATCCAGGTGTTACTACAGTATTGACGAGTATTTGTGTGATAATGAACTGTGATATTTCTGTTTTGTTTGTGTTTAGTTATAGAGACATGTTTGCTATTGTTATGTGTACTGGTTGACTTGCCTTATGTACATTTTTGTATCGAAATGGCTAATAAAGTGTTATTATTATTATTCAAAAAAGTCTTAAAATTGAGAATTGTGTCTTTTATTACAAAATATAAATTGTTATCCGATCGCCAATTTGGATTCCACGAGGGACGATCTACTGAGGATGCCATGGCATTTCTTACTTCAAAACTCTATGACTGTCTGGATAAGAGCCATCCAACCTTGTGTGTGTTTCTGGACCTAGCGAAGGCGTTCGATACGGTGTCCCGCCCAAAATTGCTAGCTAAACTTCATAGGACTGGATTTCGGGGGAAAATATTTGATTTGCTTAAGAGCTACATAACCGACCGCAAACAATGTGTGAAAATAGGAAATAACTTTAGCTGCTATGAACAGGTGGAGTTCCGCAGGGCACAGTATTGGGGCCTTTACTATTCAACATATACATAAATGACATGCTTCGCTTACCATCAGAAGGCGAGATCGTCAGTTATGCTGACGATACGGCTATTTTGTACACCGTCCCGGATTGGTTATCTCTTAAACAGGAAGCAGAGACAGATTTAAAAGCATTAAAAACATGGTTTAACCAAAACCTATTGTCCATAAACTGGGACACAACTAAGTACATGCCATTCAGCTCATATGCCAGTGGAATGCCAAGACTAGGGAACTTGTCTGTAGGTTCTGAGCAGATAAGTGAAACAAGGAATATACAATATCTTGGCTTAAATATTGACTGTCATCTGAGATTGGACAGGCAGACAAATCAAGTAATCCAGAAACTGAGGAGCTTTCTTTCGATGTTTAAGAGATTAAAGCAATTTCTGGAAATCACTTACCTTAAGACTATTTACTTTGCTCTCATTCAGTCACAGCTTTTATACGGCATATTGGCGTGGGGAAGCGCATCAGAAACATACTTGAGAAAAGTAGGAACAACTCAGAGGTGGATATTAAAAATTATATATGGCAGAAACATTACCTACCCCAGTGAAGCACTGTATTCGGAGGCCCAAGTGATGGATGTGCGGAAACTGTACTGTCGTGCTATCTTACTGTATATTTACAGACACAAAGGTACTATTAATTTTGCAGAACATGCATACTCTACAAGGTACAAAAATATTGTCACGAAAAAGTACAGGGCGGAAAAAAAGGATTGGTCAGCGTAGTTTTGTGTATATTGGTTTGAGAATCTTGGATACCCTGCCCCTTGATATAAGATCTACGAATTCTTATAGGCTTTATAAAAAAAGGATTCAACTATGGCTGCTCAATACACCGAGGAGTGTTATCGGTCGGGTGGTTGCCTTCTCTTAATTGTCGACCCTTTTAGTAGATCTTGATTTTAATCGATCATTGTGTGCGAGTATGGATGTGTCTGAGACTACGTGTGTGTGTATGTGACTGAAGTGTGAAGGTTACGAATGAGCGCGCACGAGCAAGTATGTATGTGAATGGATGGAATATAACTGAGTATGATTTGATCACAGATTACTGAGTAAGTCTGTATTTCTGGATTTTTAAAGTACCTATACCTTTTTTATTTTCTGTCTCTCGTTTTGCGGAGGGTGTTGTTGAGTTTTTGGGCGATATCGATGGTCGGGGACCGGTTGCAGCTTTAAAATGTTAGGTTATCATGGTTATGGGATTAAGTTACACACTGTGATTGGTCGTTTTTGATTGTTGTCGGGAGAGTCGCCTCGGATGTTTGGCGGCGCTCGCTGCGGCGGGGGAAGAATTTGGTGTGTTACAGCAGACAGTGCAATACATCATTGCATGTGGCGGTGTTGTTTGTGTTTGTTGTTTTTCTCAAGGTTATTTTGACTCCTGACTGTCAATTACTCTGGGTTTTACTTCCTTGACAGTCATAATTCTGTTGTGTGTTGTGTTTTGTATGGTGTGGGCATATGGAGTTAGTTTTGCTGTTTTTCACTTTTATTAATTGTAGAACGCGGCCACAAATTGTTTACTTTATGATACTCTACACTAATATTACGATAGTTTTTTGTGTTGTATTTTTCTGTTTGTTTATCATGTCACATAGACATTTTCGCTAACAAGCAAGTTTGCTTCTGTGAAGATATCTAAGGCTTATAACTATTAGGATAATTGTTAACTGATTACTTTAGAATGTAGGACATGCGTGTTTATTGATTTGTTAATTACTTCTTTGTATTGAATGTTAATTATATATTTTTTGTGTATATGTATTTGGTAACCTTTTATATCTATTGTAAATGTTTGTTACAACTTATCAATAAACCTTAAAATTATTATTATTATTATGTGATTATTCAAGTGTAGAGAAACATAATTTGCTACTACATATTAAATCAAAACAGGAGAAAAGCATCAATGTTCATCATGTGATTATGCAAGTGTAGACACGTAGTTTGCTAAGACATAATAAATGAAATACACAGTGGAAAAGCCGTATTAATGTTCATAATTCTGTTCTTTCTAAATATATTGTGAAACAGAATAGCAACTTATTTCCTCAGTCTACAAAATGGTAAGGTTGTCAAGTCATGGCTTTTAAAGCACAATAGTAATATAGATCAAGCTGTAGGTTTAGTGGACTATTCAGTTTATACTCTTGTTGTCAATGCTGGTCATCTTTTAGTTGGGCTTGGTAAACAGATCATCCTGACCCCTCTGATATCTCACAAATCGTCACCGAAATTATACAAGCTGGTATGGAATTATATATTCCACGTACACAGAAAACCTCTTCAGCCACTCAAAAGCCCTGGTTCTCTAAATCTTGTGACAAGGCCAAAGCTCACAAAAGGCTTCTACACAATTCCAGTCAAGAAAACCGTCAAGCATTGAACGACGCAAGAAACCACTATGTCCGCATTCTTTCTGAGGCACAAAAATAGGTTCAATAACCACAGCAAAAACAAAGTCCTCTCAAGCTCCAACGGAAGCAAGCCCTTCTGGACTCTTGTTAAATCTATTGGGAATAATTTCTGCAAGAGCATGTTCCCACGTTTTGTTTCAGGGGATGAAATTGTTTCTACCGCCCTGGACAAGGCTGAATTTTTTGCCTCGTTCGCCAGCAATTCTACTCTCAACCCACCTCCAAATGTTCAACCATCAACAGTCCCCAATGTCGCGCATAAAATGACGGATATCATTTTCGAAACTAAAACGGTATGAAACATGCTCTCTTCTCTTAATACCAGAAAAACCTCTGGCCTTGACGAGATCACAGCAATTGTTCTCAACAAATGCGCACCAGAACTTGCTCCTGTCCTGACTCGTCTGTTGCAGACATCTTACAATATAGGTATATTCCCTATAGTAACTGGAAAACTGCTAGAGTACAACCCGTCCCCAAGAAAGGATCCAAAGCGCTTCCTAGCAACTACAGGCCTATTTCTCTCCTTTCAGTCATCTCTAAACTGATGGAAAAGTATATAAACACCGAATTACTAAAAAACACAGTCTAATCCAAGACAGACAGTATGGATTCCGTCAGCGCAGATCAACTGCCGACCTCCTTTCCTTTGTCATCCAGCAAGTCTATGGAACTACTCCATAGACTTGCTGGATGACAAAGGAAAGGAGGTCGGCGAATCCCAGATTGTCGCTTCAGACATATTCAAAGCATTCGACCAGGTCTGGCATGCAGTGCTGTTTAATAAACTTCTGGCCTATGGCCTACCACCAAAACTCTGTACCTGGACAACAAATTTCCTCTCCAACTGGAGCATTTCTGTTGTCGTGGATGGCCATTCTTCTAAACTGTATCCAATTAATGCAGGAGTCCCTCAAGGTTCAGCTTTAGCCCCTGCTTTGTTTTTTCTACACATCAAGGACCTTCTTTCTAGCACATCCAACCCAGTTTACTGTTACATGGACGACAGCACCCTCCTCTCAAATATACAATATTCTAAGCCTGTCTCTTTAGCTCAATTAGATGAGGATCGCAGACTCATGGAGGGTTCTGTCTCTGTGGATCTCCAAAAAATATTAGACTGGGGAAGTAGAAATCTTGTACAATTCAACTCCACAAAATCTGTCTTGCTTTCTATCTCATAAGAGATACACCAGCCCTAGACCCATCACAATGAGCAACCAAGTTATTCAAAGTAATGAGTCCTTTTCACTTGTTGGCATTTCTGTAGATTGAAATCTCAATTGACACCAAGATGTCACATCAATTGCAGAAGCGGCTGCTAAGAAATTTGGTTTCCTCTTCCGGGCACGCAAATACTTTTCACCAGCTAATCTCTATACCTTATATACTTCACAAATAAGGCCAAACCTCGAATACTGCTCCTGCGTCTGGGGTGCCGCTGCCGCTTATACACTCGCTATCCTGGACCCCATTCAGAAGAGAGCTATACGTCTCATCGGTGACCCTACACTTACCCAAAGTCTGCCATCCCTTGCCCACTGACGTGCTGTTGGTGAGCTCTCTCTCTTTTATAGATATCTGCACGGGTACTGCTCAGAGGAGCTTTCTTTCATAGTTCCTCCACCTGCTGCCCCCAACAAATATACCAGGGAAACAGAGCGAAGGCACCATTTTACTGTCCAGGTCACCAGACATAGAACATCTTGTTATGCCCGCTCTTTTGTCCCGAGGACTTCCAAGTTGTGGAACTCCTTGCCGGCACATGTTTTTCCTTCTCCTCCAAAACTTCAAGTCCAGAATTAACAAGTTGCCTCTTTCCTGCTTGTCAGCACCCACGGTACGATAGTATTTAGACATACATTTATTAAGCGATAATAAATTCAATCTTGATCATGATGTTATATATTTAAGTGTACAAAGAAAAACTTACGGAAAGATGACATTAATGACCCCGCAAATAGTTAATATTTTACGCTGTTGATACTCCTTTCTTTTCAAATATGCAGCGGGTAATTTCCTTATAAAGCATTTCCTTGTTACAAAAATAAACACTAAGAAGGCCATAGAATTAATACAATAAAAATCAACTATGTAGTTAAAGTCAACTATTTATTAATTCAAAACGAACAATTTACATTAAAATGTTTGATACATTTAAATTTACAAATCAGAGCGTACACCAAATCCAGGACCTGGTGGATCACTTTTTAGGGATGTTAACTCGCCTGCAGGTTCGGAAGCATACCTGCCGCTCCTATAAATAAAAATAAAAGGGGAAAGATTAGAACAAAAGCATCATTGTATTGTGGGGTATTTAGTGTCTTTGATGTTGACATATTTCAAACTATGGGAATAATAATAATAATATTTATTCTGGCAAAAATTACACAGCCTTGTCAAACAAATACCAAATATAAGATTATAGAACTAAAATTGTGAAATAAACATCAAAAACAAACAAAAATACAAAACACAAAAGAAACAAATTTACACACATAAAAAAAATGGCATCTTATGTTGTCTCTAGTGGCTCTACTCTATCCACTCAATGTCCATATTGAGGTATTCACTTAAAGAATAAAATGCATACTTCATAAGAGTGTTTTTCACATTTCTCCTAAATTCTCGCTTATGTTTTGATCTTATATTCTGGGGGATTTTATTGAAGAACTTGACACCCCAGCAATTCACCCCGGTTTCAGCTCTTTTTATTCTATGATAAGGAATGGATATGTTCTGTCTGCCTCGGGTACCATATTCGTGGTAATCACCGTTTTGGTTGTAGTCCTCTTGATGTTGGTAAGTATATAAGACACTTTCCAAAATATATGCTGAAAAGATGGCAAGTATGCCTGTCTTCGTGAATAAGGTTCTACAACTTGTACGGCTGTCTACTGAACAGATTATTCTTACTGCAGCTTTCTGTTGCAGAAATATTTCAGACACTCCAGGGCTACTCCCCCATATTAGGATACCATAGGTAGCCCTACTTTGGAAACATGCATGATAAGCTGTCAACACTGTCTGGTAATTACTGATGTTCATCAGACGCCTCAACAGATACAGACACGACGCCAATGTGCCCTGGAGCTTTTCAATGTGCATTGACCAGCGAAAATCTGATTGTATATATACACCAAGAAATTTCACAGATTGTTTTTGTCTTGGTTGCGTTTGGTGGGAGCTGATATTCAAGACTTTTGTTTTGTTTACATTGAGTTTCAGTTTATTATTTCTAAACCATTCTCCTGCTTCCCACATTGTGATATTTCTTCTCTCATTAAGTTCAGCTTCATTTCTGCCAATGTTAACAAATGAGGTATCGTCTGCATAGAGAGAAACTGCATCAGACGCAACGTTCTCTGGAAAATCATTTGTGTATATAATGAATAGGAGAGGCCCTAGCAGCGAACCCTGAGGTATACCGCATGTTTGTGTCTGCCAACTCGAGTACTGTTCATTTAGCTTCACTCTTTGGTATCAGTTGGTAAGGTATGACTTAAAGAGCCTCAGTGGCAAACCCCTAATGCCATAGTGTTCCAATTTGGTTAGTAATATCTCATGTGATACTGTGTCAAATGCCTTATGTAAATCACAATATATGCATTGTGCCATATTGCCAGAGTCCAGCGCCTCACTTAATTTATTTGTTGTGTTTACCAGCGCAGTTACTGTTGATTTACCTCCTCGAAAGCCATGAAGCTCCTCACTGAGAAAACCTTTTGCTTCTAAATATTCTTCAAGCTGTTGCTTTATTACGTACTCAAATATTTTTGAAAGTGCTGGCGAAATGGAAATAGGTCTAAAGCTATCCAAAGAGGCAACATTGCCACCCTTATATGCCATACTTACGTCTGCTTTCTTAAGTTCCTCTGGAAACAGGCCAGCCTGCAAACATTCATTTACTAAAGCTGTTATTGGATCTAGTATGCTGTAAATAACTGTTTTTAAAAATTTTACATTTATTCCATAAGTCTGGCGTTATTTTGGCTTTCAAGGCACATACCACTCTCCAAACCTCCAGCGACGTCACCTCCCGCAGATAAAATGAATTCATTGTATTAATAACTTTGGTCTTAATATATGTTCGTGGTACTATATGATTTCCGTTTATTTGTTGAAAAATATTTTTACTTATATTAGCAAAATAACTATTACATGCTTCTGGTGTTAATGAAGGTAACTGTTTACGTTTTTCTTGTGTTTCACCCTTTATAATCTTCCATGCAGCTTTTTGCTTGTCTTCCGCTTGCTGAATAGCCATGGCAACCCCTTCAGCCTTTGCCGCTCGAACTTTGTCGCGATAGCAGTCTCGGTAGGTTTGGTATGCCATTAATGACTCGTTATCTCTTTTCACCAACCATATTGTGTAGAGTGCATCCAGCCCGTTTTTATGACATTTCAATTCATTGGTATACCAGTTTACCTTTAGTGTTTGAGTTTTTATCCTAGATTTTCTTTCGGGAAAATATTCGTTGTAGCACATAAGGAAGAACTCATGAAATCTGGAGAAATTTGTCTGCGGATCACTGTTGACAAGTAGTCCTCCCAGTCAACAGAACACATATGACACGCAAACCGTTTTAAGTTTTCTTCAGTAAAGTATCTTTTGTGTGTTTCTGTAAAACTTTGTCTGATAACCTGTTTTTTGTAGGTAAGCACCTGTCCAAGATGGTCAGAGATGTGTAAATTTAGTGTTTCAGTTTTTATGTGCTGCTTTGAGATATCTGCAAATATATTATCCAAGCATTTGGAACTAGTACTTGTAAAATGTGTTGGTTCTTCAAATAAATGAGAAATATTAAAAGACTGAAGCATTTTGAGGAGTTTCTTTTTTGATGATGAATTATCAGTGTGTCCAAAATCTTGATTCCAATCACTTGCGATGATTATGTTTGCCTTAAAGACTTTAGTCAGCTTTAACAGTGTACTCTCTAGTTTTTCTATTAAGATGTCAATATCACCAATTGGCGACCTGTATACTGTAAGGATTATACAGTTCATCATTTTTATATAAATACCACATATTTCATAGTGCTTCTCCAATGAAGTTTCTAAGTAATTATCTATGTTTTGAAACTGTACATTCTTCCTTACCATTGTAAGCACTCCGCCATGCTCAAATGTATTGCGGGTAAAGTAACTGCCAATTTCAAAGTCTTCAAAAGTTACATGCTTCAGTGCAGTCTTGACTAACCAGTGTTCTGTCAAACAGACAACCTGAATGTCACTACGCTTTTTCAAGAATAGCTCTAACTCATCCACTTTCCTACTGATTGACTGAACATTCAAGTTAAGTACAGCAAACAGAGGAGCATGTTGTTTATTTGTATAAGATGTTAGATGATTATCTGTGGAACTTGACCCACAGAAAAATTTCCTTTCGATTGTGTAGTTCTGGGAAATGTAAACATCGAGAAAGCTACACCCCTAGGCCAAAATGTGGGTTTATATATTTCTTCTTTTAGGGTCACATCAGCTCCAATTTTAAAGCCCTTACTATCTGCACGCTTAAGTTTGAGTTCTTCAACTATAAAATCCTTTCTTTTTGCAATATCCTTTGCCTGCAAATATTGCTGTATAATGTCCGATGTTACATTTTTATTTACTCTTGATATAAACAGCCAAATTTTTGGTTCATTTCCCAAGAACTGTGCTGTATTTGCTTCATCTGTATCTTCTCCAATACTGATTGTTGACCTATTTTTAAATTTCTTCTTATTTATAACAGTTTTCCAGATATTTTCCTCTTTTTCTTTTTCCTGTGGTAGTTAGGGCATATTATCATTCAAACCAATGCATTTGTCCATAACTTTTTCTTGAGCCATTTTGATTTCCATGTAGTTTTTCCTGGAATCATCTTTATTATTTATTTAAGTGTCATTTTTTGTTTGTTCATTGTATTTGTTTATGTGGATTTCATTTTTATCCGTCCCTTTTTTTGTCTGTCTATCTGAACTTATCTGCCGTCTACTGCTATTTTCTTTATCATTTCTTGATAAAGTAATGTGATTTAGTTTATTTTCCAGCTGTTTATTTAAAATTTGTAATTTAACACAATTATTATGTTCCCTTGTAACATCCTCTTCCAATTTAGTTACCTTTTCCATCAGCAGTTTATTGCTAACTTTCACTTCTACCACCAGCTGTTTTAGAAAATTGTATGCATCCTCTTGGAATTCGGTGTTTGTGTTATTGTGTGTTGTTATAGTGGTGTTTTCTACAGAAAGTGGTGTTTCACAGCAAACTTTATTTCTTCTACCACAACTAGGATGGTAAATGAGTTTACATTTTTGGCAACTAACAAATTTTAGTGCACTTTTATCACAATAATTGCAATTCTTATCACTATCACTCAATTCACTACCTTCCCTGTCGGCCATTTTTTTTATAATAATCAACGACCCTACGAAGCAGTTTCACCTCAGCAATCTGGAAATGTTTTCCAACCCCTGTCTTTTGTATAGCAGAGTATCTCTTAAGTATAATTTGGAGAACCCAATTCATCAGAACACAGTTTTTTGACCTGTAGATCGTTTCGCTAACAAAGTTAGCGTCATCAGAGGGATGAATAACCCGTTTATTCAATTATAAAGTTTTATAAGGATAATCAAAGCATTTTAATATAGTCACATACCTGGGGCCAGCTCTAGGCCTTTTATTACACTTAAATTCCTCCAGGATTTCTTCAGTGTCCCTTGCAGTTAGATCTTCCTAAAAATTAAACAAAATTATTTGTGGATTTGATAATAATTACATTTTCTAAATAAGTATAACATACATATTACATAGAAGGTGTTCATTTTATGAATAATAATAGTAGTGATCGGCGCACCTGAATGAAAAATACTCGACACTATGATTATTGATATATTTGGTACATTCCGATTATCAAAAAACTATTCAAATAATACCCGCTATTAAAGTTCAAAGACAAGTATATTTGCATGTTTGGTACATGGAAGGTTGTGCTATTATGGACCTTGGCACTGCATTGTGTCACCTTAGGCCACCAAACCAGTGCCGCATATGTTATCGATGGTCTGACCACCCTTGTGTACAGCCAAATTTCAAAGACATATATTTGCATGTTTGGTTCATAGAAGGTTGTGCTATTACAGATCTTATGGATTTAAAATCATTCTGATGACCATCTGTATTAAATAGTAGTTTTCTTGCCTAGTTATATAGGAAAGCTATCCTTGATTGTTTAGTATGTGCAAGTCTCTGAGAATCTGAACCTTATTCATTCGTCATTCAGAACACAATTCGGATTATTTCGGAATATTACATCTCTAGAGCAAGGAGTAACGGACATTTACTTGTATAGTAAGTGGAAGAACATGCAAATTTCGACCTTTTTTTTCTTCCCTTAGGGCTCGTCCGCGCCTTTGCCGCCCCGGCTTATTGTGCATGCCCTTTGTCTTTTCTACTCCACCCATTCCAAAATCCCTATGCATTGAACTAGTCGACACAACAATTGGTATGGTGAAGTTTTATATTGCTCTGTCTCCGGTCTAGGCTGTCCGTAGAGCAGTTGTCTTTTGCGGTCCAGAGCTTTACACTTGCACAAGATGTGCTGGGCTGATTCCTCTCCCTCTCCGCAGAGTCTGCATACCAGGTCCCCCTTGTGCAGGTGTTTCTTGTCAGCCATGTGTCCCGTCAAGAGTCTTGTTATGTTTCTGAGCTGTCCTCTGCTAAGATTTAGCAGTTCCACAGCTCTCTTTGAACTGGGATCCCCAGTTAGTGTCTTCCCATGTCTGAGCCCTGGACAATCTACCCAGTATGTGTTATGCTGGTCCCTGACCCAGGACTAAAGGAACCGTCGTGCCTTACGACACCCGTCTCCCCCCACCATAGCTCGCGGTCGGGGATTACCACTGTAAAGTTGTTTTCCCTGCACACTCGCGGGCTCGCGAAGTCTGACCTCATTTCAAGCACGGGCTCCTTCATGATCTCCTGAATTTTGCAGTGGCCCCTGAAGCCTGGGTTGATCTTCAGTCTACCATTGCAGGCTAGTTTGTAGTCCTAGCCTGGCCTCCCCCATAATAACTAAGTGTAAGGGGGGCAGATCCAGCAACACCTCCATGGCGGCTGTTGGGGTTGAAGACATGGCCCCTGTGATGCCTAGGCAAGCCATCCTTTGGATTTTGCCCAGTTTTTGTTTGGCACTGGATAGGCAGTATGGATTCCGTCAGTGCAGATCAACTGCCGACCTCCTTTCCTTTGTCACCCATTCTTGGAACACGTCTATGAAACTACACCGTGAATCCCAGATTGTTGCTCTAGACATATCCAAAGCATTCGACCAGGTCTGGCATGCAGCGCTGCTTAATCAACTTCTGACCTATGGCCTACCACCAAAATTCTGTACATGGACAGCAAATTTCCTCTCCAACCGGAGCATTTCTGTTGTCGTGGATGGCCATTCCTCTAAACTGTATCCAATTAATGCAGGAGTCCCTCAAGGTTCAGCTTTAGCCCCTACTTTGTTTCTTCTCCACATCAATGACCTTCTCTCTAGCACTTCCAACCCAGTTCACAGTTACACAGATTAGAGCACCTTCCACTCAAATATACAATATTCTAAGCCTGTCTCTTTAGTCCAATTAGATGAGGATCGCAGACTCATGGAGGGTTCTGTCTCTGTGGATCTCCAAAAAATATTAGACTGGGGAAGTAAAAATCTTGTACAATTCAACTCCAGCAAATCTCAGTCTTGCTTTCCATCTCATAAGAGATACACTAGCCCTAGACCCATCACAATGAACAACCAAGTTATTCAAAGTAATGAGTCCTTTTCACTTGTTGGCGTTTCTGTAGATCGAAATCTCAATTGGCACCAACATGTCACATCAATTGCCGAAGCGGCTGCTAAGAAATTGGGTTTCCTCTTCCGGGCTCGCAGATACTTTTCACCAGCTAATCTCTATACCTTATATACTTCACATATAAGGCCAAACCTCGAATACTGCTCCCACATCTGGGGTACCGCTTCTACACTCGCTATCCTGGACTCCATTCAGAAGAGAGCTATATGTCTCATCGGTGACCCTACCCTCACCCAAAGGCTGCCATCCCTTCCCCACCAACGTGCTGTTGATGACCTCTCTCTTTCTTTTATAGATATCTGCACGGGCACTGCTCAGAGGAGCTTTCTTCCATAGTTCCTCAACCTGATGCCAACAGATCAACCAGGGGAACAAAGCGAATGCACTCTTTTACTGTCCAGGTCACCAGACATAGAACATCTTGTTATGCCAGCTCTTTTGTCCCCAGGACTTCCAAGTTGTGGAATTCCTTTCTGGCACATGTTTTTTCTTCTCCTCCAAACCTTCATGTCCAGAATTAACAAGTTGCCTCTTTCCTCCTTGTCGACACCCACGGTATGATATTATTTAGGCTGTGAGCCCTCGTGGTGTGTTGTTGAAATAAAAAAATAATTATATATATATATATATATATATATATATATATATATATATATATATATATATATATATATATATATATATATATATATATATATATATCCACTGATAAAGTTCACAGTGACTTGAGTTTTCTTGCTTGATAAATAAAAGGTTGTGCTATAATAGACGTGATGCGTCTCAAATCATTCAAACGATTATCCGAATATCTTAAATGTAGGTTTACATTTACAATCGGAATCAGAGGTGTGAACCCCCGAACCCTATGACAACTATATAGTTGTCAGTGTAGTGTATCCAGATATCAGACACAATTAGTTTTATTTCATTTACTATAGTAAAAATAAAAGTAATTGAGTGAGATATCTAGATACCCTGATAAATACTACTAACCTAGAATGTTTATAATTTTATTTGCATATGTATCGTAAAAGTATAATTATTCAGAAAAACGTGTTTAAAGATTTGTATTGCTGGGCAAAATATTAATCTAAATTTAGATTATTTAACTTAGTATCCAAAAATCAAATAGTAATCTAAATTTAGATTATTTAACTTAGGATCTGAAAATCTAGGTGTTTACTGTGGACAGGTTATTACTAGTCACTAGTTTATTTGTATACTAATTAATTATAGACAGTGGCGGCTCGTCAGATACACAGCACACTGGTAAACTACATCCAAAATTTCTGCTCTCTAAGAATCCAAATACTGCAGTAATAAACATTTAATTGAAGTTATCTTTTGCACAAAAAATAAGGAAAACAATTAATTTCTCGAAAACCGCTGGAGATATGTATAGGGAAGTATCATCAAAAATAATCGGAAAGCAATAGTGAAGCGAAAAATGCAATAATATAGAAGGTGTCTCATTTAAAATATCAAAGATGTTGCTATTTTTCAATATAAGCGGCAACGCAACAGTGCAGAAAATATTTTAGATAGATAGACCAGAACCAATTACCCAATAAACCAATTCCTCAAAATAATCCGTCCCATTCTCTGTAAACATCTAACCTACCATTGACCATAAGTCACCCTGTATAGCTACAAAACTTACATAATAATCTAACCTACCATTGACCATGGGTCACCTGTATAGCTACAAAACTTACATAATAATCATCATTTATCTGGATCATGGGGGCATTGACACAAGCCCCAAGACATTCAACTTCAGATAAAGTGAACATCCCATCTTCAGTCATTTCCCCAATTTCAATTCCGAGGTTTCGTTTGCATGTGTCCAAGATTTCATCTGATCCACGCAACCAGCAAGGTGTAGTTGTACAGACCTGAACATGGTACCTCCCTGTGGGCTTCCTGGGCAGAAAAAAATCAATTAGTAATTATTAAGGGAGGGAATTTTTGATTGGCTTTTGGTGAAACACCTTTTTCAAGTGAAAATAGTTATTAGGTATATATAGTGTTTTTTTAAATATATTTCAACAACACACCATGGGGGCTTACAGCCTAAATACTATCGTACCGTAGGTGTCGACAAGGAGGAAAGAGGCAACTTGTTAATTCTGGACATGAAGGTTTGGATGTTCGGAGGAGAAGAAAAAACATGTGCCAGCAAGGAATTCCACAACTTGGAAGTCCTCGGGACAAAAGAGCTGGCATAACAAGATGTTCTATGTCTGGTGACCTGGACAGTAAAAGGGTGCATTCGCTTTGTTCCCCTGGTAGATCTGTTGGCATCAGGTGGAGGAACTATGGAAGAAAGCTCCTCTGAGCAGTGCCCGTGCAGATATCTATAAAAAAAAGAGAGAGGACAACAACGGCACGTTGGTGGGGAAGGGATGGCAGCCTTTGGGTGAGGGTAGGGTCACCGATGAGACATATAGCTCTCTTCTGAATGGAGTCCAGGATAGCGAGTGTAGAAGCGGCACCCCAGATGTGGGAGCAGTATTCAAGGTTTGGCCTTATTTGTGAAGTATATAAGGTATAGGGATTAGCTGGTGAAAAGTATTTGTGAGCCCCGAAGAGGAAACCTAATTTCTTAGCAGCCGCTTCTGCAATTGATGTGACATTTGTGAGATTTCGATCCACAGAAATGCCAACAAGTGAAAAGGACTCATTACTTTGAATAACTTGGTTGTTCATTGAGATGAGTCTAGGCCTGGTATATCTCTTATGAGATAGAAACAAGACTGAGATTTGGTGGAATTGAATTGTACAAGATTTCTACTTCCCCAGTCTAATATTTTTTGGAGATCCACAGAGACAGAACCCTCCATGAGTCTGCGATCCTCGTCTAATTGGGCTAAAGAGACAGGCTTAGAATATTGTGTATTTGAGGGGCGGGTGCTGTCTTCCATGTAACTGTGAACTGGGATGGATGTGCCAGAGAGGTCATTGATGTGGAAAAGAAACAAAGTAGGGGCTAAAGCTGAACCTTGAGGGACTCCTGCATTAATTGGATCCAGTTTAGAGGAATGGCCATTCACGACAACAGAAATGCTCCGGTTGGAGAGGAAATTTGCTGTCCATGTACAGAATTTTGGTGGTAGGCCATAGGTCAGAAGTTGATTAAGCAGCGCTGCATGTCAGACCTGGTCGAATGCTTTGGATTTGTCTAGAGCGACAATCTGCGATTCACCGTGTAGTTCCATACACTTGTTCCAAGAATGGGTGACAAAGGAAAGGAGGTCGGCAGTTGATCTGCGCTGACGGAATCCATACTGCCTGTCATGGATTAGACTGTGTTTATCATAAAAATGTTAGTAATTCGGTGTTTATATACTTTTCCATCACTTTAGAGACGACTGAAAGGAGAGAAGTTTACTGTCTTGTGGTTTTATTTTTATGTAGTCTTAATATTAATAACCTTTTCTTAAGGTGTTTAATTGCCCCTTGAAAATAAATATATATATATATATATATATATATATATATATATATATATATATATATATATATATATATATATATATATATATATATATATATATATATATATATATATATATATATATATATATATATATATATACATACATAGCCTGTCCAAGACGAGGGTCAGAGTATCTCGGAAATTACAGCGGCTCTGCAGCAGACTACTTAATTACAATCTCAAAAGCAGCAAAACTAAAACTCGAAAATCTTATAATTTCAGCATTGAGGGTTAACAATTTTTTCGTTTTGCTATACCCTTTTTGAAGTAAAGTTACTAATAACAATAACGATTTACTTCAAAGGTATTTGCTTACCTCATAAACATTGTATAGAAAGTGGCTACTTCGTACACACGCATTCTAGGGATGTTTATTATTTCAGCAACCTTATGCATAGCACTTAAAGGCAGCCAACCATGTTGACGTTGTGCAAGATCTAGAAGAGGAATCATAGCCGCTCTCTTATGACCTTCCGGGTATATGGCTAATATCGCTTCTACCCTCTAAAAACAGTAAATTATTGGACAGTACTTATCTCAGAAAGCATTTACAGGTACCTTCATGTTATCTCCTGTAAATTCAAAAGGTATGTCTGGATTATTTTCTGGCGTATCTCTATGCACAAATATATCTTCGTGTCTTAATGCTGACGACGTCTGTAAAGTTCGAACCCCCAGTGATTTTCGCTGAAAATTTATTTATCATAGGTATAAGAACAGACATTACATAAGAGTGGAAGTGTCCAAATTCTTTAATATATAAGTACTTAAATCACAATGACAACACTTACCAGAATGTTTGCCACATTCTTTACGGTATTCAGCATTTTTAAAGCCAATTGGTGTTATTTTTATTATATCTTTTAATACTTGCTCTTTTAAACACAAAACTTAGCTAACAGCTGACAGATGTCACCGTCACTGTCACCCGTCAATTATATTGATCAGGTCATATCAATGACATAAGGGATATGTCATTGGTTTATACAATATATTATATAGCAAATTGGGATAACAATCAGACTCAATGTTGCCAATATGCTAATTAACAGGAACAAGCAACCTCACGCACAGGAGAATTGCTAATTCGTATTGGTTCGGTTTAAGTAATATCGTAATATTAAATGAACCAATAGGAGTTGGCTTCGCAATTCACGAGCCTATTAATCTGGTTTTAAACTTCATACTGACGCGAAATGCGAATTACGGAAACGTATACGTATTCATACTGGTTTATTTTAAATAACATAAAGTTAGGTTCATACAGAACACAGACACGACATGAGAAACGTTATCATATTAGTTCATGTTAAATAATACCATAAAATCATTGCAAGTAACCCAATAGAAATTAATTTCAGAATTCGTGAGTGTATGAGCTGGGTTCATACACTTGCGAAACGAATTCCTGTTGGTCAATTTTGAATAGTACGAGATTATTTAAAATAAACCAATAATTCGCGAGTCTATGATGAATCATGCAAATTACAAAATCGCCGCAAAACGTATTTCGATTGCCTCATTTTAAATAATATCGTATTAAGTACACTTTGAGAACCCAAATTACCACAACACATCTTTTTAAATACCTATCATTTCACTAACAAAACTAGCGTCATCAGAGGATGAAAAAATTTGAGACCATCCTTTCACTGACGAAGTTAGCGTCACCAGAGGATGAAAAATTCGGATGACGATCGTTTCACTACCAAAGTTAGCGTCATCAGGGGATGAAAAATTCTAATTCGTCTTTAAAAAGATGTGTTGTGGTGATTTGGGTTCTCCAAGTGTATAGTATTATTATTATTATCAGTACACGTCACAGGTTCCAAACTTCACTTACTAAATATCCTTAGACCAGAAAGAACTTCTCTCTGGTCTAAGTAAATATCGTAATATCATTTAAAATGAACTAATAGGAATTAGCTTCGCATTTCGCGAGTGTTAGAACCTAGCTTTTTGACCGAATTACGAAACTAATTCGTCTTGGTTCGTTTTAAAATAAACTAACATGCAAATAGCAGTACGTTTAATCCCTAGACAATGAAATTAAGGAATAACCATGTATTCCCTTCTCTAAGGAATAATCGGAATCCTAGCTCTAAGCTTTAACCACCATTTACTACTCTATTAATTATTATTATTATTATTTATTTTTGATCTGAAAGAGGTTATTATCAACTTGTCAAATTAAGGTCCAACTGTCAAATATCGATAGTTGTCAACAAATCAAGTATGGCTGTAGGTATGGGAAAGAATTTATAATTATGACGATCGTCATTAGTGACTAATTGTGCAGTTATACTGTTTAATTTATGGTGTAGGGTCAAAAGAAAATGCCAGCAATGAAGGACTCGTACATTGTAAAAATTGCGGTCGAAATGATCGACCAGGTTCCTCAATTGATAGAATTCAATCAAAAACAACCTTTAGCAGGCATTATACAAGAACTGTGCAACGGGTGGAACCTCTCTAACCCAGAGCAGTACGCCTTACAGTTCAACGAAAACAACAATAGGAATTACATCACAGAAAAGAATCGCAATGAAATCAAGAATGGTTCGGTTTTAAGATTGGAAAACTCCCCTTCGAAAACTGCACAAGATATCCTAAACAAATTGCACACAGGAAGTCAAGAAGAAAAGGCTACTGCGATCAGTACATTGGCCACTTTGAGCTCGGACATGACGTTTGCTTTGGATTTTATCAATAAACAAGGCTTGACGTTGATTATAAAACAGATCGAAAGTGGGAAATGTAAGGGAACATTCTTAGCACATACTCTTCTATCTTTTGTAGAGTTAATGGAACATGGGATCGTATCTTGGGATGTTTTGAGTGTTGATTTCATAAATCGAGTCGCAGGCCTGGTTAATTCTGCACAGGAAGCCCAAGTTACACAGGCTGCTCTGTCAATTTTAGAGAATGTTGTGTTAAACAGCACTGAAGGTTATGGGCAGGTAACTTAATCATAAAAATGTCATAAAATGTAATTAAACAACTATAAAGTGGAATGTAAAAATCTTGTACATTTTTCATCCGCCAAAAATATTTTCTGCAGACAACCTCCCAGACAGTTTTAAATAAAACGACTGCTGATAGATAACGTCTGGTATCTTACAGATATGCTGACACTATTCTTACCTTTTGTTCTCTTGTCTTTGCTGAGTTATTTACATTTAAAGTTTTTTACATATTACATACTTTTTTGTCACTTTCCCAATACGGTTCTGTTCTGCGACACCCCATCCCCTGTTATACATTAACATTTCACGTGAATGTAATAATAAAGGGTAAACATTGGAGTATTCCAGACCCGGCAGTTCTTCTTTGCCTTTGCACTGTTGGCTTGCTTGTACCTTCTGTAACCAGATCACTTTTAGTACATATATTGCTGGCATCAGGTTCTTAATTATTCATGTGTTCCATCCGCTTCTTTCTGAAATTGTGCATTGTCTAATCCACGACAGGCAGTATGCATTCCGTCCTTTGTCACCCATTCTTGGGACAAGTCTATGGAACTACACGGTGAATCCCAGATTGTTTCTCTAGACATATCCAAAGCATTCGACCAGGTCTGGCACACAGCGCTGCTTAATCAACTTCCGGCCTATGGCCTACCACCAAAACTGTACCTGGACAGGAAATTTCCTCTCCAACCGGAGCATTTCTGTTGTAGATGGCCATTCCTCTAAACTGTATCCAATTAATGCAGGAGTCCCTCAAGGTTCAGCTTTAGCCCCTATTTTGTTTCTTCTCCACATCAATGACCCTCTCTAGCACATCCAACCCAGTTCACAGTTACACGGATGACAGCACCCTCCACTCAAATATACAATATTCTAAGCCTGTCTCTTTACCCCAATTAGATGAGGATCGCAGACTCATGGAGGGTCCTGTCTCTGTGGATCTCCAAAAAAATATTAGACTGGGGAAGTAGAAATCTTGTACAATTCAACTCCACCCAATCTCAGTCTTGCTTTCTATCTCATAAGAGATACACCAGCCGTAGACCCATCACAATAAACAACCAAGTTATTCAAAGTAATGAGTCCTTTTCACTTGTTGGCATTTCTGTGGATTGAAATCTCAATTGGCACCAACATGTCACATCAATTGCAGAAGCGGCTGTTAAGAAATTAGGTTTTCTCTTCCGGGCTTGCAAGTACTTTTCACCAGCTAATCTCTATACCTCATATACTTCACAAATAAGGCCAAACCTCTGAATACTGCTCCCACATCTGGGGTGCCGTTGCCACTTCTACACTCACTATCCTGGACTCCATTCAGAAGAGAGCTATACGTCTCATAGGTGCACCTATCTTCACCCAAAGGCTGCCATCTCTTGCCCACCGACTTGCCGTTGGTGACCTCTCTCTTTTATAGATATCTGCACGGGCACTGTTCAGTGGAGCTTTGTTCCATAGTTCCTCCACCTACTGCCCCCAACAGATCTATCAGGGGAACAGAGCGAATGCACCCTTTTATTGTCCAGGTCACCAGACATAGAACATCTTGTTATGTCCGCTTTTTTGTCTCGAAGACTTCCAAGTTGTGGAATTCCTTGCCTGCACATGTTTTTCCTTCTCCCACCAACCTCCAAACCTTCAAGTACATAATTAACAAGTTGCCTCTTTCCTCCTTGTCGACACCCACGGTACGATAGTATTTAGGTTACGAGCCCTCGTGGTGTGTTGTTGAAATAAAAACAATAAATATTTCCGGAAATAACAAAGTAGGGGCAACCAAATTGGGTACATGGGTTTGTATCGTTATAGGTAAATTACATACTAAAATTGAGCTCTGTAGGTTAAAAGGCAAAGTTATAGGCATTTAAATAAAAATAAAATGGGCTTTTCCTAAAAACGTCAAAGTCACGATTTAAAACGTCAAAATTGGCAACATTTGGGCAAAGAATCTGAAACTAATACGGGCTATGGGAAGAAAACTGTCTCAAGAAGAATGTTTTACAAACCCTGAAGTCTTGACTTCAACCGTCATTCCATCCAGAAAATTAATTTCAAATAGACCCTTTCTCTGATGCTTTGGCAGTAGTCTTAGCTATAGAGTTTATCGTTTAATGGTATATAATTTTTGTCGAATTTTCGTAAAAAATCAATAAAGCTCAATATATGTGTTATTATACACGATATAAAAAAAATATGTATACATTAATTATAGGGTGTCTTGAGCTACATCTTAAAAAATTATTTCTACAATCACAGGGTGGCCCATAAGTCGTTGGTGATATAATTTATTTATTTTTGAGTCGAACACACGTTATGTTATTGCATTTTTGCATTTTCAATCGAAATATAATGCATGTTTATAAGAAAATAAATTCGGGACGCCGCAAGTGCGTAATAGTAGCGAATTTTGCTTAAATGTTTCAAATTTGAATAGCTCAATTTCCTATTAACCTATAAGGTTGACCAAGAAACATTTTCAAACAATAAAGTTGTTTTGATGAAACATGGCACATTGTTTTTACTATATAGGTTATACTGGTAACCAAATTTGCTGCCTGCTTTCTTTAAAAAAAAACACATATTTGCTGTTAAAAACATTTTAATGAAAATTCACTA
The DNA here is from genome assembly GCA_964006375.1 of Tillus elongatus. NCBI lineage: Eukaryota > Metazoa > Arthropoda > Insecta > Coleoptera > Cleridae > Tillus > Tillus elongatus. The sequence continues at coordinate 7,701,871 of OZ023263.1, forward strand.
CCATAACGCACTTTCTGCGTCCAGACTTTTTTGGTCTGTTGGACTATAAATCATTATTAATATTATTATTATAGTGGAGTTCTTTACCATATGGAAGTAAAACATTTTGCTTCCATGTGGTACGGTACAATAAAATCCTGTATATCAAAACATTAAACTTTTAACATTGGGATACTGTTCAGGATGATGATATCTGAAGGATGCCTCCTGTTTGATATTGGCTTCTCTGATTGCCAGGATGGCATAATGATCTGACAGAGCCATTACAATGTCTCCTAAGTTGGACTAAGATAGACAAACTGATCACTGTGAATCAATCATAACCAGATGAGCAAACTGCTCACCGTGAATCAATCATAACCGCTATGGGCCCAGAATGGCTCTTGCTGTCATTAACATGTTAATTAAAACTATTGTTATTTTGTTTTAGGTTGAAAAAGAAGTCCCAATAGGCTCTCTAGTTGCACATCTACAAGCAGCTTCTGTGGTTCAACAGAATGCAGTCGCCCTTATTAATGCTCTTTTACTTAGAGCTGACCCACAGAAGCGACGTACCCTAGCTGGTACCTTAACATCTAAACAACTACGTCAAGTTATTCAAAATAACATACTGCAAACGGGAGCTGCCGAAGGGGCTGAAATGGCTCACCAGCTGTATGTACTGCAAACATTGATGCTTGGATTATTGGAGCAGAGGATGAATACCAAAATGGACCCACAGGTATAATTGTATATTTTTTGTAGACATTTACTTATGCTTGGTATATGGTTGCTTGCTAGCCGAGGCTAGATGATACTAGTGCCTCAGAGATGTCGCCCTCATGTACAGGCTCCTGCCACTCGCTCAGTTTTGAAGCCATATGTTGTTACCTCCTTCAAAGAAAAGCTTTAAGTACAAGAACCGTGGTATATTGTGATTGACCTCAGGTGGATATAAATCTGATCAATGGTGAGGTCACAATTGCCTATAACACCCTACCCTAAAATAGCTATCTATCAGATTACAAATTTATTAAGATTAGCAGCACTTTTTAGAATGCTGACAGATCTGGATATACTTTGATACTCACGTGCTCTTCCTTTGCTTGCTTCGCACTGCCCAGAGTCCTATATTTGTGGGCTCTCCAGACTAGTGCTAGGTTACATAGAAATTTAGATATCTAGATAATAGTTAGTGAGAAATAATTGTTTGCGCTGATGCCAAAAGAAAGGAGAAGTCAGGGAGGAATTTCTCTTCAATTAAACAGATACTTTAATATAAGAAAATATATAAATTTATTCATAAAAATCAAATTTGGAATAGCAAACAAAATGAAATAAAACTGGTTGGTAAATCTCAGATAAACATTAATTGCACACAAATAACAATCAGATAAACAGCAAGAATTTCAAGAGCAAGACATTATTAATTTACATTGTATCCTCCTACTATGTCGAAAATCATAACTACTGGACAATTGATAGTCCCTTTATTAATCTTATTTTTAAAGGGGTAGACATTGATCCAATCCAATCCATAGCAGGTGGTAGTGGAATTTTCCTTTATGTAACAGTAAAGGATTTTTTCACGCCCGAGGAGGTACCACCCCATCCATCAAGGGGTCGGTGAAGTCCCAACGGACGTTTCCGGTTCTGGTGTATGAGTCGGTTTCCCTTATAAGCAAAAATGATGATGGCTCCTCCTTGTATAAAATATTCCGGAGGCAAAATACCCCTTCATTCGGATCTCCGGGAGAGGGGTGTACAGGGGGCGCCAACATCAAGATTTAACATATCCTTTTCGAATATATGTGGCCTAAATTCTAACCTGAACTCCGTCCACCATTTCCTCCAGGCTAACAGGCCCCAACTCCTCTTCCTCACCGAAACCCAAATCAGTGCCAAAACAGCCACTAATCACCTTAATTTCCCGGGGTATGAGCTCCTTACTGCCTTTAGATTGCATGGAGGCATGTGCGCATACGTCCGTAGCAATCTACCCTGCACCAGACTTCCCAATTTAGAAGCTGGAAGAAAAGACATACTATGGATAAAACTCTCTCTCAGGGCTGCAACTAAATTCATCTGTTGCATTTACCGGTCACCTTCTGACAACAACTTTGTCCAGCTCTTTGACTACCTTTCTGAAAAAACCGACTATCTGATTTCTGAATATCCTTCCTCCGAGGTCACTATTCTTGGCGACTTCAATGTCCATAATAAGGAATGGCTAGGATCTTCAAAAACCGATCCACAAGGGAGAGCAGCGGAGGCCTTTGCAGTCAGCAATTCTTTGGCCAATATGGTTCAGCAACCTACTTACTTTCCTCGTATCCCAACACACAGCTCAAATCCCTTGGATCTCCTTCTTACTACAAATCCTGAATGCTATAAGATATCAGTCACCGCCCCCCTTGGTCGCTCAGACCACGGCATGGTCACTGCTTCCTGTGCAATGCAACCTGAGGTCACACAGTCATCACACCCACGTATCGTTTGGCACTACAACTCCGCAAACTGGGACGAAATGCGGGATTACTTTTCCTCATTTCCATGGGCGTCTGTCTGCTTCTCTCATCCTGACCCCTCTGATATCTCAGAAAACGTCACCGAAATTATCCAAGCTGGCATGGAATTATTTATTCCACGTACACAGAAAACCTCTTCAGCCACTCAAAAGCCCTGGTTCTCTAAATCCTGTGACAAGGCCAGACTTGAAAAGGTCAAAGCTCACAAAACGCTTCTACACAATCCCAGTCAAGAAAATCGTCAAGCATTCAACGACGCAAGAAACCGCTATGTCCGCATTCTTTCTGAGGCAAAAAACTCGTTTAATAACCACATCAAAAACAAAGTCCTCTCAAGCTCCAACGGCGGCAAACCCTTCTGGACTCTTGCTAAGTCTATTGGGAATAATTTCTGCAAGAGCACGTTCCCACCTCTCGTCTCCGGTGATGAAATTGTTTCTACCGCCCTGGGCAAGGCTGAACTTTTTGCTTCGTTGTTCGCCGGAAATTCTACTCTCAACCCACCTCCAAATGTTCAACCACCAACAGTCCCCAACGTCGCGCATAAAATGACTGATATCATTTTCAAAACTAAAAAGGTACGAAAGATGCTCTCTTCTCTTAATACCAAGAAAGCCTCTGGCCTTGACGAGATCCCAGCAATTGTTCTCAAAAAATGCGCACCAGAACTTGCTCCTGTCCTGACTCGTCTGTTTCAGATATCTTACAATAAAGGCATATTCCCTAGTAACTGGAAAACTGCTCGAGTACAACCCATCCCCAAGAAAGGATCCAAAGCGCTTCCTAGCAACTACAGGCCTATTTCTCTCCTTTCAGTCATCTCTAAAGTGATGGAAAAGTATATAAACACCGAACTACTAAAATTCCTTGAAAAACACAGTCTAATCCACGACAGGCAGTATGGATTCCGTCAGCGCAGATCGACTGCCGACCTTCTTTCCTTTGTCACCCATTCTTGGAACAAGTCTATGGAACAACACGGTGAATCCCAGATTGTTGCTCTAGACATATCCAAAGCATTCGACCAGGTCTGGCACGCAGTGCTGCTTAATAAACTTCCGGCCTATGGCCTACCACCAAAACTTTGTACCTGGACAGCAAATTTCCTCTCCAACAGGAGCATATCTGTTGTTGTGGATGGCCATTCCTCTAAACTGTATCCAATTAATGCAGGAGTTCCTCAAGGTTCAGCTTTAGCCCCTACTTTGTTTCTTCTCCAGATCAATGACCTCCTCTCTAGCACATCCAACCCAGTTCACAGTTACGCGGACGACAGCACCCTCCACTCAAACATACAATATTCTAAGCCTGTCTCTTTAGCCCAATTAGATGAGGATCGCAGACTCATGGAGGGTTCTGTCTCCGTAGACCTCCAAAAAATATTAGACTGGGGAAGTAGAAATCTTGTACAATTCAACCCCACCAAAACTAAGTCTTGCTTTCTTTCTCACAAGAGATACAGCAGCCCTAGACCCATCACAATGAACAACCAAGTTATTCAAAGTAATGAGTCCTTTTCTCTTGTTGGCATTTCTGTGGATCGAAATCTTAATTGGCACCAACATGTTACATCAATTGCAGAAGCGGCTGCTAAGAAATTGGGTTTCCTCTTCCGGGCTCGCAAATACTTTTCACCAACTAATCTCTATACCTTATACACTTCACAAATAAGGCCAAACCTCGAATACTGCTCCCACATCTGGGGTGCAGCAGCCGCTTCTACACTCGCTATCCTGGACTCCATTCAAAAGAGAGCTATACGTCTCATCGGTGACCCTACCCTCACCCAAAGGCTTCCATCCCTTGCCCACCGACGTGCCGTTGGTGACCTCTCTCTCTTTTATAGATATCTGCACGGGCACTGCTCAGAGGAGCTTTCCTCCATAATTCCCCCACCTGCTGCCCCCAGCAGATCTACCTGGGGAACAGAGCGAATGCACCCTTTTACTGTCCAGGTCACCAGACATTGAACATCTTGTTATGCCCGCTCTTTTGTCCCGAGGACTTCCAAGTTGTGGAATTCCTTGCCGGCACATGTTTTTCCTTCTCCTCCGAACCTCCAAACCTTCAAGTCCAGAATTAACAAGTTGCCTCTTTCCTCCTTGTCAACACCCACGGTACGATAGTATTTAGGCTGTAAGCCCTCGTGTAGTGTTGTTGACATACAAAAAAAAAAAAATACATACATGTGTCAAAACAATAAGATAAAGATAGCTGCATGTTACTAAAATGTTACTGTTAATTACTTAGGGTATCGCTTAAAAAAAATAAACACAAGTGATTAGGTAAATGACTTGACGTTTGTCAATCAATTGCTGGGTTTTCTAGTGAATTAACTGGCCAGTTCTTTGAGTGAGGCTCCAAAAAAGGAAAGAATATATAATCCTACGTGAAATTTCTACATTAATTATGAAAAATGAGAGATGTTAAAGAGAATGTATAGGTTAGATATTTTACAGACAAAATTTGCTAATTACAATTTAAAAAAATAAAAACTATGTGTTTAAATTTACAAAAATTGACAAAATCCTAGTGATTAAACAGGAAATTTGTAGTTATGCTTTCAGCACCTCCCTGACATTGTTTAAGCTCAAACTTGAATATGTAATTTTGAAAGATCAGGTTATTAAAACTTCAGATGTTAGATTTCGGCATGAAAATTCTGCTGATTCAGAGAAAAGATTTGTTTAGGCTCACCAGTCTTAGGTTACCTGATGACCCTGTGAAGATGCTTTCCAGGTGGGATCAATCATGAGTGCCTGACACAGATTCCAGACTCCAATAAGAGCGGAAAAACTGGGGAAAAAGACTGGGACTTCTCATCAGAGATTATTGGGCCGGTTGATGTTATTGCTCCCATACTACAAGACCATTTGACACCTATGTCGATGTTCTGAATTCGCTTGATGGAAACTTTGCAAATCGCAATTAAAACGTGAATTTGCTCAAGTAAAATTCACTACCAATTGACTTAAGGTTCGATAATAAGCATGAAGTCTTTCTGAAGGAAATCAACAGGTCGGAACAAGGAACCACAACTTAACTCCCGTTTTTAGGCTGAATACTATGTTTATTTAAACTTGAAAATAATCACTGAAAATATCATTAGGTAGTACAGATAACAGAAAGAACATTACAACCCCGTTTTAAGATAATTTAATAGCCACCGAAACTGACGGATGTTTACTCTATGAACGCTCAGCAGAGAGTCCCCGCTAATGTCTCGGGTTCGGCATTGCTAGTCATTGCACGCAAAAATTCTTACTGTGACAGTTGGTGGCTGTGCGCGAGCTGTTTCTAGCCTCCATTCTTCGAATGAGATAAAACGAGACCTCCAATCGGTGCTGAAGTCAGGACGACTCACCTCTCGTGCCGGTAATTCTCTACAACCGTCGCCTGTGACATCATATGGAAAATTACAGAGTCAGTAGCAACGACATTTATTTCGTGGAAATATTCCTTCCGCAAAATGCGACGCATCATTTACTAACAAAGCCATATTGCGTCTTTAGATATTTGAATTTTAACGTTCACATTTAAAATGCAGTACGGTGTTCAGGATAGTTAAACATTGGCGACTTTTCATAAAACAATCTTGAAATCAAAAACTTGTATTGCCTTAGAGATATTGGATTGTCGGCTTTTAATTAAGTCTCTTACGGGTTTATTTTGAATAATTGAAGCAGTAACGAAATGTAATCGTTACAACGTGTACCAGCAATTTGCCTTCAATAGGAGGATTTTACTCCCATCCCAGTCTTCACTATCTGGAAGGACAATCTTGAATGATAGGTTGCTGCAGGTCTTTGTAGGCATCAGAACTGAGATCATTTTCAGAACCTCGTGACTTTCGATGTCATCAGGATGTCCAGTTCTTCCCAAGTTAATTAACTCTGGCATGCGGTCAGTCCTTTATTTAAGTCTGTAAGTGCCCCACCTAGCCTCTCTCTCCAGCCATATGTGAAGTGGTGGGATGTTTAGGACTTCCAGAATGGCTGATGGGTGGTGCTCAATGTGCCTGTTATCATCAGACATGCTTGTGTCTCTAGCTGGGTTTTTTTTTTTTTTTTTTTTTTTTTTCTCAGGGCTCGTCCACGACCTTGCCGCCCCGATAGCACTGCAACCTTTGGTTGATTGTGCATACCCTTAGTCTTACTCCACCCATTCCAAAAGCACTGTGCCTTGAACTAGTCTGCACAGCGATTGGTAGGGTGAAGTTTTATGTTGCTCTGTCTCCGGTCTAGGCTGACCGTAGATCAGTTGTCTTTTGCAGTCCAGAGCTTTACACTCACACAAGATATGCTGGGCTGACTCCTCCCCCTCGCCGCGGAGTCTGCATGCGAGGTCCCCTTCGAACCGCCCCATTTTATGCAGGTGTTTCTTAACGGCCATGTGTCCCGTCAAGAAACCTGTTTCTGAGCTGTCCTCTGCTAAGATTTAGCAGCTCCACAGCTCTCTTTGAACTGGGTTCGTCAATTATTGACTTCCCATGCCTGAGCCCTGGACAGTCTGCCCAGTACACCTTGTGTTGGTTTCTGACCCAGGACTTAATGGCTCCCCTGGCAGTGCTCTTTGTCACGCCCAGAGCCGGTTCTGGTCCCATAAATGGTTCTGCTGACCCTCTCTTCGTAGGACTGTCAGCTTCTTCATTGCCTTTGACCCCCGAGTGACCCGGCACCCAGATGAGGGGCACCTCATTCTGTCCAGCCAGGTCGCTCGTCTCGTTTCGGCACTCACTCACCAGCCAGGAATTTACCTGTGGGCTACTTAGTGCCTTAAGTGCTGCCTGGCTGTCTGTGGCTATGAGGATCCGTTTGTTGCTGTAGCCTCTCTTGTTCTCCCGCACACAGTGCAGAATAGCGTACATTTCGGCCTAAAACACTGTTGCATGGGCTCCGAGGGAAATACTATGACTTACCCTTGGTCCTTCCGAGTAAACACCTGCCCCCGTCCCACGCTCCCCGCCGGATCCGTCCGTGAACCAGACGAGCGCGTCTTGTGGTATGCCCGGCGTCTCCTCCCGCCATGCCTCTTCATTGGGCGTTTCCACTGTAAAGTTGTTTTCCCTACAGAATCGCGGGCTCGCGAAGTCTTACCTCATTTCAAGCATGGGCTCCTTCACGATCTCCTGAATTTTGCAGTGGCCCCTGCAGCCTGGGTTAATCTTCAGTCTACCATTGCAGGATAGTCTGTATAGTCCTAGCCTCTCTAGCTGGGTTAATTTAGCCCTTCAGGTACCACGAAGTACCCTAGGCCGCCAAACTATTACTCCATAGATTACGTCTGGTAACCACTACTGTAATGAAGTCCGATTTATTGCGGTTATTTGGATAGCTAATAAGTCGTTTAGGCGGTGTAAATAACGGATATTTGCTAGGTAATATATCTGACTCATTTTAGGTACACTTCAAAGTATGAAAAGTCGCCACAGGCGAAACGCAAATGTTGTAGAACGGAACGCACAGCGCCGGTCTGACAAGCGCGATGAGATTCATTCTGAGTACATGGGGCGCATGTCAGGTAAGCGAGCAGGAAAGACGGAACGCGATCGAGAGAAGCCTTCAGCCATCGCCCACGTCAACAGGTCACCGTCGGTCGTACGTTTGTTTGTAATTTTAAAAGGGTTAGTTAGGTGCAATACCTGGGGGAGACTATTTGGCTGTGCTACAGAGTAGTGGAAAAACAGCGTGTTAGTCGTTTAATAGTAAAGAACGAGAGTCTGAAGACTGTGTTCTGTTTAGGTGTAATACCTGGAAAGACTATTTCGCTGTGCTACAGAGTAGTGGAAAAGCAGCGTGTTAGTCATCTAATAGTAAAGAACGAGAGTCTAGGAAGACTGTGTTCTGTAAAAGAATAAGTTTGCAAGGTTAGTTATAACTTCGGGAAACGTGCAGAAGTATAATTTGTAAACTGGTAAATTTGTTTGTGTTTTATTAATGCTGTTCTGTGTGAAATATTAACAACGGGTTAGTATTTCACGCGTATACAGAGTGTACGGTACTTGGTAGTGACAAAACTAGTCACGGTTACCCAGTTAATGGAGGTCAAAGTAAGGTAAATAATTATATCGTATTATAGTGGAATTAGGGCGTTTTAGCGAATCAAAGTGTACTATACAGGGTGGACTACGCTTGTTATGAGGGACGTTTTGTCCTTGTAGGAAGCATAGATCTATTCTGGAGGGTATGCGCTCGCTAAACCAGGTAGTTAACTTGCTAGAGTGTCCAGCCTAGATAAGAACCAAGCTGGTCACATTTCGTACCCATATAAGGGAAACGGGAGCACGGACGGTGCTGATGTAGGGTAGTATTTAGTGTGCCCAACATCCTGGTGCTGTATTGGGTCGACTACGTTTGTTTTGAGGGACGTTCTGTCCTCGGAGGAAGCATAGATCGATTCAGAATGATATGTAACCGCTAGAGGGCACTGTTAGCCATGGAGGGTGTTCGATAGGAATAGGGAACCAGTTACCCGGTGGTATTAGTTAGCCAGGTAGAGTCTAAAAGCGTGGGAACCGTTCGCCTACCCACCTAGTGCTGTGCTAACGCTAATACCATGCTGTATTTGTAATAATTATTACAAATGTTATTTTAAATCGAATATCCTTGTATTTTTAAATATTAACATATTTGTGTAAATTCCACTATGAAAGAATGTCTTATCAGAGATAACGTTATCTGACCTGAGACATGTTTCACTGTATTCGCATGAACTTTAGCGAATTTTTGGTTTTAATTATTTTATGGATTTTTATTGTTGCCAATTTCATTTTGTAAATATTCTAAATGTTATTAGAGGGTTTTATGAAATTAGTTACGTTTCACTGCACTGCCTGCAGATAGTTGCGCTAGTGTAGGTGTGTTGAGCTAGAATCCTGTGACAGATTGTAACTAGCTGTGGTATGATATTTACCTGCTTAGAATATTTCTGCTTCCAACTTTGTAAGTTTGGGAAAACAGCCATTATTCGGGAGTGAGTAATTAAAGCCTACTTACCTCCCAAGAACTCTACAGGATACAATAACCTACGACCCCTGGCTATAGTTTTCTTCTCCACTCGAGTTACCCTAGGACAAGGCTGCTATGAAACAGTAACTTTGTGGTGTTCTACGAGGTCATTAACAGAAGTCCTCACGGGGATCTGACCTCGTCCTATTCAATAGGAAATAAAGATGGCGCCCGAGGATATTTAGCTTAGAATATTCAGGTCACGCCCGAATGACGGATCGGCAACTTATCCATCGGGCCTCTGCTTAGCCGGGATCATCACACTACATAGAGCCAATCTGTTTTCTGAGAGTTTGTCATCCAGTTATTCCCACAGATCCTTCGATATATCAACAGGGACGACTTCGCTCTGTGGAATACTTTGTTCATCTGTATGTTCCAGTTGAGCGTGTTATCTAGGTTAACCCCCAGGAATTTAGGCTGTTCCATAGATGGAATTACCCCCCCCCCCCCATAAGAGAAGGTGGTTTTAAATTGTCTAGCCTTCTCCTTCTGGTAAATTGGACAATGATACTTTTGTGAGGGTTCACATAAATCTTCTCCATCTGACACCAGACACTCACTATGTCTTTGTAAAAAGTACTTGAGAGTTCCTCTTCAGGTTTACCTCTAGCTCATATGACGAGATTGCGACCTTGCCTAGACCCCAATATCCCATAATTCGAGGATGGCCAGCACATCATCCATGAAAAGTAGAGGACATAACATTCCTCTTTGTGGGTACCATGTCGCAGCTCTAAAGCTGATCACCTCTCCCTCCAGCAAGGTGGTGATTGTCCTGTTGTATAGCATTAGATTAGATTAGAATCATTGTGAGTGAGCTATTCCAGTCCCTCCACCTCCTGACCTTAGGTCTATTGTGGCTCACGTCTAATTATTCAAATTTCACCCATCAATTCCAGCTCCCTGCGGAAGTCAATCTCTTCTTGAGGGTGAAAGTTTGTTTGGCAGGTGTACTGCCATCTGAGTGAAGTTGCTTGCCCGTTTCGAAGCTCAAAGAGAAAACCTCTCTCCGAGTTCGTCTGGACCTGACATCCATCAGTGTTTGATTCCAGGCGGTATCATGAAGTCCCGCTCTCGAGCAGCATCCAGTTGTAATCCACCCCTAAAGATATCAGCTCTCCTTCGGGTACATCTAAATCCGACACCCACCAGTGCTAGACTCAAGGTGACATCTCATTGAGTCCCGCCTTCGAGCATAATCCAAGCGAGGCTGTACGTCCGTTTCGAAGCACACAGTGGGGGCCTCAGGCTCCGGGTGTATACCACACATCAGAAATCTCAACCCCCTTCGGGTCGTCTGGACACACGACACTCGCCAACGCTCAACCCAGGGCAATATCATCTGGAACCCCGCTCCCGAGTAACAAGCAAGCAGGAGCAATTGCCCATTTCTAAGCCCACAGTGGAGGCGTCATAATTCGGGTGCATTTCACTTCCCAGAGATATCTGTCTCCCTCCAGGCTCACCTGGACCAGACCCCCGCCAGTGTTTGATTGACTCGAGGTGGTATCATGAAGTCCCGCTCTCGAAAAACATCCAAGTGGGGTCGTTTGCCTGTTTCGAAGCTCTTTGAAGAGGCCTTAATCTCTTGTAATCCACCGCTAGAGATCTCAGCTCTCCTCCGGGTTCGTCTAGACCCAACATCCAGCAGTGCTAGATTCAAGGCGATATCCCTTCGAGTCCCGCTCTTGAGCATCTCCCAGGCGAGGCCGTACGTTCATTTCTAAGAACACAGTGGGGGCCTAATACTTCGTGTGTATACCCCTCGATCAGAGATCTCAACCCCTCCGGGTCATCTGGACACACAACACCTGTCAGCGCTCAACCCAAGGCGGTATCATCTGGAACCCCGCTCCCGAGTAACAACCATGCGAGGTCAATTCTCCATTTCTAAGTGCAGAGTGGAGCCCTCAAAATCTGGGTGCACATTACTCCCTAGAGATATCCGCCTACCTCCAGGCTCACGTGGACCAGACCCCCGCCAGTGTTTGACTCCGATTAGTCACCTCTTATGACAGGCAGCAGCTTATTTATTTATTTATTTATTTATTTATTTATTTATTTATTTATTTAAATATACATTACTCAACGGGTTGTACCCAAATAAATAGTAAGCTAGTGCACAAAAGAAAATCAAACATCAATAATATACACAGTTATAACAAATAACAAGCAAATAATTACAATACATAACATTACAATACAATCTAGTACAGTGCAATACAAAAAAAAATACATTTCTCTATGGGCGAGGAAATTAGGAACAGTCCGCACACTCACAAGTTGCATTACATGAGAGAAGCAGCGGTCTTTAGTTCTGCCTTGCTCCAATTTAGAATATCTATGGAGTGGTGCACCATATTGTATGTGGTACACATTCTTACTATAGGTGAGTTCAGTCTTACATTAGTCCTAGGAGCGGATATGTAAAAGAAGTCATGAGATCTGCAGGTAAGCCTCAGCACCAGAAAAGATAGAGCGTACTGTAATCTGCGGACAGTCAATATCATGGTTGAGCAGACTCCACAAGAATACCAAAGTGGAGACTGTTCGTCTGACTTGTAGGGACTCAATGGAAAATCGCTCCCGCATATAGGCCTGCGACGTGCCCATCGCAGGATAAACACCGTCAGTTCTGTAGGCTAACAGCTTCAAGAACCTACGCTGAAACGACTCAAGCGCACATGTGCACCTCATAGTGGAGAGACCAAACCGCGAACGCATATTCTAGATGAGGTCGCATGTACGTATTATACAGTATTTTGAGAGTGCTCATAATTTGACAGGTGGTTGAGTTACGTACGAGGAAGTCTAGAGTCTTAAATGCCCTCGAGACGATAGACTCTATGTGGTTTATGAAAGACAGCTTGTGGTCAAAAACAACCCCTAGATCAGTAAGAATCCCGGCTCTCCGAAGCTCAACGCCGTCCAAGGAGTAGCAAATCTCAATATGTGAGTGGTTCAGACTATAGGTCATTACTTCGCACTTCTGTATGTTGATAGGGAGGCAGTTCGTGGGAGCCCACGAATGTATCCTGCTGAGATTGTTCTCCAGCTCCACACAGTCTTCCAGATTTTCTATTCTAAGGAAGATCTTCAGATTATCCGCATACAGCAGGTGTGGGACATCTACTACCCCACATATATCGTTCAAACAGATTGAACAGTAGAGGTCCCAACACGGACCCTTGAGGAACCCCCGACCACGCCACCACCTAGGTCGAAGTACGGCCGCGGTATGATTCAAAATACCTTCTATCCAACAAATATGAATGAAGGAATTTCAGCAGATTCTGAGAGAAACCCATATGGCACAGCCTCCGGAGCAGAAGCTCATGGTTCAATCGGTCGAAGGCCTTAGAGAAGTCCAAGTAGACTACGTTCGTCTGTGTTCTCATGTCCAAACCCGACGAGATATAAGTCGTCAGGCACACCAGATTGGTGATGGTGGAACGACCCCTCACGAACCCGTATTGAAATACATGATGTCATTCAAAGTGATTTATTTATTTATTTATTTAAATTTTCACCTACAGAATTAAACAATTCCAAATGGTACTTAAAAATTTAGAAAATTAAAAAATAACTCAAAGTAACAAAATCACTGTCTTAAGACAGTTTGCATCCTAGACATAGCAATATAAAAGATATCACAATTAGAAAAATTAGCATTATAATTATGCAACAATCTGTCCATGAAACTGTTACATCCATAGTTGGTCCTGGTGTTCGCTCAAAAAAAAAAGTCGCTGTTGGCGAGTTGAGCGTGGTGGAACATGGAAAAGGACCAACTCGAGCAGATCATTACAGTCAATGAGACCATGAATTAACTTATATATAAACATCAATGAAAGATACTCATGTCACGCTTTGAGACTGACCATACCACAAAGAAGCAATCTGACATCATACCCAATATCTTGGCAAGGAAAGTGATGATTATAAAGAAGGTACTTAACAAATTTGTTTTGTACCTTTTCAATACGATTAATATGGCAAGCATAGGATGGAAACCATACAACACAACAATACTCAATATTACTTCGAACCAAGGATGTATACAAACTAGTGATTGCCCTTGTGTCAGTCATATGTTTAGTGTGTCTGTTAACAAACCCCAAAAGTCTGCAACATTTCAGAACCACAGCATCAATATGCAGATTAAATGACAAATCATTTTTGAAAATTACACCAAGATCTGCAACTGAAGTGACAACGTCCAACACCGTGTTAAAAATGGTATAGCTATGAACGCCTAAAATAGCTCACAACCTTACATTTACCCACATTAAGCGACAACAAGTTAGAACTGCACCAGCGAGTCAAGTTGTCGAGATCATGTTGCAAAGTGTTGACACCATGGACAACTTCCGAAAAAAACTTCAAGTCATCTGCATACAATAAACATTTCGATGGTTCAAAACAACTCACAACATCATTAATAAAAAGATTGAAGAGAACGGGACTTATATGTGATCCCTGTGGTACCCCAGACAAGACGAGCACCTCATCTGATAGAGCGCCACCAATGCTAACAAATTGCTTTCTGTCAGACAAGTAAGATCGAATCCACGAAAGATAACAACCACAGATGCCCATTGCAAACAATTTTTGCAGAAGAAGGGTATGACACACACTGTCAAAAGCCTTTGATACATCAGTGTATACAACATCAACTTGTTTACCAGCCTCCAATGCATCTGTCACGTAAGATTGAAAAATGGCGAGATTAGTGACTGTTGACCTTCCACTACAGAAACCATGCTTCTCTCCCACAATACTGTGTTTCAAGATATTGGAAATCTCATCCGCAATGATAGATTCAAATAGTTTCAGTATTACAGGTTCAATTGAAACACCTCTATAATTGACTTGTGTCTTATCACCTGATTTGTGAATGGGAATCAGAGTAGACAACTTCCAGAGTGAGGGGCAAAAACCGGCATTGAAAACCCTTTGAAATATACTACACAAAGGGCCGCTCAAAGAGTGTTGACAATTTTTCAAGAATGAAGAAGGAATACATCCAAACCAGCTCGCTTTTTGTCATCTAGTGAGTCAATTTTATCCTCGATTTCCTCAATTGTAAATATATATAATATGCATAGAAAGGTTATGTGCAGACCGTATATTAGATACATCACAAAAGTCAACATCAATGGAACCATGGTCAGAATAACAGGATTGAAAATGTGCAGCAAAGGCATCTGCTATATCAGACTCATTATTATATATTACTTTATTAAAACTCATTGTATTCAGAATCTCAGAGTCCTTCCTCAAGGAATTAACAAAAGACCAGAACTGTCTGACATCAGACTGAATGATCTGCTCTGTGCTAGTCACAAACTGTAAATAATTGTAGTCGATGCAATATTTAGTGTCACGTCTAAGATTAGAATATTTCATATAATCAGATTCAAGTCCAGTTCTTTTAAATTTACGGTAACTTTTATTTTTCTCAGTGATGAGTTTACAAAGTTCTGAATCAAACCACCGAGGATATTTAGAACTTTTCACTGTTTTAGATGGAACATTTTGGCTAATAGCCTTGTACAGCACATTGTAAAACTGATGTGTTAACAGATCAAGATCACTTGAGTAATCAATAAAAGACCAGTCATAATCTAAGAAACACTGATTCACACAAGCATAGCCAGCTCTGTCAAAATCAAATGATTCAACTTGAGTTTCACTCCTGAGTGAGGAAAGATACGTAAAACTAACTGTCACTTCCAAAGGAGGATGATGCAGATCAACTCGAGATAGAGGATTTGTACTCTCTTCAACTGTGACTTCAAACGCCTTTGGAAAATTGTCCATAATATCAATCTGTCTGTGCTTCTCCACCTCAGTTTTGTCACCATTTACCTTGGGCATAGTCTTTTAGTTAGTCCCCGGACCCACAGGGGACATTGTATAGCATGCGTGTGATCCAGCCACATATGGTGAGTTCAGCTCCTCTAATCAATTTTGCTGTATAGAGGAAGTTGGGTAGTGCAAGCAAATTAATATTGAGCAATTTGCCAATTGTGTTATACAGCACTTTGATCAAGATAGTGCTGCAACAGAAATATATTATATCACACTTGAACATGATTGATGGTGTCAAATGAAAAACTCATTTGGTGAGACAAGACAAATATTTAGTTTAGTTAGGGTTGCGTTCATAGTAAAACTGTTATTCAGTTAAACCTATCTATGTGAATATTTTTTCTCTAATATAAAACTGATCAGAAGCAAAGACTGAAACTGACTTACAGCTGAACATTTGCTCAGGTAGTCAGGCGGCCCTCGGGGCGGCTTGCTCGTCTAGATTAGATTAATGCTGGTTCAGGAGTGCGCCGAGGCTCTTGGAGAGCTTGTCAGGACGAAGGTACAGCTTATGTGGGTTCAGGGACACTGTGGCGTGGCAGGGAATGAGGTGGCAAATGACCTCGCAAGGCTTTGTTCCCGGCAGTCTTTCTGTAACCCGGAACCTGCTATAGGCATAAGTAGAAAGGTGGTCTTCGACGCTCTAGATTGGTGGACTGAGGAGGTCATGGAGAAGTACTGGAGGTCGGTCAGTGACTGTAGACGAGCGAAGGACTTCGTGGAGAGGCCGGATAGAAACAGTACTGTCTGGCTGCTTGGTAGAAGTCCTACTGCACTTTGCCATATCATCGGCGTGCTAATAGGCCACTATAATAGTCTCAGAAGACACCTTGCATTGGTAGATATCGAGAGGGATCCCATTTGACCGGAATGTGGTAAGACTGAAGAAACAACTTACCACTACCTGCATGAATGTGAGGCCTGACCTGACCTGACCTGACCTGTCCTGCCCTGACCTGACTCCACAGAGGAGTCGGGTAAGTTCCGTTCAATGGAAGACCGCCATGGCCTTTATTTCGAGGTTGAGGAGATTTGGTGACGAAACCCAGGACTGGTAGGGCATGGTTGCTGGGTTGCCAGGATTGGCAAAAAGGGCCAGATGTGGCCTACTAACCTGGCACGTGTCAGCCTTTTATTGAAATTGAAATGTATTCAAACATGTTTTTAGTAGTAAGTTAGTTCTTTTTTTTTGTGGACTATTATCACGATTATTTGTATCTAATGTATAGTAAAATAAAAAGATGCATGTTGAAAATATTTTTGCATCATTTGATTAAACGGGTTCAGGTATCTCCTGTCTATTTGAAAATTAATATAGTAGCTCATCACATTGAGAAAGTGGCATATATCTGCTTTATATAGCATATAATCGTTGATAAGAGACCAGTCATTATATTAAAACAATATTATAAGATGCAAAACAAATAGAACTAAAAGCAAAACTGTTTCTAGGATCAAGATGGCCATGACAAAATCAAAGAACTTCGTCGGATAGCCTTCGACAGTGAAGGGGGAACAGGTAACAGAGGTCCAGGTGGATTCACACGTGATTACAAAAAACTGGGCTTCAAAAACGACATCAATCCTGCTCTGGACTTCACTGAAACCCCTCCAGGTCTTCTAGCGCTCGATTGCATGATATATTTTGCGAGGAACCACCCAGACAGCTACACCAAGCTGGTGTTAGAGAACAGCTGTAGGGCCGACGAACATGAGTGCCCTTTTGGCAGGTCGAGCGTCGAGCTTGTTCGGATACTCTGCGAACTATTGAAGATCGGTGAAGTGCCATCTGAACAAGGGGGCAGCTTCCAACCGTTATTCTTCACCCATGATCATCCTTTTGAAGAGTGTTTCTGTATCTGCATTGTAGTGTTGAACAAGACGTGGAAAGAGATGAGGGCTACATCTGAGGATTTCGGAAAAGTGGCCAGTGTAGTCAAAGAGCAGATTGTAAGGGCTTTTGATTTAACGCCACCATCTTTGGAACAGCTAAGAGCTAGGTAAGTGTTTGAACCAAAATAATGGAATGGTTGCCAAACCATTATCAGACAGTAAACCTTACATCTATCACATTTTTCTTTTATTGTTTTTTTCTGTAACTTGTTCTGTAACCCCTGACTACATTCTTTTTATTCAAGTTTAATGTGCCAATGATAATCAATTAAAGTGCCAACAAATTATCGCACACCCTAATTAATAAGCTCTCTGTATATCATTTAGATAAAACTTATTGGCTTATTTTGGAACAGGTATGTAAGGCTAGATGCATTCTCACCACAATTTGAACCGTTGTTACCTTCCTCAAATATAATTAAAAAAATATAATTAAAAGCTTGTAGAAAGTCCCTTAAATAATTAGGCGTAACCCCCTTTAATAAACTTGAAACTCCACTAGAAATAACCCAGTACAAGCTCCCTAAAATAAAACGGGGAAACACAGTATTATGTGATTAACCTCAAGTGAACGCAAGTCTGGTCGGTAGTGAGGTCACTATTGCGTATCAACCCTACCCTAAAAGGTTTCTATCTATCAGGTTTATATTTTATCTTATTTATTTATTTTATTTATTCATACACCATCCAACAGCTTAAAAGCCAAATTAAGGATGGGCCAATACACAAAACATAATAACTAACAATAATCAAGCTAACAATACAAAAAAAGTCACAAATTAGATCGCTTTGAAAAACATTTTTATCTCTGATATGTTACATGAGAAGATATCTAGGCGGTCTTGCAGTACAGAGTAATCATTGCACATCTGGAAAATTGGAGACGATTGCAGCAATCGTGTACGAGCAGTCGGGAGATAGAGTGTGCCTGGAAAACGTGCTGCAATACGAGGCACATTGAAATTAAGTTGCTGAAGCAGACTAGGGCAGTCCAATACAGAATTAACCAGTTTATATAAAAATATAATGAAACTGCACTGCCTGCGAATCAACAGACTCTGCAGACTAAAGCGAAGAAGTAAACTTTCCTGAGGAAAACCAATAGGCGGATATCGACCATCCTCACGAAAGCTAAGAAATTTTAGAAATTTCCTTTGCACTGATTCCAGGCTTGCCACATGTATCTCATAAGTGGGAGCCCACACAATTGAGCCATATTCAAGTCGGGACCTAACCAAACAGCTAAAGAGCAGGAGGAGGGTGTCAGTCTGTGAGAAATTTTTGCTGTTTCTTATCAGAAACCCTAGAGTTTTGTAAGCAGAACTGACAGTCTGCTCATAGTGTGGTTTAAAAGATAGAGTACCATCAAAAAAAATTCCAAGGTCCTTAACTGTCCCAGGGCGGTCAAGTGGAAGCCCTCTTATATTGTACCCGAAAGTGATTGCGTGCTTATTTAGAGTAAAGGACATCACACAACACTTGGAAACATTCACAGAGAGACCACTCCGACAACACCATTCATCAAGGATCTGAAGTCAGTTCTGGAGCCGCAAACAGTTATCAACACTCGAAATATTTGCGAAAATCTTAATATCGTCTGCATACATTAAAAAAGGAACATGTAAAACATGTTTAACTGGGTCAATAAATATATTAAACAGTAATGGACCGAGTAGGGAACTCTGCCGCACTCCCGAGGTTGCGTGATAGGTGTTAGATTTGAAGCCCCCAACCTCAACCAATTGCCTCCTTCCATCCAGGTAAGATCTAAACCAGCCAAGCAAGCTCTCGGAGAATCCGATAGCCCTCATCCTGTCAATCAGAACAGAGTGATTTAGACAATCGAAGGCCTTAGATAGATCAGTATACACAACATCAACCTGTGAAGAGCGGTCAAGAGCGGACACAATGAACTGTGTAAGGTCAACTAAATTCGTTACAGTCGATCCACCTGGAATGAAACCATGCTGAGAAATAGAGAGTCTGTTTTTGATGTGAAACAGTATTCGCTGAAAAAGGCAGGCCTCAAAAATCTTACAGAAGACACATAGTATGGCTATTGGTCGATAGTTTGATGGATCACCACTATCCCCCGCCTTGAAGACAGGGAAAACCCGTGACAGCTTCCAAATCGCGGGGAATGTTCCAGATCTAAGAATCAGTTTAAAAATTTTCTTAAGTGGAGTCAGGAAAGCATATAAGCAGTCGCACACCAAGAAACCAGGAACCAGATCAGGTCCACAGGACATGTTAGCCTTAATTTTCTTAGCGGCTGTAATAATTTCGTCATCTGTAAAGTCATTAACAAAGAACATTGTGATGTCACCCGAAGCCAGGCTGGCGGCTGTAGGCGATGAGGTGGGGGTGGAACCAGAACATATCGCAAAATAAGAAGCAAAACTGTCAGCTGCCTGTTGCTGGTTAGATGAATTCCCAATAGAAAAGTTTTGATGGCGTCGAGAATAGCAGTTCCAGAATTTTTTAGGATTAGACCTAATCTCTCTTTCAACCCTCAGAAAGTAGTTTACTCGAGAAAGATAAATGTCTCTCTTAAGTTTTTGTCTCAGCTCCCTAAATCTATCCAGGAACTCCACATTTCCAGACTTCTTAAACTTACACCATAATGAATATTTATATTTGATAGTAACCTTAATTTCTTTAGAAAACCACGGGGGGTACCTATTACATGCTCTTGGGAGCAGTCATGGGAACATAAAGATCAAACAAGTCGTAAATTCTGGAATATAAAAAGTCAAGCATAGAATCGATATCCTGAAGCCCATCCATGCCATCCCAGCACAAGCCATCAAGCTCCGCATACAATTATGTTTTTGTACCAAAAGAACTTAAGAGAAGGAAAAAAATAACTTACGGTGGATTTCGAATAAGAAAGTTTAGCTTAACCGAAAAATATAGATGAAGCAGCGCTTCACCTGCGACATCTGCTCCACTGCTTTATAAAATCTTATTTACAAAAATAATCATCTATACATATACATTTCCAAAAAGCAAAATTTTCATTTATATATTAGACTTAATTGTATAACACACTGTAAAATTATGTCCTAAATATTATATTACTATTATTATTTATATTTTAGGCTTCACCTGTTAACCTACAGTGAAATCACCCAGCTGTGGCAGTTGGAACGAACATCCCGTGAAGAATGGGAATCACACGCCCGTCCAATCGTCGAATTAAGAGAACAGATCATCCCAGACATTCTCAATCTCATAAAACAGCAACGGCTTGCTTTTATGGTTGAAGGGACGCGATTCGTCAAATATTCCGCACGTGGTCAGCGAATCAAAGACAAGTTCTGGTTCATGAGGCTGTCTCCCAACCATAAAGTCTTACACTATGGTGACTGTGATGAGAAGAGTGCTCCGGCTGCTGAAGACTTACCATCAAAATTGGCAGTATCAGACATAAGAGCCATCTTGTGTGGTAAAGATTGTCCGCACATGCGTGGAAGGAAAGCATCACATCAACTGGCGTTTTCATTAGCCTTGGAAGGATTGGATTTGCAGTCTTTAGATTGTGTAGCACCTGACGATTTGACTCTCGCTTATTGGACGGACGGTATAAATGCACTCCTAGCTAACAGGATGCAGAGTCAGGAGACTGAGAAAGACCTGGATACGTTGCTGTCTATGGAGATTAAACTGAGGTTATTGGATGCAGAAGGGGTTACCATTCCCCAGGATCCCCCACCGATTCCACCTGACCCGCCTCATTATCATTTCTGTTATGATTTGAAGTAAATGGTGCCAAAGAGTTTTATTTGAATCTTATTGTGGTAATTTTAACTCATTTAGTATTTTTATTAGCTATATTTTATTGTGTATGTTATTTTATCTTTTTTTTTATATTTTTAGCATGACGTTTTTGTCTTTTAACATTTTTTAACTACTATGTGAAAACTTGAACCTGTGATGAGCACTAATAAGTACACTTGGAGAAACCCAAATCAACACTACACTTATTTCAGAGACCTTACGATCGTTTCGTTGACAAAGTCAACATCTTGAGAGGAAGGTAAATTCTAAACTTAACAACTAGCTACCATGTATTTATATCGCGTCAAGGTAAACGAACTAGTCCGAAGTAAAATTGTCATCCAGGAACGATCGTTTGTTTATTGTGTGGTGAAACTACGAGGTCGAAGACCTGCTTTAATCTTCTGGTCGACATATTTATGAGCCCTTATCTAATATACGGATAATAGGTTTGAAGGAACCGAGTTATTTAAGGAATTTGCACGTTCCCTTTCGATCTAGAAATTTACTATGCGGATATTGGATCAAGCTGACAAACATCTGGCTAGATAAACAAGATCAATTCCGCTCATCTTTTCTTATAAATAGAAAACTAATACTGGGTGTTTGGCTCAACATGTTAACAAAAGATAAATGATTCAACTAAAAAACTATATTTATATTGATGTTAATTCTTCGTGATAGTATATGTGTACATATATGGGATAATAATTACCACATTGACAAAGAAAATTTGAAACTTGTCAATAATGTTAGACATCAAACTATGCTTGATTCATTAGAAAGTATTTTTATATTAAGGTCTATTAAGAACAAAACTTCATTGAATCGTGCGGCACCTTTAATTTCTAGCCCATTATTTTCACTTTGCATTTGACCGCTTAAACACTCGGAATTTGTCTGGTAGAATAATAAATTAATGTAAATAACTCGGCCGGTTATACATATAATAATCTATACGTTTGTCTCGATTTAAAGATCTGTTCGTTTTGTTTGTATCTATGAAGTCAATATAAATACTATCACGAAGAATTAACATCAATATAAATATAGTTTTTATGTAGTATTTTAGTTGAATTATTTGTCTTTTGTTAGAGTGTTAACATGTTGAGCCAAACATCCGGTATTAGATTTCTATTTATAAAAAAAGATGAGCGGAGTTGATGTTGTTTATCTAGCCAGATGTTTGTCGGCTTGATCCAATATCCACATAGTAAATTTCTAGATCGAAAGGGAACGTGCAGCTTCCTTAAATAACTCGGTTCCTTTAGACCTATTATCCGTATATTAGATAAGGGCTCATAAATATGTCGACCAGACGATTAGAGCAGGTCTTCGACCTCGTAGTTTCACCATACAATAAACAAACGATCGTTCCTGGACGACAATTTTACTTCGGACTAGTTCGTTTACCTTGACGCGATATAAATACATGGTAGCTAGTTGTTAAGTTTAGAATTTACCTTCCTCTCAAGATGTTGACTTTGTCAACGAAACGATCGTAAGGTCTCTGAAATAAGTGTAGTGTTGATTTGAGTTTCTCAGAGTGTACTTAATTTTTAACTATTTATCCAGGATCCCTCACCAATTCCACCTGACCCACCTCATTATCATTTCTGTTATGATTTGAAGTAAATGGTGCCAAAGAATTTTATTTGAATCTTATTGTGGTAATTTTAATCTCATTTAGTATTTCTATTAGGTGTATTTTATTGTGTATGTTATTTTATCGTTTTTTTTAATTTTTAGCATGACGTTTTTGTCTTTTAACAATTTTTAACTTTTTATACACGTTTTAGATCTGAATTTTACAAGAAACAATTGGGAATTTTTCAGTAAATAGATAAGTAAATTAAGGGCTAGTTTTATGAGTGAGAGATATAATTTTTTATAAAGTAAATACAATTATACAATGATTAATAAACGAGAATATTTTGTGAATCTTATTAGCCAATTTTTATCTCATTTAGTAATATCCAGTGGCGGCTCGTGGTCAAATACGAAGGGGGTTCATAAAATTAAGAACATGTAATATTAGAACATGAAGTGCTGCTCATGATGTTGAAATTCCGCCGCAGACGGAAATTTTTAATATTTTCAAGGTCACACTTTTTCAGAAGAAACATTTAGATACTCGTAGCATTTAATAACACAATAAATAAAAAGCTTACGTTTACTTATACAGGAAATCCATTCGTCTATGCTTTGAATTAGCAAACACATCAATAACACGATTGTTGAAGTCTGGAATTGAAACAATTAATTCTTTTTCGATACTTAACATGGATAATGAATTGTCTTTCTTGTACCATGGTGTTCCTCAGGAAAGTCTTTTAACAACAAATCACTTTCACTAAAACAGTCAAGTAAGTTTCGGTCTTTAAATAATTGTAGAATAACTAAACAACTCGCCGCCCCTCGAAAATCTTCTCTACTGTATATAACTAATAGTTGACTTTTCAATTTATCTTTGTCGAAAAAGTCATATGTTTTTGTTACACTATCAAACTCTACAGTGGGGAAGTTGTTTTCATATTCACGGAATTTATCAGGAAAAAAGATGGTCGTTAAATTCAAATCGGTCCTTGGCCTGATTAATTAACACATCACATACTTCCTTCGATTGGGCAGAAAATGGCAGGTCATTCGTTCTACGTCTATTTGGTGGTGAACTGGGAGAATCGGATGTACGAATTTTTGTGATCGCTTTTTCAAAATTATTCACAAAGCTATTGATTTTGATAGCATCCAGAGATCGAGACTGAAATTCATTAAAAAGAATTTCACAGTGAGGCATGATTTTACCACAAAAAAAAAGTGAGCCAATATTTAAAATGGTCATTGTTTAAATAGCCCAATAACATTTCAGCTTCGTTATGTGTATTATAATCATTTCTTGCAGAGTCCAAAATACATTCCAGGCATTCCTTTAAAAGTTCTGCATTTTTGTAAACATTTCTTACCGTTCGAGTGTTATAATTCCGTCTGGTCGGCGGTGCTGCTGGAATTCGCTTTTTCACAATACTCTGTAATACCTCTGATCACTTTGGCGATCGTGAAAAGAAGGTAGGAAATGCATGTAAATTTGCGAAAAAATTAGAGATATTTCTGTTGACAGACACGCTTTTTTGTAAAATTAAATTGAACTGATGGGTATAGCAGTGTATAAAATACGCATATGGATAGTCATTTTTTATAATACTTTGCACGCCTCCCACTTTCCCTGACATAACGGCTGCTCCGTCATAACTTTGACCTACTCACTGATTAGGCGAAATATTAAGCTCAGTTAATTCTTTTTTTATTTCAATCGCAATGTCTTTGGCACTATATAACACAGGATTTAGAAATTTCTAAAATCGCTCACGTATGTGATCGTTTCGTTCATATCTCAAAATTAACACAAGTTGCTGATGGGTAGAAACATCCATCGTTTCATCAGCCTGGATGGATACAAAGCGAGTCTCTAAAATATGTTTTTTTATTTATTCCTGATAAACTATGAGCATAGCATCTAGTAAATCATTCTGAACCGATTTTGAAGTTCCTTTAAAAACATTACTCCCTTCCAAATGCTGTTTCATTGCCACATCTATTTCCGCCACAAAATCGATGAGCCCCTTGTATACACCACAATTTAAACTGCCTGAAAATTCGTCGTGCCCACGTAAGGCGAGTTCAAAACCACCATAAAATTTAATATAGTCGATAAATCGTGATAATACATACCGGTTTTTTGATACTTGTTCATTGAAGTTTTTAATCGACTTTTGATATGCAGAATCTAAAAACTGTCGAATGTCCACATTACCAATATCGGAGAGATTTAGTTCATTCTTCATATGAATTTGGGAAGATGGATGCTTTTTTATTTTTGCCGACAAATGTGACAAATCCGTAACCCCTGTTTTTGTCCACTCAACACTTACATTAGGATTACCGGCGAAAATCAGGCACGGGGAGCAAAATAATGCGTTTAGTTTATTACACCCGCACAATCACGAAGTTTTTTTATATTGTTCTACTTCAAACACACGTTTAAACTTTTTATTTTTTAAGGTACACTCTTGTGCCAGCTGTAGTTTTCGGCGAGGTGGACCCTTTATCTTTATTTCAAAACGATTTTGAAAATTATTCGAATTTTCTTTAATATATTCCACAGAATATGACTCCATTGTTTACATATTATAATTAACACGTAACAGGAGACAAAACGCGACGGGCTAAAGCAGACGATTGTCGGGTACCCGAGCTGACGTAGCTCAACTTTTCCTCTTTCTCGTGCACTGCACCTAAACACGGTGAGATGTGTGTATTATGTCTTCTGCTTCACGCATCTGTTGCTCTCTGTTTAACACATAGAGTACCACTCTCGCGATTTGTTCAGGATCCAACTTGAACCGAAAAAGTTGGTAAGGTCGTCAGCGATAAGACAGCAATTTAAATATTTTCTATGGGTTACAGGTTGTTGTTTTGTATGTAACTATGTAGGTAATGGTAAAAAAGGTAGTATATTATACGATAATTATCATTTATATTATAAATGTTGAAAGGATAAAATTATTATGGTGTAAGTAGTTCAGTTTTTAGGGGGGTTCACTGCACAAATGTACCTACAGTAAAACTGCCACTGGTAATATCATTTTATGTATTGTGCACGTTTGCTTTTAACTTGTAATATTATTTCTCTCTTGTCAGTTTATAAGTTTTTAATGCGTTCTAAATTGGAATTTTATAAATTATTGCGAATTTACAATAATTTCAGTTTGATGGTGTAACTTTAAGTGTTTTTAAAATTTTATACACAAATAATATAGGTAGAAATTTTAGCAACTCATAGCTTTTATCTTATTATAAGTTTACATATTTTAAATGACTTAACCCAAAACTATGTTAATATTTTCTTGTTTTAGATATTTTTTACTGAAATATTTTATATTTTTTTTTACATAGGTGACCTGATAATACTTGCTTTTGGCAACTTGATTCGAAATATTTCCTTAACCCTTTAACAGGTTGACTGGTCTTCCGGGACCGGTGCTTATCTGCACTGTGGTGCGGTGCTGTGAATCGCTAAACTTAAAGAAATAAGCTGTAACTTCATCAATATGACGTTGATTCCAACTTTACAGATATACCTTCTCGATGGTTATTGTACATACAGATGTCATATAATGTATCATTATAGCTTTGTCAACACTGTCAATGAATAAAATGTCATTGACAGATCATCATGTACGCGATGATGCAGCTGACAGGTACGCTTTTGTAACGACCCTTCCAATACATATATTATACACATAGTTGTGTTATTTATTAGAACCGCCTATAGCCTATATGATCATTAGAGAGTCCAAGTGTTTGTGGTATCAGTAAGTGCCTAGTAACATACATAACAACAGACTTGGAGACTACTTCTCTGGCATCACTGTTGGGTTTCGTTTTTGTAGTTGAAGAATGTAGCCAGCGCGTAAGCTAACTGGAGCAAGAGGCCCTTATGAATTCTAGATGTTCTCGGATGTTCTTCAACGTTTCTGTGAATAGTTTCGCTGCTCGACAGCATTCTCAGACAGATAAAAATTGAATTAGTACGAAATCATGACAACTACAAATAAAGATCTGTTGCTATGTTATGGTGTTTTGATCAAAAAATTTATCAAATTGAAAATAAAATAAAATGTTGTGGTTGTATGCGGTTATTTACTGGCCTATTTCTCTCCTTTCAGTCGTCTCTAATGTGATGGAAAAGTATATAAACACTGAATTACTAAAATTTCTTAAAAAAACAGTCTAATCCACGACAGGCACTATGGATTCCGCCAGTGCAGATCAACTGCCGACCTCCTTTTCTTTGTCACCCATTTTTGGAACAAGTCTATGGAACTACACAGTGAATCCCAGATTGTCGCTCTAGACATATCCAAAGCATTCGACCAGGTCTGGCACGCAGCGCTGCTTAATAAACTTCCGGCCTATGGCCTACCACCAAAACTCTGTACCTGGACAGCAAATTTCCGCTCCAACCGGAGCATTACTCTTGTCGTGGATGGCCATTCATCTAAACTGTATTAACGTTCTAATGTTAATGAAGATAATCTGAAATTAATAAAAAATGTTAGAAAACCAGGACAGCTAAATTCCTTCGAAGGTATATATATTGCGAAATATAGTTACAACAAAAATTGTATGAACGTGGCACCACCGCTGATTACGAGCCACCTGATCGATTGCTTCGGTAAATAAAACATCCCACGTTTTTAACACGTCCTAGAGATAACATAATAATACAGATAGTTCCGAAAAAGCAAACTATGTTAATTTAGGTATCGTTGAACCTTTCCAAAATTACTAAAGATGGACCCATTTTAGATAAGTTAGTAGGGACAGTGCAGACCTCGTCCCGTGATAAAAATACAATACACTGCAGAATTTTCCTGCGTTTATTTTCCCATCTCAGTTCGGTCCCTTTACCTAAGATCCGGTATATAAGGTGATGTTAGTTTTTAAAATAGTTAGAATTTTTCATCCTCTGATGACGCTATTGGTTAGTGAAACGATCTTCAGGTCTTTTTTTAAAATGTGTTGTGATTTGGGTTCTCCAAGTGTACTTGTAAGTGACAAGAGAAAAATAATATGACATTTATATGTTTAGGAAGAGACTGTTCAAAATCGTGTCCCAGTGCAAGCACAAGCATAGCTTTTTTGTATGACATAATGTATAATTTGAATTAACAATAATAAATTATATATATATATATATATATATATATATATATATATATATATATATATATATATATATATATATATATATATATATATATATATATATATATATATATATATATATATATATATATATATATATATATATATATATATATATATATATGTATGTATAATATATTAGAAATTTGAACAAAAAGGTTTCGATGAATAGAGAAGGTCCGGTTCTGTGTAGTCCATTGTTTGACGTGTTATCGTAATAATCAGTGTGTCCTTCTTAGAAAGAATAGTTGATAACGAGACACACAGCTTTACAAAAGCTGCTATGCAATTTTAATTACAGGGATGTAAGGCTCAACAATGGGGGATGGTCTGTATACCTTCCTAAAGGACGCTGTTCGCTACTGCGTAACATATAAATAGTAGTTCTGGTTTTTATTCGCTTACTTTATTCATCCCTCTGATGACGCTAACGTTGTTGGTGAAACTATCGTCAGGTCTAAAAACTGTATTGTGATTAATTGGGTTCTCCAAATTGTACTTCTAATACTATATATATTTATTATTTGCAGCATTTTATATAAATTTTAAAGGTGAACGTATTGTATTTTTCCTCATAATGTAATAGGAGACTGTATTTAGGGTAGCTGAACATATATTGTGCAATTTGTATCCTTTTATATATAATATACTGTATCTACAACATTATTGGTATTTGTTATTATTATCCCTATCAATTTATTAAGGGTGTTGATAAAATGACAGAAGGAATTCCACAATGACGTAGAGGAGCTTCAATGTAAATAGAAATCAGAGCAAAACCTCAGTTCTTCTTCTGTTTTAAAATAAAGTACTTTTTTTTAATAGATCTGGCAGTAATATCAATAAAAATTAATATCTTAAGGAGGCACAACATGCTAGTGGAATATTATATTCTCTGATCACAAAAATATGAGACGTAGACTTTTACCAATGAAGTTTGCATGGGTCTAATGTTTTTAATGTTCTAATTATAGTTGAACTAAATTAAAATCCTTGTATATTCACTGTAACCCAATATTACCATCATAGCTCTGTTCTCTACCACTCGCAACCTTTTTAAATAGGTTATCCTTGATAAATAAATTATAGTACCCCCAAACACAAAATGTGCGAAAACAATTGTACTGAACACTGAAAACTATGTTTCTAGCCTAGGTTAGGTTAGGTTTGAATGTGAGTTGAGGCACCTTCCACCAGTAGACATGAAAGTTTTAAATTGCTAACAAATGTTGAATTGCGGACCATCATATATACATTACAAACAAAGGGAGACCAAATGACATACCTATAACATTGTTAAAATTAACTTTAAATGAATCAGAAAATATGCTGCTACATATAATAAATTGTTCACTGGAAATCTTTGACAATCTAACATATAATTTTTTTGTCAAAAAAAAAGGTGAAACCATGTTTAAAAAAAGCCTGGACGCAGCAAGTGCGTTATGGTAGTGAATTTTCATAGAAATGATCTGGCACAAAATATATTCTAACTTTTTTTTCTTGTAACATAGAAATCTAAATTTTGGTATATAGTTTGCTTTTTATATCGTAAACCTACCTACTAAATTTGGTTATCATAGATTTTTTATTTTTAAGATATTTTTTTTTTTTAATGAAAACTCAAAATTTTCCCGGAAAACCTCGTCCGATTTTTTTGATTAACCAACATGTCAAAGCCTTTTACAAAAGGAAGGTACGTGCCAAATTTTATCAAAATCGGCGTATTATTCTTTGAGATAAAAATTTTTTTCGAATGAAAACTCAAAATTTTCTCGAAAACCTCGTCCGATTTTCCTGACTAACAAACTTGTCAAAGCTATTTACAAAAGAAAGCTACATGCCAAATTTTATTAAAATCGGCTAATTAGTTTTTGAGATAATAATTTTTTTCGAATGAAAAGTCAAAATTTTCCCGGAAAACCTCGTCCGATTTTCCTGACTAACGAACTTATCCAAGCTATTTACAAAAGAAAAGTACATGCCAAATTTTATCAAAATCAGCCCATTATTTTTTGAGTTATCGGTGTGATACATATATATATATATATATATATATATATATATATATATATATATATATATATATATATATATATATATATAAATATATATATATATATATATATATATATATAAACATATAAAAATTGAAACTGACCCCGGATATGGGTTCTAGGGGTCCTAGATCGCGCTCATTTGAAGAAATTGTTTCAAAATTCAAAAGTCGAGATCTCATTAGTGAATTTTTTCTAAGAAAATTCACTAAAAGCCTGGACGCAGCAAGTGCGTTATGGTGGTGAATTTTCATAGAAATGATCTGGCACAAAATATTTTATCATAATTTTTTTTCTTCTAACACAGAAATCTAAATTTTGGCATATAGTTTACTATTTATATCGTAAACCTACCTACGAAATTTGGTTATCATAGCTTTTTAGTGAATTTTCTTAAAAAAAATTCACTAATGAGGAGATCCCGACTTTTGAATTTTGAAAAAATTTCTTCACATGAGCGCTAATTAGGCCCCCCAGAACACATATCCGGGGTCAGTTTCAAATTTTATATGTTTATATATATATATTTATATATATATATATATATATATATATATATATATATATATATATTTATATATATATTTATATATATATATATATATATATATATGTATCACACCGATAACTCAAAAAATAATGGACCGATTTTGATTAAATTTGGCGAAAAAATTCCTTTTGCAAATAGCTTGGATAAGTTCGTTATCCAGGAAAATCTGCCTAGGTTTTCCAGGAAAATTTTGCATTTTCTTTCGAAAAAAAATCATATCTCCGGAATTAACAAAGTAAGGGCAACCAAATTTGGTACACAGGTTTATATCCTTATAGGTAAGTTACATACCAAAATTTAGCTATGTAGCTCAAAAGAGAAAAAAATTATAGGCATTTAAAGAAAAATAAATTGGGGTTTTCCTGAAAACGTCAAAGTGGCGATTTAAAATGTCAAAATTGGCAACATTTAGGCAAATAACTTGAATCTAATACGGGCTATGGAAAGAAAATATCTCAAGAAGAATGTTTTACAAACCCTGAAGTCTTAGTTTCAACCGTCATTGTCCTTCATTTTACTAAAATATTTGCAGGAAATTCATTTCAAATAGACCCTTTCTCTGATGCTTGACAAGTAGCCTTAGCTATAGAGTTTATCGTTTAATGGTATATAATTTTTGTCGAATTTTCGTAAAAAATCAATAAAGCTCAATATATCCGTTATTATATAAGAGACGAAAAAAATTTGTATATATTAATTATAGGGGGTCTTGAGCTACATCTTAAAATAATATTTCGACAATCGCAGGCTGGCCCATAAGTCGTTGGTGATACAAATTTCCTTTTTTTTTAATCAAACACGCCTTATGTTATTGCATTTTTGCATTTTCCATCGAAATATAATGCATGTTTGTAAGAAAAGAAATTCTGAACGCAGCAAGTGCGTTATGGTAGCGAATTTTGATCAAATGTTTCATATTTTTTTAAATCAAACACACCTTATGTTATTGCATTTTTGCATTTTCCATCGAAATATAATGCATGTTTGTAAGAAAAGAAATTCTGAACGCAGCAAGTGCGTTATGGTAGCGAATTTTGATCAAATGCTTAATATTTGAACAGCTCAATTTGTTATTAACCTATAAGGTTGACCAAGAAACGTGTTTTTTCGGGAACACTTTAAGTTTACTTTTGGAAATTTTTGTATATTTTCACACAATAAAGTTATTTTGATGAAACATGGCACATTGTTTTTAGTATATAGGTTATACTGGTAACCACATTTGATGCCTGCTTTCTTAAAAAAACACACATATTTGTTATTAAAAATATTTTTATGAAAATTCACTACCATAACGCACTTGCTGCGTCCAGAATTTTTTATTTTTTGAGTTAAAAAATTTTTTCGAATGAAAACTCAAAATTTTCCCGGAAAACCTCGTCCGATTTTCCTGACTAACGAACTTATCCAAGCCATTTACAAAAGGAAGGTACATGCCAAATTTTATCAACATCGGCCCATTATTTTTTAAATTATCGGTGTGATATATATATATATATATATATATATATATATATATATATATATATATATATATATATATATTATATATATATATATATATATATATATATATATATATATATATATATATATATATATATATAAACATATAAAAATTGAAACTGACCCCGGATATGGGTTCTAGGGTCCTAGTTCGCGCTAATTAAAAAAAAAATCTAACCTGAACTCCATCCACCATTTCCACAAGGCTAATAGGCCCCAACCCCTCTTCCTCACTGAAACTCAAATCAGTGCCAAAACAGCCACTAATCACCTTAATTTCCCGGGGTATGAGCTCCTTGCTTTGCGTGGCGTGTGCGCGTACGTCCGTAGCAATCTACACTACACCAGACTCCCCAATTTAGAAGCTGGAAGAAATACATACTATGGATAAAACTCTCTCTCAGGGCTACAACTAAATTCATCTGTTGCATTTACCGGTCACCTTCTGACAACAACTTTGTCCAGCTCTTTGAGTACCTTTCTGAAAAAACCAACCATCTGATTTCTGAATATCCTTTCTCCGAGGTCACTATTCTTGGTGACTTCAATGTCCATAATAAGGAATGGCTAGGATCTTCAAAAACCGATCCACAAGGAAGAGCAGCGGAGGCCTTTGCAGTCAGCAATTCTTTAGCCAATATGGTTCAGCAACCTACTTACTTTCCTCGCATCCCAACACACAGCTCAAATCCCTTGGATCTCCTTCTTACTACAAATCCTGACTGTTATAAGATATCAGTTCACCCCCCCACCCCCCCAAGGGCGCTCAGACCACGGCATGGTCACTGCTTCCTGTGCAATGCAACCCGAGGTC
This sequence comes from Tillus elongatus, assembly GCA_964006375.1. Classification (NCBI taxonomy): domain Eukaryota; kingdom Metazoa; phylum Arthropoda; class Insecta; order Coleoptera; family Cleridae; genus Tillus; species Tillus elongatus. The sequence continues at coordinate 7,734,630 of OZ023263.1, forward strand.
ACAGTCATCACACCCACATATCGTTTGGCACTACAACTCCGTGAACTGGGACGAAATGCGAGATTACTTTTCCTCATTTCCATGGACGTCTGTGAACTTCTCTCATCCTGACCCCTCTGATATCTCACAAAACGTCACCGAAATTATCGAAGCTGACATGGAATTATTTATTCCACGTACACAGAAAACCTCTGCAGCCACTCAAAACCCCTGGTTCTCTAAATCCTGTGACAAGGCCAGACTTGAAAAGGTCAAAGCTCACAAAAAGCTTATACACAATCCCAGTCAAGAAAACTGCAAGCATTTAACGGCGTAAGAAACCGCTATGTCCGCATTCTTTGGGGCAAAAAACTCGTTTAATAACCACATCAAAAACAAAGTCCTCTTAAGCTCAGGCGGCAGCAAACCGTTCTGGACTCTTGCCAAATCTATTGGGAATAATTTCTGCAAGAGCACGTTTCCACCTCTTGTCTCAGGGGATGAAATTGTTTCTACCACTCTGGGCAAGACTGAACTTTTTGCCTCGTTGTTCGCCGGCAATTCTACTCTGAACCCACCTCCAAATGTTCAACCACCAACAGTCTAGCAACTACAGGCCTATTTATCTCCTTTTAGTCGTCTCTAAAGTGATGGAAAAGTATATAAACACCGAATTACTAAAATTTCTTGAAAAACAGTCTAATCCAAGACAGGCAGTATGGATTCCGTCAGCGCAGATCAACTGCCGACCTCCTTTCCTTTGTCACCCATTCTTGGAACAAGTTTATGGAACTACACGGTGAATCCCAGATTGTCGCTCTAGACATATCCAAAGCATTCGACCAGGTCTGGCACGCAGCGCTGCTTAATAAACTACCGGCCTGTGGCCTACCACCAAAACTCTGTACGTGGACAGCAAATTTCCTCTCCAACCGGAGCATTTCTGTTGTCGTGGATGGTCATTCTTCTAAACTGTATCCAATTATTGCAGGAGTTCCTCAAGGTTCAGCTTTAGCCCCTACTTTGTTTCTTCTCCACATCAATGATCTCCTCTCTAGCACATCCAACCCAGTTCACAGTTACGTGGACGACAGCACGCTCCACACAAATATACAATATTCTAAGCCTGTCTCTTTAGCCCAATTAGATGAGGATCGCAGACTCTTGGAGGCTTCTGTCTCCGTGGATCTCCAAAAAATATTAGACTGGAAAAGTAGAAATATTGTACAATTCAACCCCACCAGATCACAATCTCTCTTTTTTATAGATATCTGCACGGGCACTGCTCAGTGGAGCTTTCTTCCATAGTTCCTCCACCTGCTGCCCCCAACAGATCTACCAGTGGAACAGAGCGAATGCGCCCTTTTACTGTCCAGGTCACCAGACATATAAAAATTGAAACTGACCGCGGATATATGTTCTAGTGCTCATTTGAAGAAATTTTTTCAAAATTCAAAAGTCGGGATCTCCTCAATAGTGATTTTTTTTTTAAAGAAAATTCACTAAAAACGGCAGAGTGCAATCTGACAAATGAATAGTGATATGTGAGTAACTGCAGGGGCGGAATGGGTGTACCAGGAAGGCAGCATATAATATAGGAAGCAAACAAATAGGGAAATTGTGAAAACAAAAACATTTTTAACATAACGCAGCAGGCCAGCGAAGAAGCAACGGAAGTAAATATAACTCAGCAAAGACGAGGAAGCAAAAGGTAAAAATAGTGTCAATGTTCATATAAGATGCCAAACTTTATCTATCAGCAGTCAGTTTTTCTAAAATTGTCCTCGAAGTAAACTGCAAATTCAACCAATTTAGATCTGTATCAAAGACTCAAGGCATATTAGTTGCTTATGGTAAAACGTTAGCTTAGCCCAGAGGTTAGACTGAAACACAAGCACAGCTAAATCGCTCACAATCTAACATATCATTTTTTTTTTCAAAAAAAAAAACAACCTGAAACCATATTTAAAATACACTAACAATTATGCACCATATATTTAATGTCTAAAGTTTGTTCTACTAAAATTTGTGCCTTAAATTGATATTACTATACAAACTGCAATACCTTGCAGAGAGAAATACTACAAAAAATAAAACTAATTATCTTGACAAACGCATCTCAAGAAAACATTCCGAATTATGCAAATTTTGTCAAGGGACAGCCTCAGTCTTAAGCTGTCGGTTATTTTTATTAGGCTAGGTAATCCATTAAAGAAATTAAATATTTGAGATTACACACTATTATGTTACAGTTACTTGAAACTCAACCCAGCAATTATTCTCTAAGATATCTGATATAATCAATATCAGTGAAAATGCCTAGGGCAGACTTTTGCAGTGGTAATATTAATGTTGTCAGTGGGTTTTCAGATATGTTCCACACTTTTATCATCGTATGTCTGGTAGTAAATCAAAAAAACATGATGTCTGACAAAGTTCTTTGCCTGATTGTCGGAAGTACACCCGTGAACAACGCAAAGCATGTTCAATATTATATTTAATGCAAACAGCTCTGATTGCTGCTCCTAATTCTAGCTTTTAACAGCCAAGCTAGATACTATCGCATCTATAAAAAAGTAAAACTTGAAAATTATAGTTAGCACAATAACCAAAAATATTCTAAAGAAACGGTAAAAGAATGAATTATATTCGAAAGTGTTTACATTCAAATGATAGCGCCCATTTGCACTTACCACGTGACGTCGTAGAAGGGCGGGGCATATGCGCAATATCATATCTTGCTAAGTCATTATATATGTGTATTAGGTAGGCTACATTCCTTTCTTTCTGATATGGCAGCATTTTAATGCCAATAGAATAACTAAGTTTAAATGAATCATATACGCATGCGTTAACCTCCATTTTAAATCGGTCGACCCTTCTAAAATATTTATGCCCCATTTTAATTAATATTTGGCGCCATGTTGTTGATTCGTTTCGTGGAATACTGGGTAATATTTTATACACATGCGCAGTAATTAATTGTTATAAGCTAACGAGGTGGAAAAAGTTGTAAATATTTTTTAGTGTTAACTTGGTCATTATATATCTTAATGATTATAAAATCATTTAAGCAAGCAGTAATTAATATAAAATGACTGATAACACCTAACATGTTCAAATTTAGTACGAATATTCCCGACAATGACTTAAAAAAGTGATGTCAGAAGTAATCAGTGTACGTGTCCAAAACAGAAAGGGAAAAGTTACTAGTCATTAAAATTTTAATGAATTGAGTTTCATATTTTAATGTAAGTTTACAAAATCAATAGACATTTTAAAACGTTGCCACATGTACCCTCATAGTAATTTTCTTGTAGATGTAAATCGGGTAAAAATTATTTCTTGCTTTAATTTTAGATTCAGAAAAAATACATTTTGAATTTAGTAACATTGCTTATATCCCGCGAAAATTTCGTGAGGGTGGCAAACCTGTACGGCGTACGTTGGTGTTGTTGAGTGTTGCGTCCCTCCTAAATTTTAGCGTCAATTTTCGGCGTCAACAATTTTGATAAGCGTTTGGTGTGTGTTTGTGTTTGCCTTAAGGTACAAATAAAATAATCCAAATGAAGAAGAAAGGGCGTAAAGTTTCCAGCAAAAAGGAGGAAGTTGCCGAAAACGGCGTGGATGAAAAGTCCACCGAAAATGGAGACTCCTCGCAGGACAACGAAGAAGATTACGAACCGGCTGAGAAAAAAAGGGCGACCAAGCGGAAAAGTGCACCCGGAAAAGACAGGGAAAACGGCGACACGAGAGATGACGACGGCGAAAATGAGGTTAGTTTCTACATCTTGTTATAATTTTGGTGAAAGTTTGACGATGAACAAAAATTCAAGACAAAATAGTTTACATACGCTATGTATTTGTTTTGGCCACCATTACAAAAAGTTGCCCGCAGGCGCGTTTGTTTGGCGCTTTCACAAATTTTTTTATTGCCTGATTTGGTTTAACTTTTACTGTGGTCATTATTTTGAGTTTGTAATGGAACAAAAGGAAATAATGAATTTTGCACATTCCTGGCCGAGTTAATACCAATGAGACATTTCTTACAATAACCCTGTTCTTTTTTAATGTTTTATTTTCTCGGTTGGGTGGGAAATTCAAATTTTTGTAATTTTTTTTGTCAAGGATGAAAATGTTTGGGTGAATAGGTGCATTTAAGGTGATACTGCATATAAGGGACCAACTAGTTTTAGATAAATCGACTGCCCCTGGATGAAGTTTACTATCTTATATTGTGCATTTTGATACTTTTTTATGTAGTGGAAATTCGTTTTTACTTTGTAGGAATTTGTCATTGCTGAATTATTGACATTATTAGTTCATGACTGGTCACATACTTACAGTAAGTTTAAACAGTTTTTTTTTTGTTGTAAAATTGGTGTTTTTGTGCTTTATTCGGTTGTGTCCAACGTTTTTGGCCAGGTTAAGTCAGGTGTGGTGGTTCAGGCATACTTGGAAGATTTGTAACTTTTGGTGGGGTTGTTTCCACAAGTTTTTTCCTGATTATGCATACTGGAGTGGGTTTAAGCATGTTTCTAAAAAAATAATCGATAATCAAGTTTACCCCTAATATGCACAATTACTAAATTTAATATGTACACTTTAGCTTGATATTTAAATTTAAAACAAAACGTAGTTTGCTGTGACTTTGTTTTGTAGTTTATTCTTCAAACTTTTTAGTAAAATCTGAATTGTTGGTTTATTTTAACTGCAATGGGCAGTTGAAAATCTGGTGATAATGCACATGACTTAACATATGTTTACTTCAAAGGCAAACTGATAAAGTTAACCATAGGATTACCCTTTTTTTTGGGGATTTTCTTGAAAAAAAAGTGTACAAATGAGCGCTATTTAGGGCCTCTGGAACCTGAATCCAAGGTCTGTTTCAGACTATATGTTTATATATATATATATATATATATATATATATATATATATATATATATATATATATATATATATATATAAACATATGAATGTTTATATATTTATGTGTTACACCAATAACTCAAAAAATAATGCACCGATGACAATCAAATTCAAATTTTGTGAATACCATCCTTTTGCAAGTGCCTTGGATAAGTTCGTTAGCCAGCAAAATCTGCCCAGTCCAAATAAATTAAACATTGCTTTGTTTTAAGACAGACGGATTCCTGCGGTCCGAGCCAGTTCTGATCTGACCTTTAATGTAATTATAATGCATGTTTGTAAGAAAAGAAATTCAGGCTGCAGCAAGTGTGTCATGGTAGCAAATTTTTATTAAAATCTGCTCAGTCCAAATAGATTAAACAATGCTTTGTTTTAATTAGATAGTCGAATTCCCTGGTCCGTACAAGTTCTGAGCTGACCTTTAATGTATCGAATTTCGACCAGGTATTGATAATGCATATTTGTAAGAAAAGAAATTCGGGACGCAGCAAGTGTGTTATGGCAGCGAATGTTTATTAAACGCCTCAAATTTGAATAGCTCAATTTGCTATTAACCTATAAGGTTCGTTGGCCAGAAAACTAGTTTTTTCGGGAACATTTTAAGTTTATTTTCGAACATTTTTGTACATCTTCAAACATAAAGTTATTTTGATGATATATGGTACATTGTTTCTGCTATAAAGGTCGTACTGGTGAACAAATTTGATGCCTGTTTTCTTTAAAAACACATTCATTTAAAACATTTTAATGAAAATTCACTACCATAACGTACTTGCTGCGTCCAGACTTTTTTCTGTCTACTTGGTTTGCATTCTTTATATACTTTGAATATGAAACAATTAAAGAAGGCAAGGCTTTCTTAAAACTTTGTGCACATTTTATTTTCAAGGAGCAAGTGAGAGGGATTATTGATTCATTGCCTGAAGGACCATTTTGCAGTTTAGTGCAATGTCAGTTTTGGATAAACTGACTACTCGTAGGTGAAGCTTACCCCCTTACATGCACGTTGATAATATTTTTACCTTGTGCTTTCCTCTCTCTGCAGGGTTAATTACATTACAACTTTGAACCAATTTTCATGCCTTTCCAATATCTTCCCAGTACAGGTACTGTTACTCTCTTTGCTAAGAATAAAAATTTGAAGTAAACTTGACAATGAGGCTATTATTCCACTTGTTTTTGAATTTCTTCAATTTTCCATTCTTACTGCATGCAGTTTTCTCATTAGTTGGGTGCTTCCGGTCAGCTGTGCAGTTCAGAAAGTCACTTTTAGCTCCAGTAGCAGGTATTTTGTATTTTCAAATACTTTTTCCATTGTGCAATCAATGATTTTGATAAAGTTTTACCTAGTGTGCCTTAGTGGTTATAGTGTGAGAGTGTTGTACAGAATGTTAGCTTGCTACATTTTTTGAAGTCCTCAGCCTTGCCGCGAGGAAGTATGTAATAAAAAGTCAGACTTGGGTGGTTCATTGGTAAGCTTTTATTTGTCTTTTTCTGGGACTTCATTTTCGTGTTAGGGGTGTCTTCTTTCCCTGGACTTCTGCAGGGGTTCAATGTAATATCATTCTCTATTCCCCTGGCTTCTTAATCAGACAAACCAAGGATATTTTCAGGATAAAGACAGAGAGGCGTTAAGCAGTTGTTCCCCTGAACTTATAAGGTGTTTTTTTTTCTTCACAATTATCATTTAAGCACCTTCTAATCTTATTTACCCTGCCTAGTGGTCCTATTTTCCCTGTCCCCGAACTTTCGCTTGTTACAAGCACATTTCTTTTGTGGTCTGTGCATAGAGGGGTGCTTCTAAACATGTTTATGGAAAGAGTTTCCAGAAAGCTGACATTGTGACAAGTTTACCTTTGAAAGATTTACTGTGTGAACTCTGAAAGCAAAAGTCACTAATATATCATATATACCACTACAACAGTCAGTGGTGTGGAGAGAAAGGGTCAATTATGTAGTGGAAAATTTGCCTATAATATAAAATACATTATATCGGTTTGTAACAATGTTTGGAATGAATCAATGTAGCAGCAAATTTACGCTCAGTGTGTATTAACTTTAGAGATAAACCTTAAACTGACAAAGACCTGACCATTCCATTAACAGTGACTTAAGATGAGCTATATCAGGGTGCCCACTCGTCTGGAAAGCTGGAAAAAGTCAGGGAATTTGTAGAAGACAAATTTTTGGCAGAGAAATCAGGCAAAAATTATTAATTTTATTTATTTTTTATTTATTTATTCGAATTATTTACAACTGCAGAGCCTATATTGTAACAAAGTGTTTCTACTGTTGCAACTGATTATGTCAGAAAAACACACAGCACTCGGTCCCCTCGCACCAGTCATAGGCGAGTATCCAGCCGATTCTTGAAGCTGCCTATACTTAAGGCAGCAGTGGTAGATTGTTCCAAGCATCAAAAGACCGATTGGCAAAGAAGCTCTGCCTATAGAAGGTACGGAACGGTTCTTTTCTCAGCTTGAACCGGTGTTGTCGAAGTCTTTAAATCACTGTCCAGGGTCATAAACGCAGAACTAGGTCCTCGACATAGACCATTTACCAGTTTATACATATACACAAGATCGGACCTCCTACGTCTGGCAGAAAGGGAAAGCAGCCCCAGGTGAGAAAGCCTTTGTTCGTAGGTGAGGTGGCCTAATTTGCTGCGGTCATTGTATTGTAGCGCATTGAGATCGTTCTAAGACATCCCTGTCCCTAACCAGACCTGGAGACCAGGCATGTATCCCGTATTCCAAATGCGGGCAGATATATGTGACGTAAAGCTGCCTAGCGAACTCAGTTGATGGATGAGGAAATGTTAAAAATTGTGTAAAGATTGCAAAATTTAAAAAAAATAATGTAATTCTTTATTTAAAATCGAAACTTAAAAATTAATAATGAATATATAAACCTTGGATAAATAACCATTTCAAGCGAACGGCTGTACCACGTTGAAAAAACCTATTGTCGTGCTATCACTGGAGTTAGGCAACCTCTGGCATGGTCAATGCCTAGATGTGTGACCACCTGGTAACACCGTGTGCTGTTGCCTTTTTTTATGGTAGTGGCATTTCTGTTTTGTTCTTATAAGCGAATTTTTATTTAAAAAAAAATTGAGCACTAAAAAGTCGCTAGACGTACCGATGGTAAGACTGCAAGAATTTTTTCTAATGAGCGTGAATTTGGACTCCTAGAACCCGAAACCAAGGTCCGTTAAAATTTTTATATGTTATTACCCGATTTTGATTAAACTCGGCAAGAATCTTTCTTTCATTAATAGCTTGGATGAGTTCGTTGGCCATCCCGATCGGACCAGTATTTCTAAAAAAAATATTTTTTCTGAAAAAAAGAAATTGTATCAAAAAATAACTAAGTATTTTGATGAAATTTGTTGGGGTGTTGCCCTTGTAAATACCTTACTCCACCAAAACTCAACTTTCCAGGTTTATAGAAAATTGAGTTATACAAATTTGAAGCATTTAATGATAATTTGCTACCATAACGCACTTGCTGCGTCTCAAAATTGTTGGAATGTTGCAATTATAACTTTGTGGTTATATCACAATTGATCCCTCTTATGATTCAAATCAGAAAAGAGCTATTTCAAAGTACGTTCACACGGAGCAGTCGATACAATCGAACAGGCAAATCTTAGTCAGAGCAGAACCGATAGAAGCAATCGTACACAGAATCTCATAGAGGTTGCTGTGAGATTGCTCTTACTCTCTTAGAGCACCTGAGAGCAGTGAATCGAAAACACTATAACAGGGTGCCCACTCGTATGGAAAAGTCAGGGAATTTGTACAAGAAAAATTTTTGTCGGGGAAAAATTGTGAAAATTGACTGAGAGTCTGGGAATTTTTGTCCCTGTCAGGGAAAAATTATTTGCTTCCGTTTTATGCTAAAGAATTGAAACTTTCAAAGCAGAATTTGTATTCAAAGATAATTTTTGATCTTTGAACGTTTTGTTTTTTTTTTCAAACCCACATAATTTCTTTATTTTATTAAAACAATGTATTTGGTTTTTGTGCAATTCTGCACCATTTATTTAAATGATTTACTTTTTCACAAAATCACATGACAACTGTTTTTATTTTTATTTTATTTTTTTGCAGTAATTGGTCGCTTTGTATTTGAAATGGGGAAGCGTGTTTTCCACCATGAGGCGATGACCTACTGTATTCTGTAGTAGTGTGTGTTACACATGTTGGGGGTAGATTGTAGAATATCAAAGTCAGGGTAAGAGGTTTTGACATGTCAGGGAAATTGATATGCTGGTCTTAGTGGAAACCCCGTATAAGTTAAGTTAAGAATTCATAAGGTTTTATGAAGATTCGCTACCCTAACGCACTAGCTGTGTCCGCACCTTTTATCCACGGTGCTTTGTGTAAAATGTTGGGACAATCTGCTTCTTTTAATTAAATGTAAAATATGTTGTTTTTAGTTGTTTTGTTACTTTATTTTTGTTTTCCATGTTTTTCTGTAGATTTAGTTTTTTTATTTTTTTTTTTAATTTCCGAATCAGGAACGTGAATACAATAAGAAACGAGCTGCTACCAAGAAGAAAAATATTTCAAAAAAGAAGGATGAAGAAACAAATCAAGATGACAGTGAGGTGAGTGAAAAAAAATTTAAAACACTGAGCCAGTTAAGAAGGTTACTAAAAAATCCCGACTTTAAAATTTAAGAAACACTGAAAATAAATTATAACTTTGAAGAAAAACTTAAATTATTCAATTCTATTGTTTAATTAAAATTAAGTGAAAGTAATGTTTTTAGAAAGTAATAAATTATGCAGGTTTTGATGAAAAATTGGGTATTAAGTGTATTTTTTTTAAGTTGTATATATTTTTTGAAATTTATTTTTGTTTTGCCTTCCTTTCAAATTTTATTTATTTGTTTTTGTCTAAAAGTGAGCAAGTAAAACAATAATACTTCGCAATAAAAAAAATCAGTTATTTGTGAATACTTTTGACGCAATGGCTGCGTCCACCAGACACCAACTGTTGAGCTTAAGCACCCATTTGTTGATTCTCAATATAATTCAGCAGTTGGAAGTATTATGAACACAATGGCTGAGTTCACCAGGCACCAACTGTTGAGCTTAAGCACCCATTTGTTGATTCTCGATACAATACAGCAGTTGGAAGTATTATGAATGCAATGGCTGAGTTCACCAGGCACCAACTGTTGAGCTTAAGCACCCATTTGTTGATTCTCGATACAATACAGCAGTTGGAAGTATTATGAACGCAATGGCTGAGTTCACCAGGCAGCAACTGTTGAGCTTAAGCACCCATGTGTTGATTCTCGATACAATTCAGCAGTTGGAAGTATTATGAACGCAATGGCTGAGTTCACTGGGCACCAACTGTTGAGCTTAAGCACCCATGTGTTGATTCTCGATACAATTCAGCAGTTGGAAGTATTATGAACGCAGTGGCTGAGTTCACCAGGCACCAATTGTTGAGCTTAAGCACCCATGTGTTGATTCTCGATACAATTCAGCAGTTGGAAGTATTATGAACGCAATGGCTGAGTTCACCAGGCACCAATTGTTGAGCTTAAGCACCCATTTGTTGATTCTCGATACAATTCAGCAGTTGGGAGTATTATGAACGCAACGGCTGAGTTCACCAGGCGCCAGTAGCTACGAACAGTTCAGTTGTTGTGTTGACATTTTTTGACATAACAATCCAACTGTTGGCAGCGGCTGGCACCTCGTGAACTCGGCCATTGTTGACTTCACACAGTATTTTGATATTTGCCTGTCATTTTAAAATTGTGTCTAGTCAAAAAAAAAATGTTTTAAAGTTTTAAAATCGAAAGTGGATAACGAAAATAATGAACAACTTAGAAACCTCATTCTAATGGGAATACTGAGTGAAGATTGACACCTGTGATGAGCACTGATAAGTACAATTTGGGGAACCCAATTCATTACAATGCATTTTTCAGACCTTGAGTTTATTCATCCTTCTGATGACGCTATCTTTGTTAGCGAAACGATGGTCAGGTCTGAAAAATGTATTGTGATTAATTAATTGGGTTCTCAAAATTGTATTTTCTTTTTCGCTCCCTCAGGGCTCGTGTGCGGCCTTGCCGCCCCGATAGCACTGTAACCTTTGGTTTATTGTGCATGTATTTACTAATAGAATTAGCTGATGTTCCACTTGATATTAATGTTGGATAGACATGTTGGTGCCAATTGAGTTTTCGATTCACAGAAATGCCAACAAGAGAAAAGGACTCATTACTTTGAATAACTTGGTTGTTCATTCTGATGGGTCTAGGGCTGGTTTATCTCTTATGAGATAGAAAGCAAGACTGAGATTTGGTGGAGTTTGGAGATCCACAAAGACAGAACCCTCCATGAGTCTGAGATCCTCATCTAATTGGGCTAAAGAGACAGGCTTAGAATATTGTATATTTGAGTGGAGGATGCTGTCTTCCGCGTAACTGTGAACTGGGTTGGATGCGCTAGAGAGGAGGTCATTGATGTGGAAAGAAACAAAGTAGGGGCTAAAGCTGTAGTTGCTAGGAAACACTTTGGATCCTTTCTTGGGGACGGGTTGTACTAGAGCACTTTTCCAGTTACTAGGGAATATGCCTCTATTGTAAGATGTCTGAAACAGACGAGTCAGGACAGGAGCAAGTTCTGGTGTGCATTTTTTGAGAACAATTGCTGGGATCTCCTCAAGGCCAGCTGCTTTCCTGGTATTAAGAGAAGAGAGCATCTTTCGTACCTTTTTAGTTTTGAAAATTATATTCGCCATTTTATGTGCAACATGGACTTTTGGTGGTTGAACATTTGGAGGTGGGTTGAGAGTAGAATTGCCGGCGAACATCGAGGCAAAAAGTTCAGACAGACAGGGCGGTAGTAACAATTTCATCCCCTGAAACAAGAGGTGGGAACGTGCTCTTGCAGAAATTATTCCCAATGGATTTAGCAAGAGTCCAGAAGGGTTTGCTGCCATTGGAGCTTGAGAGGACTTTATTTTTGATGTGGTTATGAAACGAGTTTTTTTGCCTCAGAAAGAATGCGGACATAGCGGTTTCTTGCATCATTAAATGCTTGACGGTTTTCTCGACTGGGAATGTGTACAAGCATTTTGTGAGCTTTGACCTTTTCAAGCCTAGCCTTGTCACAGGATTTAGAGAACCAGGGCTTTTGAGTAGCTGAAGAGGTTTTCTGTGTACGGGGAATAAATAATTCCATGCCAGCTTGGATGATTTCGATGACGTTTTGTGAGATATCAGAGGGGTCAGGATGAGAGAAGCAGACAGACGCCCATGGAAATGAGGAAAAGTAATCCCGCATTTTATCCCAGTTCGCGGAGTTGTAGTGCCAAACGATACGTGGGTGTGATGACTGTGTGACCTCGGGTCAGGAAGCAGTGACTATGCCGTGGTCTGAGCGACCAAGGGAGGCGGTGACTGATGTCTTATAGCATTCAGGTTTTGTAGTAAGAAAGAGATCCAAGGGATTTGAGCTGTGTGTTGGGATGCGAGGAAAGTAAGTAGGTTGCTGAACTGTATTGGATAAAGGATTGCTGACTGCAAAGGCCTCAGGGCCATTGAAACTTCTCAGCACGTTATGGGGGTTGAAAGACTTCGTGGGACCTCTGCTTGGCCTCGTCTTGAGGATTACCTTGAACGTGTTTGAGGAGTTCTCCAAATTTTCTTGTTGGATGGTGATTCCAAGCTCTATACAGATGTCCCATCAGCAATGTATTCTACTTCATGGTGAAGATAGAAGAAACAAGAAAGAAAAAAAACGGGATGACTGCAACAATTAAGATTGGCTAAGTATCTATTGAGTTCAAAGTCATTTACATGTGGCAGCTTGTAGCGTGTTCATGTTAAATACAAAACTTATCTACATGTTAATTGTAAAAAAAAGGTAACTGTTTATTAATATTGAACTATAGGAGTACACTTCCACAAACCACCACGAAACAAGACAAAAAACTAAGTATTAAACAGAGCAGTTTATGAAAGAAAATTTGTTACGAAACAAGCGAGCGTTGCAACTTCATCTTACTTCATACTGGCGTGCTGCCCTCCTTATCGCCTAGCTGTCTGTTATTGACATATTATAATGCGCTATTTAAAAGTTTGTTAACAAGAGAGCGTTTAACTCGTTGCAGCATCTTATAAAGGCCTTCTTATATCACAAATAAATCTGAACTACCAAGTGTCAATTATTCATATGAAAGCAGAACCGGTATCAGAGAATGTGTCTCTCTATGCGTAGGAATCTGAAGAGGTTGCTCAAAGCAGCAACTCTCACTGGCTAACAAAACGGTGTGATCATTGACTACGATCCTGGTAATTCACGTTGATGATTATGACGTCAGCTTATGTGGGCAGAGTCCCTGACTAAATAAATACTATAATGATGTACTAATGAAGTTTATAGTGTGGGTAAAGGTTGAACAACGTGTAACACGTTACAACATCTCACAACGAAGATAATGAAGAAACTGCATCACAAGAGAACAGGATAATTGGTCATGCTGAGGGCCTGACTGCATTAGAAGTTGCTTGTTGCTTTGTGATATGTTGAGCAGCAAGAGGAAGCGACGCCTACCGACGCCCTTCAGTTCGAGCGCTGGGAGGATATAGCGGCAAAAAACGATGTTGATCGCGGAAAAAAGGGACGATCAATGATTTTTTTAGCAAGCAGGGGTATCATAATAATAATAATAATAATAATAATAATATTTATTCTGGCAAAAATTACACAGCCTTGTCAAACAAATACCAAATATAAGATTATAGAACTAAAATTGTGAAATAAACATCAAAAACAAACAAAAATACAAAAGACAAAAGAAACAAATTTACACACATAAAAAAAATGGCATCTTATGTTGTCTCTAGTGGCTCTACTCTATCTACTCAATGTCCATATTGAGGTATTCACTTAAAGAATAAAATGCATACTTCATAAGAGTGTTTTTCACATTTCTCCTAAATTCTCGCTTATGTTTTGATCTTATATTCTGGGGGATTTTATTGAAGAACTTGACACCCCAGCAATTCACCCCGGTTTCAGCTCTTTTTATTCTATGATAAGGAATGGATATGTTCTGTCTGCCTCGGGTACCATATTCGTGGTAATCACCGTTTTGGTTGTAGTCCTCTTGATGTTGGTAAGTATATAAGACACTTTCCAAAATATATGCTGAAAAGATGGTAAGTATGCCTGTCTTCGTGAATAAGGTTCTACAACTTGTACGGCTGTCTACAGAACAGATTATTCTTACTGCAGCTTTCTGTTGCAGAAATATTTCAGACACTCCAGGGCTACTCCCCCATATTAGGATACCATAGGTAGCCCTACTTTGGAAACATGCATGATAAGCTGTCAACACTGTCTGGTAATTACTGATGTTCATCAGACGCCTCAACAGATACAGACACGACGCCAATGTGCCCTGGAGCTTTTCAATGTGCATTGACCAGCGAAAATCTGATTGTATATATACACCAAGAAATTTCACAGATTGTTTTTGTCTTAGTTGCGTTTGGTGGGAGCTGATATTCAAGACTTTTGTTTTGTTTACATTGAGTTTCAGTTTATTATTTCTAAACCATTCTCCTGCTTCCGACATTGTGATATTTCTTCTCTCATTAAGTTCAGCTTCATTTCTGCCAATGTTTACAAATGAGGTATCGTCTGCATAGAGAGAAACTGCATCAGACGAAACGTTCTCTGGAAGATCATTTGTGTATATAATGAATAGGAGAGGCCCTAGCAGCGAACCCTGAGGTATACCGCATGTTTGTGTCTGCCAACTCGAGTACTGTTCATTTAGCTTCACTCTTTGGTATCGGTTGGTAAGGTATGACTTAAAGAGCCTCAGTGGCAAACCCCTAATGCCATAGTGTTCCAATTTGGTTAGTAATATCTCATGTGATACTGTGTCAAATGCCTTATGTAAATCACAATATATGCATTGTGCCATATTGCCAGAGTCCAGCGCCTCACTTAATTTATTTGTTGTGTTTACCAGCGCAGTGACTGTTGATTTACCTCCTCGAAAGCCATGAAGCTCCTCACTGAGAAAACCTTTTGCTTCTAAATATTCTTCAAGCTGTTGCTTTATTACGTACTCAAATATTTTTGAAAGTGCTGGCGAAATGGAAATAGGTCTAAAGCTATCCAAAGAGGCAACATTGCCACCCTTATATGCCATACTTACGTCTGCTTTCTTAAGTTCCTCTGGAAACAGTCCAGCCTGCAAACATTCATTTACTAAAGCTGTTATTGGATCTAGTATGCTGTAAATAACTGTTTTTAAAAATTTTACATTTATTCCATAACAGTCTGGCGTTATTTTGGCTTTCAAGGCACATACCACTCTCCAAACCTCCAGCGACGTCACCTCCCGCAGATAAAATGAATTCATTTTATTAATAACTTTGGTCTTAATATATGTTCGTGGTACTATATTATTTCCGTTTATTTGTTGAAAAATATTTTTACTTATATTAGCAAAACAACTATTACATGCTTCTGGTGTTAGTGAAGGTAACTGTTTACGTTTTTCTTGTGTTTCACCCTTTATAATCTTCCATGCAGCTTTTTGCTTGTCTTCCGCTTGCTGAATAGCCATGGCAACCCTTTCAGCCTTTGCTGCTCGAACTTTGTCGCAGGTATGTACCTAAGTAGCATATTTTTGTGATTTGTAGACAAATACGTAATTAAATACGAGCATATGTACACGTTTTTTTTTTCCGTGTTACAAATACACAGGACATTGGTTAACTACACCCAAAATTTCAGCTTGCAAGAATCTAGATTCCGCAGTAATAAACATTTAATTGAAGCTATCTTTTGCACAAAAAATAAGGAAATCAATTAATTTCTTGAAAACCGTTGGAAATAGGTATAGAGAAATATTATACATAAATAATCGGAAAGCAATTGCGATGCGAGAAATGCAACAATATACAGGTGTCTCATTCAAAATATCAAAGTTGCTACTTCTCAATATAAGCAACAACGCCGCAGCGCTGAAAAGATTTTAGAGCGATAGAACAGAACTTATTGCGCAAGAAACCAAATGTTAAAAAAATCCTAGGTCCCGTTCTCCATAAACGTCTAACCCACTATTGACGGTGAGGGACTCGTTATAGTGCCGCGTGAAAAACGAAAGCAACGTAAAATGAAAAATATTACGAAGATATCAAATTACACTCCAGATGATTTTCATGACTATTTTAGAACATTTAGAACAACTTTCCATGAATTTAGAATCACAAAGTATACCCGTGAAAATAGACAGATTAAAAACAGTGTGTGGCTACTTAACTACGCATTATCTAGCGTTGTGTTGAGTTAGCCTGTGAAAAATAATTCTGCTTTGCGAAATTGACAACAGTTGAGTTTCAGCGGAAACTCTCAGCAGCACTGGTGAACACATATGCTTACTCAACTATTCAACTAATGGTGTCTGGTGAACATAGCCACTACTATGATGTTTTAATTTTGTTTAAATTAATTTCATTTTTCGTTACAGGTGGAAGACAAAAGGAAATCTGCCAGCAAACGGAAAAGTAGTGCAAAAGCCAAAGAAGCTGACAGCGAAGTTGAAGATGAGGACGATGAAAAGGATGAGGATTATGAAGTAAGTTTCAAAACATATATAATCGGTATATTTATTCACATAATTTCAGTCACAATCCAATGTTTATTTTTCAAATTAATACAATACCAACTGACAGGGACTGTAATTAAACACAATTGAAAAATTGTATTATCTACTGTCATTCCATAGGTGCTGCAATAGAAATTCACAGGATATTCTAGCCGTATATTAATATCAAAGCACTTATGATTTTTGGCGTTCTCTCATGTAGACATGATGATGAAAAAGTTTATAAACACCGAATTACTAAAATTTATTGAAAAACACAGTCTAATCCATGACAGGCAGTATGGATTCCGTCAGCGCAGATCATCTGACGACCTCCTTTTCTTTGTCACCTATTCTTAGAACAAGTCTATGGAACTACACTGTGAATCCCAGATTGTCCCTCTAGACATATCCAAAGCATTCGACCAGGTCTGACACGCAGCCCTGCTTAATAAACCTCTGTCCTATGGCCTACCACCAAAACTCTGTACCTGGACAGCAAATTTCCTCTCCAACCAGAGCATATCTGTTGTCGGGGATGGCCATTCCTCTAAACTGTATCCAATTAATGCAGGAGTTCCTCAAGGTTCAGCTTTAGCAGCCCCTACGTTGTTTCTTCTCCACATCAATGACCTCCTCTCTAGCACATCCAACCCAGTTCACAGTTACGCGGACGACAGCACCCTCCACTCAAATATACAATATTCTAAGCCTGTCTCTTTAGCCCAATTAGATGAGGATCGCAGACTCATGGAGGGTTCTGTCTCCGTGGATCTCCAAAAAATATTAGACTGGGGAAGTAGAAATCTTGTACAATTCAACTCCACCAAATCTCATTCTTGCTTTCTATCTCATAAGAGATACACCAGCCCTAGACCCATCACAATGAACAACCAAGTTATTCAAAGTAATGACTCTTTTTCACTAGGTGGCATTTCTGTGGATCGAAATCTCAATTGGCACCAACATGTCACATAAATTGCAAAAGCGGCTGCTAATAAATTAGGTTTCCTCTTCTGGGCTCGCAAATACTTTTTACCAGCTAATCTCTATACCTTATATACTTCACAAATAAGGCCAAACCTCGGATACTGCTCCCACATCTGGGGTGCCACTGCCACTTATACACTCGCTATCCTGGACTCCATTCAGAAGAGAGCTATACAAACTCATCGGTGACCCTACCCTTACCCAAAGGCTGCCATCTCTTGCCCACCGACGTGCCGTTGTGGACCTCTCTCTCTTTTATAGATATCTGCACGGGCACTGCTCAGAGGAGCGAAATAGTTCCTCCACCTGCTGCCCCCAACAGATCTACCAGGGAACAGAGTGAATGCACCCTTTTACTGTCCAGGTCACCAGGCACAAGACAGGTGTTGGAACGTTGCTTTTGTTCGTATATTCGCCGGCAACTTCTTCAGCCTTGGTATTGGTATTGAAGCACACTAAAACTGTAGGTGTGGATAATGTATGCTGACTCATGCGAACATGGGTTATTAGCTAATCGTCCGAACACGGGTAACTAGCATGCTGGTTGACATAAAAAACTCAACTCCCTTTTTTGAAAAGAACAAAACTTCACAAAACGTGATCGTGCACCTGTGCCGTGTACCAAACCATCGAGAAATGCATTATATATATATATATATATATATATATATATATATATATATATATATATATATATATATATATATATATATATATATATATATATATATATATATATATATATATATATAATGCAGACTATGGCGTTAAGTTTGCTTTCTTTTCATGGTGCTCGGCAGGAATTAATTTCCCGGATTTACACCCCCCTCTGAACGGGGCCGCGGACAGCTCGGGACGGCAGGCGCCGCCTGGCTGTTTTGATCCAGACCAGCGCAGTCGCTGCAATATGCAATCTACCACGGGCTCGCAAAATAGTATTAGACTTTCACCTACCTGGGGCACTCTCCGGTGACGGTGCTCACTCAACAAACAATCCCCGGTGGCGTCGTGAACCGGCTACCTCGCTAATGTCTCTGCTTTGCCGGTATCCTGCTCTCTCCCTGCTGCAGATTGCCTCTCTTACACCTCGCGTACTTTACAATTTCACTTTTGTGCGACGGACGTACTGGCTTGCACACGGCGACTCTAGAACTGACATTCTGTCGCCGTTCTCGACCGAACCCAGATTCTCTGCCCTGCGCTTCCTGCGATGGTCCGCCCTTCAGCGACTCCGGCTGTATTCTGCCAGCGAAAGCAACCTCTGCTTCTTAGCAGAGAATGTCCACGCTCATGTCTGGTCGACTGTAATTGTCCCCCTCTTCTTGATTCTTCTTGATTCTTCCATTCAACGTGTCCAGTTCCGCGTATTATTCTACTGAAAATGTATGTGAATATTTCAGCCCTTGCAAATGGTTATTGCAGTTTATTATGCGGCTGCAATTATGTTTCTTAATCAAGATAGATAATCCCTCAAGGATTAGTCACTTCGTGACATCACATAAAAAACTGCATTGTGAAGAGTAAAATTTCTTCAAATACACATTTAAACCACCAAAAATTGTTTTATTGTTTGTAGATCCAGTGCTTAATTCGTATCTCTATGTGGTAGATATATGGCCACTAAGAAATGTCTTTTTTATTTCCACTCAATGAGAAAGTTGCTAAATATGTAAATCAGGTGATCTTGGTGGTTTAGACACCAGGATTTTCATGTTTATATTTTCAGATAGCATGTATGTAAAAAACACTTGAATGTTTTTAATTTAACTAG
This sequence comes from Tillus elongatus, assembly GCA_964006375.1. Lineage (NCBI taxonomy): Eukaryota > Metazoa > Arthropoda > Insecta > Coleoptera > Cleridae > Tillus > Tillus elongatus. Next base: position 7,753,950 of record OZ023263.1, read on the forward strand.
CTATTATGGAAATGAGATGCTTCCATTTAGAACCTTCTACCATATGAATACGAAAATTTTGCGAGATAAGAATTTTCGAAATGGCCCTCCTTAAAACAATATTTTTTTCTGTACTCTTTATTTTTCCCAATTCTGATCGGCACTATTTTTGATTCAAGGTAGAAGCTATTCTAGATGAAAAGAAAATCAGAGGTGTCCAACATTACCTTATCAGATGGAAAGGTTATGAGCCAGAAAGTGATACTTGGGAACCGGAAGCCACCCTGGATTGTCCAGAATTGATTGCTGAATACAAGGCAAAACCCAAAAAGAAAAACAAAGATAAGAAGGCCAAGAAATCATCTGAAGCTACATGGAATGAAAATGATGATTTTGAGGTAAAATTTTCTTTTAAAAGTCATTCTTTTTATTGGTGATAGCAAAGGCGTTGATCCAAAATATCTACAAAGCTAATTGATTGTTGTTGTCCTGGGACCTAGGAGGTTCCCGATTAAATACAGACAAAGAGGCTTTTCTCTGGTGTCACAATAACAGTAGTCTCTAGGTTTGTATTTAGTATATACAATGCCTCAGTTTCGATGTCTTTACACTTTGAAATTGTAGATTATAAAGCCGGAAATATATTTTCAGTCCACTTAATTATTTTTTTTTTCAATTTTCAGTAAAATATACTCTCGGCTCAGTGCAAGTGCGTGATAAAGTTTAAGTTGCCTTATACTTAAAAGATTTCAAAATCTTGCCGGGTTCACAAAGGTGCTGACAAGTCACTTATTTTTATTAGGCAAATTGTAGTCATTTTCAACTTTGCCAAAGTTTTTAAATATGCTCTATATGCTCAAATCTCCCCATATTTCACGATATTTAACCAGCCATCAACATGAATTTGTGAAGAATCGCTCAACAGCTACTAACCTTCGCTGCTTCAATCAATATGTTTCTAAGATCCTTGATGTAACTGGGCAGATTGATGTTGGTTACTTTGATTTCACTAAAGCATTTGACTCGGTCCATCATAGCTTGCTGCTGAATAAACTACATCGTTTTGACATACAGGCCGAATAGCTCAGTTCGCAAGGTGAGTATGCTCTAGAATTGGACTAGGAGGTCACGGGTTCGGATCCCGTTTCAGACAGTCAGTCTTTTTCACTCGAATGTGGAAAGGCCGGCTTCTGATGAGTTATGGGTTGTGTCCTTTATCTATATGTGTAGGTAAGCTCCCCCCACACAAGTCATAGACTTTTGGGTGGGTGCGGAGACTATGGTATTATTATTATTATTACTATTATTATTGTTATTATTATTGTTGTAGTTGTTTTTTTTATTATTATTACTGTAGTTGTTTTTGTTGTTTATTATAATTATTATTATCATTTGATATAAGCGTTACACTTTCTCCATATTACTACTGGAAACCTTTTGACCGACCCCCTGCGCGCGACATTGAGGCTCAGCTCTGAGAATGGAGATGAAATTCATCATACCTCATTATGCCGATATTATCATTAGTTTGGCTTTCGGTGTTCCAACACAGAAGACGTGTTTGAGGTCGCCACTTAACTGAGGAATTTTCGGACTATGTGACATGTTTGCACCAGAACCGCCCTCTGCCCCACGTTGAGGATGTTATGTGGTAATCCGACTTTTTTTCTTCTTCCTCTGGGGTTGTTCGCGGCTTTGCCGCCCCGATAGCACTGCAACCTTTGGCTTATTGTGCATGCCCTTAGTCTTTTTACTGCACCCATTCCAAAATCACTGTGCCTTGAAGTAGTCTGCACAGTGATTGGTAGGGTGAAGTTTGTGGTCCAGAGCTTTACACTCACACAATATGTGCTGGGCTGATTCCTCCCCCTCGCCCCAGAGTCTGCATGCCAGGTCCCCCTCGAACCGCCCCATTTTATGCAGGTGTTTCTTGACGGCCATGTGTCCCGTCAAAGAAACCTGTTATGTTTCTAAGCTGTCCTCTGCTAAGAATTAGCAGATCCACAGCTCTCGTTGAACTGTGTTCGTCTATTATTAACTTCCCATGTCTGAGCCCTGGACAGTCTGCCGAGTACACCTTGTGTTGGTTTCTGACCCAAGATTTAATGGCTTCCCTGGCAGTGCTCTTTGTCATGCCCAGTGCCGGTTCTTGTCCCATAAATGGTTCTGCTGACCATCTCTTCTCGAAACTGTCAGCTTCTTCATTGCCTTTGACCCCTGAGTGACCCGGCACCCAGATGAGGGTGACTTCATTCTGCCCAGCCAGGTCGCTCATCTCGTTTCGGCACTCACTCACCAGCCAGGAATTTACCTCTGGGCTACTTAGGGCCTTAAGGGCTGCCTGGCTATCTGTGGCTATGAGGATACACTTGTTGCTGTAGCCCCTCTTGTTTTACCGCACACAGTGCAGGATGTCGTACATTTCGGCCTGAAAGATCGTTGCATGGGCTCCAAGGAAAATACTATGATTTACCCTTGGTCCTTCCGAATAAACACCTCCCCCTTCCCACGTTTTCTGACTTCCTTTAGATTTCCCATGAAATTTTTGGTGACTACCCCTTCTGCCGACATTACGAAAGGATATATAGCCACCTTCTGGAGTTTCCATACGTTTTTTATTTCATATACCCAGTTTTCATACTTGGTGATCTTTTCAATTTCAGTTTTCTGAATGTTATGGGACAGCGGTACAGCAATATCTATGATCACAGCAAGCCTCATTTGTTTGTTTATCAGAACAATGTCTGGCCTATTGAAGTCCACAGTGTGGTCCGTTATCATGGGTCGGTCCCAGTACAGGAGAAAGTCCGCCGACTCCAGCACCGCCTCCGGAGAATACTTGTAGTAGGCTGGTGTTGTTGACGGGTGTGAGAGGCTGTATTTCAAAACAATTTGTTGGTGGATGATCTTGGCGAGCTGGTTATGCCTGCCTAAGTAACCTGAGTCTGAGAGGGCAGGGCATGCTGCCATGACGTGTTCAATGTTCTCTCCAAAGCTGCACATTTTCGACATTTATCCCCCACTTCTAATTTTAGGCAATGCTTCTCGTAGTTATTAGTTTTTACCCTATCCTGAATGGCCATCACAAAACCCTCCGTCTCCGGGTAGAGTTGCCCCCCAACCAACCACATAATCGAAGAGGTTTTATCAACATTATTTGCCTGCAGGTGTTTGGGGTACCTTCCATGCATAGCCTGGTCACTCCACTGGACCATACTGTCCTGGTCAGTTGGGACGTCCAACTCATAGTTGCGTTGACCCAGCCTAAGTGGGATATAATCCATATCCTCGCACACCACCAACTTCATCAGTTCATCCTACGATGCAAGAAAACATTGTCGCATGTTTCTTTCTTGCTTAAAGCAGAGGTTCTTTATATGGATTAACTCTCTGCCGCCTTCTTTCTGAGGTGTGCTTTTAACAGATGAGTTTGGTGTGAAGGCACCGGAATTTCGTAAGGAGCCTTCTCGTGAGTCTGTCCAGTTCATCCAAGTCGGTGTTAGACTATTTGACAACTCCAGAAGAGTATGTCAATACTGGTACCACCTATGAGTTGATAGCACCACAGAGGTTGGTTATCTCCGGAATCCTTAGTATTTATGAGCTTCGTAACTCGCTTCCTATATTTCTCCTGGAACTCACTGGTTTTATTATTATTACAGGGTTCCTACTCGTCTGGAAAACAAGGAAAACCGGGAAGTCAGAGAATTTCTAGAAAGACAAATTTTGTCAGGGAAATCGGAAAAATTATTTGTTTTCGTTTTACGATAAATAATTAGAACACAATGATAGGTGCATATTTGTATAGTAGCGTTTTCATTTATTTGTATGTTTTATAAATGTAATTTTGGGGAAATGTGTTTTCTGCTATGAGCCGAAGACTACTGTATTCTGTAGTAGTGTGTTACACATTTTTGGGGTAGATTGTGAATAGCAAAGTCAGGGAAATAGGTTTTGGCATTATTATTAACGACTTTAGCCTGAAGGGCTTTCACACTCCCTCAAAGGGGAACATTCACTTATCCCAGGTATCTCAGATACCAAAGGGACTGAGCTCAGATGGAGCCCTTTCCAAGTTATCGGGCCCTGACTGACAACGCGACACATCCTCATTTCCCAGGAATCTCCGCATGGCGTGGACAGTTGCAAGTATTACTGCCTTCTGCATAACCTTATAAAGATGCTCTCCAAGGCCTAGTCTCTAAACGTTCTCTCGAAGATTCTTAAGAACCACACCAGTTGATGACATGACTATTGGAATCACTCAGACACTATCTGCCCTCCACTGTCTCTTTACTTGTATCTCGAGGTCTCTGTACTTAATGATCTCCTCGTTGTACTTCATCTCTAGATTTAGTATTTGGAATGGCCACTTCTATCAGCGTCACTTGGTTGCAGGACTTATCCACTACTACTATATCTGGCCTGTTGTGGGCAACTCGTTTGTCTGTGAGCATGGTCCGATCGCAGTACAACCTGTATCCTGAGTTCTCAAGAACAGGCTTAGGAGTGTATCTATAGTAGGGCACCTTACTAAGGTTTAAAAGTCCCAGTTTCAGAGCCAGTTCTTTATGAAGTGTTTTAGCAACTGCGTCGTGCCTCTCTTTATACTCTGTTGCAGCAAACGCTTGATATTCTCCGGTGACATGCTGGATAGTATTTGATGACTGACACCCAAATCTACATTTGGCATCTTGGACCGAATTATCTCAACTATATACTTCAGGTAATTTCTTGTTGGGATGACCTGATCTTGTATGGCTAGCAAAAACCCCTCTGTCTCTGGAAAGATCTGTCCGGACACTAACCAGTAGTTCGACGCCAGTTTCTCAACATGTACCTGGAAGGTCTCATTCAGATGTCGCCAATGGAGAGGCTTCTGCATCCAAGATTGCAGCTTGTCCTGATCAGTCCGATGGTGACTTTGTATTTCACTTTCTTTTAACTGTAGCGGTGTTGAATCATGTGCCTCGCGTATGGCACAGTGTAGTTCAGAAGTAAGCGCCTGCTGATGGAAATATGTATGCAGGTTTACTATCTGGTGGTCCAACTGTTTACCAATATCCAACACTCCTCTTCCACCTGGGTGTCTAGGTAGGGTTACTCTCTCGATAGCACTACAGGTGTGATGCTTTTTGGAACTTGTTAGGAGTGTTGAATGCCCGTTTTACTCCAGTTCACAATCCCAAATGAGTAGCTAAGTGCAGAACATGCATATGTATTCAGAGCTTTAGTCAGGTTCTTGCTGTTAAGATGTGATCGCACCACCTGCTTTACTCATTTCGTAAACTCATTTGTCAGATCGTTCTTCATTACCGAGTGATTTATTTTCCTTGCTTGCTGTATTCCCAGGTATTTATAACAATCCTCCACATCTATGGAGTCAATTTGCTGGCCGTTCTGTATTTCATATACACCTGGTTGTATTTTCCCTCTGACTACACATAAGGTGCGACATTTATGAAGCCCAAACTGCATGTCGATATCTCTGGCAAACCCTTCCAAGATTTTAAGGAATTGTTCCAAGTGGTTCTTTGCTTTTTATACTGAAGCCATATCTGGGGGAGTTCAGGCAGTTTGATAGTGGAGTCAATGCGAGGCAGAATCACAATGGGCTTAGCGAGTCGCCTTGAAATATACCTCTTCTAATTGGTATTGTGCTGGTTACGATGTTATCACCCGTTTGTACCTGTAACTGAATCTTTGTTCTCCAGGTAGACATTGTGTGTTCAAGGAATCTCAGGATGTATCTTATAGATCTTCAGCATACTTATAAGCCATTCGTGTGGAACTTAATCAAATGCCTTTTTGTAATCCACGTAGGCAGCAAAGAGATTTCTTCGTCCATTGTAAGCTTGATTGCACACAACCGAATCAATTATTAGCTGTTCTTTGCATCCCATAGATCCTTTGGCACACCCTTTTGCTGGCTTGCAATTATGTTGTTTGGATGTGGTCAACTTATATAGGGTCGGAAGACAAGTTATTGGTCGATATCTGCCGGGGTCTGCAGAACACTGCTGCTCCTTTGGCAGAAGATACATGTCCCCTCGTGTGAAAAACAATGGTATCTCCTTTGGGTGAAGTATAACATCATTTATTAACACCGCCAATAGATGATGTGTACACCCAAATTTCTTCAGCCAAAAGTTTTGGGAGCCATCAGGCCCGGATGCCTTCCAATTATGAAGCTCTTTAATAACCTTGGAGACTTCATCTGTCGTAAACAGCTCATGATGCATTTGTTCATAACTCTGGCAAGCTCTGTGTTCTTCGATTACCCAGCTGGCGCTAATATTGCAGGAGGCTGTTGTGGCTAGTTGGCTTTGCCAGAACTCTTCAATTTGTTGCTTATTCGGAAAAGTATTGGTGGCTGCATTCCTAGCTGAATGAAACTGACGGTAGAAAGTCCTTTCAGAGGGTTCAAACATTGTATTGTCGTACTTCCTATTATTGCTCGCTTTATATGTCCTCAACCGTTCTACATATACAGAAAGTCTCTATTTTAAGGTGTCCAAACATTCTTGTGCAGTGTGGTTGACTGGGTCTTGTGCTGAGTGTTGTCGAACTCTGCCTATTGTTTCCTTTACTCGTTTCTGCAATTTTCTTGTCTGTACTCCCCCAATGCATTGCGTCAGTTGTCCAATTTCTTTTCGAAATGTTTTCACTTTACTTATCAGCCTTTTTTCCCACGGGGGCACTCTTTGACGCGAGTCTCTGTGATTGGACCTTCGATCAGAAATCTTAATGCCCAAAGTTTTAGTTGCTGTGCTGCATGTGCTCTAATGTGTTGATCTCTAGAAGGTGCGATGGCAAAATTATTCTATTCAAAAATTCCAACATAATTGACAGTTTTCTGGATAATCTTAGCCTAGGTAATGGTGGTCTAGTAAAAGGATTTGTCCCTTCATACTCTGCGATTGCACGACTCATTTCTGTGGACAATTTGTCGATGAGTTCCTCATGTTCTTGAGTACCCTCGATGTGTTCTTATTGCTTAGTATGTACAGGTTGCAGACTACTATCATCAAACAGGATCTTGTTATTTTCTGTAACCGCTATGTTGGTAATTTCAACTTCCTGTCTGATGGTATTCAGTATCGTTTGTGGAATAAGGTTATTCCTAAGTATGACACGATACTGATCCGCTACTCTCTGTTGAGTCACCTGTATGTGTGGGTACATTCTAAGAAATTCCGGTCATCTGTTGTCTGAATTGTCTTACTCTGTAGTAAATGCGCATAATTGTTTCATTCATATCCATAGTACATTTCATGCGCAGTCTTTGTAATCCCATCTGGGTGAGCGCTGGCTGATTTTCCTGCGCAGCATCTTCAGTGTGTGGAGCTCTTGGTATTACTAGGCTCCCCTGCTGTTGATTTTGGGCTGTAATTTCTTAAATGACGGGCCCGCCTCCGACGTCCCACATGCTGGCATGTCCAGCGCCGGCTCTAGACATGCCCTGGCATGCCAGCGGCATTTTTCCGAGGCTTTGGTTTTGCTCCATTTCCATGGTTGTGCCACCAATTAACCCTTGTGGCCCAGGTAGCGATTAAAGAAGGGGTAAGGTAATGTGGTTAAGGAAAAATAGGACAGCGGGCAGCTGGCTGTGCCGTTTACGTCGTTACGAGTAGCGGTGAGCACACTGCTATAAGCAGTACGTCCACTGGTCAGACAGACCTGTGACCCTAGGTAGGGGCCCTTACATGGTGCTACCGTCCGAGCCAGGCGGACCCTGGTTCTTTAACGTGGTTGTTACTCCACCCGGGCTTGGGTCCGGCAATGGCGGAGTTTTTATTATTTTTATATACTATTATTATTATTATCATTATTATTATTATTATTATTATTATTATTTGTGACACTCTAGTATCCTTATTTGAGTCCCACTTATGTAGTAGAAAGAACTATGTTTGGTATGCTGGGTGTTCGGCTTATAGGTTTTCTGTTATTTCAGGTGTACCACAAGGCTCTGTGCTGGGACCTTTACTTTTTACGTTTTTGTTAATGAACTTGATAAAGTTATGGATATTACACAGCTTTTTATGCTGTTGGATCACCTTGTAATTTATTTGAACACTTATAGTTGACTTACCTATTGTTAGTAACAACTTAATCGAGACAATACTTGTAGGAAACCCTAGCTAAGTTGGTTTGTGTTCCAGGTGGACCGCATACTGGAGGTACACTTCAAGAAGAACGGCAAGCGTGAATTTCTTGTGTCATGGAAAGGTTTTCCACCATCAGACAACAGCTGGGAACCCGAAGAGAACATGGATTGTAAGGATATGATAGAGAGGTTCATGTCAAAGGTTGAGAAGGCCAAGGAAATCGACTCGAGAGAGCTTCGGGCACAGCGGCCCGTCACTGACAGGTTCACTCTTACCATGCATGCTGGCAAAGGTCGCAGGCTAAGCAAGAGGAATATGGGCAAACAGAGGTGAGTTCAAACTTGAAACATATGATTAATTAATTACCATAGAAAAGAGGCTTCCTTTCATCTTTGTTAAATACTATTTGACACAGCTTATGTTGATAAAATAAATTGTGATGCTAGAGTGTCATCTCTTGCAACAATTTTATCATGTCATATTAACAATAGAGTTCTTGACATGGTTCTGTTTAGAAGCATTTGCTCAGTATAGGAGGCTCTTGATGCACTTGTGATTCCTGATAGTCCACTTCCCTCATGAATCGTAAAGCTTCAGGTCAATGGTTTAACAAGCCCATCCCCTGTTGGTAACACCAGGCAGAGTGATATAATTTTTGAAAATGTAATTTTTTTGGATTATATGCAGAGATTGGCAGTTTTTTGTGCGATGATATAGGGGAGCTTGGAGGTGTTGCTTTTATACTAAATTCTTTCTTTCCAAAGTTTATTAGTTATTTAACCTGTATATTTACGTGACTGCTCTAAGTGCATGTACAGCAAGTCCCCGCTTAACGTCCTAGTTACGGACCTACCAATCGCAACGGTAAGTGAAGCGATGTAAAACGAATCATTGGGAATGAATATGTACATATATATTTGTGATTGCAAAAGAGATGAAGAAAAAAGACAATATACACAATATACATATGTATTACGTGCATGCCTACAGTCTACATTATATTATGTATTCCTTTTTTACCTACTATCTTAGACTTTTTGGCATAACAATATTGTACCGAATCAGTTTCAACGTTAAACGATACATATGCCTACATATACATATACCTATAACAAACTGTGACATTATAATGAAACAACGTTAAATATGACGACGTTATGCGAGGACTTGCTATAATTTATTTATTTAATTAAACAACCCAAACAGGCTAGAGCCCAGTTACATGGATTTATATAAGAACTACTAAACTAAGAGAAATTAAAAACTATACATTAAAAATAAAAAATTAACAAAAATTACTAAGATGTGGTCACACGAAGCAGGGATTTCCTAGAGGCTGCAGAAAAGGACCCAACATTTGCATGACTAAATATGTCAGTACCGGAAGAATTATATTCTGCACAAATAGAATACAAGGGTGATTTTAAACGCACATTAGTTCTGGAAATCGGAAGTAAAAAAGTATGAGTAGAACCAGTCTGACAGCTGTGGAGAGGAGAGCGAAAAGGCAGCTGGGAGAGAGGTTCAGTTGCATCAATAATTCTGTGAATAAGCTTAAATTAAAAAAAAAGCCTGGACGCAGCAAGGGCGTTATGGTAGTGAATTTTCATAGAAATGATCTGGCACAAAATATTTTATTATAACTTTTTTTTCTTGTAACATAGAAATCTAAATTTTGGAGTATAGTTTACTTTTTATATCGTAAACCTACCTACCAAATTTGGTTATCATAGATTTTTTATTTTTTAAGATAAATTTTTTTTTCAAATGAAAACTCAAAATTTTCCCGGAAAACCTCGTCCGATCTTTTGGATTAACGAACTTGTCAAAGTTATTTATAAAAGGAAGGTACATAGCAAATTTTATCAAAATCGGCCTATTATTCTTTGAGATAAAAATTATTTTCGAATGAAAACTCAAAATTTTCCCGGAAAACCTCGTCCGATTTTCCTGACTAACAAACTTGTCAAAGCCATTTACAAAAGAAAGGTACATTCCAAATTTTATTAAAATCGGCTTATAACTTTTTGAGATAAGAATTTTTTTCGAATGAAAACTCAAAATTTTCCCGGAAAACCTCGTCTGATTTTCCTGACTAACGAACTTATCCAAGCCATTTACAAAAGAAAGGTACATGCCAAATTTTATCAAAATCGGCCCATTATTTTTTGAGTTATCGGTGTGATACATACATATATATATATATATATATATATATATATATATATATATATATATATATATATATATATATATATATATATATATATATATATATATATATATATATATATATATATATATATATATATATATATATATATATATATATATATATATATATATATATATATATATAATATATATATATATAACAAATTGTAAGATATGCCTCTTTGAGGATAAACTTTGTCAACAAAATAAGACAAATACTTAAGAAACCTACGCTGGACAGATTCTAGACAGAATCCAAATCATTGATAAAAACGTTGAAGAGAAGAGGACCAAGTACAGATCCTTGTGGGACACCAGAAGAAGCATGAAACAGGTCAGAAGAACAACCAGCACACCAGACATAATGATACCTATTGAGGATCTAAACAAGGATATAAGACCATTGGAATGCCCAAAAGAATCGGTATCTTCCTTGGTTTTTTAAAGAATCTGAAGTCCTGGCGTTTTCCTCCAGTATGACAGCATTTGGTTCCTTTCCCAGGTGTCAAGTTCATTTCTTACATGAGTTTCTGTTAGTCCACAATAAGAGGCCTCCATAGAATGGTGTTTGTGCTACCCTTTTTGCAAGGCTATCTGCTTCTTCATTTCCTTCAATGCTTTCCTGGTATCCACATCAAAGTGTTGTTGTTGTTTGTAACCAGTTGCTTCAAGGATCTTTTGCAGTTCCAGGTCAGTTTAGGTTAGGTAAAAACAAGAGATACTTTGCTCCGTTAAGTCTAGGTGGTAGTTCAAATGGTCCCACAATAAAATTTGTAAGAATGCCACAACAAATGTTTATTGAAAATTCATGTTGAAAATGATGTTCATGGATAGCATGAGGATTTTCAATCGCATAGGTATGGCTATTCCGCAAATTGAACATACCTCTTCTGGTCCTACTGCAAAAGCTGCTGTACCCGAATGAAATGATAACATATGCCTACACATACATATACCTATAACAAACTGTGACATTATAATGAAACAACGTTAAATGTGACGACGTTATGCGAGGACTTGCTATAATTTATTTATTTAATTAAACAACCCAAACAGGCAAGAGGCCAGTTACATGGATTTATATAAGAACTACTAAACTAAGAGAAATTAAAAACTATACATTAAAACTAAAAAATTAACAAAAAATAACTAAGATGTGGTCACACGAAGCAGGGATTTCCTAGAGGCTGCAGACAAGGACCCAACATTTGCATGACTAAATATGTCAGTACCGAAAGAATTATATTCTGCACAAATAGAATACAAGGGTGATTTTAAACGCACATTAGTTCTGGAAATCGGAAGTAAAAAAGTATGAGTAGAACCAGTCTGACAGCCGTGGAGAGGAGAGCGAAAAGGCAGCTGGGAGAGAGGTTCAGTTGCATCAATAATTCTGTGAATAAGCTTAAATTAAAAAAAAAGCCTGGACGCAGCAAGGGCGTTATGGTAGTGAATTTTCATAGAAATGATCTGGCACAAAATATTTTATTATAACTTTTTTTGCTTGTAACATAGAAATCTAAATTTTGGAGTATAGTTTACTTTTTATAACGTAAACCTACCTACCAAATTTGGTTATCATAGATTTTTTATTTTTTAAGATAAATTTTTTTTTCAAATGAAAACTCAAAATTTTCCCGGAAAACCTCGTCCGATCTTTTGGATTAACGAACTTGTCAAAGTTATTTATAAAAGGAAGGTACATAGCAAATTTTATCAAAATCGGCCTATTATTCTTTGAGATAAAAATTATTTTCGAATGAAAACTCAAAATTTTCCCGGAAAACCTCGTCCGATTTTCCTGACTAACAAACTTGTCAAAGCCATTTACAAAAGAAAGGTACATGCCAAATTTTATTAAAATCGGCTTATAACTTTTTGAGATAAGAATTTTTTTCGAATGAAAACTCAAAATTTTCCCGGAAAACCTCGTCTGATTTTCCTGACTAACGAACTTATCCAAGCCATTTACAAAAGAAAGGTACATGCCAAATTTTATCAAAATCGGCCCATTATTTTTTGAGTTATCGGTGTGATACATACATATATATATATATATATATATATATATATATATATATATATATATATATATATATATATATATATATATATATATATATATATATATATATATATATATATATATATATATATATATATATATATATATATATATATATATATATTTATATATATATATATATATATATATATATATATATATATATATATATATATATATATATATATATTTATATATATATATATATATATATTAGAGGTGTGCGAACCCATGTTTTGTTCGAACCGAACTATGAACGAACCCAAGCAAATATGTTGCCTCGAACTTCGAACCTCTGAAATAGTATGTCTAAGGTTCACAGTCGAACTTCGAACTACTTAGAAATTCAAAATCGAACATCGAACTACCCAACATTTTTCAGTGTTCATATATCATTTTCTTAAATACAAAATTTAGAAATATTGTAACATACAATATTTGATATGTAAAAGATTCCCACTCTCTTTACAAAAAGGAAGGGTTTGACAAATTTGCAGGTTGATTGGGTGAAAATGCCTTCCAGTGCTGATCGTTGTAGAGATGGGTCAACGTTAAATCAAAAACACAAAAACAAAAAATATTTTAAACTTTTTTTAGATTTCTAGATCTATAGATAAGCTCAATTGTAAATATGTTGTTGTTTGGTATTGGCTAGGCAGTTTTAGCAAACAGATTGAGAGGGTTCAAAGTGAGCATGATAGGTATAAAATAAACCACTTACAAGTTTGAACTGTCTCCTGAATATTTAACTGTTTTGGCTTACTGTGAAATAAAGCATGTTGAAACCAGTGTTTTCCAAAAACAATCTGCAATTATCCTCAACTTCTGAAAATTTACGTTACCGATCGCCTTCGAACACCGCCATCATAATGTTGTTACTGAAATAGGTGTTGGGAGGCTAGGATATACAAGAAAAATAATTCTGTGATTGCTAAAGGGCTCCGTCGTGTCTCAATGTGTCCCATATACTGTCAAAAATATGCATGAGTGAAATCTCCTGAAATTACGCTATCGACTCAATGACACCGATAACGAGTTTAAAGCGCCGCTACCGAGTTAAAGGGGCCGCAAGTTCGCTACCTTTGGCAACATTCAACGCCTGTAAAGTGAAATTTCGAAGTATTTTTGAGCAACGAACTTCGAACTATTTTGAAGAATTACATATTTCGAACTTCGAACTACTTCAACATCGCTTGTGCGAACATATTTTCGAACCGAAGGTTCGGTTCGAGTTCGGGTTCGGTTCGGAATTTCGAAGCTTCGCACACCTCTAATATATATATATATATATATATATATATATATATATATATATATATATATATATATATATATATATATATATATATATATATATATATATATATATATATATATACATATAAAAATTGAAACTGACCCCGGATATGGGTTCTAGGGGTCCTAGATCGCGCTCATTTGAAGAAATTTTTTCAAAATTCAAAAGTCGAGATCTCCTCATTAGTGAATTTTTTCTAAGAAAATTCACTAACACTGACCTGAAAGAGTTCTCTTATCAGCAAGCGACATAAAACCAAATCTAGTGAGTAACAAATTGTAAGATATGCCTCTTTGAGAATAAACTTTGTCAACAAAATAAGACAAATACTTAAGAAACCTACGCTGGACAGATTCTAGACAGAATCCAAATCATTGATAAAAACGTTGAAGAGAAGAGGACCAAGTACAGATCCTTGTGGGACACCAGAAGAAGCATGAAACAGGTCAGAAGAACAACCAGCACACCAGACATAATGATACCTATTGAGGATCTAAACAAGGATATAAGACCATTGGAATGCCCAAAAGAATCGGTATCTTCCTTGGTTTTTTAAAGAATCTGAAGTCCTGGCGTTTTCCTCCAGTATGACAGCATTTGGTTCCTTTCCCAGGTGTCAAGTTCATTTCTTACATGAGTTTCTGTTAGTCCACAATAAGAGGCCTCCATAGAATGGTGTTTGTGCTACCCTTTTTGCAAGGCTATCTGCTTCTTCATGTCCTTCAATGCTGTCCTGGTATCCACATCAAAGTTTTGTTGTTGTTTGTAACCAGTTGCTTCAAGGATTTTTTGCAGTCCCAGGTCAGTTTAGATTAGGTAAAAGCAAGAGATACGTTGCTCCGTTAAGTCCAGGTGGCAGTTCAAATGGTCCCACAATAAAATTTCTAAGAATGTCACAACAAATGTTTATTGAAAATTCATGTTGAAAATGATGTTCATGGATAGCATGAGGATTTTCAATCGCATAGGTATGGCTATTCCGCAAATTGAACATACATCTTCTGTGCCTACTGCAAAAGCTGCTGTACTCGAGTGAAATGATAAGGATGCAGCTTTTCTTTGAATATGATTCTGAACACCGAAGATTTACTTATACCGGTTGCTGCACTAACATGTCTCGTGCTGGTTTCCGTGTCTTCTAATACGAACTATGATTTCGTCTTCCATATCAGCATCAATTACACTCGGCCTTCCTGCATTTGTTTTTGGGAGCCAGTTTCACCTAATCTATCATACAGTGTGTTAAAAAAAAGTTTTATGGTTTGGTTGCCTTCTATCGGGATAAAGCTCAAAATAGTGCTGTGCTGCTCTACAAAAATTTTCCTGGGCATAAAGACACACTATATTATTTGTGACTTGAAAACTCATTATGACGCAGAATTTAAACGCAAATAATAAGAATAATTAAAGATGCTTGTTTAATGTCAGTCGATTTTGACAAGTTACAGTAAACAAGTTCATGGTTGCTACCATAATATACTTAGCAACAAAGTAAATACGGATTTTTGGTTTTCATTGAAAAGTACGTTTATTTTGAAAACTGTCAACTTTTTCGACTTCAAAGAATTATACCTTTTTTGTGCGAAACTAAATGGGCTTTCTTAATTTTTGTTCGAAAATGTGCATACAGGACGGGACAAAAAATTATGACCATGCTCTCAGGCATACCCTCATGACTGTTTTGCTTTCACTGAGGCTTGGCTGAATAGTGATATTTATAGTAGCGAACTTTTTGATGATCAAAACATTGCTAAAGGTGGCTTGATAGTTAGCTGTTCATCCAGGAAAGATGGGGAAAAATTCAAGTCTTTAGCTGAGAGCAGTCTTTCAGCTGAATATAGTGTTAAAGAAGTTACACATCAACACCCGCGAATTTGTATCGTTGGCCTCTCGGAGAAGTTCGAGGGGGATGAATTAGTAAGACTCATTAAGTTGCAGAATGGTGACATCTTTGGTGACTCTAATTTTAAGTTTATCTCTACTGATCATCTAAAAAATAATAGTAGAATTTATCAGGCGGTCCTGCAGGTTGATTGTGTTTCTTATAAGTCGGCTTTAGATATTGGTCAGATTTTTATCGGGTATGATCGCTGCTCTGTTTACGATGGTATCGATATCACGCGATGTTTCAACTGTTCGGGCTTCCACCATACTTCTAAATTTTGTAAGGGCAAAACCACATGCCCTAAATGTTCTGGTGACCATCCTGTGAAAAACTGTGTGGCTACTACTCTTTGTTGTGTGAACTGTTTCAATGCGGCTAAGGTAAAGGCAGGAGTTGCCTATGATCATGCAGCCTGGGACCATAACTGTGCGGTTTACAGGCAAAGCTGCAGTCGATGAGAGCAGAGATTCTGTAGATCAAATAGCAATTACCACAATGCCATGTCGGGGTGGAAACCCAGTCTCCAAACAAACCTGTTGGATCTTTCGTTAACTTTGGACACAATCATCATTCTTCTTTTGCCTGTTCTATGGAGAGGCAATTTAACATATTTTATCAAAACGTCAGGGGCCTCCGGACACGAACCAATGATGTTTACTCTTTTGTTTGCTCGCAGGCATATCCTCTTGACTGTTTTGCTTTCACTGAGACTTGGCTGGATAGTGACATCTATAGTAGCGAACTGTTTGATGATCAATATATTGTCTACAGATCAGATAGGGATTTTTCTTTCTCTTGTAAGACTAGGGAAGGTGGCGTTCTGCTTGTTGTGCACGCTCGCTTTGCAACTCGTCGCCTTGATATTCGGAGGGACTGTGGAGGCCTTGATGCTCTTTCTAATATTGACATTGTGGGGGTTATAGTCTCGGATCATCGGGCCTCGCTTAATGTTTTTGTTGTTTATATACCTCCCAATACTCCAACTAATGACTACTACCTCTTGTTTGAAGCTCTCGAGTCCCTGTGCATAAAATATGGTTCCGAGACATTCTTAGTTGGTGACTTTAACATGCCTGAATATGCCTCTTGTCGTCAGAACAACCCCTCCGCTCGTGTGTCTGCTTTTCAAAATTTCTGTAATCTACTACTCCTTGGACAGTTTAATCATGTTGAGAATATTAACAACAGAATTCTTGACGTGGTTTTGTTTACTGACACTTGCTTGGTGGGGGAGGCTCCTGATTCGCCCGTGATTCCTGATCGTCATCATCCCCCCTTAATCATAGAGTTTCCGCTCAGTGGTTCTGTGGTCTCTTCCCCTGCTGGTGACACTACTAGGCAAAGGTCATATAACTTTCGAAAATGTGATTTTGTCAGATTGTATGCGGAGCTCAGCGACTTGTGCTGGGATGGCATGGATGGGCTTCAGGATGTCGATTCTATGCTTGACTTTTTCTATTCCAGAATTTACGACTTGTTTGATATGTATGTTCCCATGACTGCTCCAAGAGCATGTAATAGGTATCCCCCGCGGTTTTCTAAAGAAATTAAGGTTAGTATCAAATATAAATATTCTTTATGGTGTAAGTTTAAGAAGTCTGGGAATGTGGAGTTTCTGGATAGATTGAGGGAGCTGAGACAAAAACTGAAGAGAGACATTTATCTTTCTCGAGTAAACTACTTTCAGAGGGTTGAAAGAGAGATTAGGTCTAATCCTAAAAAATTCTGGAACTGCTCTTCTCGGCGCCGTCAAAACTTTTCTATTGGGAATTAATTTAACCGCAACAGGCAGTTGACAGTTTTGCTTCTTATTTTACAGGATGTTCTGGTTCCACCCCCACCTCATCACCTACAGCCGCCAGCCTGGCTTTGGGTGACATCACAATGTTTTTTGTTGATGACTTTACAGATGATGAAATTATTACAGCTGCTAAGAGAATTAAGACTAACATGTCCTGTGGACCTGATCTAGTTCCTGGCTTCTTGGTGCGCGACTGCTTATATGCTTTCTTGACTCCACTTAAGAACATTTTTAGACTGATTCTTAGATCTGGAACATTGCCCGTGATTTGGAAGCTGTCACGGGTTTTCCCTGTCTTCAAGGCGGGGGATAGTGGTGATCCATCAAACTATCGACCAATAGCCATACTATGTGTCCTCTGTGAGATTTTCGAGGCTTGCCTTTTTCGGCGAATACTGTTTCACATCAAAAACAGAGTCTCTATTTCTCAGCATGGTTTCATTCCAGGGAGATCGACTGTAACGAATTTGGTTGACATTACACAGTTCATTGCGTCTGCTCTTGACCGCTCTTCACAGGTTGATGTTGTGTATACTGATCTATCTAAGGCCTTCGATTGTCTAAATCACTCTGTTCTGATTGACAGGATGAGGGCTATCGGATTCTCCGAGGGCTTGCTTGGCTTATTCAGATCTTACCTGGATGGAAGGAGGCAATTTGTTGAGGCTGGGGGCTTCAAATCTTACACATATCACGTAACTTTGGGAGTGCCGCAGGGTTCCATACTCAGTCCATTACTGTTTAATATATTTATTGACCCAGTTAAACATGTTTTACATGTTCCTTTTTTAATGTATGCAGATGATATTAAGATTTTCGCAAATATTTCGAGTGTTGATGACTGTTTGCAGCTCCAGAACTGTATTCAGATCCTTGATTAATGGTGTTGTCGAAGTGGTATTTCCATGAATGTTTCCAAGTGTTGTGTGATGTCCTTTACTCGAAATAAGCACGCAGTTACTTTCGGGTACAATATAAGAGGGCTTCCACTTGATCGCCCTGGGACAGTACAGTACCTTGGAATTGTTTTTGATGGTACTCTATCTTTTAAACCACACTATGAGCAGACTGTCAGTTCCGCTTGCAAAACTCTTGAATTTCTGATAAGAAACAGCAAAAATTTCTCACAGACTGACACCTTCCTCCTGCTCTTTCGTTGTTTGGTTAGGTCCCGACTTGAATATGGCTCATTTGTGTGGGCTCCTACTTATGAGATACATGTGGCAAGTCTAGAATCAGTGCAAAGGAAATTTCTAAAATTTCTTAGCTTTCGTGAGGATGGTCGATATCCATCTATTGGTTTTCCTCAGGAAAGTTTACTTCATCGCTTTAGTCTGCAGAGTCTGTCGGTGCACAGGCAGTGCAGTCTCGTTACATTTTTATACAAACTGGTTAATTCTATGTTCGATTGCCCCAATCTGCTTTAGCAACTTAATTTCAATGTGCCTTGTATTGCAGCACGTTTTCAGGGCACATTCTATCTCCCGACTGCTCGTACGCGGTTGCTGCGATCGTCTCCAATTTACCAGATGTGCAATGATTACTCTGTACTGCAAGACCGCCTAGATATCTTCTCATGTAATATATCAGAGATAAAAATGTTTTTCAAAGCGATCTAATTTGTGACTCTCTTTTGTATAGTTTGTTTGATTATTGTTTGTTATTATGTTTTGTGTATTGGCCCATCCTTAATTTGGCTTTTAAGCTGTTGGATGGTGTATGTATAAATAATAAAAAATTAATAAACATTGAAACTCATCTATAGATATGTTCAGGGAAGCGGGGTTAATTAGGGTTAATATTTTATAACTAGGATAATATGGACATGGCAACGATGTAGTAAAATTTGATAATAAATAAATTAACAATATTTTACAAACTAATTTAACCGAATGAATTTAAAACCGAAATCTTTACATAATGAAATCTTAATTAAAAGTCTCCTTAATGTTTAGATTTTAAGAATCTAATAAAAAATCTCTCGTAATGTATACAAACACTAATATTTATAACCTTGCTTGTTTCACATTCTTAACAATGCGCAATCATCAATAGTCAGCATTCTTTAGTGTTGCAATCTGCAACTCTAACAAGTTTATTATTTGCATAAACCTGTAATATGAGCAATTCCAGGTCAATAATTATAATTTCTATACGACCTACTTACTTATAAAATATATTACTTGCATTTATGATAGCGAATTTTCCTATACTTATTATAATATAAAAATAATATTAAATATATTTTTCCACGATTAGGAATGCCCTCCTGGATAGTTTTCTGTTCTATGAACAAAAGTCATACATTACTTTTTGTAATTTTTGTTGACTCTTATTATGATTACTATGTATATATGTCATATGTAATGTATAGTAAAATAGAGACATGTATGTCCAAAATATTTGTGCATTATATGATTTACGGAGCTCACTTTTTATTCGGAAATTATTACAGTAGTTCATCAGATTGAAAAGTTTGCCGACCTCTGCTGTAGACCAAAATCCTCACCATTGTGGACCGCCCCACAAGTGAGAATGCCGTTGCACAATGCTCATCACTAGGAAGTTCTCACCACCGATCCTCGAATTTCTTTACCATCTTTATTTATTTATTTAGATGTTAAGTAGAGTATCAATGTATAATTTATTTTTTTATTTTCAGGGTTCATTACCACGATGCTGAATAAATAAGTACCATTAGTACAACATGTGTAATGTAATAGAAGTAACAATGTGTTTTATTTCTTAAGAACTGTTTAAATATTTTCTATTGAATAAATTTTACTTTTAAATTTCTATATGAAAATTATACTTGTCAAAAAAAATTGAAAAAAAAAATTGGAAAAAAAGTATATAATATGAGAAACCGTTGGTGTTTTTGAACATACACAGAGTTTATTTTCAAATTATTAGTAATGTTTTTCTTCTTAGTTTAATTCCTATATATATATATTTACTATCATATTGTGGACTAGGTATATTTATAGGAGACTAAAATCACATTCAAATTTGTATGCTTTAATTGTATCTTTCAGAAAGTTAATATTACGTGCAGTTTGTTTTTCCTTAAGATATATTGTAACATAATAAAAGTTTTGCCTCAGTAATTTTGTTCATCTACAGTGAAAGCTCCCATAAGCGGACACTCATGGTTCAGACAATTTTGTCCGGTTATGGGAGGTGTCCGTTTAAAGGAAAGGACTAATATATTAAATATAAATTATTGTATGATTTATTTGATTTTATATGGAGGAAAATAAAGTTATTGCGTTTCATTTTTTAAATATTTATTTTATTTAAATATGGTACTAACACTAACATTATGTAAAATTAACCCTAGAACGGTATCGATAATTTGTTATACTCTATTGGTATTGACACAAATTTTACATACAGATTTACAAGTGCTGTTTCGCGATTTAAAAATTAATTAAATTGGAGTCAATAAATAAAGCGAAGTCTTCTAAATAATTTTGAAATATATGTCGTGCATTGAAACAACTTAAAACCAGAAAAAAATAAATGAAAAATGGGATAATTGAATTTTATATTACTTTCATGCTTCTTCTAGTGTCCCACAAGGATATGTACTTGGTTCCCTTCTCTTCAACGTTTTTATTAATGATTTGGATTCTGTGTTCTCTTCATCATTTATTGTATGCTGATTACCTAAAAAAAATTCTAAATATCAATTCTCTTGTCAACTGTCAGGCCATGCAGTACAACCTTGATAGGACTTCGGAATGGTGTGACATAAATAAGTTACCTCTAAATCTTTCTAAATGTAATGGTATGCTGGTTGTTCTTCTGACCTGTTTTATGCTTCTTCTGGTGTCCCACAAGGATCTGTACTTGGTCCCCCTCTCTTCAACGTTTTTATTAATGATTTGGATTCTGTGTTCTATTCATCATTTATTGTATGCTGATTACCTAAAAAAAATTCTAAATATCAATTCTCTTGTCAACTGTCAGGCCATGCAGCACAACCTTGATAGGACTTCGGAATGGTGTGACATAAATAAGTTACCTCTAAATCTTTCTAAATGTAGTGGTATGCTGGTTGTTCTTCTGACCTGTTTTATGCTTCTTCTGGTGTCCCACAAGGATCTGTACTTGGTCCCCTTCTCTTCAACGTTTTTATTAGTGATTTGGATTCAGTGTTCTCTATTCCTCATTTATTATATGCTGATTACCTAAATAAAATTCTAAATATCAATTCTCTTGTCAACTGTCAGGCCATGCAGCACAACCTTGATAGGATTTCGGAGTGGTGTGACATGAATAGGTCACCTCTAAATCTTTCTAAATGTAGTGGTATGCTAGTTGTTCTTCTGACCTATTTCATGCTTCTTCTGGTGTCCCACAAGGATCTGTACTTGGTCCCCTTCTCTTCAACGTTTTTATTAGTGATTTGGATTCAGTGTTCTCTATTCCTCATTTATTATATGCTGATTACCTAAATAAAATTCTAAATATCAATTCTCTTGTCAACTGTCAGGCCATGCAGCACAACCTTGATAGGATTTCGGAGTGGTGTGACATGAATAGGTCACCTCTAAATCTTTCTAAATGTAGTGGTATGCTAGTTGTTCTTCTGACCTGTTTCATGCTTCTTCTGGTGTCCCACAAGGATCTGTACTTGGTCCCCTTCTCTTCAACGTTTTTATTAATGATTTGGATTCAGTGTTCTCTATTCCTCATTTATTATATGCTGATTACCTAAACAAAATTCTAAATATCAAGTCTCTTGTCAACTGTCAGGCCATGCAGCACAACCTTGGTAGGATTTCGGAGGGTGTGACATAAATAAGTCACCTCTAAATCTTTCTAAATGTAGTGGTATGCTAGTTGTTCTTCTGACCTGTTTCATGCTTCTTCTGGTGTCCCACAAGGATCTGTACTTGGTCCCCTTCTCTTCAAGGTTTTTATTAATGATTTGGATTCAGTGTTCCCTATTCCTCATTTATTATATGCTGATTACCTAAATAAAATTCTAAATATCAATTCTCTTGTCAGCTGTCATTCCATACAGCATAACCTTGATAGGATTGTGGAATGGTGTGACATAAATAAGTTACCTCTAAATATTTCTAAATGTAGTATTTTGTCTTGTCCCAATAAACATCACTTGCAGGTTTTCACTTATAACGTGAATGGTGAAAATTTTAGACGTGTGTCTAATATTACTGACTTGGGTTTGATCATGGATCCACACTTGAAGTTTAATTTACATCTGAACAGTATCCTTAGAACTTCTATGAAAAGCCTAGGATTTGTTGTTAGAAGCGCTAAGAATTTTTCATCTATTGAAATTTTATCTATATAATACTTTTGTCGGTTCTCATGTTGAATATGCCAGCTTGTGCTGGATGCCCTTCCACTCCTGCCACATTACGCTTCTAGAATCTGTCCAGCGTAGGTTTCTGAAGTATTTGTCTTATTTTGTTGACAAAATTTATCCCCAAAGAGGCATATCTTACAATTTGTTACTCACTAGATTTGGTTTCATGTCGCTTGCTGACATGAAAACTCTTTCAGGTCAGTGTTTTTTTTTTAAGCTTATTCACGGAATTATTGATGCACCTGAACTTCTCTCCCAGCTGCCTTTTCGCTCTCCTCTCCACGGCTGTCTCACTCGTTCTACTCATACTTTTTTTTACTTCCGATTTCCA
Organism: Tillus elongatus; assembly: GCA_964006375.1. Classification (NCBI taxonomy): domain Eukaryota; kingdom Metazoa; phylum Arthropoda; class Insecta; order Coleoptera; family Cleridae; genus Tillus; species Tillus elongatus. The sequence goes on from OZ023263.1 coordinate 7,776,974, forward strand.
GAACTAATCTGCTTTTAAATCACTCTTGTATTCTATTTGTGCAGAATATAATTCTTCCGGTACTGACATATTTAGTCATGCTAATATTGGGTCTTTTTCCACAGCCTCTGGGGAATCCCTGCTTCGTGGGGACACCATATCTTGGTTATTTTTTGTTAATTTTTTAGTTTTAATGTATAGTTTTTAATTTCTCTTAGTTTATTAGTTCTTATATAAATCCATGTAACTGGGCTCCTGCCTTTTTCGTGTTGTTTAATTAAATAAATTAAATGCAATTCCCACTTATCTTCTTCTGATGTCCACCACATGGGTTTCTCACACCTCAAACAATACGTTGTAGTCATACTTCTTTTAGATGGACACATGACGATAGGTGCGACGACCTTCTTGCGTCTGTGCAAAACTCATGTTTGGTGGTACAGGCAGGTTTTTCTTTAAGAGTTCTTCTATTACACTCTTCGCAGAGGTTGACTGAATCGCTGGTATTCTGCCAAACGAGTAGCTTGCCAAGGCCGTGTTAATTTAATGTGAACTCTTTCTTAAATTGACTTCTAGCTACATGTTTTCCGCCATAAGCTATTACATTGTGGTTATATATTATGAGATAATTTATACAGGTCATGTTAAGTAAATTGTAAAATATACACAAAGGCCACCTTTTTGTCTTGCGGTTGCAATTCATATTTTGACATGTTTCATTAAAGGTGTCGACGGCTCCTTTTGTTGAAATGTAAGTGTGAAGTATTTCTGGATTGCTAGTGCTGGAATTCACACTTCCTGTTTCGTGCATCGTTGATAACAAAAGAACATATCTATTGCTTTTACACTTGAAAGATACCAATGATGCTTTCTCATTATACAATAATAATAATAAACTACAGTCATTATCATAAAAAATAATCTAAAAAAGACGAAACAGAACTATTCGAAATTTTAGTGACGTTTATCTGTCATCTCACAATAAATATCAGTTGTTACGTTCTCTGTGCTTCCTGTATCTGACAAAATACAGTTTTTGCAAGCGAAAGTAAAACACCGCTATAACTCGAAAACTATCAACTATAGATATAGGGAAACATATACTGGATCGATGCAAAATTGAATGACCTACCTGATCAATCCATAAAATATAGGGTGTTCCATTTGAAAATAACAAGTTATGCTACTTTAAAGTTAGGTATGTTGTATCCCAAAAGAAATACACCCTGTACAATGATAATAAATTATTCTTTAACTATTTCAAAGAATTGAATGTCGTCTATTGATATTTCGAATTTAAGGCGGGGAAACTTAAAGCTCAACCCACAGCATACTTTTGAAGTAACATAAATCGGAGCTAAGAAAAAAGGTAATATTTTCACAAATATCAAAGATACCTATAGGGAATGCTACACAAAGTCACACTTATTTTTTAATCCCTATCCTAAAATGCAATAAAAAGTATAGCATTCCAGTTAAAATAACGAAGTTGATAGCTACTTCCGGTGCAACCGGAAGTTCCACAAAGCTGAATATATTTTCTCGATATAGCTTACATAATCACAAGAAAATTTTGTTAAAAGTTTTTTCCGTTAGCTCTAAGGGTAAGGGATATATAGGGGAATTACACACTATTGGGACACTATATATATATATATATATATATATATATATATATATATATATATATATATATATATATATATATATATATATATATATATATATATATATATATATATATATAAATGACTCTGTGAGGTCTCAAATGTGTCCCACCAACTGACAAAAATACATATTAAGTGAAATTACCTTGAATTACATTACCGACTCAATGTGGCCGATACAGAGTTAAAAGCGCCGCTACCGACTTACCGGGACCGCTACTGTGCTACAACTTCGCTATCGTTGGTAGCTTTCAATGCCTGTAATGTTTGATATTGAAGTATTTTGAACAACGAACTTCGAACTATTTTGAAGTTCGAACTACTTTACATCGCCGGCGCGTACAATTTTTTGAACCAAAAGTTCGGTTAGAGCCCGAATTCGGTTCGAAATTTCGAAGCTTCACACACCTCTAATGTCTAATGTTTACAGTCGAACTTCTTAAAAATTTAAAAACGAACATCAAACTAACACAAATTCTTCAATGTTCATATATCATTTCATTACATACAAAATTTAGATATATTGTAACATAGACTATTTGGTATGTAGAAGATCCCCCATTCTTAAAGGTTTGACAAAATTTGCAGGTTCATTAGGTGAAAATGCTTTCGGTGCTGATGCTAGTTGTAAAGATGGATCAACATTAAATCAAATTGAAAAATACAACACTTTTTTAGATTTCTACATCAATGTAGCTCATTTGTAAATAGTTTTTGTTTGGTGTTAGCTAGGCTGTATTTGCGGCTGGTAATATTGAGGGGGTTAAAAGTAGACATGATATGTATATAATAATAATATATTTATTCGCACCATCAATACATTAAAAAAAAATTTAGAACATGTCAACATTTAAAAAAAAAACAGGAATTACAATAAAAAACTTTACAATCATGATATCAATTACAAACAGCTACAACTTATCAGCTAAAAAAATCCCTAAAATTATAATAGGCCTTTGCAGCCAGAATATTATTCAGTGTTTTTCTCATCTTTGCAGGTGAAAGCTCGTTTACCTGCACAGTCAGTTTATTGTACACCTTTAGGGACTGCACAGGGTACCCAGCGACCTGGAAAAACCAGGGAATGTGAAATACCCCCTAAAATATCAGGGAAATTTGTGATTTTACTCAAATGTCATGGAAATCATTCTGTAGACCTGGAAATTATATGTTTGTAAAATTTCGTCACTAGCAGATGCATTTTTATTTAATTTTATATATGTTATATGAATTTTCTCACGTAAATATATCTCATACCTAGGAAAATATATCTGATAAGAATGTGGCTTACGTGTATGCCACATCATGCGCCGATATAAATAGTGTCTTCTTCTATCTGAAACATGTCTCATATGTACATCTCACTTGGAATGTTTTTCCTTGAATGCATAAAATGCAAAATTCGTTTCAGGTATTGGCCGGGTAGAGCTGTGTTGTGAATGTGTTTATTCTATTTTAACCTTTATGATCATGTTGAAAGTGGCAAAATATTTGGCATTTGTATATGGCGCGTGTAAACAGTATCTTTGTTTTATTTTTTCAGCGAATTTTCATAAATAAAACTTCGCTTTTAGAGAGGTAGCGACTTTCGAATTTTCAAAAAAAAATTAATGGGCGCGAATCTGAGCTTTTGGAACCCATTTCCCAGACTGATTCAAATTTATAAATACGAACAACATGGTTTGCAAAGTTTCCACGCCACCTAGGGACTTCTGGTTTGTTCCATCACACTCGAAAATTCTTTCGGGAGGCTAAGTTCGTCGGTCAGTCATGAAAGTCAAGTTTTTCCATGAAAAAATTGCACATTTTCTTCTCAAAATGTTACATGTTATAAATTTAACGGAGTTGAGCATACTCATGTTTTGGATTATGTAAGTTTTTTGTTCGTAATTTTGATGTACTTTGTTCATAAAAAAAGTATTCACATATCTGTGTTTATTATTTAGATTATTATGAAAAATGTACTTGAGGGGCCTGGAAATGTCAGGGAATTTGATTTTGGATTTCTGCTGGGTATCCTGACCTGACCACCACAGCACTATTGTAAACAATTCTTCTTGTAATTTGTGGGGGAATTAACTGATCCTTTAAACGTGCTCTAGTGTTGTATTTATTCTGACAACAAACTCGGATTTTCTCTAACAAAACACGGACACTCTAATATATACAAACTTGGCAAGGTAAGTATTCTGTTGTCGAGAAATGTTTTCCTACACGAACCCCTATATTTCAAATTGAATATTCTGCGAATACAAGCCTCTAGAAGCTTAAAGATTTTAATAGCTTCTATGGAATTCCCCCAGAACATTACTACATATCGAAGTCTTGAGTTTACATATGTGTAGTACGCCTCCAGACTAGCACTAATACTACTAGAATCGGACAGAACACACAAAGCATAACTAAAAGCTGATAGTTTACCTGCTAGATAGCCAACATGAGCCTTCCAGTTCAACTGAGAGTCAATCTCCAAGCCTCAAAACTTAACATCATCTTCCATCCTCAACAATTGTGAATTAAATTTCAGCGATAACTGGTTACCCCTAAAATAGTTAAATGAGATCAAGTTTGTTTTAGTCACATTCAATTGTAAGTTCATTTCATTGTACCACCGTTCCAGAATTCTCAGTGATTGTGATGGCTCATAAATTAGATCATGATCTGAAGAAGCTTGTAAAACCAAAGATGTATCGTCAGCAAACAGTTGTCTTATGGGGCAATATTTCAGATAGTTCGTTAATATAAAGTAGGAACACGACTGGCCCAAGGATTGAGCCCTGAGGCACACCTCGTTCTATAACCTTCCACTCAGATTCTAGAAATACTCCTGTCCTATGATCATTAAAAGCCACACATTGTTTCCTGTCCGATAGGTATGACTTCGTTAAAAACAGAGAGACTCTCCTGAAACCCAGCAATTCCAAATTAACTAACAGTGTGTCGTGGGATACACTATCAAAAGCTTTAGATACATCCAGCATCATACACACTGTGCTTTCACACTTATTCAGTCCTTATGAAGAAGAGTGGGCGAAGAACCGAACTCTGTCGAATTTCCCAGTTCATCCCGCACGTTCTTGTAAGATCATTAATGATATTAATTTATTTGTCGCTTACACTTTTAAAGAACACCATACAAAGAAGCTACTGATTATATGTGTATAAAGCATGATATCGTCTGTTGTCTGTTCTCCAAGTGAGATCTATTAAATCTTCGGCAATCCACAAATAGCATACATTTCAAGTAGAGTGAACATCGGAAATAGTATGTAGTATACCGATTGCTTTTGAACACTGTCATCATAATATTGTTACCGAAAAAGGTGTTGGGATGCTAGGATATATAAGAAAATTAATTCACTGATTGTTAAATGGCTCTGTCATGTCTCAATGTGTCCCACCTACTGTCAAAAATATACACAAGTAAAATCTCCTGAAATTACTCTATCGACTAAATGAGACTGAGTTTAAAGCGTGGATACCGAGTTAATGGGGCTGCAACTGTGCTACTTTTGGCAGCTTTGAATGTCTAAAATTAAATTTTGAAGTATTTTTTAGACATGAAGTTCGAACTACTTTCGAGAATTACATATTTCGAGCCTTGAACTGCTTTAACATAGCTTAGTGCGAACAATTTTCAAACCGAAGGTTCGGTTCAAAGCTTCGCACACCTCTAATTTTAAGCTTCGTAAGAAGTGGTACTGAATCAAATGCCTTACTTAAATCGCAGAGCATCAATTCATAAGCTTTTTATTGTCAACTGCTTTTATTATATTTTATAGCATACTTAGCGGTGCTGTAGACATGGATCTGTTTTTTTATGAATCTATGCTGACAATCTTCAAAGATATTTTTCCTTTCCGAGTAAAACATGTGGGAATAAAGTAGTGGAAATCATTTAACATAGAAATTTATATGCTGCAGAAGGTTTGTCTGCTTATTAGAGCTGTCCGCAAGGAGAGCTTTCACTGTATACAGTTCGGGTTTGTGTCATATCAACTTTTCTGTATTCTCCGAAAATCAATATTTTTTTTTGTAGCTGATTAAAAAACAATATTTTATGCTATGTATTTTTTTCGGTATATCAGGTAATTTATGTTTCTATGTTACTTGAATTGTAGAATAACTCACAGTGTCATCTGTAGTGGTAGTTCACTTAACCTAACTCTATATGACTTTTTCAAGGTCAGTGTAATTTCTGAAAACTTGATCTTTCAGGAAGCATTGAATCAAGATTCGTTGATCAGATCGATCTCTGCATAGTTTGTTTTAATGAAAAATGTTAAATATATACTTAAAAAAAAATTATTAGGAGAATTACTTTTTTTGTTGTTTAAAGTAGATTAGTATTCTTTGTGTCATAAATTTGTTTCTTTACTTAAACCTAATGTTTCTCAAAAAATAACAAACTATCAAATGTATATCTTAAGAAGTTTTGTAGCGAAAATTTTTTATTAATTTAAAATTTATTTAAAAATTTATTTTTCATATATTTGGTTTTAGTCTTTGCTTGAGTATTTCCTGATATTTGTCACATAGCGGACTAATAAGTTTATATTGTGTAATGAAAAATTATTTTCAGGGGTGAGTCCTGAGATTATTTTTTCGTTTCATGTTACTGTAGTTTTGTTTTAACCCAAAAAAGTATTTGTAAAGTTAATTGTGCAACTTTGTGGTCGTGCAAAATAAATTTTTATGATAAACTTGTCTTTTATTGATTTTAACCGTCAACGATTTAAACTAACAAGCAAAAGAAATGTATAACTGTTTTTAAGGGGCGTGCGGTGACATTTCAAATAAGGGAAGCAATTCTCAGAAACTTACCTATTTGTAGTGTAACTCAATTCTTCTGTCGTTTTTGGCAAATTTTAATAATTTCGTCATAAAACTGTGGATTCTGGGACATTTACTGGACGAGTTTATTTTCAACTGACAAAATTGAAATTTGGGAAAGTCTTTCCTGTCCTGTTGAATTCCTAACAAAACTCTTGATACGTTTCAATGTAAAAAAAATTCGTTCTAAAGATGCACTAGTAGCAGGAATTGTTAATACTAATTCACATAATTTGAACACTTCAGAATATGCATTTTCCAATTTTGATTGTTTTAAGAAAGTTAAAAGTTCACTCGCGTTAGTTTTTGTGTCAATAACATCGGTTTCATAAATGACTGTAAGTTCTGATCGTAATAAGGCTTTGTCAAAAGAATGTCCATGGTGGTGAAATAATGATTTGAATGAATCTTCTGGGAAAGGTATCCCTTTAAATCCTACAAAATTACACAATTCAAGAAATTTCAGGTCACTAAGATGATCAAATCTGCAGTTAATTTGCTGCTGAATTTGATCTATGATTTCGTAGAAAAGGCGGCGGTAAGAAGTTTGAAGGTCTCCCACATTATCAGTGCGCAGACGCTTTCTTCGTGGCTACACTTTACATTCTTTAATATGATATATAGATTGGGATAAAATTAAATTTAATTTATGAGCACAACAGTGTACAAATAGAGCACTGAAAAATGTTTCCCGCACTTTAGCTTGAAGACCTCTTAAATGTCCGGCCATAACAGCAGCCCTATTATAGCTTTGAGCACAATTTTATATAGAGCGTTTGCGGGACAATCTTCTGTCACATTTTTAAAGCCTAAAAATCTTTCTTGTACACTCCCATCCATTTTTACGTAACGTATTACTACAGATAGTTGACTTAAATTAGTTACATCGGTTGTTTCATCTAGATCAATAGCAATGAAACGAGTCTGTTTAATTTCAGATTTAATTCTGCTCAAAATAATAGTGACAGCAGCCGAAGTTAAGTCACTCTGAATCCGATTTTATGTCCCGCGAAAAACGTTAGACTGGTCCAAGTGATTTTTTAAATAAATTTCGTATTTGGCTATTAAAGAAACTAGGTCTTGAAAGTTTCCTCTATTTGCAGATGTAGTTGTTTCGTCATGAGCCCGGAAGCCCAATTCATGCTGACCAAGCAAACACACAACATCAATAAGTCATTTTAATATGTTTGTTTTTACCAACCAGTTCATTATCTTGGCGATGACTAATTTCTATCTGCTTGTCAACGGCGTATTCAATTCGCGTTTTTCCAAAGACACTTAATTTTAAAATGGTCTGTAAATGCGCTTTAGACATAACATGTCTTTTTACTACTTTACGTAGATTATTCAAGTCGGAAAACCCACTTTTATTCCACACCCCCTTTTCAGTCACAAATAGACTACCAGGCCAACAAAACAGTTTATTCCTGTTTTCACAACCTGTTAACCATTCATATTGTTTATAAGTTTTTTCCGCGTTGAAATGTCGAGTACATGTTTTAATTCTTGGGTTTAAGTTTTTTACAGCAGGTTTCGGCCTACCTTTATTAATAATAGCAAGTTTTTAAGCAAACGGTAAACCTGAAAATCCTTTGGTTATCAAAAACACACAATACAATCACAGTTATTATTACCACTTGTTTGTAAAGTTTGTAAATCCCCACCGACGCCGCTGTTAAAAGCTGATCTACTTGCAGCCATATTAATAATCATAAAATGCCCATGTATTTAACATAGTCAACTGCTTATATCTATCTACAAAATAATCAGAGATATTTGCTTTGTACGTGCACCGGGTCTTCCTAGTACAACACATTCTAAAAATACGCGTACATACGTCGAGCTAGGGTTTCTTATAAAGTTGCCTGATGACTACGTGTATTTAACCGAAGTCATTGCAACTCGTGCTGTTCGCTGGCGCATTTACTGCGACGGCGTCCTTGCTAAGAGCGTATATACAAATACAGTATGATGCATAATAAATAATTGTGTGTGAGCTTGCGAAATAAAAATTGTAATAATTAAATTAGTTTCAGAGTTTGAAATTTAATATTTAAAATACAAAAGGGATTTTAAATAATGCGGTTTAGGTATGTAGTCGTTATTTTAAGGGAAGCAATGCTTCCATGGACCGCACGCCACCTCTGTTTTTTAACTAAATTAATATAGTAATGATGTAGAATTATAATAGGAGAATTAACTTACCCTCCTGGAGTCTCATTTCAGTTACTCTGATACTTTAGCGTTTTCAAACATATTTTTTGGGGAAAAATGTCCCTTGTAGCTGATATACGAACTCGTCTGTGGTCTTAATACAATGAAGATATGTGCAAATTTTGGTATTTTTTGAGTTATCGCTGGGATACATATATATATATATATATATATATATATATATATATATATATATATATATAATATATATATATATATATATATATATATATATATATATATATATATATATATATATATATATGTTTTAACGGACCTTGGTTTTGGGTTGTAGGGACCCAAATTCGAGCTCATCTGAAGAAATTTTTTCAAAAGCTTTTCATCGTGACCTCTATAATAGCGAATTTTCTTAATGAAAATTTGCTAATAAATACACAAAATTTGATTTAATTGAAAATTATCAACAATTGTGAATCAAAGAATTCCTGTTCAGGAGTAAAAATCCACAGTCTAATGACTTCTTTAGCCTTCTCTCAAATGTAGCATGTAGCCAGTGTTAACATTTTCATTTCCTACCACAATAAACGAACTATGTCTGGTAGACGGCATAATTATGCCTGTCAATAACCTGACGTCACATGCGAATCATTTAATACCTTTGTTCTTCAATTACAGAATAATTCTGCCCTACACTAATGGATAGTTCAGCAGGCTCTGGTGCTGCCAGCAGCTGCATTGTTATGTCAAAAAATGTAAACATTTTTTGACATAAGCATCAGCGGTCGGAGCCTGGTAAACTGGCACATTAATTGCCTATTACGTTCCCGAGGCTTCAACCCATAGATATATAAAGAATAGAGATACAATTATTTACATTTTAAAGCAATCAGAGATCTGATAACATATTAATGTATTTGGGCGATTGTATGGTCCACTGTATAATTTTACTACGCTTTACCTAACACTGTTGCCAAACGTTCGTTCACGCCCAATGTTTTCAGCTTTTGACACAAAATTTAATTTATAATATTAAATAATAAAAGCGTCTTGTCCCTATTTCATAGTGAAGCTATTATTTATAACAGTCTCTTATAGGTACAATAAGTATATCAATGCTGCTGTATCTGATGCTTGATAATAAATATAAAATTTATGAAGATGCGGTAATGCTAGATTCTCAATATCAAGCGGCAACCCTGTTCACTTCTTCCAGTCAACATTTCTGTCATTAGTCATCGGCCGCCCAATTTTACAACTCTTCTAGGCGGTGTTGCTAGCAGTCGGAATTTTTGTATTAGTGTTTTTTAATTTTAATTGTGTTATTTAAAGAAAAGTTTATCTATAAACATTAGAACATGGTTCGCCAGTGTCAGGTGTGTGGAAAATTGGATTTATTTTTTCACTGGTGGCATAACAAACACGAGTCGGAATTATTTGCGACGTTGTCGAGAGTCGGAATGTTATGTGGTCTCTCTCTCTTGCATCTCTTTTCCACTTATGCTAATGGTTGTTACAAAACAAATGGCTATTAAGAATGAATAGTCAAGTCTCCTTTTATTATAAGTCTATGCTTCAACCCATAGTAGAATAGAAATAGACCGCTGAAATGTAATGCAAGAATCATAGAGAACGAAAAGAAAACATTGTAAGCTGCATAATTCTAATTTGCACCCGATTTTTACGTCTTCAATATTCGTGCCGTGACGAGTGACGACTAATCAATAAAGTTCTGCCGTTTTACAACAGTTTGCAGCAAAGCTAAAAGAAGGAAAACGAACCCTTCCACCATCAAGGTCATTTGAGAATGTGTACATAACCTTGTGGGTTTATTTAAAAAATTCACTACTAGAGAGGTATCCATGGTGACTGCAAAAATTTTTCAAATGAGCGCGAACTAGGATCCCCATATCCGGGGTCAGTTTAAATTTTTATATGTATATATATATATATATATATATATATATATATATATATATATATATATATATATATATATATATATGTATATATATATATATATATATATATATATATATATATATATATATATATATATATGTATATGTATATATATATATATATATATATATATATATATATATATATATATATATATGTATCAGTCTGATAACTCAAAAAATAATTAACCGATTTCAATGAAACTCTTATTAATGGCTTGGATGAGTTCGTTAGCCAGGAAAATCGGACGAGGTTTTCCGGAAAAACTTTGAGTTTTCTTTCAAAAAAAATTTTTTCCTCCGAGAATAACAAAGCTGCTCTAATGAAATTTACTATATATGTTGCCTTGGAAGAGACCTTACCACGTACCAAAATTCAACTTTCTAAGTTTATAGAAAATTGAATTATACAAATTTTAAATTTTCTTTCGAAAAAAAATTTTTCTCTGAAAATTACAAAGTTATTATAATGAAATTTGGTGTATATTTTGCCCTAGAAAAGACCTTACTACATACCAAAAGTAAACTTTCTAAGTTTATAGAAAATTGAGTTATTCAAATTTGAAGCATTTAATGAAAATTCACTACCATAACGCACTTGCTGCGTCCCGAGATTTTGTTCTTTGTAGCCTCATTATCATATCTAGTTATTTGTATCATGATCTACTACTACTTCCTCTATTTTTTTATATTCATAATAGAGAAAATATATGCTTATTTATTTTTATTTGATGTGCTGTCAAAAAATAGAGACCCAGCTGCCTTTTATTCTTTGGACATCTCTTACTTTTGTAGACATAGAGATTGGTCGTTTTTTATAGGTTCTATTATAAAGCATTGAATAAGTGATTTTGGCATCTTGGCAACACTGATACCATTTTCAATTTGTGAGATTTGAGGTTACGTTTTCACTGCTCTTCAAAAGAGGTTAAGTTTGATATCCGGTGTGGCGAGTGGTGAATAATTTATTTTAACTAAAATCCTAAATCACATGTTAATTGCAAAGTATAATTATAACACGCAGTGAATATCTTTAATATAATAAGTATCAGCGATTAACTTTATAGGTACCATATAAGGCGCTGTACTTTTCTTAACTTTCGCCGCGAAGTGTGTTTGCAAGTGTTTTCTTTAGAAATCAATTCAGTATGGAAACTGACGGATTATCAGCCCATGAAATGATCGATTCTGGTAAGGGATTAACCTATGATGATTTCATTATACTGCCAGGTTATATAGATTTTTCTGCCGATGAAGTGGATCTCGTGTCGAAGTTGACCAAGAAAATCACTCTAAAGCTGCCATTGGTATCATCCCCTATGGACACAGTAACCGAAGCAGATATGGCAATAGCGTTGGCTTTATGTGGAGGAATTGGTATTATCCATAACAACTGCCTACCAACGTTTCAAGCTAACGAGGTTCACAAGGTAAAGAAATATAAACACGGTTTTATCCTTGATCCTGTTGTTCTTTCTGGGCAACACACTGTTGCTGATGTACTGAAAGTAAAAGATGAACATGGTTTTTGTGGTATTCCCATTACCGAAAATGGCAAACTCGGAGGGAAACTTATTGGCATAGTGACTTCAAGAGATATTGACTTTTTAGATGGTATTAACTTTGTAAGCACTAAGCTAGAAAAGATTATGACAAAACTAGAGAACCTGGTTACTGCAAAATCTGGCGTGACGTTAGCTGAAGCGAATTCAATTCTAGAAAAAAGTAAAAAAGGCAAACTTCCAATCATAAATTCTGAAGGTAATCTGGTTGCTTTAATGGCAAGAACTGATATAAAAAAAGCCAGAAGTTATCCAACTGCTTCTAAAGATGATAATAAACAGTTATTGGTTGGTGCATCAATTGGAACTAGAGAAGAGGATAAAGAAAGGTTGGCGTTACTAGCCCAAGCTGGAGTGGATGTGGTAGTCTTAGATTCTTCACAAGGAAATTCCATTTATCAGATAGAGATGATTAAGTTCATCAGGAATACATATCCAAACTTACAGGTAATAGCTGGTAATGTGGTCACTGTAAAACAGGCTGATAATCTCATCAAGGCTGGTGCAGATGCTTTACGAGTTGGTATGGGTAGTGGTAGTATCTGTATAACTCAAGAAGTGATGGCTGTTGGTCGTCCACAAGCAACTGCCGTGTACAAAGTATCAGAATATGCAAGGAGATTTGGTGTACCTGTGATAGCAGATGGTGGCATTAAATCTATCGGACACATTACAAAAGCCTTGGCTTTGGGTGCATCAACAGTAATGATGGGTTCAATGCTTGCTGGCACTAATGAAGCTCCTGGAGATTATTTCTTCTCAGAAGGTGTAAGGCTAAAGAAATACAGGGGCATGGGTAGCCTTGAAGCTATGAATCGGAAAGATGCCATGGGTTCAGCAATGAACAGGTATTTCCACAGTGATCTGGACAAAATGAAGGTAGCTCAGGGCGTTAGTGGAAGTATTGCAGATAAGGGTTCTGTTCTGAGGTTTGTCCCGTATCTCCAAACTGGTATTAAGCATGGTTGTCAAGATATAGGTGCCAGATCTCTTGACTTGTTAAGGGAAATGATGTATTCCAATGAACTACGTTTCGAGACCAGGTCACATTCAGCACAGCTGGAAGGAAATGTTCATAGTTTATTCAACTATGATAAAACTATATTTTAAGAAGTATTACTCTATTATAAGTGGATATCTCTTGATGTTAGGTAACTTAGATTAATTAAGTAAATAATTATATTTGTATAAAATGAATGTTCCATGCACTGAAAGTTTCGTATATAGGATGGGACACTGGTATGACAAAGTCTGATGTATCACTTATTATTCAAGATATAAAAAAAAGTTCGGGATGCAGCAAGTGCGTTATGGTAGTGAATTTTTATTAAATGCTTCAAATTTGAATAACTCATGTTTCTATAAACTTAGAAAGTTTAATTTTGGTATGTAGTAAGGCCTTTTCTAAGGCAACATATCCATATTCATTTAAATACTTTTGTAATTTTCGGAGAAAAAAATTTTTTTCAAAAGAAAATTTAAAATTTGAAAAACTCAATTTTTTATAAACTTAGAAAGTTGAATTTTGGTACGTAGTAAGGTCTCTCCCAGGGAAATATACTCAGTAAATTTCATTAAAACAGCTTTGTAATTTTCGGAGAAAAAATTTTTTTCGAAAGAAAACTCAAAATTTTCCCGAAAAACCCTGTCCGATTTTCCTGGATAACGAACTCATCCAAGTCATTAATAAAAGAAAGGCACTTGCCGAGTTTCATCGAAATCAGTTAATTATTTTTTGAGTTATCGGATTTAATAATTTAATAAAAATTCACTAAAAGTTAAATAATCATATACCATCTTCACCCGTTGAACCTGGTGATGCATCATATTCGGATACCTTGCGCAAATATACCCGTGATGCATAAGGGTACATCATTTGAGATCAGACTTTTATAGACATAATATGGCAGTACGAATCTTCCGGATTGCAATGAGTTCTTCAATTTCATAGACCCGGATATATTTTTTGAATTTTTTTATTTTCTCTGGGTTTATTTGCAAATATATAAGTTTCATGCGAATTTCCCTTTGATGGCACTATAAACAATATCTATGAAACCATGTTAACCGAAACAAGAAATTTATCATTACCTACATTCAAAAGATAGTTTGAAAAAAATATTGTCGATTTTTTTTAACGTGAGTCATGCTAAATTCTACATAGTTTACTGTAATAATAATATCAAATGAATTGAAGCAACATACACATATTGTATTACGCTATAAAATAACTATCTCACAAATTTTCATCCTAATAACTAAAATGTTCGGAGGAACACAAGGGTGGTCTGTTTGTGCACCTGATACAACATTTATATGTGAAAATCGTTTTCTTCTTTTCGATGTTGTAGCATACCCAACATCTTCGTCTCGTAGTTCGTTCTGCACGCACGAGTTCATGTCCTGCGAATCCCGAAGTTGATGGCCCTGCTGAAGTTTTTTGTGTCTTGGCTTTCTCGTTGGATTCATGCTGATTGTGCAGATCTGCATAATTGAGAACATTGTTTATCAGCATTTCCTCACACAATTGTAACTTGAAATCCCATTTGTTTCTTATTATGTCTAGTGTAAATCGCTTTGGCATTCAGCACCATTCTCCGCAATATGTGGACCGCAATTTCCTTTAACCACGTATAACCTTTCCTTGCTGCATTATACGGTTCTAGGTCTTGGTCTATGGCGTCAGCAGCAACCATGTTAGAATTGTAATAGTCCACATGATAACCGTCCAAACTCACTGACTCCTGTGGCCTCAGATGATGTTCTGTCAAGCAAATCACCCACACCTTTTGGCCTGTACTAGTTACAAATTCCTCTAGATCACAATTAAGGTTAATTTTCTTTGCAAGGTTTTAAGTACCCTGTAATTGGTCTTCTTTTAAATTCAACCCCAAAAGATAGATTTTCCATGCTAACCTCCTTAGAAAAATACGAGAAGCAATTTTCCCTAATTTAAATTTGACAGTAACTTTAATTAACAAATGTTAAGTGATAATTGCCACACTCTAAAATAAGGTGAATAGATTAATACTCGAAGTGAACGATTTTGAGATTTGGAACAACCCACTGTATGCTCGAGTGTTCACCAGATTAATTTTCATACGACCTATTGTGCATTTTTCACACTAGTGATGTCCTTGACTGCAGCGCTATTGTATAATCTACCATCTTGATCTAATTAGAATTGTCTACAGAAATCTCAAAGTAAAATATTTTTTTCTACTTGTTTTTTTTTTTTTTTATTTATTGCAATGAAGCTCATTGAAGAAATCTTTTCAATAATAACTGTATCTTAAAAAAATTCCTTGAGTGATGTCCTTGAATGCAGTGATATTGTATAATCTACCATCTTGATCTAATTAGACTTGTCTACAGAAATGTAAAATATTTTTATCTACTTGTTTTTTTTTTGATAGTTGCAATGAAGCTCATTGAAGAAATTTTTTGAATAATAACTGTATCTTAAAAAAAATTCCTTGAACCACCAATTATTATTGGTTTTATTAATTTCTGCAAAAATATAATTTGGAACTTTTTAATTATTTTCCACGGCTAAAGTGATTCATGAGAAAAAATTTGGTATGTCTTATATTCTAAAAATAATTAAGAATATCTCAAAAACTAGTGGTTGTAGATATAGGCAATCTTTAGCAAAAGTTGAAGTAGAAGACATATCCTTTATTTTTGAAACATCAAGATAAGGATGTCCGTTAAAAAAATAATGTATTTTAATTATGGCGTATCCTGTATAAGATGAAGCTTTTTTGAAGCAGAACGTAGACAAAATTGTAATTAACTTATATTTCCAAATTTACGTGGGCAAAAAATGTTATAAATATGAAGTTTTGTCTTTTTTCCAACAATGATAAATATACTATAATTAAATCTCAAAAAATATGATTGAATGGACAAGTTGAAACTATATTATTTATCTTAAATCTATAGGTAACTAAATCATAAGCTAACAGAACAACAAACCACTGTGGATGTTATGAGCGGTCATATTGAATACTATTCTAAAATTTAAGTACCATCTATTTATTAAAAGACTGGGCGTTAATTTCGTTGATATTTCGATATAAAAATATCCGTAACTTTTAAAGTACTTTGTATAACATAATAAAACCTTACATCCGATGTTCAGAAAAAATAAGCGACATCCATTCATAAAATAATATATGGGGTGTTCCATTTAAAAATGTGTTTTTTTTTCCCTCAGGGCCTTGCCGCCCCGATAGCACTGCAACCTTTGGTTTATTGTGCATACCCTTAGTCTTACTTCACCCATTCCAAAATCACTGTGCCTTGAACTAGTCTGCACAGCGATTGGTAGGGTGAAGTTTTATATTGCTCTGTCTCCGGTCTAGACTGACCATAGATCAGTTGTGTTTTGAGGTCCAGAGCTTTACACTTGCACAAGATGTGCTGGGCTGATTCCTCCCCCTCGCCGCAGAGTCTGCATGCGAGGTCCCCTTCGAACCGCCCCATTTTATGCAGGTGTTTCTTGACAGTCATGTGTCCCGTCAAGAGACCTGTTGTGTTTCTCAGCTGTCTTCTGCTAAGATTTAGCAGCTCCACAGCTCTCTTTTAACTGGGTCCGTCAATTATTGACTTTCCATGTCTGAGCCCTGGACAGTCCGCCCAGTACACCTTGTGTTGGTTTCTGACCCAGGACTTAATGGCTCCCCTGGCAGTGCTCTTTGTCACGCCCAGAGCCGGTTCTGGTCCCATAAATGGTTCTGCTGACCCTCTCTTCGCGAGATTGTCAGCTTCTTCATTGCCTTTGACCCCCGAGTGACCCGGCACCCAGATGAGGGTCACCTCATTCTGCCCAGCCAGGTCGCTCGTCTCGTCTTGGCCAAAATGTATGTGTGGTTTGCCCAGAATATATGAATCATCCTGTATAGTTAACAATATTTTTGAAACGTGTAGCTTAAGATTAAGACCATCGACAATTTGTGTATACAACTTTTTTTGATGTATTGATTATAACAGATATATCGGTCTTTGTCATACTAGTACTCCACGTGTATATCTATATATATATATATATATATATATATATATATATATATATATATATATATATATATATATGCTTAAGACAGTGATTTAGTGACGAAGAATATGTTATACTGAATAAATGTTATTGATTCTGGCAGCCTTGACTTGGTGAAACCATGTCATACTAAATATAAACATAGAAACTTTCCTTTTGTTGTACACGATAATCTCGTTCGGCGATTCACATCAATTTTGTTTTAAGTCGAGCTGTAAAAAGGCAAAACTCAGTTCAAACAAGTCAGAAAGTTCTTAAGCAGCAGCCAAGGAGCTCAAAATCTCAAGAGTACCTTGTAAACCGAGGGTAAATATTTTTTTTAATTTTAATTAAATGGCATCACAAAATACAAATTAGTAGTCTATCGTTATGCAGCTTGTTCAATTCTATAACATATTTTCTGTATTAAATCCTTTTTTTACACCATGCATCTAATATATGGTTTCTAATGCACATAAAACTGACTTAGATATTTTGTGATAACTCTATTCAATGTTCATCACTACGATTATGTAGATCAGTTTTTTAGTATTATTTTTTTATTGGTAGGGATTGCAAAAGTATTTTGAGTAGTTTTTATTGTGATTTAAAGTATTTCTTCCGCAATTTTAAGGCAGGCTAAGTATTTTCAGGTCAGTCAGTAGGTTAAGCTACATTTATTCCTATTTGTTCTCTGCTAAATCTGCAGAGTACCGATTCCAATACAATGTCCAATAGTGTTGTTAGAGTATGCAGCACTATTTTGTTCCGTTCATCCGTCAAATCTGTTCACTAAAATTAGTATGTCAAATGCAGCTTGTGGATGTAATGTATAGAAATAACAACAGACCACAGGTTTTCCACCTGAAAAAAACTTGACCAGTCTAATCTACATTGAGCATGAAAGCCTACATTCTGTAAATGGGGACATTAAATGCAAAATGCGTCACCTCCACAATATGTGTTTTCACCATAGAAAGCAAAAACTGTTACAGAACACTACACATGATGTTTTTATGTAAAATGTCTCACTGCGACAATATTACTGTGCTTTACCAACAAACCAACCAAAACATATTCACGTTAAGGTTTTTATTGAAATCTGTTTTAAATTTGGACCTGGCGGATTTTGCAAGAAAGTAGTATTATGTTGTTTATTTGATGTAACAAATAAGTTTATTAAATTAACACTGTAATTTTTTTTTGTACTTAGGGAGTCTGTCTGTATAGCACGTAACGGGCAAGACGTTTGTTTTGTCAAAGTTAATCTTCAATGCCTAGCTTAACAATCACTCAAACACTAAACCAGAATCTTTACTAATTGTGGTATATACCTTCTCCCAGCTTCTGTCCAACTATATAACTGCAATATCGTCCGCATAGCTAATTATTTCATCACCATGCAATCTTTGCTGGTACAATTCATCAATATATAAATTAAATAGTAAAGGGCCCAGAAAAGTTCGTTGAGGTACTCCATATTTCAACTTGTGCAGTTCGTTGTAGCAATCTCTCAAGGCTGCAGCTTGGAATCTATCATTTAAGTAGTGTAAGCGCAGTACCCTCAGACCTATATTTTCCAAGATTTTTAACAACCAATGTACAGTTTCACAAAGCTCGGTTAAATATTTAACGGGCGATTAGTTAATCAAGGTCTCAGACGACCAATCACAGACTATGACTCGCGATGTTGCTATGACAACCAAATATTTTAAAGCTGTGATTGGTTGCATTAAGCTTTGATTAACTAACCGACCGTAAAATATTTGATCAAGCTTTGTGAAACTGGACCCTAGTGTGGTCAAAGTTGTCAAAAGCCTGACGAATCAATAAATACTGTGACTGAATGCATGCTGGAGTCCACTTTGCAACTTATTAATGAAACTAACTTCCTCACCGCAACTTGATCACATTTGTTGTTTCTAAATCCATCCTGTTTGTCAGAAAGAAGCCGGTACCTATCAACCTATGACAACATCCGTGCTTTCGTTATTTTTGCTATCAGTTTGGAAAAAATAGCTATAAATGAAATAGGGCGATAGTTATTGAGTTTTAAATGACTACCTTTTTTTTATACACAGCTGTCCTAAAATCACTTGGCAACACTCCAGATCTGAACTACCAATTATGTAAGCGGTAGAGTGACAATATGTAGTATTTTCCAATATTAAAGCATTTAGTCCACATATGCTTTTTTTTCTCTCTCCATCGGGGCTCGTCCGCGACCTCGCCGCCCTGATAGCACTGTAACCTTTGGTTTATTGTGCATGCACATATACTAAACTGACTGAACACACCCAACTAAAATTTAAAACTAAAAAGCTGCAGAGAACATTATTTTCGAATTTAACAGATGGAAACGAATTTCGCAGTTATTTTGCAATTGAAAACAAATGCAAAGCAAGCATATGTGTATATGCAAATAACTGCGAAATTCGTTTCCATCTGTTAAATTCGAAAATAATGTTCTCTGCAGCTTTTTAGTTTTAAATTTTAGTTGTATGTGTTCAGTCAGTTTAGTTGCCATGCTCTCACCCACTTGTACAAAATCATCATTGAAGACGTTTACATAATTTATGCTAGTGACTAGTTTTCCTTCGCTATCATTTATATTTTCAGCTTCACATTTTCTGCCTCTTGTACCTCCAATCTCATTTGCACACCTCCACCTGTTAGGGTTACATGTAATTTTGCCTTTATATTAATCCTTTTTTGCCTGCCTTATTATATTCCTCAAATAATTTCGGTATTGGCCGTATTCTGCAGCGATGTTGTCATCACTAGGATGTCTTCGAGTTTCTCTATACAGCCAGTTTCTACATTTGACGAATTTCGCGACTCCATTTTTCCTTACCGAGATTACCCTTTCTAATTCTTCTGGCTTTGGTCTTTTGCGTCCCTCATATGCGAACAAGTGCATCAGTAGCATAGCATCATTGATATCTTCCTCTGTATAAATTTTCATGCATGTTTGAGTCGCAAGATGTTCTCTAACACCCTGAATAACAGGGTACTGTTTGTAAGATGTTGTCTGCCTCTGGTTGGAACCTTCTTTTGTATTGTTCAACGGAACAAAGATAATGACTAATGGGAGTTTGCAATATGAATTACTGTATATTATCCCCTCTGAGTCTCCGGAGATAATGGAGAAATTGGAAATAATGTTAGACTTTCTAAACTATAAGGTATCTTCAAATACTATATAATGACAATACGGGACACTCCTATGCTTTAGCATTGGTAATATTTGTGACAAGCACATTAGCGCCACCTCAGGTGAAGTCGGTGGCGGCTGGTCAGATGACGCAAGTAAAGCGCTGCTTCACCTATATTTTTTGGAAAGCTTTTTTATTCAAAATCCACCATAAATAAATTTTTCTATTCTCTCAAATTCACTTAGTACAACCACATAAAAATATTGTTACGTCTCGTCGCAGTTTATAAGATAATGTATTTTTATAGTATTTTATGTTAGGATATAGTCAATTTGCACTATTTGCAAGTCCCTGTTCCCCGAATTGAATGTTATGCCTGCACATTACGTGTTAAAGGAGCACAGACTATTGCTGAGCTTGGGCCACCAACGAGAGTGACGACTGAGACAGATTCGTTTATACACAAATCCTGTGTCAATTCTTACCGCTTCCATGCGACCGTTGCCATGACAACGGCACTTACGTAGTTGGTTTGGTGTTTATTATGACAACAAAGTGATGCAGAGTTATCAGCCTGCTTCCAAGGGTAGTTAGTATTTCCGTGGTTCTAGATTTAGTCTGTTTGACGACACATATTTTTATGTTTAAAATGTAAACAGACATTTAGCGTGTATTCTAGAAGGTCTGGGTTCGCGCTGATTTAAAGACATTTGTATAGAAGTCTTAAAAACGTGATCTTATATATATATATATATATATATATATATATATATATATATATATATATATATATATATATATATATATATATATATATATATATATATTTCCTATGAAGTTTTGAAGCAAGTTCCTCTTATTTTTTTACCTTTCTGTATTTCTTTAAGCTGAAATTTGTATTGTGTAATAACAGCAATAATGTGTAATAAATAGTTAAAGTAACACTAACAATCCACTTATACAGGGTGTTATATTATGTTTCCTTTAAATGATCCAGTATGTGTTTTATTATAAATGCCGTTTTCAAGGTGGAATGACAACCATAAGAAAGACTTATCAAGTTCTGAAAAACCTATGCCTTTATTAGATGTTCATAAAGTTGCAAAAGTGAAGGGCAAAGTCTATAATCGAAGCTTTAAAAAAATCGTATTCAGAGTTCGAGTGGTTGTGTGGTAGTTATTATTTAAATAAACTTTTCTGCGTGCTATGTTTAATTATCCGTGTTAAATCAAACGTGTGGACTAAAACTGGTTTCAATGATTTTGGTAATGTTACTCGTGCTCTTCATAACCATGAGAGTTCCTGGGAACATATGCGTCGTGCATTAGGCTTTTCAAAATTGAGGAAAAATTTAACTAGCATTGCAGATGCTTTAAAAGAAAATTCTAAACTGTACATCAAACCATTCAACGAAAATATTCAACTTAACAGACGTTTCATGCAGTTGCCCATTCGTGCGGTGCTCTACCTGGGCAAACAAGAACTAGCATTTCGCGGTCATGAGGAAGAAGTATCATCTATTAATCGTGGTAATTTTTAAGAACTGCTAGAAGCGTTTATTTTGGTAAGCCCAGTAGACATTCAAGAGCACTATAAAAAATCGCTCCCATGTTTGCTAGCAAATCTATGACCATTCAAAATTAACTAATCAACTGGTGCTCCCAATATGTTGAAGAATATGTTGAAAATGAAATAGGCGATTGTAAATTTTATTCGATTCAAGTGGACATTGACATTGTACAAAAATC
The DNA here is from genome assembly GCA_964006375.1 of Tillus elongatus. Taxonomy (NCBI): domain Eukaryota; kingdom Metazoa; phylum Arthropoda; class Insecta; order Coleoptera; family Cleridae; genus Tillus; species Tillus elongatus. Next base: position 7,799,089 of record OZ023263.1, read on the forward strand.
TCAGTGCAGCCTCATTATTACATATGTAAATTCTAGCGGAAAATTGGTGGAAAGGTTTTTGGGGTTTCATGATGTCGCATATTCTTTGCAAATGTAAGTGGTATACCATCATTGTTCCACCATTCTGCCAAGCAAACTTACGTAGCCGATACAGTCTTAGAAAGACGAATACCTACTCACGATGATCATTGCAATCTAAAATTTTGAGTGTTTTAAAAAATGAATGAGACTCTTTAAAACAAGCATTTGACCAAATTTTGAATGATTCAACTTCCGATGAAACCTCAGTTAGGTTGAGCAATGGGTTTTTAAATAAATTTAATGACTTTGAAGTTGCCATGTTGGTTGTTGTGTTTAATGACATTTTTGGACTTACTGATGTGCTCTTCGATGTGCTACAAAAGAAGTCGTTTGATATTAATTTGTGCATCTCACAAATTAGAAATACGCAGGCGCTCTTAAACAACAAAAGAAATGGTTAGGTTAGGTTAGGTTAGTTTGTGAGTGGTCCATATCGGTCCCTCCACCGCGACCATAAGGTCTATTGTGGCTCACGCCTAATGTCTATATTTCGCCCAACAAATCCAGCCTCCTACAGAGGTCGATAACCTGTGCGGGCGAAAGTTGATCCAGATCCTCTGGAGCAAGCTTTACCTTGCCAAAGAGCAGGTATCTAGTCCTGTCCGCTGCCGGACAGGAACACAGCACGTGCTCTGCTGTTTCGTCATTCTCCATACACAGCCGGCACTCGGTCTCCTGACCGATCCCAATACGGTGCATGTGATGCCGCAAGCGACAGTGTCCTGTATACAGGCCGACTAGAGTACTCAGTTGTTGTCTGTTCAACTCTAGAAGTTTCTTAGCCCTTGTCTCAGACAGGCCATTTATGAAGGCCTTAGAGTGAGCTAATCCTGGAAGATTTTGCCAATATTGAATTGTCCTTCTATCTGTCCAGGTCTTTAAGGTGCGTTTTGCTGTGCAAGATGTTATTCCCAGCACCGGTTCTGGTCCGACAAAGTCACACTGGGCACCACTCCTGGCAAGCGCGTCTGCCGCAACGTTGCCATCATGGTCCGAGTGACCCGGTATCCAGACCAGCGACACCTCATTACAGCTGCCCAATTCGTTAAGGGCAGATTTACAACTCCATACCGTCTTTGAATTGCACCGGTAGGAACCAAGAGCCTTTATTGCAGCTTGGCTATCTGCATATATCTTTATCGATTTGTTTGTGCATAGGTCTTTTAAGCTTTCCCTTGCACACATCTCGATGGCATAAACTTCTGCCTGGTGTATGGTTGCGTACTTGCCGAGGCTAGCTGATAGTCTAGCATCGGTGCTGCCCCCATATGCGCCGGCTTCTACTCCCATATTGGTTTTGGAGCCGTCAGAGTACCAGCAGAGGTCCGCTCTCAACAGGGTCGATTGGTTCCGGTCCCAGTCCTCCCTTTCCGGGAGGACGGTCTTGAAAGACAGATCTCTGCTGATTTTTGTAGGCATCAAGTCCGAGACCATTCCCAGAATCCTGTGACAATCACTGTCATCAAGGAGTCCGAACCCCCTCAGACTGACTTCCCTCGGCATGTTATCTGCCGTTTGTATTAGTCTGTACGTTGTCCACCTCGCCACCCTCTCCAACCAAATGTGAAGTGGGGGAATATTGAGGAGGACCTCCAGAGCGACTGATGGTGCGGTGCTTATCGCTCCCGTTATCATCAGACATGCTTGTCTCTGTAGGTGAGCCAGCTTGGCCCTCGCGGTACCACGAAGTACCTTAGGCCACCAAACTATGGCTCCATATGTTATCATAGGTCGGATAACCACTACATAGAGCCAGTACATCTGTTGGGGGTTTGTTCCCCAGTTGTTTCCACAGATACTCCGGCAGGTCCACAGGGACATCTTAGCCCTGCGGATAACATTTTCTAACTGTCTGTCCCAGTTGAGCTTCTTATCTAGGATAACTCCCAGATATTTTGCTTGGTCCGAAAATGGAATGTTTTCCCCCATAAGATTAGGTGGTTTTAATTTGTCCAACCTTCTTTTTCTGGTGAACGGGACAATGATCGTTTTGCGAGGGTTCACAGACATCTGTTCCCTACGGCACCAATCATTGACTACATTTAGTGTTCTTGAAGAGTACTAGACAGTTCCTCCTCAGATTTGCCTCTAACCATTATGACGAGATCATCCGCATACGCCTGGACCTCAACCTCCCAGAGTCCGAGGATAGCCAGCAGGTCGTCCACAAAGAGGGACCACAACAGGGGGGATAGAACGCCCCCCTGAGGACACCCTCTCGCAGCCCTAACGCTGACCACCTCTCCCCGTAATGAGGTAATAATGGTCCGATTGTGCAGCATGTTTCCGATCCAGCCACAGATGGTAGGTTCCACCCCCCTAGCGATAGTGGCCTCGTAGAGGGAGATCGGTAATGCATTATTAAATGCTCCTTCTATGTCGAGAAATGCCGCCACCGCAACCTCTCCATTTTCCAGAGCGTGTGTGATCTTCTCGACGAGGTTATTGAGCGCTAACTCAGTTGATTTGCCAGTTTGATAGGCATACTGGTGGGTATTTAGGGGGTTCTTGGGTAAGATGTTCCCCCTAATGTGTCCGTCCAGTATTTTTTCCAATCCCTTCAGGAGGAATGATGTAATACTGAGAGGTCTCAGTGAAGTAGGTAGGAGGTCATTACGTCCCAATTTGGGAATGTAAACCCCCCTAACCACCGTCCAGCTGGAAGGAATATAGTTCCAGGCCAGACTGGCTCTGAACAGCCTGATAAGGAAGGGTAGGAGAATCTCCAGTCCCTTTTGTAGTAGGACCGGTACCACCCCATCCTCCCCTGGCGACTTGAATGGCTGGAAATGATTCACAGCACACTCCACTGCCGAGGCTGTAACTATTCTCCGAGCAACTAGACAGTCCTCCCTTTGGGGGCGTTTAGATCGTCCCTCAGCTGGTAGGACCTCACCGTTGCTCAGGATCAGACAATCTGGGAAGTGTGTGTGTGCTAAGAGCTCTAACGTTTCTTTCCGAGATTCAGTAAAGGAACCATCTAGTCGTTTTATCGATCCCAGTTCCTGTACACGGTCGCGTGAGAGAATCCTGTGGATTCTGGCGCTGCTGGGCAAATTATTAATGTCCCCGCAGAACCTCCTCCAGGACTCCCCCTTAGCGTTCCTGATCTCTTTATTATAATGTGTTAGAGCAGTTTTATATTGCTCCCAGTTGCCTGTAATCTTAGCACGATTGAAGAGACGTCTAACTTCTCTTCGTAGTTTATCGAGGTTATTATTCCACCAAGTAGACCCCCGACTGTCTCTCTTTGACCTCAGTGGACAGTTTTCGTGATAGGCAGAGACCACAGCTTCCCTAACCTGTTCGGCCGCAATCTCGATCTCATCACGATCCCTCACTGTGGGGATTGCGGACCCAAGTCTGCCGGCGAGGGACTGTTTGTATCCCTCCCAATCCGTCCTCCTCGGGTCCCGATACTCCAACACAGGTCTAGGGCCTGTTTCAATTTCAAATAGGATATGGGCATGGTCTGAACATGAGGGTTCAGACGACACCCTCCATTTAAGGATTTTTGAGCTCAAAAGCCTTGAGCTGATCGTAAGATCTAAAACCTCTCTCCGGTTAGCTGTAAGAAAGGTGGGTTCCGAGCCTATGTTGTTGACAACCAGCTCCTCCCCTAAAATGTATTCAAATAGTGATTCACCTCGTCTGTTAGTGTCCGTGCTCCCCCAAGCCAAGTGATGGGAGTTCGCATCACACCCCATTACGAGGTGATAGTTGTTCCTCTTGCAGTACGCGATCAATTTCCGCACCTCTGCTGGAGGTGGTTGTTCTGCATCTCTGTCTCCAGGGAAATAGGCCGAACAGGCCACTACTTCCAGCCTGGTCCCCCCGGATGTGATCACGAGATGGATGGATGCCATGTCCTTGGTGCAGTACTCTGAAAGTGTAAAATACTGCAAGTTGTTTCTGATCCAGATACAGGCTCTGGGGTTAGTACCAGAGCCCACCTCTACTATCTTACCAGAAGTGTTACCCAGCCCTTTAGTTCGTTCCGAATTAGCGGTCCAGGGCTCTTGGAGAAGAGCAATATCTATTTGCTCTTCCTTTAATTTCATGCTAAGGAGGTATGTCGCAGCCTTAGCATGATGCAGATTAGCTTGAATGCACCTTAAGTTGGTGGGCATGGGGGTAGGAATATAGGAATGTATGGAGGAAAAAGGAGTAGTTTAAGGAGCTTAAAGGAAAAGGGAATTATGGTGCAGGTTCCTCCTCCTTTTTAGGAGCTCGATAACCAAGCTTCCTATAGGAGGGTCTACCTTTGGTAGTCGTCCTAGGGGTGGACTTTCCTTTCCCCTCTGGAGGTTCCAGTGGAAGGTTGAATCCTGCCACCTCCTCTATTGGGTCTGTGTAAGTCGTGTCCATGTTTGGTCCCACGAGCAGCAAGGGAAAATAGACCTCCATGGAAGAGCCCCGCATCCCATGAATAGGCATTTACTCAGGGAGGTCGCCCGGTTTCCCTGGGGAGGGTTAACGTTAGCGACAGAATTACCATCCTGCCAATGCTCGGCCATATCGGCCAGAAGCATCATCGCCTCGGCACCAACCCGCCAACGACCTTGCGATGTGGGTTTTTTATAGAGGACTCTCCTCGCAATGCCGGCCAATTAAGGCAAGCATTCCCGGCCCTCCTAAGACATGACTAGGAAGGGTTACGGTTTGGTTAGTTCATTTAGTTCACGTCTAATAGTAGACGCTATCCAGGGTGCACCACGGGGAGGCGAACTAACTTTACACCCCACAAAAGAAATGAAAATACGTTCAAGGAAATTTTCGAATTGCTGCTTCGAAAACAACAATTCTACTTGAACACTACGAGGGATGGAAAAGAGTTATACTTACACGTGATCAAGTTTGTGAAAAATATAAATTTCTATATTATGAGATTTTAGATACTATTTCAGTGCAAATTCCTACTCGCTTTTAAGACATTGAAAAACTTCGTTTTATTACATTAATGGATACTTCAAAATTTGTAGCGTATTCTGAAAAATTTCCCATAGATGCATTAAATATAAAAGTACACTACTATATTCACTGTCATTCAAACCCTTAAAAATGAACTACTTCTTATTTATGGTGACGAGCAGTTTTTTTTTTGTTTGTTCCCTCAGGGCTCGTCCGCGGCCTTGCCGCCCGATAGCATCGCAATTGTGACGAGCAGTACCGAAATGTAAAACCAGAAAAATTTATGGGACTTAACCAAAAACAGCAGCCTCTTTAAAGAAGTATATACATTGTTTTGCTTAATTGTGATGATACCATCCACTAATGTTTCTGTTGAACGAAGTTTTTCTTGTTTAAAAAGGATTAAAACCTACCTGCGCAACACAATGGCACAGGACAGATTTCCGACAGACCTGTTCCATGATGACATTATTGACAAATTTTCAAGTTTGAAAGACAGAAGGATTAACCTAATATTCAAGAAATAAGCATAAGAATTTTTGAAGTGAAGTGACTATATAAAATTTAATTAAGTATTAAGGCACCATTCTTTATACATTTACAGACTTTGAAAACCTGGATCTTTCATGTTTGTTTTTGGAAAGTGAAACTGATTTGTTTATTATCACCTCTAAAAGAACAATTTGAACATAATAAAATATTAGATATAAAATTTGAAGTTAGAAAAAAGGGCACTGAATTTAGAAAAAAATGCTTGTAGCTTTATCCACTAGAAAAAAATTTCCATTACCGTGCGCGTACGGTGTGATAAAAATCGGGGCGGCAAAGCCGTGGACGAGAGCTGAGAGGAAAAAAAGCGCTGAATCTGCTATTTCTACTTGCCTCTTTAAAAACTTGTATTAGAAAGGTAATTAAAAGCCTTACCAAGTCAAATAATTTTAAATGTAAAAAAAATTGACAATTTACGCCATACTGAAATAAAATAGAACACAGAACAAGGTAGAAAACAGTTTTCCTTATATCATTTAATATCAATGCAAAATTTTATTGGCCTTCATATTTCTTTTCTCTGATACATTGGAAAACAGTTTATGATTGAAACCTTTTAACCATCTGTTTACGCAGTTTATCTATAAATACATGAAGGCAAATATTACACAATAAATTATCTTCTGCGAACTGTACATATTGGCATAAAAGTGATTCTGAATTTGTCTTCTGCTTCAACAAATTAATTCTTTTGGAAGTGACATTGAAATGTAAAATGCACCTTGTGTTTTCAATGTTATATCCAAATCACTTATTTTTATTTATTTAAATTTGCACCTACAGAATTAAGCAATTCTGATTGGTACTTAAAAATAAAACCAAACGAAAAATACTCAAAGTAACAAAATCACTGTCTTCAGAGAGTTTTCATCCTAGACATAGCAATATAAAAGATATCACAATTAGAAAAATTTGCATTATAATTATGCAACAATTTGTCCATGAAACTGTTACATTCATAGTTGGTCCTGTCTGTTCGCTCAAAAAAAAGTTGCTGTTGGCGAGTTGATCATGGTGGAACGTGTAAAAGGACCAACTCGAGCAGATCATTACAGTTAATGTGACCGTTAATTAACTTATATATAAACATCAATGAAAGATGCTCATGTCGCACTTTGAGACTGACCATACCACAAAGAAGCAATCTGACATCATACCCAATATCGTGGCAAGGAAAGTGATGCTTATAAAGAAGTATTTGTTTTGTACCCTTTCAATACAATTGACTGCACCAGCGAGTCAAGTTGTCGAGATCATGTTGCAAAGTTGACACCATGGACAACTTCAGAAAAAAACTTCAAGTCATCTGCATACAATAAACATTTCGATGACTCAAAACAACTCACAACATCATTAAGAAAAAGATTGAAGAGAACGGGACCTATATGTGATCCCTGTGGTACCCCAGACAAGACGAGGACCTCATCTGATAGAGCACCACCAATGCTAACAAATTGCTTTCTGTCAGACAGGTAAGATCGAATCCACAAAAGATAACAACCACAGATGCCAATTGCAAACAATTTTTGCAGAAGAAGGGTATGACACACACTGTCAAAAGCCCTTGATACATCAGTGTATACAACATCAACTTGTTTACCAGCCTCCAATGCATCCGTCACGTAAGATTGAAAAATGGCGAGATTAGTTACCCTTGACCTTCCGCTACAGAAACCATGCTGCTCTCCAACAATACTGTGTTTAAAGGTATTGGAAATCTCATCCACATTGATAGATTCAAATAGTTTCAGTATTACAGGTTCAATTGAAACACCTCTATAATTGACAACTTGTGTCTTATCACCTGATTTGTGAATGGGGATCAGAGTAGACAACTTCCAGAGTGAGGGGCAAAAACCGGCATTGAAAAACCTTTGAAAAATACTACACAAAGGGCCGCTCAAAGAGTATCGACAATTTTTCAAGAATGAAGAAGGAATACCATCCAAACCAGCTCGTTTTTTGCCATCTAGTGAGTCAATTTTATCCTCGATTTCCTCAATTGTAAAAATATGCATAGAAAGGTTATGTGCAGACCGTATATTAGATACATGACAAAAGTCAACATCAATGGAACCATGGTCAGAATAACAGGATTGAAAATGTGCAGCAAAGGCGTCTGCTATATCAGACTCATTATTATATATTACATTATTAAAACCAATTCTATTCGGAATCTCAGAGTCCTTCCTCAAGGAATTAACGAAAGACCAAAACTGTCTGACTCAGACTGAATGATGTGCTCTGTACTAGTCACAAACTGTAAATAATTGTAGTCAATGCGATACTTAGTGTCACGTCTAAGATTAGAATATTTCATATAATCAGATTCAAGACCAGTTCTTTTTAATTTATGGTAACTTTTATTTTTCTCGGTGATGAGTTTACAAAGTTCCGAATCAAATCACAGGATATTTAGAATTTTTCACTGTTTTAGATGGAACATTTTGACTAATAGCCTTGTACAGCACATTGTAAAACTGATGTGTTAACAGATCAAGATCACTTGAGTAATCAATAAAAGACCAGTCATAATTCAAGAAACAATTTTGATAATAATACCCTTTTCTTGCATCTATAATACAAAACTATCGTCAATCCATGTTTTAGTTATTGTTTAATATTAATTATTAGGCGAATTTGTAAGAAAAAATTGCTGGTAACAAAAGAAAACACAAAAAAATCATACTCGCGTTTCGGGATCCTTTGGAAACCTATGAAATGTCTTCGATAGATTTAGCACGTTATAATTCGAACAATTATAGATTGCACACACCCTACCACTGACATTTATTGTTAAAAACACAGCTCAAACTTAATTATACACAGTTAAACACCAGCCATTGCTAGTGTTACACGTTCTCGAACGACGTAACATCAGTACTATCCGCTAGGGGCGCTGATATTCTTGAAACACGAAATCAGCTGGAGTGTCATGTATTGTCATTATATAGTATTTGGTATCTTGTAAGTTGGTTGAATAAACCAAAAAGAATTCCCTGGATCATGGAAAATTTGAATTTAGTTTTAATTGGGAACATATTGTTTTTAATTGACAACCCTGAGCAATGGAAAAAGGATTTGCACTGGCACACATACAAACAGAGATTGCTTAGACACTTGTCAGTTATATTAATCTGATATTACGTATCAATCACTATCTATTATACAACGGGCAGACTATAGTTTAATTCAAAAGATCTAAATTTGTCAAATAGAAAAAGCTGTACCTCTTTTTAATTTCTAGATAAATTTAATTAAATCTCCACAGTGTTCTTGTATAACTGCAAATGGAGAAACACGAAAAACTTGCCTAGTTAATTTTGTGATATGTTAAGAATTATTTATTGGTGATGAATGTAAAGTAACAGCAGATTTTTTAATGTAGGAATTGTAGTATTTAAGTATTTTAATTTAAAATAGGTAATTTTTTATAATTATATTACTTTAAGGTGTCTTAAATTTAGTGAGAAGAAAATAAAACTGTACCTAATCTTAGTTTAATTTGTATAGATTGAATGTTGAGTCACATCTTTTAAGAAATCAGCCAGATTAGTTGCCCTAAAATATTTTAAATCAATTGAAATGAAAGATGTGGTTGAACATGCAATTCCTGCGATCATGGTTGTACTAATAGTAATTTTTTTAAATATGTTTTTAATTAAGTAATATTTTCAAATTGATTTCGATGAAGGAAAACTATATTAGTCACTTTAAGTCAACTGTTTTAAATTATATATGTGCCAAATATAATGATTTTATAACTTTTTAGTGTTTTATTTATACATACTCACTAAAGTTAATAATAATAATAATAGTATGAAACACATTTTACACACACACTGTGACGGGAGGTTTTTCTTTTCTCCCTTAGAGCTCGTTTGCGTCTTTGCCACCCCGATAGCACAACAGTCTTTGGCTTATTGTGCATTATGACGGGAGTGATAACAAGAGAATTTGTTATAAATTCTATATACACTATACAGGTGTTTCAGTTTGTATCTGACACATTGTTATGGGTGATTGGTGACATCGAGCTGATTCTGAAAGTGCACATAAAAAAATCGGTAAGATTGCAGTTTACTTCACGGAGGCTTTTTAGTAAAATTTTTCCAGAAACATGCTTGGAATTCCACCTGCGGATGCACAAATCACAAGAAAAAATTCTTGCAAACAACCTCGGAGAAAGTTACGGGAGCAGAAGTGAATAAGGGTGCTGGGCGGGGAAGAATAACAAGGAAAAAGTCTGGACGCAGCAACTGCGTTATAGAAGTGAATTTTCATAAAAATGTTTTTAATAGCAAATATGTCTGTTTAATGCGAGCATCAAGCTGGTTACCGGTATAACCTATATAGTAGAAACAAGGTACCATATTTTATCATCATAACTTATTCCTTGAAAATGTACAAAAATTTTCCGAAAATAAACTTAAAATGATTCTGAGAAAACTGGTTTCGTAGGCAACGAACCTTAGGTTACTAGTAAACTGAGTTATTGAAATTTGAAGCATTTAATGAAAGTTCGCTACCAAAACGCACTTACTGCGTCTAGATTTTTTTAATTACAAACATGCATCATATTTCGAAGGAAAATACAATAACATAAGGGTGTTCAAAAAAAAATTGTAGGTATCACTAACGACTTATCGGCCAGTCTGTGATTTTCAAAATAATTTTATAGAATGCATCTTAAGACACCCTATAATTAACGTATACAATTTTTTCTCGTATCTTGTGTAATAACAATTATATTTAGCTTTACCGTAGAAATGCGTCACCCTGTATATATGTAAACATATAAAAATTGAAACTAAATCCGGATATGGATTCTAGGGGGGCTAGTTTGCATATATTTAAAGAAATATTTTTAAAATCAAAAGTCGCGGTCTCATTAACGAATTTTTTCTATGACAATTAGCTAAATAGTGCTGTCAATTGAATCACAACTTCCACGTAGCTGTGATAATTTATTACCTTCAGAAAGAAATTCTCATGGAATGAATTTAGGGCCCATGACTTAATCACAGAGAAAATTATGTGAGGTGTAAGACACGTACCGTCATCTCATTGCCGAACCAAGTAGTATGTTGTCACGGCAGCTCCAAATAACACAATGTTAAAAATAGAGACTGTATACAACCAACTAACAATTTAGTCAATTGTCAGTCCTGGCCCATTTCTACCCTAATAACACAAAGTATGTAAAGCTAGATGCATTCTCACCACAATTAGAACTGTAGACCGGTTTCGCTCTACTTAGAGCTCGTCAGTACGGTATACTAATTGTAGTGAAAACATACCTATAAAGTAATACGGCTATGGTAGCCAGCCTCCCAAAACTAAGTCAGATGTAAGACAGGCTTCTACACGTGCCGCCATCTCGTTGCGGAACCAAGTAGTATATGTTGTCACGGGAGCTCCAAATAACTCAGAATGTTAAAAATAGGTGTATACACAGAAAAAATATTTGTATTCCTGTAAACATAAACTTTTAAAACGTTATATTACTCGAGTTTTATTAAAAAAATATCAATTTTCACCAAATCACCCCTTATTTAGCCCCTACCGCCTGAAGCGATCTTACCCAAAAACAATTCGAAGCGTCCCTTTGTGGGGTGCTAATGTGGATACCAAATTTGAAGATGATATCTCAATTCGTTCGAAAGTTATTACGCCTATTAACTGATAGACGTACATGCCGACGAACCAAAACAGGCAAAAAAAAATCGTTCCAGAATAAAGTATTTTTTTGTTGTTTTATCAAAAAAAAAATCGAACTTCTTGTCAACAATATTCCACGCCCACACGTTCAACCCCAAATTTAATTTCAGCACCGAATACCTGCAGATGTTTGATGAAATTAAAAGTTTTCTAATAAATAAACCGTAAAACGGTATATATATATTTTGTTTGTTCCCTCAGGGCTCGTCCGCGGCCTTGCCGCCCCGATAGCACCGCAACCCTTGTAAAACGGTATATTACTCGGGTTTTAATGAAAAAATGTCAATTTTCACTAAATCACCCCCCATTCATCCCCTCTCCGCTAAAGCGATTGTACCCAAAAGCAATCCAAACCGTTCGTTTGTAGAGTTCAAACTGTATACCAAATTTGAAGACGATATCTCAATTCGTTCTAAAGTTATCGTGGCTACAGGCAGAGATACAGACAGACAGGCAAAAAAAATTGAAATTTTTGTCGCCGATGCGATATTTCCACACGTTGTGACGATGTGGAAGTAAAATTATAGACCGTTAAACCATAAACTAACTGAAACTAGTGCCAAAGCATCAGAGAAAAGATCTAGTTGAAATGAATTTTACTGAAAATATTTTAGTAAAATGAAGGACAATAACGGTTGAAGCTGTTGTAGAACACTTTTCTTGCGACATTTTCTTTACATAAACCGAATTTGTTTCAGGTTCTTTGCCTAAATGTTGCCATTTTTAACCTTTCAAATCGCGAATTTGATGTTTTGAGGAAAATCCAATTTTTTTTCTTTAAATTCCTCACTTTTTTGAGTTATCGGTGGGTTCTAGGGTACCTAGTTCGCGTATTAGTAATAGTGGATTCTAAGAGGTGCGCATATTTGCGGATTCCATTCAATAGTGGATATACCTGATTTTGGGGGTTTATGATTGGCTAACCTAGTCTGCATGCGAATAAATTGGATGCGCTTCAGATGTTGACGTTGACATAACTTGATTTCTTGACACCTAATAGAAGATACTATATAATCGAAATTTATATCCAATATGAATTAAGACACGAAACACATGCCGCCATCTCGTTGCGGAATCATTAAGTAGTATGTTGTCACGACAGCTCCAAATAACAGAATGTTAAAAAATAGAGACTGTATACAACCAACTAACAATTTAGTAAATTGTCAGCCCTGGCATATTTCTACCCCAATATAGGGACAAAGTATGTAAGGCTACATGCATTCTCACCACAATTAGAACCGTAGACCGGTTTCTCTCTAATTAGAGCTAGTCAGCACGGTATGCTCTATAACTGCAGCGAAAATGCATCTATAAAGTAATACGGTTATGGTAGCCAGCCTTCCAATACTAAGTGAGATGTAATAAGACATGAAACACGTGCCGCCATCTCGTTGCGGAACCAAGTAGTATGTTGTCACGGCAGCTCTAACACAGAATGTTAAAAAATAGATAGAACCAACTAACAATTTAGTAATTTGTCAGCCCTGGCCCATTTCTACCCCAATATAGAGACAAAGTATGTAAAGGCTATAGATGCATTCTCATCACAATTAGAACCGTAAACTGGTTCCGCTCTAATTAGAGGTCGCCAGTACGGCATACTAATTGCAGCGAAAATACATCTATAAATTTATAGATTTAGTTTCGCTACAATTAGTATGCCGTACTGACGAGCTCTAATTAGAGCGAACCAGTCTACGGTTCTAATTGTGATGATAATGTATCTAGCCTTCCAATATGGATGTTTAGTAATTTCAAGTTTGTGTAGACAATACCAGAATACGTGACTTTGTCAGGTCCGTCCTTTTTTTTAATGTGGCACAGAAATTGATTTTTTGAGATTTGTTTTGCACGCGTTTTTATATTAACTTGAGTTCATGTATTCATTTTTGTTGTGATAAGGTACAAACAAATACGTGTGTTTATAATTTGACCAGTACCGAGCAGCATCCACAACATTTGGAGGAGTAGTTGGACTCATTGCAAATCTAATTGAGAGAAATTTTAAAGGTAACTTCAGCCGGAGTTTCATAAAAGTAAGTAGCAGCTCTTAAAAATTAAACGAGCTTTGTGTGGATCTGAAGAAAGATGTAAAGAAACATAATCGTTTGGCACTACAACTCCGCAAACTGGGACGAAATGCGGGATTACTTTTCCTCATTTCCATGGGCGTCTGTCTGCTTCTCTCATCCTGACCCCTCTGATATCTCACAAAACGTCACCGAAATTATCCAAGCTGGCATGGAATTATTTATCCCACGTACACAGAAAACCTTTTTAGCCACTCAAAAGCCCTGGTTCTCTAAATCCTGTGACAAGGCCAGACTTGAAAAGGTCAAAGCTCACAAAAGGCTTCTACACAATCCCAGTCAAGAAAATCGTCAAGCATTTAACGACACAAGAAACCTCTATGTCCGCATTCTTTTTGAGGCAAAAAACTCGTTTAATAACCACATCAAAAACAAAGTCCTCTTAAGCTCCAATGGCGGCAAACCCTTCTGGACTCTTGCTAAATCTATTGGGAATAATTTCTGCAAAGGCACGTTCCCACCTCTTGTCTCAGGGGATGAAATTGTTTCTACCGCCCTGGGCAAGGCTGAACTTTTTGCTTCGTTGTTCGCCGCCAATTCTACTCAACCCACCTCCAAATGTTCAACCACCAACAGTCCCCAATGTCGCGCATAAAATGACGGATATCATTTTCAAAACTAAAAAGGTACGAAAGATGCTCTCTTCTTTTAATACCAGGAAAGCCTCCGGTCTTGACGAGATCCCAGCAATTGTTCTCAAAAAATGCGCACCAGAGCTTGCTCCTGCCCTGACTCGTCTGTTTCAAATATCTTATAATAAAGGCATATTCCTTAGTAACTGGAAAACTGCTCGAGTACAACCCATCCCCAAGAAAGGGTCCAAAGCGCTTCCCAGCAACTACAGGTCTATTTCTCTCCTTTCAGTCGTCTCTAAAGTGATGGAAAAGTATATAAACACCGAATTACTAAAATTTCTTGAAAAACACAGTCTAATCCACGACAGGCAGTATGGATTCCGTCAGCGCAGATCGACTGCCGACCTCCTTTCCTTTGTCACCCATTCTTGGAATAAGTCTATGGAACAACACGGTGAATCCCAGATTGTTGCTCTAGACATATCCAAAGCATTCGACCAGGCCTGGCACGCAGCGCTGCTTAAGAAACTTCCGACCTATGGCCTACCACCAAAACTTTGTACCTGGACAGCAAATTTCCTCTCCAACAGGACCATATCTGTTGTTGTGGATGGCCATTCCTCTAAACTGTATCCAATTAATGCAGGAGTTCCTCAAGGTTCAGCTTTAGCCCCTACTTTGTTTCTTCTCTACATCAATGACCTCCTCTCTAGTACATCCAACCTAGTTCACAGCTACGTGGACGACAGCACCCTTCATTCAAATATACAATATTCTAAGCCTGTCTCTTTAGCCCAATTAGATGAGGATCGCAGACTCATGGAGGGTTCTGTCTCCGTGGATCTCCAAAAAATATTAGACTGGGGAAGTAAAAATCTTGTACAATTCAACCCCACCAAAACTAAGTCTTGCTTTCTTTCTCACAAGAGATACACCAGCCCTAGATCCGTCACAATGAACAACCAAGTTATTCAAAGTAATAAGTCATTTTCTCTTGTTGGCATTTCTGTGGATCGAAATCTTAATTGGCACCATGTCACATCAATTGCAGAAGCGGCTGCTAAGAAATTAGGTTTCCTCTTCCGGGCTCGCAAATACTTTTCACCAGCTAATCTCTATACCTTATATACTTCACAAATAAGGCCAAACCTCGAATACTGCTCCCACATCTGGGGTGCCGCTGCCGCTTCTACACTCGCTATCCTCGACTCCATTCAAAAGAAAGCTATACGTCTCATCGGTGACCCTACCCTCACCCAAAGGCTGCCATCCCTTGCCCACCGACGTGCCGTTGGTGACCTTTCTCTCTTTTATAGATATCTGCACGGGCACTGCTCAGAGGAGCTTTCGTCCATAGTTCCCCCACCGCCCCCAACAGATCTACCAGGGGAACAGAGCGAATGCACCCTTTTACTGTCCAGGTCACCAGACTTAGAATATCTTGTTATGCCCTCTTTTTTGTCCCGAGGACTTCCAAGTTGTGAAATTCCTTGCCGGCACATAAAAAAAATAACATGTTTTTATGTCCCCATGTATACCTTTCAGTTCAAGTTTTGTTTGCAAGTTATAAAGTTTAAAGTCGTAACCCAAGCATTTCGACGTTCAGTACACAGCGTTTAATCAAATAATCAACTCTGTTATTTAAAGCAGCAGGAAATCGAAAGAATGAGACTTTATCTCGTTCAGCACGCATTGAACATTTAACGACACTACAAAAACAAGGCATTTACAATAATTTAGATGAAGATTATATATATAAAGAGAAAAAATATATCTAAAAAATATATATTAAAAAATAAATAAATAAAAAGATATATATATATATATATATATATATATATATATATATATATATATATATATATATATATATATATATATAAAAAAAGATTCCAATTGGGACAAAGTAACAAATAAGAATTTTATTTAGATGTAGTAGTAGTAGATAGTCTAAATTAAGATCGTTATATTATATCAATTAATTATATCATCGTTAATAAACCAAAATCTGAGAGTAATATTAGGTAGCCAATTACAATGTCTTGTGACTAATGGAAATCTTCCAAGGTCAAACTTAAGGGAACACACACACAGATGAAGATTAACGTGATTTGATAGTAAATAATCTGAATGTTTTGATATGCAAATACGTAGTCAAATGGAATTTCATGCCACCCAGACAATATGACTGACCTGTCAATGACGTCATTCAAGAACGATCAAATTTTCTCCTTCAACTGGGAACCAATCAAATCTTGTTCGGAACTTGCCTATGCACTACTAAGTGGGATCCGTGAGGACTGTTCTTAGAATATTAAATACTTCATAATACGCATGTCTCGTCCCCTTCCATTACTTTCGTTTGGCATGGTAGCTCTGTTTTCTTCTTCCATGTTTATTTACATTTTTACATCAGCTGTATCCAGGTGAGGTAGCCTATTGTGAAAGCAATATTCTTAATATTGAATTAGAATTTTGAATTCTTAGTATATTAATTGATTAGCCATGTCTTACTTTTGGTCAGCGTTAGCCAAAATAAAAGTAGAATCTGAGGCTCCGCCTCGTGAAATAGAAGTTTTGTGTTCCAGAGCCATTGTCTGGTAAGTCATGTTTTTGTTAATTTTATTATTTGTGGTACATAATTATACATTTAATTTTTTATTGAATTCTCTATATTACCTTTCTTGACTTTGTGGGTTTGTGACTTTGAGAACGTGCGTTCTACGTCCAAACTGTTTGTTATTAGGGCATTAGGGTAGCTCTGAAATATTTTGTAATGTGCCACTTAAAAACTTGTAGCGTCAAGTCCCAGTCAAGCAGTCTCTGGTGTTTTGTTTAGTAGGCGTTTATTTATATTATTTATTTTATAATTTTTGTATTTTCCTTAAATGTTTCTTCAAAATAAATTGTAAGCATGCGCACAAGTTAGGCCACCATTGGTTTAACTCGAATTGTCAGTCCGCCATTGTGTTTTAAAATGTTTTGATTGTTAAGTCGGTTTTTTTTAAACTAAAACTCAAACCCCACGATTAAAACTAAAATTTTAAGAACAAATAAAATATGAAACGTGTTAAGTGAAGTAAAATTTCATTAACGAACATTTAAGCAGAAATATGTCTGAAAACAGTACGAGTAACACGTGTGTTACAAAACCACCAGAAATTCAAGATTTTGTAATTATAAAACCAATTAGTAGGGGAGCATTCGGAAAAGTCTTTTTGGGTTGTAAAAAGACTAATATGGATTTTATGTACGCTATAAAAGTGATGAAGAAAACCGAAATGATTAATAAGAACATGGTGTCGCAGGTGGTGAATGAAAGGAATGCTTTAGCATTAACCAAAAGCCCGTTTTGTGTACAGTTGTATTATTCGCTTCAAACAGCCTCCTCGATTTATCTAGTGATGGAGTACATGGTAGGCGGCGATTTAAAGTCATTGTTAAGTGTATATGGATACTTTGATGAAAACATGGCATCCTTCTATGTAGCAGAAATTTGTTTGGCTCTTCAGTATCTGCATAGCCATAATATCATCCACAGGGATATCAAACCTGATAATATGCTTCTTTCTAAAGAAGGTCATGTTAAATTAACTGACTTTGGTTTATCCAGAATCACTATAAATAGAGATTTGGAAATATCAGACTTTGAGAACTGTACCCCCAATCTCTGCACAAGAACACCAGGCCAGTTGCTCAGTTTAACATCTCATTTGAGTTTTGGGTCTGGAAACTCTAAAGCTCCTCATGCTTACTCCAGTGATTGTGTAGAGAATTTGACTGAAGACAGCCGGAAAGTTGTTAATTCTGGTGAAGTCAGTTCGGTATTACAGGATAGAAATATTATAGACTTCGCGAAAGTTTTAAATAAAGGTAGCACATATCACTCTAAAAATGTTGTTGAAGAGGTTTCTGGGATTGGGTATTTGTCTGCGGAAGGAGCATCTTTTGCAAATGACGCTAGTAGCAGTTACCATACTTGTGCGAGCCCCCATGAACAATCTGGTAATACTTCACCGCTTAGTCATAGAACATCCAGTCGTCTGGGCTTGTACAAGTTACGAGAGCGTAAAAGGAAGCAATGCTCACTTACTCCATCACCCGAGAACTGTAAGAAAACATATGTACGTACAGGGTTAACTGGTGAAATGGAGGTTCTTAGGGTTGAATCTGTCGGTTCACCAAAAGGTGTGACTTTTTCAACACCTGTATCTGCACAGAAACCAAAAACGAAGAACACTCGGTTCGAACTTCCAAAAAATGAATCTGAGCCTGATGAAAAATCCACTGGAAATGTGGTTAGCCCTATTGCTAATAACACAACGCCAAAAACGCCCAGGACACCTTATAGAACACCAAAATCGGTGAGAAGGGGACACTGGAGCTCTGATCAAAGAGTATTGGGTACTCCAGATTATTTGGCTCCAGAGTTGTTGCTGAAAGTAGGTCACACTTGTTCTGTTGATTGGTGGGCCCTTGGAGTCTGTTTTTATGAGTTCGTGACTGGCATTCCACCATTTAACGATGCCACACCCCAACAAGTGTTTAAGAACATATTGCAGCGTGACATTGAATGGCCAACAGACGATGAAGCACTTTCTAAAGAAACAGTTAGTGCCATTGAGGCACTGTTGACTTCCGATCCTGACAAAAGGCCAATGGCAAAGGAAGTGATGGTAATGGACGTTTTCAAACACATAGATTGGGATAATCTGTTGTCGATGACACCACCTTTTGTCCCAGATCCTTGTGATATAACTGACACCGGGTACTTTCAAGCTAGAAACGAACTCCTCAATTTTAATATATCAAACTTTGATTTGTAGAATATATCTCTCACTTTATCAACGGTTGTTATCCTATTTTTTATTTTATTTTGTGTTATAAATATTGAAGGTGACAGTTTTAATTTTATTCTTGTAAGTACTGTTTTTAAGTTAGTAAATAAAATTTATTTATGCAAGCTTCGGGTATATCTTTTTTGTCATCAATTTATACTGGTGCTGGAAATTTTTCATATTGTAATAAGTTTTCTAAAAGGCCAGTTTTCATTTATCTTGGTGGTGTTTTCATATTGTAGTAACAGTTTTCTCAGAAACCAGTTTTCATTTATCTTGGTCACCGAGCTGCTGAAAGCATCAGTTGGCTAGACAACCGAAAAAATTTAACAACACATGCAATAACCTACATTTTTTCAACTTAGACGTTTACTTTTATATGTAATAAAATATTTATAAAGGCAACATGTGTACCGAATTTTGTCAAAGTAACTTAATTTTGTTAACTTAAATATTGTTTGAATTTTTTGAGACTGTCTTCCGCCTACCATCTGATTCCGATGCAGGCTCCTCTTTATATATTTCTATTTGTTTTTTAATCGTTAATTGTTGAATTTCCTAGAAACACTTATCTAAGGGGTTATTAATCTTTTATATGAATGAACGACAAAATTTTGACAATAATTATAATTTCAATTTTGTTTGCTAATATTTATCGTTAGAGAAAACTTATCGAGTTACGGTTGTCACTGGCATTTTAAGCATTTAATTCTCTAATGTATAATCTGAAAATAAAACATTCAATTTCTTTTTTTTTTTATATATATAGAAAACTTTGAAATTTATTAAAATATCAGATAATGCCTTCTAGTGCTACGGTAAAATTAATATTTAAACAATTCCAATTACTGTCTATACATCAAACAAAGCCCTTTATGCAGAGGTCAAATTTGTTGTTTAGGCTAATGGGAGTAGATTTTTTGACTTCTCCCCATCACTTTATTTTTGAAGATAGGACAAAAAGTGAAAAGTCTGATGCAGCAAGTGCGTTATGGTAGTGAATTTTGATAAATATTTTTTAAATAGCAAATATGCGTTTTTTTAAACAAAGCAGGCATCAAATTTCGTTACCAGTATAACCTATATAGTAGAAACAATCTACCGTATTTCATCAAAATAACTTTATTGTTTGAAAATGTACAAAAATTTGCCGAAACTAAACTTACAATGTTTCCGAGAAAACTGGTTTCCTAGCCAGTTTCTTACAAACATGCATTATAATTACGTGGTCGAAATTCGATACATTAAAGGTCAGCTCAGAACTGGCACGGACCGGCGCAATTCGACTATCTCATTAAAACAAACAATTATTTTAATCTATTTGAATTGAGCAGATTTTAATATAAATTCGCTAACATAACGCACTTGCTGCGTCTTGATTTTTTTTCTCGGAAACGTCGAAATTCGATATATTAAAGGTCAGCTCAGAACTGGCACGGACCGGGGGAAGCCGACTATCTAATTAAAACAAAGCATTGTTTAATCTATTTGAATTGAGCAGATTTTCCTGGCTAAACGCCAAGCCACTTGGTAATTGCCATATTTGATAGTCATCAGCACATTATTCTTTGAGTTATCGGTGAGTCTGAACCGAACTCGGATTTGGGTTCCAGGGGTCCCAAGTAGCGCTCATTTGTAGAAATTTATTCAAAAGTCGTGATCTCCTCATTAGTGATTTTTTTTTTAAAGAAAATTCACTAAAAAACTGCAACAACCATGAATACAATACTTGCAACAACCAGAAACTCCTACAGCTTCAGAACAGAACAAAGACTTTGCAATTTTTTTTTAAATGAGCGCAAACTAGGACCCCTAGAACCCATATCCGGGGTCAGTTTCAATTTTTATATGTATATATATATATATATATATATATATATATATATATATATATATATATATATATATATATATATCCGTCTGATAAAAATTAAAAAAATAATTAACCGATTTTAATGAAACTCGGCAAGTGCCTTTCTTTTATTAATAGCTTGGATGACTTCGTTGGTCAGGAAAATCGGACAGGGTTTTCCGGGAAAATTTTGAGTTTTCTTTCTAAAAAAAATTTTTTTCCCGAAAATTACTATATACGTTGCCTTGGGAGAAACCTTACTACGTACCAAAATTAAACTTTCTAAGTTTATAGAAAATTGAGTTATTCTAATTTTGAATTTTTTTTTCGAAAATTTATTTTTCTCCGAATCTGACAAGTTAATTTAATGAAATTTGATGGATATCTTGGCTTAGCAAAGACATTACTACATACCAAAATTAAACTTTCTACGTTAATACAAAATTGAGTTATTCAAGTTTGAAGCATTTAATAAAAATTCACTACCATAACGCACTTGCTGCGTTCCGAACTTTTTTATTTTTCTGTTGGATATAGAAGTTTTGTGGACTGTTGAATGAACGTAACTAATATTGCCGAATTTGATTAGTTGTTTGTATCTTTGTATATTTTTTCTGTATTGGTCCTTGGATGGTAGTTGTGAATGATCTTTATGGCTTTATTTTGCAATACTTTAATCTCATCTATTCTCTGCTTAGTGCAGTGACGCTAAATTAATGTTAAATATGTCAAGTGCGAGTACCAAGAATAGTAAGACATTTTCCTGGCAGCACTATTTAGGTATAGTGATCCATGTCTTAAGAATGAGATAATTGTCCATATTTTCGTTTTTATATTATTGATGGTTGGTTCAGCTCAATTCTTTGTCTGATTCTAAGAATTTAGCCTTGGTGGCTTCATCTATTTTGTCGCATCAACTCTCCAGTGCCATTTTCCTTATGGTAATTTTTTCTCTAAGCTGTGCGATGATTCGTTCCTAAGATGACAGACTGCCTTTCTTAGTTCTTAGTTGGTCACCCAGTACATCAGCGATATTATTTTCAGGCTATTTCACTTTCCTCCCCTAAATGATATCAATGGTCACTGTACCAACATGAAAGCATAAAGCTAAGTTCATACACTCGCGAATTGCGAAATCGCCGTGAAACGGTTTATTTTAAATAGTATCGTAATACTTAAAATGGACCAATAGGCATTAGTTCGCAATTCGCGAGTGTATGAACCTAGCTTTATGCATATTGGTACAGTGACATTTTTATTTATTTATGTATTTATTTATTACAAATACTCCAGGGAAAATATCCCAAATTAAGAGTATGAATAAAATATAAAATACATAGCATACACTAGAAAAGTTAACATCGTAAAAGTACTACTAATTACTAAGCAGCGATGCAACGTGTCTCAGCTCACACTCACCACAACACAATATGTCTATCGAGTGTTGCACGCTGTTATAATTTGATATAATTTAGGGGTAGAAATAGACAGTGAAATAGCCTGAAACTAATATCGCTGATGTACCGGTTAACGGACTAAAAAAGGCAGTCGACCATCTTAGAAACGAATCACCGCACAGCTTAGAGAAAATATTTGCGCGCTTCCAAAATGGCCGCTAAACTAAACCAATAGGTATACATTTCGCAGCGATTTTGCAACTCGCGAGTATATGAACCTAGTTTTAAGCAAGTTATGTATTATATTCTCTGGTATCTTACATAGGTACATATAAATTTGGGATTTATAGTTATTGTAGTGTAGTCTAGACTAGATTTATGTTTAAATGAGAAGCGACTATATTATACCCATTTGGCAAAGTTTAATTCGATATATTTCGTCTTTTTATTCTTGTCTTTTATCAATTTTCCATCGAGTTACAACTTATTTTCTATTCGAATTTTACGATGGGGTATTGGACGATTTTAATATTTATTTTTAAATTATTTGAGTCAAAGCTGAGCTTCTATTATTAGATAAATAAAATATCTATAGATCTAGTTTTTCTACACGGCCATAAATCATTTATTGTCCCATAAATAACTTTAATTTAATTAATTGGTTAGGACAACAATAAATATATCGTCACTGCTGACAACTGTCAAAATAAAATAATATAACAAATTGTTCCATGGCAAACTACAAAAATGAAAACATAAATGTATGAGACAAACTGTTAATATCTTGCGAACAATGTATTTTAGATACAGAGTATATCATGTACTATTGCCTTAAAATTTAACGTAGATTGAGATGGCAATATAAAACAGAAAAATGGGCCACTTTTTCATCCCAAATTTAGAGAGCATTTCATGAACATCATGTATAATATAAAAATACCAATGCACAGCAGAAAAGCCAAATCTTTCACATGGCCATTGCGGTAACTAAACACTGAATGAAAGGCTTCTCACCAGACAACAAATTTATTTAAATTCACTTCCCAACTCGTTTCGACCTCCAAGAGGTCATCCTCGGGGGATAAATTTGAACAATTCTCAAAAATTGTACTTGAAACTATACAAAAGGTTCAACAGGCCAAAACTTCATCCTTTGTACCAGGGGCCCTGCAACACTACATCTGAATTCGCCAGAAAATTTGTCTCTAAACAAAAATCAATAAGAAAGATCGGCGATATTGATTTTTGTTTAGAGTTACATTTTCTGGCGAATTCAGATGTAGGGCCCCTGGTACAAGGTATGAAGTTTTGGCTTGTTGAACCTTTTGTATAGTTTCAAGTACAATTTTTGAGAATTGTTCAAATGTATCCTCTGAGGATGACCTCTTGGAGGTCGAAACGCGTTGGGAAGTGAATTTAAATAAATTTGTTGTCTGATGAGAAACCTTTCATTCGATGTTTAGTTATGTCCATCCCAGACTGTGTGACGTTCAGAAATGGCCATTGCAGTATTAGAATGTTATAAGCGAGGGCTGAGTTGGGTTGCAACTACCCATTTAATAGTAGTTTTTATTTTTTCTACTATTTATGCTGTTATTACTCAAATGAAAGAGAACCCAACAAAGTTTGCTCAAATGATACAAAATACAAGGATTCATCCTTCGGCTTGATAAAACTGAAGCTCCAAAGAGTGAAAATACTCTATTTACAAATTTCGTTGCTTTTTGTGAATTTTTATTTTAAAAAATTCACTAATAGAGGTATGGATTACACAAAAATTTTCAAATGAAACAAATGAAGCGAACTAGGATCTCTTGAACCCATATCCGGGGTCAGTTTCAATTTTTATGTGTTTATATATATATATATATATATATATATATATATATATATATATATATATATATATATATATATATATATAATTTTTGGGTATATTCTTTAACCATGGGCTTGAAAGAATAATAGAGTAATTAATTTTAGTTGTTTACTGATTATTGTCGTTTGCTTTTACTTATCGGAAATAACATTAAGAATAATTTTGGTAATTGTACATAACTATAATGGGTAAATAAGTAACAATAAAATATTCCATTATTGTGCTATTAAATGCCGTTTCTAAATTCATGGATTTAATAATTAAATTCCGACACCAAAATTAAAATTATTAAATACAATTCTAATGACTAAGTAAATATTTTGTACTTTCTAATGTTTTGTCATTATTTGTCTAGTTATGCCCATATCTATTAAATAGTGCTTAAAAGTAAATATTTGCTATTGGCAACCAATATAAAAGTACATAAATATAAAAGAGATTAAAATAATGCAATCTCTCCTCGTTAAACTATGAAAAGTTGCGCCCAAGAATTATACGTTTTTAATGACATAGACTACATTTTATTATTACCCACTGTTGTAATGTAAATTGCCTTAATTCGGTGTATGGTGGCTAATCAGTAAAGCCAGATACCAATTTCACTCAAACATCCTGGAAATTTCGCTGGGCCCGTGTCTTTTGTAAGTAGGAAATATATCTTTTACGGGACCGACGGCTTAACGCTCCCTCTGAAAGGCGGGACCTTCACGCATTTAACTTGCTTACACATAATGCGTACTTATTTTAGTGAATTTTCTTTAAAAAAATATTTAATGAGGAGATCCCGACTTAAAACTGAAATGGACCCCGGGTTATGTGTTCTAGGGGACCTAATTAGCGCTTATTTGTAGAATTTTTTTCAAAATTCAAAAGTTGGGAACTCCATATCCGGGTTTACATTCAGTTTTTATCTGTTTACATATATACAGGCTGACGCATTTCTACGGTAAAGCCCAATATAATTATTATTATACAAGGGACGAGAAAAAATTGTACTCGTCAATTATAGGATGTCTTGAGCTGCATCTTATAAAATTATTTTGACAATTACAGCGTGGCCCATAAATCGTTAGTGATCCCTACAAAATTTTTTCGGGCACCCTTATTTTATTGCATTTTTGAATTTTTTATCGAAATATGTTTGTAAGGAAAAAAAACGAGACGCAGTAAGTGCGTTTTGGTAGCGAATTTTCATTAAATGCTTCAAATTTCAATAACTCAATTTGCTATTTATTAACCTAAGGTTTGTTGGCTGGGAAACCAACATTTTCGGAAAAAGTTTGTACATTTTCAAACAATAAGTAATTTTGATAAAATATGGTACATTGTTTCTACTATATAGGTTATACCGGCAACCAGATTGATGCCTGCTTGCATTAGATATATTTGCTATTAAAACCATTTTTATGGAAATTCACTACCATAACGCACTTGGTGCGTCCATACTTTTTTAGTATGTACAAATATGTATTAGTTAATGATTTATCTTCAATCTAATCATTATAAAAATTTATTTGGGAAAACTACAAACCAAACCCGGTCTTTCGATCTAATCATATTACAGAAGTTTATTCAGAATGCTCCAAATCACATCCAGCCAACATGTTCCTGATATTAATGTACGTGCAGGGTGGCGCTTGTGTAAAATATTTTACTTAACGTTTGTAATATCTCCGCTATATGTATGTGATGTAATTATCAAACTTTCTTGATGACACATCTATGTGATGTGTAAAAAAAACTTTGCTTAATATAAAAATTGTGCTAACAATATATCGTCGTTATAAACCTAAAATATGCACTTAATGACAATTTGCATGCATCAAGTATCTGGTAGAGCCTCGGTAGTTCACTGGTAAGGACGTGTACCTCTGAACCGAGGGGTACCGGGTTCGATTCCCAGGGTTTCTTTTTCCGCCCTTCGGAGGGGGCGTAGAGCCGTCGATCCCGTGTCCATGCGATGTTGGGTGCGTTAAAGGTCCCTACCCTCCTTACAGAAAGGCAGGTGTTCGGCAACATTTCTGGAATAGAGAGGTGAAACTGATCTCTGGAGTCGGTGATTGGCCATAGTCTCGAAAATAGACCGACGTCAAAGAAAGAAAAAAATGATCTGGCCAAAAATATTTTATTATAACTTTTTTTTCTCGTAACATAGAAATCTAAATTTTGGTGTATGGTTTACTTTTTATTTCGTAAACCTACCTACCAAATTTGGTTATCATAGCTTTTTTATTTTTTGAGATAACTTTTTTTTTCGAATGAAAACTCAAAATTTTCCCGGAAAACGCCGTCCGATTTTACTAACGAACTTATCCAAGCCATTTACAAAAGGAAGGTACATGCCAAATTGTATTAAAATCGGCCCATTATTTTTTGAGTTATCGGTGTGATACATACATACATACATACATATATATATATATATATATATATATATATATATATATATATATATATATATATATATATATATATATATATATATATATATATATATATATATATATATATATATATATATATATATAAATTGAGACTAAACCCGGTATGGGTTCTAGGGGTCCTAGTTCGCGCTTATTTGCGAAAATTTTTTCAAAATTCAAAAGTTGGGAACCCATTAGTGAATTTTTTTCTACGAAAATTCACTAAAATGTATTCTTTATCTTTAACGTCTGTCTATTTCCGTTACTATGGATGTTGTAACCTTTTGGTTTTGGCGGAATATTTTTAAAAGAGTGGCGTTGAGCCGTCGATCCCGTGTCCATGCGATGTTGGGTACGTTAAAGATCCCTGCCCTCCCTAAAGAAAGACGGGGGTTCGGCAAAATTTCTAGGATAGTGAGGCGAAACTGCTCCCTGGAGTCTGATTGGCCATAGTCTCGGAAATAGACCGACCTTAAAAAAATTGTATTGTTTATCTTTAACGTCTGACTGTGGATGGACCTTTTGGTTTTGGCGAAATATTTGTAAAAGAAAGCAGTATAAAAACACTTTAACTTGCTTAACTTCTCAGTAATCTGTTGTATCTTTACCACAGCATAACAAATTATTCTGCCTCTTTAGGACACGATAAAGGCGAAACCTCTTGCAGAGAAGATTGGTGATAATCATTTACATCTGTATTTCTTAAATTTATGCTAACAAGATAATTCTGAGGATTCTTGTAAATCTAAATCTTCAAGAGACATTCTATTCTTTCTCTTTCTGTCACGATATTTCACGAAATTCGTTGTATTCTACTTTCTTTCTCTTATGTTTCACGCAAGGTTATTACCCCAAGACAACTCGATGTCATACCTTGTCAAACCCCCCACAGCCATATTCAAATAATCTTAAAGCTTGTAAATTTCCTCTTATATTTAAAATGCCTCATGCCCCAGTGAATAGGGAACCCATGGATGATGTAGCTAGCCGTATTGTTATTGTCGGATACCTGCAGGTATTCTTTCTACTTAACATAAAGAAAGGTTAATAACCCCAAGAAAGCGCAGCATAAGAAATGCTGTGACAGTGTCATGCCTCGTCAGTCTTAAAGCCATATTTAAGTCATCTTGAAGTTTTTGACATTTCCGCTTACATTTATGATACCCTGGCGAATATATAAACAGCTGATAGGGAACCCATAAAAGATGTAGCTGTAGCTGGTTGTATCGTTATTGTCACATAGCTACAGGTATCCTTTTTACCTGTCAGATTTAACATAATCGCGATTTTACGAACTTTCATTTCTCTGAAAGTCTTTCTTAGTTATTCTTAGCCACTTTTCCTGGAATTATCTTTCATCTTTTATTACATTATTTAAATAGCTGATAGGGAACCCATGAAAGATGTAGCTGTAGCTAGTTGTATTGTTTTGTCAAGATACCTGCAGGTATCCTTTCTACCTGTCAGATTTAACATACTCGGGTTTTTATCAATTTCCATTTCTCTGAAAGCCTTTCTTAGTTATTCTTCTTATCTACCTTTACTGAAATTATCTTTTATTGCTTTAAAAGATGGGTAAAGTAATATTCCGAAGCCCGTCTGCCCCAGGAATGTGTCCCAACTATAAAATAGCTGATAAAGTGAATGTTAAACATTCGCTAAAACCATAAATAAAACTCTAGACTTAGAATTACGAAAGGTTGAACACAAGATAATTTTAATAGTTTAATTATTCTGATTCTCTTGAAGTGCTTGGTTGCAAGATAACGTATTAGGAAGTTCTTAGAAAGCAAACAATATTTTAGTATCCAACATCATCAGCAGCTCTTTTAATTTCATTCTACCTTCCACACTTCAGTTGGGTCAGGTTTCCCAGGAGTTGGCCTCTTTATCTCCATCTTCCCTGTTTTCAAATAATGTTGTCTGAAAGTGTAAGAATGTCCAACAAATTTTGCGTTCCCTTTCTGTTTCTCGCAGCAAGGATATTTATTTCTTCTCTCTACTACTACCACACTTTTATCATTTCCGTGTACCTCGCCTTTGGAATTTTTCTCCATATCTACATTTGAAAAGCTTGTATTCTCTTCAGCTTTGCGCTCGATACATACGTGTGACTTAACGAACATTTTCCTCGGGTCCAAGTTTAAATGTTTGTTAAAGAGTATATTTATGAAGTAAAGAAAATTTGAGGGTTTGCTTCCTGAGCTTGGTAGACGATAGCATAGAGAATCCCTTTTGTTTGTTCTTTTAGTGAATTTTCTTTTAAAAAATTCACTAATGGGGATATCTCGACTTTTGAATTTTGAAAAAATTCCTTCAAATTAGCACTAATTAGGCCCCCGAGAACCCATATCCGGGGTCGGTTTCAATTTTTATATGTTTATAACTCAAAAAATAATGGGCCGATTTTGATCAAATTTGCTGAGTACCTTCCTTTCGCAAGTAGCTTGGATAAGTTCGTTAACCAGGAAAATCTGTTCAGTTGGAATAGAGTAAACAATGTTTTCTTTTAATTACAATTTCAATTCCCCCTATCAGTGTCAGTTCTGAGCCAGCCTTAAATATATGGAATTTAGACCACGAAATTATAATGCATGTTTGTAAGAAAATAAATTCGGGACTCAGCAAGTGCGTTATGGTAGCGAGTTTTTATTGAATGCCTCAAATTTGATTAGCTCAATTTGCTATTAACCTATAAGGTTCGTTGGCCAGGAAACTAGTTTTTTCGGGAACATTTTGAGTTTATTTTCGAATTTTTTTTTAATCAAACACGCCTTATGTTATTACATTTTTGTAAGAAAAGAAATTCTGGATGCAGCAAGTGCGTTATGGTAGCGAATTTTGATCAAATGCTTCATATTTGAATAGCCCAATTTGCTATTAACCTATAAGGTTGACCAAGAAACGAGTTTTTCCAGGAACACAAGTCTACTTTTGGAAATTTTTGTACATTTTCACACAATAAAGTTATTTTTATGCTTTCTTAAATAAAAAGAAAACATATTTGCAATAAAAACATTTTTATGAAAATTCACTACCATGACGCACTTGCTGTGTCCAGTTTTTTTTTAAATGTAAAACATCGTTATATAGTAGGGAGCTGACCTGGAGTGACCGTGGCTAAAAGAGCTTTGCTCGAGGCCAAAACAAGTTAATACAAAAAGTCTATTGATTGCCTGCTTTGCCATCGCGACTTTCCTCAGTCACTACTACATGTATCATCATCCGTAATAATACTATCAAGGTACGTGGACATTTCTATTTGTTCAAGTTGGACGTTTAGCTTTACATTCGTTTTTGCAGTTCTATCTTCATTACTTCTTGATTATTTTAGCAATTTACGATTAGGGAGGTCACGATATTAAGACTTTCGAAAAGTTTATTCTTCAAATAAGCGCGAATTTGGTTCAACACAACTCATATTTTAGGATTGATATATACTATAGTATGTCTTGATATATCCATCTTTGCATTTTATATATATATATATATATATATATATATATATATATATATATATATATATATATATATATAATAGTGACATCACTTAGTTTTTTAACTTTTTAAACTTATTTCATGTTACCGTTATCTGATCAGATTGTGTAATTTCGATGAATTTTTTAGCAAGTTTTTGTATGACAAATTTAATTAGGACGAAATGAAAAGCTTTAAGTCTTAATACAATTTAAATAGCACATCTGGTTGTTTGATATTGCCCTAATTTAGTGATACCGTTCCATACTTTATACAGCCGTAGACTTTTCCCGTGGCTTCAAAAGTGCGTGTTCTTTTCTGCAACCGATTTCAATTTGAACTGGATAAAGCAAGTGCGTTATGGTCGCGAATTTTCATTAAAGCTTCCAATTTCAATAGCTCAATTTGTTGTTAACCTGACGTTCGTTGGCCAGGAACCAGTTTTTCGGAAACATTTAAAGTTTATTTTCGTAGAATTTTTGTACATTTTCAAACAATAGAGCAATTTTGATGAAATATGGTACATTAATTCTACTATATGGGTTATACTGGTAACCGAATTTCATGGCTGCTTTCTTTAAAAAAAAGACATTTATTATTAAAAATATTTTTATGAAAATTCACTACCACAACGCACTTGCTGCGTCCAGACTTTTTATTTAATTCCAATAACCGATCAAATTTTGTGATTAGTTAGTGAATTTTTGGAGAAAAATATTAGAATATTTAAATTGACTTTGGTACAAAAAAGTAAGAAATTATTTATTTGATAGGATTATCTATGATTACATTTTCATTATATGTAAAGGGTTGATACATAGCGATAACTAAACTACCATTGTAAGTATGTTTTTATAAATCTCTTGAAGAACCTATGTGGTTCAGGGGTAAGAACGTGTGCCTCTAAACCGAATGGTACTGGGTTCGATCCCAGGGTACTCCTTTCACTTTTTCAGTACAAACTGTAACATTAACATCAACCGAGGTTCTGGCATTGTATTTGAGCAAGTTTAATGTCTGCATGTTCCGCCCTTCGGAGGGGGCGTAAAGCCGTCGGTCCCGTGGTTGGGCACGTTAAAGATCCCTACCCCCCTTACAGAAAGGCAGGAGTTCGGCAAAATTTCCAGGATAGTGAGGTGAAACTGCTCCCTGGCGTCGGTGATTGGCCATAGTCATGGAAATAGGCCGACGTTAAAGAAACAAAAAACACACACATAAATCTCTTGAACAAGTTCATTGGGCCGGGCCATTGGGTTAGTGTTCCACCAAAATAATTTCGATCTCTAAAAATAATAAAGCTATTTTGATGACATGTACTTTTGGAGAGAAACATATGGACCTACCAAAATTGAGGTTTCAATGATAATATAAAATTAAGCTATTGGTTTGAAATAGATTCCCTTCCATAACGCACTAATTCTGGAGCAGATGCAGTCTGTAAAGATCAAGTGTGCATGAAAGGTGTTTCACAAAGTCTTGAGTTTGTTTCAACAGTTATCATTGTTCATGAAATGTTTGCAGAAAATTTATTTCAAATATACCCATTTTTTGCCTGTTTGAATGTGTAATGACGTTAACGGGACAGTCCATTATTCCTGGAGGGGTGGCCGGTTGTTAAATGGTAGATGAATTATTATGTGGTTTTCAAAGGTAGATTCTGAAACAAATATGGCTTCTGGAGAACACAATATTGCGTGATATGGTTTAACGTACTTCATTTCGTTGGTCCAAAAGAAATTAATTTGAAGTATACATTTTTCTGACTCTCACATGGGAAGTTGCAGTATTTTATCAGTTTCAAGTATCCTGGACACAGCAAGAGCGTTACGGTAGCGAATTTTCATCGAATCATTGATAGTTTAATCTTAGACAACTGTTAAAAAAACGTCTGGGTGTAGCTAAGTTATAGTCGCGAGTTTTCCGAAATATACTCCCAATCCTTAACTGATCAGAGGATGAATTTTTTATCCTCTGATGACGCTAACTTGGTTAGTGAAACGATCGTCAGGTCTTTTTTTAAATGTATTGTGATTTGGGTTCTCAAAGTGTACTTGTCAGTGCTCATCACAGGTTCCAATCTTCACATAGTGAAAAATAACGATGCAAAAAAATATTTGAAAATAAAAATTTCATAATTGATTTCAAACACCGCTATTTTGCCGGCATGACCTGTGACGTCATTGGACGTTAATGTCAACAATGTTAAGTTATGCTAACAAGATAATTCATCTTTGTATACATTTTCTACATTTCTTGAGAATTCTGAAACTTCTTGGTTCTTTCGTATTCCTTCTTTCACGAAAGGTTAATGCCCCAGAAGGGCTCAGTGTCATCCCTTGTCGATCCTAAAGCCATATTTAAATCATCTTTAAGCTTTTACATTTCAGCTTACATTTATGATGCCCTGGTGAATATTTCAAAAGGTGATAGGGAACCCACTGAAGATGTAGTTGTAATTTTATTGTCACATACCTGCAGGTATATTTTCTACCTGTTAGACTAGGGAACCCAGGAAAGATGTAGCTCTAGCTAGTTGTGTCGTTATTGTCACGTACCTGCAGGTATCCTTTCTACCTGAGATACTTAACATAATCGCGATTTTACGGACTTCCATTTCTTTAAAGACTTTGTTAGTTATTCTCATCCACCTAGTACAGCTATGGTAGCCAGTCCCCTAGAACATTGTAAGATATACGACAGGGTCGCCATCTCGGTGCGGAAACAGGTAGTATGTCGCCACGACAGTCCCAATTGACATAAAATGTTATAAAATAGACTGTGTACAACCAACTAACAATTTAGTAAATTGTTAGCCCTGGCCCATTTTTTCCCTAGTATAGGGCTCTAATAGAGCTCTAATTCGAGCGAAACCGGTCTGCGGTTCTTATTATGGTCAGAATACATCTAGCCTTGCATACAATCTGTTATCTTTCACTTCAAAAGATGGCTCAGGCTAGTGGTGTTTTCTTCTAACTATGAAATAGCGGATAAAGTGATGCCTGTTTTACTAAAACAACCTGTAGAGCTGTAAAGGTTTAGAATTGCCAAAGATGGGGCGCTCATATAAATAATTTTAGGACTTCAATCAAGCTTGACTGGAATTATCTGTTATCTTTTACTTCAAACATGGCTCAGGCTAGGGGTGTTTCATTCTAATTATGAAATAGCGGATAAAGTGATGAATGTTTTACTAAAATATTCTGTACACCTCTAAAACGTTTAGAATTGCCAAAGATGGGACGCTCATATAAATAATTTTAATCGACTTCAATCAAGCTTGACTGGAATTATCTGTTATCTTTTACTTCAAACATGGCTCAGGCTAGGGGTGTTTCATTCTAATTATGAAATAGCGGTTAAAGTGATGAATGTTTTACTAAAATATTCTGTACACCTCTAAAACGTTTAGAATTACCAAAGATGGGACGCTCATATAAATAATTTTAATCGCCTTCAATCAAGCTTAACTGGAATTATCTGTTATCTTTTACTTAAAACATGGCTCAGGATAGGGGTGTTTCTGTCTAACTATGAAATAGCGGTTAAAGTGATGAATGTTTTACTAAAATATTCTGTACACCTTTAAAAGGGTTAGAATTGCCAAAGATGGGACGCTCATATAAATAATTTTAATAGACTTCAATCAAGCTTGACTGGAAATATCTGTTATCTTTTACTTCAAACATGGCTCAGGCTAGGGGTGTTTCATTCTAACTATGAAATAGCGGTTAAAGTGATGAATGTTTTACTAAAATATTCTGTACACCTTTAAAAGGGTTAGAATTGCCAAAGATGGGGCGCTCATATAAATAATTTTAATAGACTTCAATCATGCTTAACTGGAATTATCTGTTATCTTTTACTTAAAACATGGCTCAGGCTAGGGGTGTTTCATTCTAACTATGAAATAGCGGTTAAAGTGATGAATGTTTTACTAAAATATTCTGTACACCTTTAAAAGGGTTAGAATTGCCAAAGATGGGGCGCTCATATAAATAATTTTAATAGACTTCAATCATGCTTAACTGGAATTATCTGTTATCTTTTACTTAAAACATGGCTCAGGCTAGGGGTGTTTCATTCTAACTATGAAATAGCGGTTAAAGTGATGAATGTTTTACTAAAATATTCTGTACACCTCTAAAATGTTTAGAATTGCCAAAGATTGGACGCTCATATAAATAATTTTAATAGACTTCAATCATGCTTAACTGGAATTATCTGTTATCTTTTACTTAAAACATGGCTCAGGCTAGGGGTGTTTCCGTCTAACTATGAAATAGCGGTTAAAGTGATGAATGTTTTACTAAAATATTCTGTACACCTTTAAAAGGGTTAGAATTGCCAAAGATGGGGCGCTCATATAAATAATTTTAATAGACTTCAATCAAGCTTGACTGGAATTATCTGTTATCTTTTACTTCAAACCTGGCTCAGGCTAGGGGTGTTTCTGTCTAACTATGAAATAGCGGTTAAAGTGATGAATGTTTTACTAAAACAACCTGTGCAGCTCTAAAGGTTTAGAATTACCAAAGATTGGACTCTCGTATAAATAATTTTAATAACCGACTTCAATCCACAGCAGAATTACTCTTATTCTGTGCTTCAAACTATAAAGACTGGTTGAAAAGTTCTTATAAATCAAGAAGATTTTAAACTGGAAATATTTTATTATTATTAGCATAAATCGATAAATTATTAAGATTTTTAGGAAAATTCGCTATCATATCGCATTTGCTGCGTCCACATTTTTTTGTAATATACTTTCAGTTTTCCTTCTTAGTTTTGAATCTGGTTTGCGTTTTAAATAAGTTGTATAACGTATATTTTAATGTTTCATTAGAATACAAACGTTTAGATCTCAAAAAATGCATATGTTTACCTTATATTGTTTAATGAAAATAAGCCATTAATTGTCTGATATATATATATATATATATATATATATATATATATATATATATATATATATATATATATAAATAAATACTTATCTTATATCGATGTTACAGTGTTTTTACTAAATTTAAAATTTTTAGTGATAATCACATTGATGAAGAAACTGCGGCATATCTAAGAGATATCACCACTGCCAGTGGACTGCTGATAGGCGAAGAAGAAGGAAGCGAAAATAAAAATGTAAGTAATCTTAAATATTTTCTTTCAGTCTATAGTAAAACACTCATTTAGCAAGTATTACAATATTAGTATTAGTATTTATTTTAGAATTTCAATAGTACATCGTGCAATACAAAAAAAAACCGTTGCTTGTGGTAGGATATAACACAATTTAGAAGACATGCTGAACATAAGGAAAGACAAAAACTTTTACTTCCTTTTCAATACCTCTTAAAACAGGCTTTCTTACTTTTGAACTATTAAAAAAACATTTGTGCAGGTATCCCTGTATTAACCTTCTATTATAAAACCCAATTCCAATATTTTTGATCAAAAGTTTTCTTTTCTGAATAATCACTTTGACATTTTACTTCACAAATATTAATTACGAAAATTCACCAAAATACAAACGAATCTGAAAACTTGTTTGATCTTCACTATTGGGATTTCGTAAATGGCAAGCGATACAGGGTTGGCTAAATTACAAAAAAGTTGCGCAGTTCAACGAGCATTTTAGTGAATTTTCGTAGAAAAAAATTCACTAATTGGGAGATCCCGACTTTTGAATTTTGAAAAAAAAATTGCAAATGAGCGCGAACTATATATATATATATA
This sequence comes from Tillus elongatus, assembly GCA_964006375.1. NCBI lineage: Eukaryota > Metazoa > Arthropoda > Insecta > Coleoptera > Cleridae > Tillus > Tillus elongatus. The sequence continues at coordinate 7,834,618 of OZ023263.1, forward strand.
TATATATATATATATATATATATATATATATATATATATATATATATATATATATATATATATATATCTGTGTATAATTCTTTGAAAAAAAATTTTTTCCTCAAAAAATAAAGCTGTCGTAAACAAATTACCTAGGTAGGTTTACGCTATAAAAAGTAAACTATACACAAAAATTTAGATTTCTATGTTAAAAGAAAAACAAGTTATAGTAAAATATTTGCTACCAAATCATTTCTATTAAAATTCACTACCATAATGAACTTGCTGCGTCCAGACCTTTTAATATCTAAATCAACCAACAAAAATTTGACCGTTTCAGAAATATTTGAAAAAGTTCGCTACGCAGCAAGTGCGTTGTGGTAGCGAATTTTCATAAAATGATTCAAATTTGAATAAATCAATTTCCTATAAATCTAGAAAGTTGAATTTTGGTATGTAGTAAGGCCTTTTCCAAGGCAACATATCCACTGAATTTCATAAAATATATTTGTAATTTTCGGCGATATATGTTTTTTTCGAAAGAAAACTCAAAATATTCCTGAAAAACCTTGTCAGATTTTCCTGGTTAACGAAGTCATCCTGGATATTAATAAAAGAAAGATTCTTGCAGTTTCATCAAAATCGGTTAATAACTTTTCGACCACGTTAATTATAATGCATGTTTCTGAGAAGATAAATTCGGGACGCAGCAAGTGCGTTATGGTAGCGAATTTTTATTAACTTCTGCTCAGTCCAAATAGATTAAACAATGCTTTGTTTTAATTAAATAGTCGGATTCCTCCGGTCCATCCCAGTTCTGAGCTGACCTTTAATGTATCGAATTTTGACCACGTAATTATAATGCATGTTTGTAAGAAAAGAAATTCGGGACGCAGCAAGTGCGTTATGGTAGCGAATTTCTATTAAATGCTTCAAATTTGAATAGCTCAATTTGCTATTAACCTATAGGGTTTGTTTGTTATTAGTTCACTATTTATATTGTCTGCTCCTGGTGACTTTCAGTTTCTACTTTGTATTATCTCTAGGACTTCTTCACGGGTTGATTCCTCTATTGCTTCACCATCTGCACCTACATCTTCGTTGCATTCTTCTGTAAGGTTTGGTATTCCCTTTTCGTTTCAGTTCTGAATAGTGCTCTTTCCATATTTTCTTAAATTCCTCTTCATTTTCAGCTAATCTGCCATCATTGTTTCTTATATTTATTGTCCTTGGTTTACGTACTTTCTTTTGTTCATTAATTTTTTGATAGTGTTTTCTTGTATTTCTGTTTTTAGCGAATTTTTCGTAAAACGAAATCTTATCGTTACCTCAAAAAATAATGGCTCGATTTTGATGAAATTTGCCACGTACCTTCATTTTGTAAATGGCTTGGATAAGTTCGTTAGCCAGTAAAATCTGTCCAGTTTTTCCGGGAAAACTTTGGGTTTTCTTTTGGTACATTTTTTTATCTCCGAAAATAACAGAGCTATGACAACCAAATTTGGCACTTACGGTTCTACTGCGAAACTTACCCTACATGCCGAAATCCAGATCTCTTGGCATTTTAAGAAGAAAAAAATTGGGTGCTACTGGTGATCAGAGGAAACCAAAATATTTTGTGTGACTAACAAAACCAATTGAATATTACATACAACCGTTAAGTTTTCTGGGCGCAAAAATGTCAAGAAGTAGCAGAAAAAATATGTTGAAAATTTTATCATTTTTCTTCTTAAAACTTCAGTCTCGATTTGAAACGTCAAAATTTGCCACTTTCAGAAAACGAATTTGAAACAAATACTTCAGCTTCAGCTTCAACCATCATTGTCCTCATTTTTCTAAAATATTTTTGGAAAGTCCATTTCAAATAGACCCTCTTTCTGATGCTTCGGCAATAGTTTCCGATATAGAGTTTATGGTTTAATAGTCTATATTTTAGCAAATTTTCGTAGAGAAAATTCGTTAGCGACTCCTGAATTCTAAAAAGATTTCTTCAAATGAGCGCGAACTTGAACTCCTAAAAAAACATATACGGGGTCAGTTTCAGTTTTTGTCTGTTTACACATATACAGGGTGACGCATTTCTACGGTAATAAAGCTCAATATATCCGTTAGTATACAAGATATGAGAAAAAAGTATATACGTTAATTATAAGGTATCTTGAGCTACATCTTATAAACCTATTTTGACAATCACAGGGTGGCCCATAAGTCGTTGATACACACTTTCTTTTTTAATAGAACAGCCCCTTAAGTTATTGCATTTTTGTGTTTTCCATCGAATCATAATGCATGTTTGTGAGAAAAAAAAAACTATATCGAATGTTATTTCAATTGTTTTGCAACTTTTCACGTTTTTGGCACATATTTCAAACACATCACATTGTGATACGGGGTTTTTATCAATAGGTAACGGAGCCCCATGGAAATGACGCATTCAGAGAGCTTTTTGTTTGTATTACTCGTCGAAAAACTCGAGCTGCCAAATATAGGCACACTCAAATAGTGGCTGAATTTTAAAAGTTTTCGCAGAAATGTTTTTAGTGTTTCTGTAGAAATTATTTGTGGCCTGCCAGATCGCCTGATATGAATCTGATTGAGCATGTATGGAGTTCGATCAAATTAGGATTCAGTGAGCAAGAGAGTGGTTTTCGTGACTTGAATGTATTGGCTACTGCGATTACGCGAAAGTGGAAAGCTACTCAAAAGACTTGTTGAAAAAATTGGTGTATAGCACGCCCAAACGAGTCGCAGATCTGATCAGCTATCATGGTGGACCCACAAGCTACTGATTTTTACGTTCCTTCATAACTGTGGAGTTATTTATTCATTCACTTATCTAAGTGCTGGTCATGTCTTGGGTAATAATTAAAATAAAATGTCGCTACTAACAAGATAGTCTACAACTAAAGAGCATAATTAATAATATCAACCTAGTAGGCTTCGATATCACCCAAATCTCAGAAACGTCTCGAAGTATTTTAGGTTTCTCTATTGCATATCCAAAGCTACCTAACCTAAACCACTGACTATTGTAATGCGGGTTTTGCAAGAAAGCTAGGCGGCAAATTTGCTGGCAGCGTAGTCGAATGCTATATCAATAAAATCTCAAAAATGCCATCAGATAAAGAAATATTCATCAGAATGGAATAGAAAAAATTAACTTAAACCTCCCCGTCGGCCGATAATGAAAAAAGTGTGCTGCGATATTAATAAAATCTCGGAAACGCCCTAAGGTATTAAGGTGTTGTTCTGAACTGCATACAAAAAATTCACCTAACCCAACTTCTCGATTATTGAAGTGCGCATTTTTCGAAAGGACATTATGGTTAAGAGTCAAATTTGACATCTTAAACAAAATTGATGGCAGCAACGTAGCGGATCGCGATATCAACAAAATCTCAAAAAGGTCCCGAGGTATGAAAATATTCTTGAGCACTGAATAGCAGAAGGCAATATTCCGCCTCATCAAGCAACGGGGTTCGCTTGCATGTTTACTTATGAATTTGACATATATATATATATATATATATATATATATATATATATATATATATATATATATATATATAGATATATATATATAGATATATATATGTATGTATGTATGTATGTATGTATCTGAGCGTTAACTAAAAAAATACTCAACTGATTTGAATGAAACTTGGCAGATATCTTCATTGTATTAAGACGGAAGGAGAGGTCGTATATCAGCTATAACGGAAATTTTCCCCCCAAAAGTATAGAAACATATTTTTGAAAACGCTATATTTTTGTGATTAATAATAGGGTAACTGGAATGAGACTTTAGATGTGGCTAGAAATGGTGTAGGTAAACCTATGTTGTGAATTTTAAGTCATTTGGTCCACAATATTTAAAGTTTTTTCCAAATTAAAAATGAAATCTGAAAGACATGCGTTGAAACGACTTTGTGATATGTTGGTAATTAATAAAAATGTTTAGTAATTTATTGCAAAAAACAAAATTGTCGAATTTTTGCGAAAAATACAATTCAGTGTAATATTACTGAAGCCAATTTCTGTATAAAAAAATGGTGTTTTTTTTTAAAAGAAATTTTTGCAAATTTTCTTTTTTTTTTCCTTTCATGTTTGGTCCTAAAGCTGTTTGTGAATAATTATATCCTGGCAGGTGTGTAAACAGCTTAAAGAGGTTTGTTAGCCAGGAAAATCGGACCAGTTTTTTCTGGAACCCTTTTTATTTGCGAAAAATGTTTGTACTTCTTGAAGCAACAAAGCTATTTTAATGAAATATGGTACATTGTTAGTACTATATAGGTTATACTGCCAACCAAATGTCCTTCTTTTAAAAACATATTTGCCATTAAAAACATTTTTACGGAAATTCGCTACCATAACACACTTGCTGCGTCCAGATTTTTTCTGTCTTCAACTTCTTTCATCTCTTCACTTTTCTAATTATTTTACTACATTCCTTTTATTTTTCTTCATATTCTTTCCTGTGGGTTGGGTTATTCGTTGCTAGCCATTTTCTTCTGTAGTCTGCTTTAAGTTCTATGGTTTCTTGGCATTGTGCATTCCACCAACATTTATGCTTCTTTCCTTTTATCCCTGTCAATATTACTGTCAGTTTAATCATGTGGGTTAATTCAAGATATTTCTCTAACGAACCACCTTTGAACATAAAACATTGACGCCTACATCGGGCATAACCGAAAACGGCAGAATGACGCTGTTATTTTATCCATGAATATAGCGCTCTACCAATTTTCAGAATTCAGCTACCATCAATAACTGATATATTTCTAATATGTGGTCTATGTGGGACTGCCTGTATATATTCAATCGAGCTTTATTTTAAATTTGAATATCTATATATTCAACTGATTTTTCCAGCTATACAAAATGTATAAAGAAATTAGAAAGTTGAATTTTGGTATGTAGTAAGGTCTTTCCTAACGCAACATATTCACCAAATTTTATTAAAATAACTTTGTAATTTTCGGAGAAATTTTTTTTCAAAATAAAACTTAAAATTTAAATAACTCAACTTTTTATAAACTTAGAAAGTTGAATTTTGGTTCGTAGGAAGGTATTTTGCAAGGCAACATAATATCTGTCAAATTTCATTAAAACAACTTTGTAATTTTCGGAGAAAAAAAATATTTTCGCGAGAAAACTCAAAATTTTCCCGGAAAACCTTGTCGGATTTTCCTGTATAACGAACTCATCCAAGCCATTAATAAAAGAAAGATACTTGCCGAGTTTTATCGAAATCGGTTAATTATTTTTTGAGTTATCGGTTGGATATATATATATATATATATATATATATATATATATATATATATATATATATATATATATATATATATATAAATAAATAAATTGAAACTGGCCCCGGATATGGGTTCTAGGGGCCCTAGTTCGCGCTCATTTGAAAAGATTTTTGCAGTCGCACCATCGATACCTCTATTAGTGATTTTTTTAAAATAAAAATTCACTAAAAATCGCTAATAGAGGTCACGAAGCTTTTGAAAAAATCTCTTCATATATATATATATATATATATATATATATATATATATATATATATATATATATATATATATATATATATATATATATATATATATATATATATATATATATATATATATATATATATATATATATATATATATATATATATATATATATAGCCGCAAAAATAACGCACAACCAAAATTTGTGCTCAATTTCAAAGTTGATTTTCTCGCGAACCGATAAATCGATTTCGATCTTTTTTTTTCAACTGTAGCTTTTTTCTTTGGTAATTGCACTGTGAAGAACTTTTTATTCAGATTTCAGTTTAAGGCTTATACAGGATGTCTTTCCTGTCCTGTTGAATTTCTAACAACTCTTGATACGTTTCAATGTAGAAAAATTTCGTTCTGAAGATGCACTAGTAGCAGGAATTGTTAATACTAATTAACATAATTTGAACACTTCAGAATATACATTTTCCAATTTTGATTGTTTTATGAAAGTCCACTCGCGTTAGTTTTTGTGTCAACATCGGTGGTTTTTTTTTTTTTTTTTTTTTTTTTTTTTTTTTTTTTTTTTTTTTTTTTTTTTTTTTTTTTTTTGTCAACAACACACCACGAGGGCTTACAGCCTAAATACTATCGTACCGTGGGTGTTGACAAGGAGGAAAGGGGCAGCTTGTTAATTCTGGACTTGAAGGTTTGGAGGTTCGGAGGAGAAGGAAAAACATGTGCCGGCAAGGAATTCCACAACTTGGAAGTCCTCGGGACAAAAGAGCGGGCATAACAAGATGTTCTATGTCTGGTGACCTGGACATTAAAAGGGTGCATTCGCTCTGTTCCCCTGGTAGATCTGCTGGGGGCAGCAGGTGGGGGAATTATGGAGGAAACTCCTCTGAGCAGTGCCCGTGCAGATATCTATAAAAGAGAGAGAGGTCACCAACGGCACGTCGGTGGGCAAGGGATGGAAGCCTTTGGGTGAGGGTAGGGTCACCGATGAGACGTATAGCTCTCTTTTGAATGGAGTCCAGGGTAGCGAGTGTAGAAGCGGCAGCTGCACCCCAGATGTGGGAGCAGTATTCGAGGTTTGGCCTTATTTGTGAAGTGTATAAGGTATAGAGATTAGTTGGTGAAAAGTATTTGCGAGCCCGGAAGAGGAAACCCAATTTCTTAGCAGCCGCTTCTGCAATTGATGTAACATGTTGGTGCCAATTAAGATTTCGATCCACAGAAATGCCAACAAGAGAAAATGACTCATTACTTTGAATAACTTGGTTGTTCATTGTGATGGGTCTAGGGCTGCTGTATCTCTTGTGAGAAAGAAAGCAAGACTTAGTTTTGGTGGGGTTGAATTGTACAAGATTTCTACTTCCCCAGTCTAATATTTTTTGGAGGTCTACGGAGACAGAACCCTCCATGAGTCTGCGATCCTCATCTAATTGGGCTAAAGAGACAGGCTTAGAATATTGTGTGTTTGAGTGGAGGGTGCTGTCGTCCGCGTAACTGTGAACTGGGTTGGATGTGCTAGAGAGGAGGTCATTGATGTGGAGAAGAAACAAAGTGGGGGCTAAAGCTGAACCTTGAGGAACTCCTGCATTAATTGGATACAGACGAATGGCCATCCACAACAACAGATATGCTCCTGTTGGAGAGGAAATTTGCTGTCCAGGTACAAAGTTTTGGTGGTAGGCCATAGGCCGGAAGTTTATTAAGCAGCGCTGCGTGCCAGACCTGGTCGAATGCTTTGGATATGTCTAGAGCAACAATCTGGGATTCACCATGTTGTTCCATAGACTTGTTCCAAGAATGGGTGACAAAGGAAAGGAGGTCGGCAGTCGATCTGCGCTGACGGAATCCATACTGCCTGTCGTGGATTAGACTGTGTTTTTCAAGGAATTTTAGTAGTTCGGTGTTTATATACTTTTCCATCACTTTAGAGATGACTGAAAGGAGAGAAATAGGCCTGTAGTTGCTAGGAAGCGCTTTGGATCCTTTCTTGGGGATGGGTTGTACTCGAGCAGTTTTCCAGTTACTAGGGAATATGCCTTTATTGTAAGATATCTGAAACAGACGAGTCAGGACAGGAGCAAGTTCTGGTGCGCATTTTTTGAGAACAATTGCTGGGATCTCGTCAAGGCCAGAGGCTTTCCTGGTATTAAGAGAAGAGAGCATCTTTCGTACCTTTTTAGTTTTGAAAATGATATCAGTCATTTTATGCGCGACATTGGGGACTGTTGGTGGTTGAACATTTGGAGGTGGGTTGAGAGTAGAATTTCCGGCGAACAACGAAGCAAAAAGTTCAGCCTTGCCCAGGGCGGTAGAAACAATTTCATCACCTGAGACAAGAGGTGGGAACGTGCTCTTGCAGAAATTATTCCCAATAGACTTAGCAAGAGTCCAGAAGGGTTTGCCGCCGTTGGAGCTTGAGAGGACTTTGTTTTTGATGTGGTTATTAAACGAGTTTTTTGCCTCAGAAAGAATGCGGACATAGCGGTTTCTTGCGTCGTTGAATGCTTGACGATTTTCTTGACTGGGATTGTGTAGAAGCGTTTTGTGAGCTTCGACCTTTTCAAGTCTGGCCTTGTCACAGGATTTAGAGAACCAGGGCTTTTGAGTGGCTGAAGATGTTTTCTGTGTACGTGGAATAAATAATTCCATGCCAGCTTGCATAATTTCGGTGACGTTTTGTGAGATATCAGAGGGGTCAGGATGAGAGAAGCAGACAGACGCCCATGGAAATGAGGAAAAGTAATCCCGCATTTCGTCCCAGTTTGCGGAGTTGTAGTGCCAAACGATACGTGGGTGTGATGACTGTGTGACCTCGGGTTGCATTGCACAGGAAGCAGTGACCATGCCGTGGTCTGAGCGACCAAGGGGGGCGGTGACTGATATCTTATAGCATTCAGGATTTGTAGTAAGAAGGAGATCCAAGGGATTTGAGCTGTGTGTTGGGATACGAGGAAAGTAAGTAGGTTGCTGAACCATATTGGCCAAAGAATTGCTGACTGCAAAGGCCTCCGCTGCTCTCCCTTGTGGATCGGTTTTTGAAGATCCTAGCCATTCCTTATTATGGACATTGAAGTCGCCAAGAATAGTGACCTCGGAGGAAGGATATTCAGAAATCAGATAGTCGGTTTTTTCAGAAAGGTAGTCAAAGAGCTGGACAAAGTTGTTGTCAGAAGGTGACCGGTAAATGCAACAGATGAATTTAGTTGCAGCCCTGAGATAGAGTTTTATCCATAGTATGTCTTTTCTTCCAGCTTCTAAATTGGGAAGTCTGGTGCAGGGTAGATTGCTACGGACGTATGCGCACACGCCTTCATGCAATCTAAAGGCAGTAAGGAGCTCATACCCCGGGAAATTAAGGTGATTAGTGGCTGTTTTGGCACTGATTTGGGTTTCGGTGAGGAAGAGGAGTTGGGGCTTGTTAGCCTGGAGGAAATGGTGGACGGAGTTCAGGTTAGAATTTAGGCCACATATATTCGAAAAGGATATGTTAAATCTTGATGTTGGCGCCCCCTGTACACCCCTCTCCCGGAGATCCGAATGGAGGGGTATTTTGCCTCCGGAATATTTTATACAAGGAGGAGCCATCATCATTTTTGCTTATAAGGGAAACCGACTCATACACCAGAACCGGAAACGTCCGTTGGGACTTCACCGGCCCCTTGATGTATGGGGTGGTACCTCCTCGGGCGTGAAAAAATCCTTTACTATTACATAAAGGAAAATTCCACTACCACCTGCTATGGATTGGATTGGATCAATGTCTACCCCTTTAAAAATAAGATTAATAAAGGGACTATCAATTGTCCAGTAGTTATGATTTTCGACATAGTAGGAGGATACAAAACATTTTCATCATTTTGCATCCATGCCTATTGTCGGCAATCATAAATGACTGTAAGTTCTGATCGTAATAAGGCTTTGTCAAAATAATGTCCATAGTAGTAAAATAATGATTTGAATTAACCCTTCTTGGAAGGGTATCCCTTTAAATCCTCCAAAATTACACAATTTAAGAAATTTCAGGTCACTGAGGTGATCAAATCTGCAGTTAATTTGCTGCTGAATTTGATCTATGATTTCGTAGAAAAGGCGGCGGTAAGAAGTTTGAAGGTCTCCCTCATTATCAGTGCGCAGACACTTTATTCGTGGCTCCACTTCTCCTAATTCAATTGTTTTTTCCCAGAACTTATCAAATTCATTCTACTTAAGGTAGCAAAAAACACTTTACATTCTTTAATATGATTTATAGATTGGGATAAAATTAAATTTAAAGTCTAAAAATCTTTCTTGTGCCATCCATTTTTACGTAGCGTATTACTACAGGTAGTTGACTTCAATTAGTTACATCGGTTGTTTCATCTAAAACGATAGCAATGAAACGAGTCTGTTAAATTTCAGATTTAATTCTGTTCAAAATAATAGTGGCAGCAGCCGAAATTAAGTCATTCTGAATGCGATTTTATATCCCGCGAAAAACGTTCGACTGTTACAAGTGATTTTTTAAACAATGTCGTATTTGGCTATTAAAGGAACTAGGTCTTGAAAGTTTCTTCTATTTGCAGATGTAGTTGTTTCGTCATGACCCCTGAAGCCCAATTTAGGCTGACCAAGAAAACACACAACATCAATAAGTCTTTTTAATATGTTTCTGTTTTTATCAACAAGTTCATTGTGTTGGCGATGACTAATTTATATCTGCTTGTCAACGGCGTATTCAATTCGCGTTTTTCCATAGACACTTAATTTTAAAATGGTCTGTAAATGCGCTTTAGACATAACATGTCTTTTTACTACTTTATGTAGATTATTCAAGTCGGAAAACCTACTTTTATTACACCCCCCCTTTTTAGTCACAAATAGACTACCAGGCCAACAAAACAGTTTATTCCTGTTTTCACAACCCGTTAACCATTCATATTGTTTATAAGTTTTTTCCGCGTTGAAATGTCGAGTACATGTTTTAATTCTTGTATTTAAGTTTTTTAGAGCAGGTTTTGGTCTACCTGTATTAATAATAGCAAGTTTTTCAGCAAACGGTAAAGCTGAAAATCCTTTGGTTATCAAAAAACACACAATACAATCACAGTTATTATTACCACTTGTTTGTAAAGTTCCACCCCCCACCGTCGCCGCTGTTAAAAGATGATCTACTTGCAGCCATATTAATAATCTAAAAATGCCAATGTATTTAACTCAGTTAACTGCTTATATCTACGAAATAATCGGAGACATTCACTTTGTATGTGCACCGGGTCTTCCAGGTACAACACGTTCTAAAAATACGCGTACATTGCGTCGAGCTAGGGTTTCTTATAAAGTTGCCTGCTGACTACGTGTATTTAACTGAAGTCATTGCATCCACTCGTAGTATCAGGTTCAAGCTGTTCGCTGATTTACTGGGACAACGTCCTTGTTAGGAGCGTATATACAAATACAGTATGATGCATAATAAATAATTATGTGTGTGAGCTTGCGAAATGAAAATTGTAATAATTAAATTAGTTTCAGAATTTGAAATGTAATATTTAAAATACAAAAGGGATTTTAAATAATGCGGTTTAGGTATGTAGTCGTTATTTCAAGGGAAGCAATGCTTCCATGGACCGCACGCCACTATCTAAAATCGACCTTCAAGGTCTGTGTAAGTTTAAAGTATTAACTTTACTAATATGCCGTATAATCACAGTGTACAATTATTATGAACATTCGATACTATAACGCACTTGCTGCGTCTCAATTTTTATAATGTGGTTTTGTACATGCTTTAGGCATTCTGTATACCTTAAGGAAAGTTGTGTAATTAAATACTTCCTACACCTTATGACTATCACAATATGAATTTACTGATATTATTGCTAAATAACTTATTGAAACAATAGAAAAATAGCTATAATAATAGTTGTGAAATTTCATAATTTCAGGTGACCGAGCCTTTAGATGATAATAACCCTTCAGTATGTTTCCCTACACTTGATTCTGAAACACAACAAAACGAAGATGGCGGTGCTAGTTGTAGTGGCAGTGATGATTTAGCAGAAACCAGATCCGCAGACAAAACCGATAACACCTTAGGAGAGAGGAAGACGGACTTTTTAGCCAATGGCAAGACAAAAGATAATGTCAGTTTAAAGGCAGCTAACAATGACCGTGACCCACTCGACTGTGATAATCAGTCTATCTCTTCGTTTGATTCAAAAGAGTATGACTTTATCGATGCACATGAATTGAGCAATAGTCCAGAATCAGTCATGGAGATAACCGATGACCAGGTTATCTGTACTCCTAACAGCGTACCTAACATAACATCACCAGAGTGTGAACCTAACAGTCTTCAAAATCAAAAAATCACTGACCAGCTTGAATCCTTTGCACCTATTACTAGTACATCTGCTTCAGGTCCAGGGGTGGCTAGTGAAAGTGACAGTGACACACAAAATGATTTGATAAAACAGGATTCAATCATTGAAAGTGATGTTAATTTGACAGTCCAGCCAGAAGTATCTGGACCTCCTAATGTAACCCATCATTCAAACGATTCAGATGCAAGTGACGTTTCTAAGGCGGCAACTACAGCAACGTTGTTAGTTGACAATTGTATAACAGAAGCGATAGAAAGAGTGGAACAGAACATTGAAAATGAGGTAAGTGATTGTCGCAGCAGACGGGAACCTAAAGATCCCGAACACCTTAGAGAAGAAAGCCGAGGTGGTGGAGTTAAAGAAAATATTATCGATTTGGAGACTCTGCTTGTCCCTTGTGCACCAATTATGAATAGAAATATCTCTGTGGATATAAATGATTCGATCAAAAATGACAATTACGGTGATCTGACCAGCAAAGGTGATTTGCTTGGTAATTTCACAGAAGTGCAAAATGCTATTAACACTAAAGATGATCATGAGGTAACTGAAGATTATCATTCAACAAACCAGAATGATGATTCCACAGGTAAGGATGATATTGCTTCAATGCATGAAGATGATGACACTGCGTCAGATGAAGATGATTGGACAGATCAGAGTGATTATTCAACAGATGAAGATGATGGTGCTTCAACAGATGATGATTCAACAAGTGAAAATGATTCTGATCCGGCAAGGAAGAACAGTGCTGAAATGCCAGACGAGCCAGCTTCATCTGACAGTTCTACAGTTAAAATAGGGCAGTCTAATGAAAATCAAAATGAAACTCGTGACTCCATAAATGATGGAGCTCTTGCTGGTACAGCAGAGACTGTTACTTTACTCAACGAAACATTACAACAGTTATCAGTGTATGGCAATGCACTTACTCAGTTAAGTGAAAAACTCAATATAAGGGATCTGACAAATCAAACGAATCCTTTTGATGAAGATAGCGAAGATTCATCTAGCCCGAGTGATTCAGAATCATTTACAGATTTTGTTTCTGCCTCTCCGGGTGCCGAACAGACACAATTCAACAAACAAGTAGGTGCACCTGGCAAAGCTTTTACTCAGTTAAGTGAAAAACTAAATAGGAACCATCTGACAAATCAAACGAATCCTTTTGATGAAGATAGCGGAGATTCATCTGGGTCTGATGATTCAGAATTATTTATAGATTTTGTTTCTGCCTCTCCAGGTGCCAAACATACACAATTCAACAAAGAAGTTGGTGGACCTGTCAAAGGTTTTACTCAGTTCAGTGAAAAACTAAATGTGAATCAACTGACAAATCAAACGAATCCTTTTGATGAAGATAGCGAAGATTCATCTGGGTCTAGTGATTCAGAAATATTTACAGCTTTTCATTCTGCCTCTTCAGGTACCGGACAGACACAATTCAACAAAGAAGTTGGTGCACCTGTATCTGGATATGGAAAACGTAAGTTGCTTTACATATTATAGATTTAAAAATTTGATTAGATATTCAATTCTTGCCTGTTAACTCATCACCATAGTCTAATGTCGCCTTGTTTTCGCAACCGTGACTTTCTTCAGTAGCTCTTTTCATTTCTGAAGTGTTTTTTTCCCTTAGGGCTCGTCTGCTTCTTTGCCGCCCCGATAGCACCGCAGCCTTTAGCTTATTGTGCATCCTTTTTGTCTGTACTCCACCCATTCCAAAATCACTGTGCCTTGAACTAGTCTGCACGGCAATTGGTAGGGTGAAGTTTTATATTGTTCCGGTCTAGGCTGCCCGTAGATCAATTGCCTTTTGCAGTCCAGAACTTAACACTCGCACGAGATGTGTTGGGCTGATTCCTCCCCCTCGCCACAGAGTCTGCATGCCAGGTCCCCTCGATCCGCCCCATTTTATGCAGGTGTTTCGTGACAGCCATGTGTCCCGTCAAGAATCCTATTATGTTCCTGAGCTGTCCTCTGCTAAGAGTTAGCAGTTCCACAGCTCTCTTTGAACTGGGATCCCCAATTAGTGTCTTCCGATGTCTGAGACCTGGAGAATCTTCCCAGTATGCCTTATGTTGGTCCCTGACCCAGGACTTGATGGTTCCCCTGGCTGTTCCTTTCGATACGCCCAGGACCGGTTCTGGTCCCATAAATGGTTCCGCTGATCCTCTCTTCGCATGACTGCTTCTTCATTGCATTTGACCCCCGAGTGATCCGGCACCCAGATGAGGGTGACCTCATTCTGCCCAGTCAGGTCGCTCGTCTCGTCTCTGCATTCACTAACCAGCCTGGAATTTACCTGTGGGCTACTCAGTGCCTTAAGGGCTGCCTGGCTGTCTGTGGCTATGAGGATCCGCTTATTGGTGTAGCCCCTGCTCTTGTTCTTTCGCATACAGTGCATTTCTGAAGTGTTTCAGTAGAACAATGCACAAGGTGTAGTAACAACAATATGTATATTTACGTTACAAAGAACAAAGGTTGCAGTTTACAATTACAATGGTAATGAAGATTAACGATGCACGCTATGCTGGATCTAAGCTTTAAGTGCTTCGACCGGCGTGGCCAGGGGAGGATGTCGTTGAGCCGCCATCGTGATCAGTACTCGAATTGCGCGCTGGACTGTCGTAACTAAAGTCACTCCAACATACATATCAATTTCATCACAGTTTTACATATCATTAAGGTCAAGTTTTCCAGGAGTTTTCTTCATTGTTTACCTTTTCCCTTTTTTTCCAAGTATGTGTCCTTCAAATAATGTTAGAAAGTTATTATGTCTTAGAATATGACCAATAAATTTTGCCTCCGTCCCCTTTTCTTTCAACAAGCATCTCCCTTCTCTTATCTCTTTCAGCCTACTTTTAATCATCTTTCAATCAGTGTACTTTGTCTTTGTCACTTTTCTCTGTTGCACATTTTAAAAGGTTATATTTTCTCCATGTCCTTATTCAAAGTCCAGGTTTCTGCCCCATACATTATATAATGTTGCCTACGACAGTATGCCGAAGGAAATCAGTCTGGGAGGGTCCGGACTCCTCAATGACATTGAGGGTCACGGGATTCTGGGAATGGTCTCAGAGTTGATGCCTACAAAGATCAGTAGAGATCTGTCTTTCAAGACGATCCTCCGGGAAAGGGAGGACTGGGAGCAAAATCAAACGACCCTATTGAGAGCCGATATCTGCTGGTACTCTGACGGCTCCAAAACCAATATGGGAGTAGGAGCCGGCACATATTGGGGCAGCACAGATGCTAGACTATCAGCTAGCCTCGGCAAGTACGCAACCATACACCAGGCAGAAGTGTATGCCATCGAGATGTGTGCAAGGGAAAGTATAAAAAACCAGTGCACACACAAATCGATAAAGATATATGCAGATAGCCAAGCTGCAATAAAGGCTCTTGGTTCCTACCAGTGTAATTCAAAAACGGTATGGAGTTGTAAATCTGCCCTTAAAGAACTGGGCAGCTGTAATGAGGTATCGCTGGTCTGGATACCGGGTCACTCTGACTATGATGGCAATGTTGCGGCCGACACGCTTGCCAAGAGTGGTGCCCAGAGAGACTTTGTCGGACCAGAACCGGTGCTGGGGATAACATCATGCACAGCAAAACGCACCTTAAAGACCTGGACAGAAAGAATCACAATCCAGTATTGGCAAAATCTTCCAGGATTAGCTCACTCCAAGGCCTTCATAAATGGCCTGTCTGAGTCAAGGGCTAAAAAACTTCTAGAGTTAAACAGGCAACAACTGAGTACTCTAGTCGGCCTGTATACAGAACACTGCCGCTTGCGTCACCACATGCACCGTATTGGAGTCTGTCAGGAGACCGAGTGCCGGCTGTGTATGGAGAGTGACGAGACAGCAGAGCACTTGTGTTCCTGCCCGGCAGCGGACAGGACTAGATACCTGCTCTTTGGCAAGATAAAGCTTGCTCTGGAGGATCTGGATCAACTTTTGCCCACAAAGATTATCGACCTCTGCAGGAGGCTGGCTTTGTTGGGTGAAATATAGACTATTAGGCGGGAGCCATAATAGACCTTATGGTCACGGTGGAGGGATTGTTATGGCCCACTCGCAATCAAATCTAACCTAAACCTAACCTACCTATAACTTTATGAACCTCTTCCTCAGGACCAAGTGAAAAGGTTTACTAGCAAGGAGAGTATTTTGTCTATTGAAATCTCACAATTTTTCATCAGTTTGCTATATTTACCACTAGCTGTAATAATACTCCCAAGGTATGTGAACATTTCTACAGGTTATGTTGTGGTTTTTATTTTCAGTTTTGTTCTTATATAGAGATAAATTAGTTTATATCTGCTTTACTGCTAATGTTTTTATTGTTTATATTATAAATGTGACTTGTATGTTATGTTATACATGGCAAGCATTGACTGTCTGTATAAATTTTTAATTGTATATCGATGAAGTGAACTCCTATTACTAAATCTGATATGTGAAATTTTAATCTACTTTAGTTTGCATGTACTATTATTCCATTTTTTTTTCAGCCTCTTTTTTGCAAGCAGACGAAGGGGTTGATGAACGCAAGTCTAGGTTATTTTCCAAACCAGGAAACCCTTACCATGCAGATTTTCTACAGAAAATGCCACAATTGCCAGTAACTAAGCCTGTAATTTTTGATCCAAAGCATGGGACTCCTGGTGGTGTACACGAGAGGCCACAGCTAGACACTAATACACAAATACCACTAACTTCTCAGCAAACAGACAGACGTAACACTGTTCCTTATAACCAGAGTGAGTCTTATTCCACTCGGTTATCCAGAAGGCTTGCCTCAGGAATTCCATTAGAAACGTCACCAATCGTACAATTACAAAGGCAACATGTGGATTTTCAACAAAAATATCAATCTTATCTCTCTGACTTGAGAGGAGAACCTGTCCGGGTTAGTAATGAACAAGTTCCATTACAAACAGCTACAAGCACATATAGAGTACCTTTTGACCAAAAGTATGATTATCCCAGTGGTTCAACCTGGCGGCCTGGATCTCCATTACAACCACAACCTGCACAAAGTCGAAGAGCACTTTTGGAGCAACAATATGATTATTATCTCAGTAGTTTACACAGGCGACTTGGAGTTGCAGTACCACCACTACCTACACCAAGTCAAAGAGTACTTTCTGAGCAAAAGTATGAATATCATCCCAGTAGTTTAAACAGACAACCTGGAGTTCCAGTACAACCACTACCTGCACCAAGTGAAAAAGTACTTTTTGAGCAAAATTATGAATATCATCCCAGTAGTTTAAACAGACAAGCTGGAGTTCCAGTACAACCACTATCGGCACCAAGTCAAAGAGTACTTTATGAGCCAGAGTATGAATATCATCCCAGTAGTTTAAACAGACAACCTGGAGTCCCAGTACAACCACTATCTGCACCAAGTCAAAGAGTACTTTTTGAGCAAGAGTATGAATATCATCCCAGTAGTTTAAACAGACAACCTGGAGTCCCAGTACAACCACTATCTGCACCAAGTCAAAGAGTACTTTTTGAGCAAACGTATGAATATCATCCCAGTAGTTTAAACAGGCAACCTGGAGTCCCAGTACAACCACTATCTGCACCAAGTCAAAGAGTACCTTCTGAGCAGAAGTATGAATATCTTAATTTATCCGATGGTTCCAATGGGCGACCTGTCACTGTTAAAGTTCCATTACAATCACCACCTGCACCAAGTCAAGTACCTTTTGACCAAAAGTACGACTATTATCCCAGTAGCTTAAATGGGCGACCTGCAGTTCCATTACAACTACAACCTGCACCAAGTCAAAGAGTACCTTCTGTGTCAAGGTATGAATATTACCCCAGTAGCTTAAATGGGCGACCTGCAGTTACATTACAACTACAACCTGCACCAAGTCAAAGAGTACCTTCTGAGTCAAGGTATGAATATTACCCCAGTAGTTTAAATGGGGGACCTGCAGTTCCATTACAACTACAACCTGCACCAAGTCAAAGAGTACCTTCTGAGTCAAGGTATGAATATTACCCCAGTAGTTTAAATGGTCGACCTGCCACATGTAGTAATTTAGGAGTTACATTACAACCACCACCTGCATCTACAGGTCAGAGCGTACCTTTTGACCAGCAATATAAATCCTATACAAGCAGTGGTTTAAAAGTTAGTTATGGACAACTTCCATTACATACAACTCCTGCACCATTGCTACAACAATCACAAAGTAGTCAGTCGGTATGTTTGGAACAAAACTGTCCCTATGGTTCTGCTGTAACAACGAGTAATGTAGGAGTTCCACTTCGAGCTGAATCTGTACCTGTAACAAAACAATTACCAAGTCAGTCAGTGCCTTTCAACCAAAATGTCAAAGTTACAGCCAAGAGTGCTCTTGCAGCTTATGGTATAACGATTCCATCAACAGGACCACAGACAGGTGTTGTAGATACATCTTTGATGATTACAAGAAAATGCAGTGAAGAGTTAGGTATTAGTTATCTGGGACTTTTATTACTAGATGATTTTGGTGTCCTGCGTCCAAAAATACAAAGTGTAATAGGAACGAATGTGCTGGTCATGTTGGATCACATTTACATGATGTTCTTGGATTGTTTCAAAAAAGAGCATTTAACTGAGCTATTATCAGAGGATGATTTGAAAAATGGTTTACGTATAGCTCTTCAAACAATATATGGTTTTGGTGTAACGGAGCATAATGTAGACAAGTTTGGTGTAGCAGACTATATTATGCCGATAGCAGCATGTGTCAAAATGACTGTAAATAATTGGATCAGGGAATTTTTTGGTTTACCTCTAGAAGTTTCCAATTCTAGCAGTATTCAAATTGAAGAATCTAAAGAGACAAGAGAACGGTTAGAATTTGCCATGAATTTGGCAATGCGTAAACTAAACAGTTTCTTGAGAACTCGTCCACGTTCCCGAGAAGATAAAACCAATTATGACTCACCAAGGAAACATTGGTTGGCACTACAGGGCGAGTTTTGGTGGGACCTACAACGAAACTATATCCACAGCGCCATAGAAATTGTCATTTTTGCAGCATTGACTAAGTGTCATCTTCCAGTATATCCAAACCTTCATAAAGATTCCAATGCAGACAATGAGGAAGGTGAAAGAGATGAGACAGATGACAAGGAACTGAATCAGAATTACTGTAACAATGAGGAAGAAAAAGATTACGCTGAATTTGATAAGGCTGATAATCAGAAAATGGAACAGGAAGGTTGCGATCAAAAACTAGATGAGAAGTCTCAGGATGATAATGGAAAAAAACATGGAGCCAGTGATGAAAGCCATAATGAAAGTAGCAGTATAACCGAAGAAGGCGAAGAAGAAATGGAGAGTGAAGAAGGTGCTGGTTGTGCTACCAATTATAATGGTAGTGCAAACTTTTATATTGATCACGAGGAGATCAATTGTGATTATGACTACGATCTGGGTGATGAGTGTATCGCTGAGGTTGAAACATTATATGGCGAACATAACACATGCGGTACAGAATCAGCATGTGTTGATGAAGGTGTTCAGCAGTACACCTTCGTCAATCCAGATGCAGAACTAATGGCTGCAATGAATCTACCATTAGAATTCGGAAGCAGCCGGAGAAAATGTCCTAAGAGATCGGACAAACAAGAATATTTGGGGTATGTTGAAAATTCTTTAAACAATTTCTTATTGACTAAGTGAAGATTGGGACCTGTGATGAGCAGTGATCAAGTACATTTTGAGAACCCAAATCACCACAGCACATTTTTAAAGACCTGATCATTTCACTAATCAAGTTAGTGTCATTCATCCCCTGATGATGCTTGGTAAGCGAAACGATCGTCAGGCCTTTAAAAATGTGTTGTGGTGATTTGAGTTCTCAAAGTGTACATATTTTTAGTTGCATAATATTTTCAGATTTGTGATTTATTCAGTTCTCTGGCAATTCTACTATTAAATGCTGTAGTTTAAGGTGTAAACAATACATTATTTCTTTGATTTGTATTTGATAATAGATTTTCATCATGTATTAGGCAGAACTGTATAGCCAGGTGATGATAGCTAATAAGCTTGAAACATGTGTATGCGGTTGTTTCCTTGCGGCCTTGCCCTTAACCTTTCTCCTTGTATAGTATACAGAAATACCGTGTTGAAAATCCTGTTTTATATATATATATATATATATATATATATATATATATATATATATATATATATATATATATATATATATATATCTTTGTATGTATGTATGTATGTATGTATGTATGTATGTATCCAATCGATAACTCAAAAATACCTCACTGATTTGGACCAAATTTGGGAATTACCCTTATTTTGCTAATGGCTTGGATGAGTTCATTCATCAAATCTTAACGGCCAATTTTTCTTAATAAAACATTAAAAAATATTTTTTCAAACGCAATATCCCTCAAATTGTCTAAGTGATTGAAACCAATATTTACAACTTAAAAGAACATAGACAGACGTGGTTGTGTACCAATTTTGATGTCGTTTGATCAAAGGAAAATAAAGTTATTCGAAATTAATAATAAAATAATCTTCGACATCCCTTCAGATTCTGTAATGCAATATCTACAATGTTGGACAAAGACAGATGACGTTATATGTACTGCTATGCTACTTAAATAAATCGTAGATAAAAATGTAAACAATGGAGGTTGTCGCAGGTTATCAGCCTAGACAACGTTGTGAGAGATACGACAGGGATGCCACCTCTGTGCAGGACCAGGTAGTACGATAGCTCTAGTTTACACAAAATTTTATAGATAGCGCTGTGTACAATAAAGTACAATCAACTAACAATAATTGTGTAAACTGTCAGCCTTTCGCTTTTAACGCAGAGATCTGAATTTTGGTACAAAAGATACTCTTTATGACAGAAACCAGCATATCAAATTTGGTTACCATATGATTGTGAATTTTTTTTCGAAAGAAAACCTAAAATTTTCTCGGAAAACTTTGTCCGATTTTCCTTGCTAACGAACTTATCCAAGCCATTTACAAAAGGAAGGTACTCAACCAAATTTGATCAAAATATCTGCCCCTTATTTTTTGAGTTATCAGTGTCATACACACACACACACACACACACACACACACACATATATATAATATAATATATATATATATATATATATATATATATATATATATATATATATATATATATATATATATATATATATATATATATATATATATATATATATATATATATATATATATATATATAGAGGGTGTCGCATTGAAAACAAAACAGACCTATTTGCGCCCAGAGATTTTTTTTTAAGAAACGTTGAGACACGTCAATTTTAATATTAAGGGGGACATGTTTTGCCATAAAACCCAACTTTGTCACATCAACCCCTTAAGGGTGGTGATAACAACCCTTATATTTTAAATAGGGAACATGGGTCGAGTGTTACATCATTTGAAAGCTCTTTCTTTTCTGAATTCAGCACATACATTTTTTTGGAAGTTTTATCAACTTGTTTAAAAATTATTTACAGTTGAAGATGCAAAAACGCATTTTACTCATTCTGATCAGAAATGTGCTAATAGTCAATGTTTTGTTGGTTTGTGAACAAAAAATGGACTATCAGAACATTTCTTATCGGAATGAGAGAAATGCGGTTTATTATTTCAGTTTATCGGTCGGTTTGATACTTGATAGCACTACCAAAAATTAATTTCACAATGGTGTATTCTGTAGAAGAAAGAGTTGAAATAATTACTCTTTTTTTCAAAAACGATGACTGTGCCAACCCTACCGCAAATTTGTTTAATGAAAGACATCCGAACAGACATGTTAACAGAAAATACATTTTGGAGTTAGTTGCAAAGTTTCGACAAAGTAGTTCAGTAGCCAACAAAAAACAGGATCCTGAACGTGAATTTCCGGTTGGAAATGAGACTCCTGTGATTGAAGTTTTAGGACAAATTGCTGCAGACCCAACTTTGAGCACTAGAAAATTGGCCACTGTTTCAAACATCAAAAGAACTATTCAGTGAATATTGAAGCATCATAAATTGAAGTTTTAGGACAAATTGCTGCAGACTTCTTTCTATGGGGCCATTTAAAGAGTAGAATTTACGCAACAGAACCGAGTCTCTGGAAGAAATTTCACAACGTGTCAGGGAGTTTTTGAACGGAGAGTTTCCAGAACAATTAATTGGGCGTAGAGGTGCTATTGAGTGGCCCCCTAGACCACTGGATTTAACTCCTTTGGACTTCTTTCTATGGGGCCATTTAAAGAGTAGAATTTTCGCAACAGAACCGGAGTCTCTGGAAGAATTACGACGCATTGTTGAAGAATGCCGTCCAATAACTCCACAAATGCCCCAGAATGTCAGAGCTCGTTTTGAACAAAATTTGTACTTTTGTATGGAATGGTTGTCAACAATTTGAATACTTACTTAGGTGAATAAACATTTTTGAACGTTTGGTTTTGTTTTTTTAGTTTTTTCTTAACTAAAAATTGACTAATTAGTGCATTTCTCATCACAATGAATGAAATACGTTCTTGCAACTCCAACTGTGAATAATTTTTAGACGAGTTGATAAAACTTAAAAAAAAATTAGTGTTCTGAATTCAGAAAAGAAAGAGCTTTCAAATGATGCAGCACTCGACCCATGTTCCCTATTTAAAATATAAGGGTTGTTATCACCACCCTTAAGGGGTTGATGTGACAAAGTTGAGTTTTATGTCAAAACATGTCCCCCTCAATATTAAAATTGACGTGTTTCAGCATTTCTTAAAAAAAATTTCTCTGCATGCAAATCTGTCTGTTTTGTTTTCAATGCTTCAATACGCCTGCCACCCTGTATATATATATATATATATATATATATATATATATATATATATATATATATATATATATATATATACAGGGTCGCTGATAAGTCTGGAAACGGTCGATTATCCGGGAAAATATACAAGGTGTCGAAAAAAGTTTTATACAAAAGTTTTTGGGTTCTTCAATGTCTACTAGGCGGTGATAATTTCATTTATACAGGGTTGGTCATACAGGCGAGGCACACCAATATTATTTTTTTTTTAATGGAACACCCTATATATTATTCGATATTTCAATCCTTCTCTTAATTTTGAGCAACATTTATCAGAAGCATGATGTACATAAACTCAATCGTTTCCGGGTAAAAAAATAAATAAAAATAAACGCTATTGTTTTTAAAATCTATTGGATGAAGAACAAAAATAAATGAAAAGTAGAATATCTCTTGAAAACAATCTGTGAGTGTGAAAAGAACCGGTTGCGATGTTTTTAACATTGTTTGAAATCCTATTTTATAAGATGTTCAAAGTGTTCTCCATTGACCTCCTGACAATAATGAATTCGCTTAACAAAACATTGCACTGCATTTACAAGAGCGTTTTGAGGAATGTTATTAATTTCATGCACAATCCTTGCTTGCAACTCTTCAATATTCTGCGGTCTATTTTGGTAAATTAAATTTTTTACATGACCCCACAAAAAAAAGTCAAGCGGCGTCATGTCGGGAGACCTAGCTGGCCATTCAATAGTTCCCCTGCGCCCGATCCATCTGCCAGGAAAGGTTTGATTCAGATATTCCCGTACCTCAATTCCAAAATGAGGGGGTGCCCCATCCTGCTGAAACCATATTTCTTCCGCTGGTAGATTTGGGTCGTTATTGTTCGGAAATAATCGACTAACGTCTGGAACAATTGATTCTTGCAAAAGTGTCAAATATCGAGCAGAGTTCAAATTACCGTGTATAAAATAAGGTCCTATGATATGTCCACCAATAATAGCACACCAAACATTTACTTTTTGCGGTCTTTGGGTGTGAATTTGTTCCATCCAATGTGGGTTTTCGTCTGACCAGTACCTACAGTTGTGTCGGTTGACTTGTCCATTCAAACAAAATGTAGATTCGTCGGAAAACAAAATGTGGTTGGCAAAGTTAAAATTTTGGCGTAACTTCTCCATAATAAGTTCACAGAACTCGATTCTGCGATCAAAATCGTCTTCACTCAGTTCTTGCAATAAATGAATTTTATATGGACGGAACTTTTCCCGCTTCGTAATCTTTTGAATTGAATATCGACTCATATTGTGATTTAAAGTCAATTGCTGTGCCGAAGTTTTCGGATTTTCCACCACATCCAATATTACATTCAAAGAATTTTCTTCATTTGTAACGGTTACTGGCCTTCCAGTTCTAGGTTTATCCTTGATACCGCCAGTTTCGTGAAAACGATGCAAAGTTTTCGAAACTGTGGATTTGGAGATCGATTCCCGCTCAGGATGCAACTCATTGAACATAATCACCACTTGAGCAAAACTTCGTGTTCTATCACCATACCCTATCATCATTAAAATTTCGATACGTTCGGTTTCACTTAAACTTGCCATTTTGCACAAAAACTGTTGACACTAAATTACTAATGTTTCAAAACTGTTGACACTGAATGAATGTTTGACATTCGTTGTCCTGGAAACATTTTAAAACAAAAGAATAATACTGCGTTTCTTATGGGCATCTTATCTTATCTTGGGATTCCAAACAATGTTAAAAACATCGCAACCGATTCTTTTCACACTCACAGATTGTTTTCAAGAGATATTCTACTTTTCATTTATTTTTGTTCTTCATCCAATAGATTTTAAAAACAGTAGCGTTTATTTTTATTTATTTTTTTACCCGGAAACGATTGAGTTTAGGTACATTATGCTTCTCATAAATGTTGCTCAAAATTAAGAGAAGGATTGAAATATCGAATAATATATAGGGTGTTCCATTAAAAAAAAATTAATATTGGTGTGCCACGCCTGTATGACCAACCCTGTATAAATAAAATTATCACCGCCTAGTAGACATTGAAGAACCCAAAAACTTTTGTATAAAACTTTTTTCGACACCTTGTATATTTTCCCGGATAATCGACC
Source organism: Tillus elongatus (assembly GCA_964006375.1). Taxonomy (NCBI): domain Eukaryota; kingdom Metazoa; phylum Arthropoda; class Insecta; order Coleoptera; family Cleridae; genus Tillus; species Tillus elongatus. The sequence goes on from OZ023263.1 coordinate 7,859,426, forward strand.
GTTTCCAGACTTATCAGCGACCCTGTATATATATATATATATATATATGTATATGTATATGTATGTATGTATATGTATATGTATGTATGTATCACACCAATAACTCAAAAAGTAATGGACCGATTTTGGTCAAATTTGGTGAGTAACAAAATCAGCCCAGATTTTCCCGGAAAATTTTGCATTTTCTTTCGGGAAAAAATTATATCTCCGGAAATAATAAAGCTATGGTAATCAAATTTGGCACACAAGTTTATGACATAAAAGGAAACTATATCCCAAAATTTAGATTTCTATTTTACAGGGAAAAAAGTTATAAAAAAAGATTTGGTGGCAGATCATTTCTAATGCACTTGCAGCATCCAGACTTTTTAATCCTTTTCGAGGTATACCAACTGATTACATCCATTAATTTGAAATTGATTAATATCCTAAAATTTGAATACTTTCGGTTACTATGTGAAAAAAAGTTTATATCAACATTAAATATTTAATCTTGTTAGAAAGAACATAACTTTGAAATATGAACATAAAAATGCCGTCTGATTTCAATATTCAATGATCTATTATTCCACTAGATTTAAATTGAGACTACATGTGATGTATTCCTGCTCCACTCTTTGATTGGTCGAGAGTTACCAGACAACCTCTCTAATTTAGAAACCTTGGGCTTAGATAGCATTTTTTTTAAAGCCAACTTGTAACTAACATTTTTGACAAAAAAAAATACTTTAAAAAAACTTGCTAGGTAACCCAAAAGACAAGGTCTTTACCGGGGCAACATACCTACCAGATTTCATTATTTCAAAAATCAAATTTTTTTAGAAAGACTGACCAGATCGGGCTGGCTAACGAACTCGTTATCAACCTTAACAAAAGGAACATATGTGCCAAGTTTTGTTCATATCAGTTTTCGGGAAATACGTGTACATTGGCAGCGAATTTTTATTAAAAAAAAAAACGCTAATAGAGGTATTGATGGTGAGACTTTGCAAAATTTTTTCCGAATGAGCGCGAATTTGAGCCCCTTATAACCCGAAACCAAGGTCCGTTCAAAGAGTTATATGATTATATATATGTATATAACGTCAATCATTTCCCGATAGCTTCTTTATCCTACAGTATTTGCAAAATTGTTTTACGATGTAAGGTCCATAACCTAAAATTATTTTCAGCTACACAGCATGGTCCATATGTCACTGGCACTAGGTAACTGTTTTTTTTAAATTAAACAGCCTGTATATTATTGTATGTTTTGATTTTAAAAATTCTAATTAGAAATTATAGCAAGTACTATGCCATAAAATGCTTTTTAAGTTATTGAAGTTTCTTAAAAACATTTGACGGATGTAGTTTGTTTTAGGTACCCTTTTTTCCCCTCAGGGCTCGTCTGCGGCCTTGCCGCCCCAATAGCACTGCAACCTTTGGTTGATTGTGCATACCCTTAGTCTTACTCCACCCATTCCAAAATCATTGTGCCTTAAACTAGTCTGCACATCGATTGGTAGGGTGAAGTTTTATATTGCTCTGTCTGCGGTCTAGACTGACTGTAGATCAGTTGTCTTTTGCGGTCCAGAGGTTTACACTCACACAAGATGTGCTGGGCTGATTCCTCCCCCTCGCTGCAGAGTCTGCATGCGAGGTCCTCTTCGAACCGCCCTATTTTATGCAGATGTTTCTTAATGGCCATGTGTCCCGTCAAGAGACCTGTTGTGTTTCTGAGCTGTCCTCTGCTAAGATTTAGCAGCTCCACAGCTCTCTTTGAACTGGGTTCCTCAATTAATGACTTCCCATGTCTGATCCCTGGAGTGTCTGCCCAGTACACCTTGTGTTGGTTTCTGGCCCAGAACTTAATGGCTCCCCTGGCAGTGCTTTTTGTCACACACAGAGCCGGTTCTGGTCCCATAAATGGTTCTGTTGACCCTCTCTTCGTGAGACTGTCAGCTTCTTCATTGCCTTTGACCCGGCACCCAGATGAGGGTCACCTCATTCTGCCCAGCCAGGTCGCTCGTCTCGGCACTCACTCACCAGCCAGGAATTTACCCGTGGGCTACTTAGTGCCTTAAGGGCTGCCTGGCTGTCTGTGGCTATGAGGATCCGCTTGTTGGTGTAGCCCCTCCTCTTGTTCTCCCGCACACAGTGCAGGATGGCGTACATTTTGGCCTGAAACACCGTTGCATGGTCTCAAAGGGAAATACTTGACTTCCGAGGTCCTTCCGAGTATACACTTGCCCACGCTCCTCGCCGGATCCGGCCGTGAAACAGACGAGCGCGTGCCGTGGTATGCCCGGCGTCTCCTCCCGCCATGCCTCGCGGTCGGGGATTTCCACTGTAAAGTTATTTTCTCTCCAGATTCGCGGGCTCACGAAGTCTGACCTCATTTCAAGCATGGGCTCCTTCACGATCTCCTGAATTTTGCAGTTGCCCCTGAAGCCTGGGTTGATCTTCAGTCTACTATTGCATGCTAGTCTGTATAGTCCCAGCCTTGCCTCCCCCATAAGTTTCAGGTACTGGTATCATTCGTAAACCACATCTGCGAAACTTGCAATTCAGTGCAAGTAGCTGACAGGTGTTCGTCTATCTAGTAATGGTGTGAGAAATCAAAATTTATATACAGGGTGGTTGCTAGAGATGCGTCCATTTGCTGAAACTCCATTTTAAATAACTCAAAAATTTCAAATGGAACACCTGTATATGAGCACCTGAATCAATGCAAAAATTGCTTCTCTTTCGGATGGATGTGGGTTTTTTTGCATGTAGAGCTGATAATTTCTGAATTATTCAAAAGTTACCAATTTGATTGCAACTATATGATTTTTTATCAAATTTGATTGCAACTATATGATTTTATGATTGAGTTATGGCCGTTTGCCCCATGGCTTCTAGCATTCACGAACAGTGTTTCTCTCCATGGAGATAACAGAAAATGTTGCCGTTAAAAAAACTCGAAAAGAAATTAGAGCTGGATTATTCGATGCTTTTCAGGGCATCAAAATAGAAAAATCCCAAGGGCTACATCTTCTTTGACGGCATTGCTCGGTAAAATACAGACGAATTCTGCTCAAATCTATATATAGCCTTTTCAATGACAAAACTGTCGGCTGTCTTCACAGAGGTTAGCGCTGCTTGTAAATACAAGAAGCCAAAAGACAATTTCCAGAACATTCACCAATTATGTACACCGTCTGTCTCAATTCTTCGTTATCGAAGTTTATTTTTAATTATTTATACTAACCATAAAACAACTACACAATTACACAACAACGAACAGACAATGTTGCAAATACTTGTCAAATTTGACATTTTGGAGAATTGTAATGACCAATTGTCAAACCATCCAATCATTATATCATGTAGTTGCAATCAAATTGATAACTTGTAACAATTTACAAACTCGTCCGCGGTTTTAACACAATGAAGATATGTGATAAGTTTCGTTCAAATCAGTCGAGTATTTTTTGAGTTATCGCTCTGGTACATATAAAAGCTCAGATTGGATTTGGGTTCTAGGGGCCCTAATTCGTGCTCATTTGAAACATTTTTCTGAAAGTCTCACCATTGATACCTCTCTGCATTTTCTTAATGAAAATGCGACAAAATAGGTATACACACATATTCAGGAAAGTTGTTAGGAATTTTATATATTCTAAGAGTGAGATAAGATAGAGGGTTTTCCATTAAAAATATCAAAGTTGGTACTGTTTCCTTATAGATGTGGCAACGTCGCATTTTGGAAAAGATTTAACCTAGTTAGCGCACGCTTATCAGAAACTTCTAATGTACCATCCACTGTAAATCACCCTGTTTATATATAATAAATAGAATAAAAATATTATTTTGTTAAAGACCAACAAGACGGATAAGGGATTCTGATCGCAAACTGAAGAAGCTGTTCAAGCAAATAAATATTAATTATACACCAAATGATGATGTGCGTTTGATGGGTGACATCGTCTCAGTATCTGACAGGATGGAGTTACTTAGTGAAAGGATGAGTTTCAAAAATCTGAATTATGAGAGAGAATACCAAGAGTCTGAAGAATCAGTAGATTCAACGCCTGAAGTCGCTTATGCTAGATTGAGTCATCCAGAGGTATGTATTTACAATCTTTTGTTTCTTTTAGATTCTCTTTTCTATGTGTATGTGTTAGCAAATACCTAAGAAACAAAATTGAGGTATGTAATAAAGAAAAAGTACAAAGCTGATCTGGAGGCTTAGGGAAATGGTTGCTAAGGAGGCTCATAATGTGGTAATCGCAAATCCAACTCTTTGCAGGAGTCTATTTTTGAAGTTAAAAGTTGGTTTGGTGGAGTCCTTTAGGACCTCTTTTTCACCCACTGTCGAGGTGTACTGAGCGAAGTCACTTGCCCATTTCGAAGCTCACGGAGAGATAGCCTCTCTGAGTTCGTTTGGACTCGACAACCGTCAGTGTTTGACTCAAGGCGGTATCATAGATTCCTGCTTCCGTGCAGCATCCAAGCAAAGTCGTTTGTCTGCTTCGAAACTAAAAATCTCAGCTTCACATTTGGTTCGTCCAGACCTGACACCCGCTTCCGAGCATCACCCAAGCAAGGCCGTTTCAAAGCACACAGTGGTGGCCTCACACCCCCAGACATCTAACCTCCAGGGGCATCTCACCCCTAGAGATCTAACCTCCTGGGGCATCTCGCCTCTAGAGATCTAACCTCCAGGGGCATTCTCTCGTATAATTATTTTGGGATTTACCGTAGAAATGCGTCACCCTGTATATATGTAACAGATAAAAAACTGAATGTAAACCCGGATATGGATTCTAGGGGGCCTAGTTTGTGCTCATTTGAATAAATCTTTTTAAAATTCTAAAGTCGCGGTCTCCTCATCAACGAATTTTTTTCTATGAAAGTTTGCTAAAAATTATAGACTTCCAACTTAAACTATCGCAAACACATTAGAGATGCACAATCAACCAAGGGTTGCGGTGCTATCGGGGCGGCAAGGCCGCGGACGAGCTCTGAGGGAACAAAAAAAAAAAAAAAAAAAAAACACATTAGAGAAAGGGACTATTTGAAATGAATTTTCTGTAAATATTTTAGTAAGATGAAGGACAATAACTAGAGGTGTGCGAACCCATGTTTTGTCCGAACCGAACTATTAACGAACCCAAGTGAATATGTTGCCTCGAACTTCGAACCTCTGAAATAGTATGTCTAAGGTTCACAGTCAAACTTTGAACTTCTTAGAAATTTAAAATCGAACATCGAACTACCCAAAATTCTTCAGTGTTCATATATCATTTCCTTAAACACAAAATTTATGAATATTGTACCATACAATATTTAATATGTGAAAGATTCCCATTCTTTTAACAAAAAGGAAGAGTTCGGCAAATTTGCAGGTTGATTGGGTGAAAATGCCTTCTGGTGCTGATCGTTTTGGCTCATGGTGAAATAAATCATGTTGAAACCAGTGTTTTCCAAAGTCAATCTGCAATTATCCTCATAAATTCTGAAAATTTACGTTATCGATCGCTTTCGAACACCGCCATCATCATGTTGTTACTGAAAAGGGTGTTAGGAGGCTAGGATATATAAGAAAAATAATTCTGTTATTGCTAAGTGGCTCCGTGGTGTCACAATGTGCCCACCAACTGTCAAAAATATGCATGAGTGAAATCTCCTAAAATTATGCTATCCACTCAATGAGACCGATAACGAGTTTAAAGCGCGGCTACCGAGTTAACGGGGCCGCAACTTCGCTATCTGTGGCAGCATTCAATGCCTGTAAAGTTAAATTTCGAAGTATTTTTGAGCAACGAACTTCGAACTATTTTGGAGAATTACATATTTCAAACTTCGAACAACTTCAACATCGCTAGTGCAAACATATTTTCGAACCGAAGGTTTGACTCGAGTTCGGGTTCGGTTCGAAATTTCGAAGCTTCGCACACCTCTAACAATAACGGTTGAAGCTGAAACTGAAGGATTTGCAGAACACTCTTCATGCGACATTTTCTTTTCATAATCCGTATTTGTTTCAGGTTCTTTGCCTAAATGTTGCCAATTTTGACGGTTCAAATCGCGTCTTTTTGAGGAAAACCCTAATTTTTTTTCTTTAAATGCCCATAACTTTTTTGTCTTTAAACTTAACCAACCTACAGCAAAAGCATCAATCTAACTAAACCAACAGCCAAAGCATCAGAGAAAGGGTTTATTTGAAATGAAGTTTCTGTAAATATTTTAGTAAAATGAAGGGCAATGACGGTTGAATCTGAAACTTAAGGGTTTGCAGAACACTCTTCTTGCAACATTTTCTTTTCACAATCCGTATTTGTTTCACGTTCTTTGCCTAAACATTGCCAATTTTGACGTTTAAAATTGTAACCACTATATCATGGTTACCAATATACCTACCCTCGCTGAAGTTTCATCATGAACTTCATTAATCCGAAAATATCGTTCCCTTTTTTTGGGTTGGTATAACTTTAGCAGATTGTTTTATTATTCAATGTCATTACTTATGTCAGAGTACATTTTGGCTCCACACAAAGTCTATAAGTTTGGCATAAATATATAATGGCATAAATATATAACATAAAGAAAAGGCATTTGTTAGGCAGCAATTTGGTATGGAAAGCAACATCCAGGCAGTGGAGGTTTTGATTGTACTTTAAGATGAGTGAAGAAGGCAAAATTTAGTTTAAATAATTTTTGGTATGTCAAAATTTGAAGTTTTGTTGTTTGACATCTATCATTAGGTGGTAAATGTCAAACATATTTAGAACGATCTTTGCAAAATTATGTCAAAATACTCTACAAGTCATAGGACTTATTTGTATTGGCATAGTGTACAATTTTAAACAGTAAAGATGAAATGTTAATTGAAACTTGTGTAGTTAAGTCAACATACATATCCATCGTATTTATTCGCCTGCCGACTAAATGAGCCAATCATAAACCCTCAAAATCCAAGTATATGCACTATTGAGTGGGATCCGCGAATATGCTGGATTAGTGTTTTCCGTGTTCACCGGGCGTCAGCCGCTGCATTTTTATGTCAAAAAATGTTGACAAACGCCAATTTTTTTTTGACATAATGCAGCTGCTGGCGCCTGGTGAACTCGCACTCTAGATATCTCAGTGGCATCACGATACCCGCGACGAGAAACGTTTTGAGTGGTTGGGAGTTGGAAACAATGCACGCATTTTTGCGTGACGACGTATCTTTACGGACATACCGCGGGAAGCTTGGTTCATACACTCGCGAGTTCGCTGCGAAACTGATCCCTATTGGTTTATGTTAAATAATGTATTATTTAAAATAGACCAATATGAAGTAGTTTCGCAATTCGCGTATGAACCTAGCTTTAAACTGTAACTGTACCCATAAGTACACTTTGAGGAAACCCAGATCACCACAACAGCCTTTTTAAAGACCTAATGATAGTGAACGATCCTGAATATTTCATCATCTGATGAAGCTAACGTTGCCAACGAAACGATCGTTAGGTCTTTACAAAGATGTGTTGTGGTGATTTGGGTTTTCTGTGACTTATCAGTGCTCATCACAGGTTAAAGTTTTTCGCTTAGTTTAGGATTACTCATTATGGACTTTAATGTGCAGAAATAATAAAAAGTATTGGACAAAAAATTCAGAATCCTATGAATTTTTTGGTATGTCTTTTTGGAATTGAATATTTTTCATTATAAACTTGATCAAATATTTGTTTCTTAATTAATCACAGAAACACAAAACACTGGAAGCAGTTGCATCGTGTCAAAAAATGTTGACGAATGAACATTTTGTTTGACATAACAAAGCAGCGCTGGCGCCTGGTGAACTCTGCCATTGCTTAGCAAGCTAGAATTAATACTCTGGGCGACGGCATTCATAGACAAGTGACACTCTATGGTTGTATTTATATATGTCAAATACCATTTTGATTTGAACGTTGGCTACATTGCAAGAATACAGTGAGCCAGAAAAGTTTAAGCTTACCTTTATTTTTAGTTGTGGTTCTTTAGTGGCTGAAACGAGTTTAATTTTTGATTTGTTTAGTTCCTGTGTTTTATTCCGTTTTGTTTAGTTCTTGTGTTTTTGGGTTTCTAATTTGTTTTGCTTACATCAATTTGTTGCTAAAGTTTTGCCGTTTTTTGTGGGTAAGTTAAATAACCAGGATATATTATAGTCTGATTTTTTGGGTTATCAATAAATTTAAAGAAGACAGATTGTTTTTGTTTCTAAAGGATTAATGCAATTTGTTTGATTAAAGCTTCTAAAGACTTGAAAAATGCTACATTAAACAACCTGCATTTGCCTTCCAGTTGTAAATAATACGTGTCTTATTTTTCGGGGATTTACAGACAGAGTATTTTTATTACCATATGAAACAGTCATCCTTGATGACAATAATTGATCATAATTTCTTTATTTTATTAACATGACGTATTTGCTTTTTGCGCAATTCTGAACCATTTATTTACATGATTTCTTTTTTTTTCACAAAACTGCAATTTTTTTTTTCATTTTGCAATAATTGACTTTGTATTTGAAACGGGAAAGCGTGCATTTGAAATGGAAAAGCGTTTTTTCCCCCATGAGGTAATGACCTAGTGTATTCTGTAATAGTGTGTTGCACATTTTGGGGGTAGATTATAGAAGAAAGAGAAATGGGGTTTGGCAACTAAGGAAAGGCTGTTTTTAGTGGGAACCGTGTATAAATTAAAAGTTTAGTTGCTTTAAAAAACAACTGTCTAATCTATTGGAAATGGCAGGATATTCTGGGGGTTATGAGCGTAGTCTCTTCTTCACCATGCCGAAGGTCGCACGAAAGCTCATGAACATAGTTTTGGTCGTACTTTCGGCAGATTTTCTGTTAAAATCAAAAGTTATGTCCATCACTACATGCACATGTAAAGTTTTAACATGTCATTCGTCAATGGTTCTTGTTACGAACACAAAATGGTACTACTTTCACCAGCAAAATTGTATGAAAAATGTACCAAAAACGTTATAAAACCGCCATAGAAGTAAAATCATCTTGTAAGTTATTGGAATAAAGCCCAAAAAACACTTCCCTTAGTGATGGAAAATTTGAATTTTGCATCTGGGAAATTGAAATTAGTTTTAAGGTGGGAACCCCTTTATTGAATCTGTAACTAGCTGACCTGACAGACTTTGTCCTGTCCAAATTTCAATGTCAAAACGCATTTGCACACATACCGAAATCTGAGAAAATTAAATTTCAATTTCCGGCCAACTTTTCAAGTTTTTGTTCCATAAAAACCTTATTTGGACTATCGCAAACATTTTAAAAATAAAATTAGCCAAATCTGTCCAGCCCTTCTCAAGTGATGCGCTTACTAATGACAAACCTTTTTCATTTTTAGTGAATTTTCTTTTAAAAAAATTCACTAACGAGGAGATCCCGACTTTGGAATTTAAAAAAATTCTTAAAATGAGCACTAATTAGCCCCCATAGAACATATATCGGGGTCAGTTTGAATTTTTATGTTTATGTTAATGTTATATATATATATATATATATATATATATATATATATATATATATATATATATATATATATATATATATATATATATATATATATATATATATATATACCGATAACTCGAAAAATAATGGGCCGATCTTGATCGAATTTGGTGAATAGCTTCGTTTTGCAAGTGGCTTGGATAAGTTTGTTAGCCAGGAAAATCATTTTCTGTTTTCTTTGTAAAAAATATATATATCCGGATACAACAAAGTAAGGGCAACCAAATGTGGTACACGTGCTTGAATTATACAGAGTGAACCATGTACCGAAACTTAGGTCTCTAAGTTTAAAGACAAGAAAGTTATGGGCAGTTAAAGAAAAAAAAAATTGAGTTTTTCTCAAAACGTCAAAGTCGCGATTTGAATCGTAAAAATTGGCAATGTTTAGGCAAAGAACGTGAAACAAATATGGATTGTGAAAAGAAGAGTGTTCTGCAAACCCTTGTCTCTGCCTTATTGGCTTCGCATCACCGGTATCAATATGGTGAGTGTATAACGGGGTACACCCTAACCTATCTTCAGGAGCTATGGTTCTGAACATCTCAATGACTTCTTGCAATTTTTCTTTTTGCAAGACTGAAAGCTTTTCCTGCCCCTGTATTGAATTGATAATACAAGTTTCAGCTTGAACCGTCATTGCCCTTCATTTTACTAAAATGGTTACAGAAACTTCATTTCAAATAGACCCTTTCTCTGATTTAAGAAAACTGATTTTCTTGTGAAAAAGTTCATCAGACAATTTGTTGGCCAACACTGAGCATCTAATTAAAATAAGAAACAATTTTCACATTTTCATTGATTCATGGTGCCCCATCCTCAATTACGAAACATTACACATGAGAAGGGTAAGTCCCACCCTCTACCCAGTTGCCTCCGACTATAGAGCTGCCGTATGCCTTGTTAATCTTATTTGTTAAAAAATCCGTGCATATCTAAGTAATTTTTATTCCACTTGCCTTATTTAGATTGATTTTTAGATTTTAGTAAACGTTTATTATTTATATCACCACCTACTATTTTGAGAATTGCTGTTGAACTGTAAAAGATGAGGAGTTTAAACCTACTCACCTTCTGGTTCATGAAATTGATTACGAACTTCATATTAGGGATATAATAACAACTAGGAAGGATGTTCACCAAAAGCGCAAATTATTAGACAAACAGCTAGATACGGATAGGAATCGTACAGTTGTTTATGTAGATCCGGATTATGACTTTGAAACAGAAAATAAAATTATTGATGATACAACTTAAAAACGTATTTGAGGAATTTGAGGGTCCTGAGAACGACTCTACGGAAGCTCGTGTTCGATCTAGGATAGGTTACCTACTGGTCGTGTTACACGCATTATTATTCCCAGTGATGACACTAAAAATCTGTGGTACGCCTTGTCAATTTTATTTGGTGAAAATCTGTGGCAATATATAGCACAGATACACATGCCTAAAAGTACAAGAATTGACAAATTTGGTCAATACACCCTTTTTCCATGAGATCCTTGATATGTATATATCCGGTAAGTTTGCAGATTAGCTTCCGAACGCTTTTCAAAAGATTGTTTTCAGAAACATTACTAGCACCCCACCTGGGTGCACAAACCACATGAAAAATTTCTTGTTCACACCAACCCAAGGAAGTTACGGGACTAGGAGTGAATAGGGGTGCTGGGCGGGGTAGGTAGTAAAAAGGAAATATGAGCATAAAACGTGAAGAAAACTGCTTGAAAGCTGTCTATTTGAAGCCAAATCCTCATTAAATCCTGCCTACCCCACACAGCACCCCTATTCGCCCCAGGTCCTGTAACTTAGGGGGGGGGGGGGGTATGAACAAGAAATTTTTCTTGTGGTTTATGCAACGAGGGTGGCTTCTTGTGGTTTATGCAACGAGGGTGGCTTCTTGTGGTTTATGCAACGAGGGTGACTTCTTGCAGTTTATGCAACGAGGGTGGCTGTATGCACACGAGAGGGGAAGGAAAATGCCTACTAGGCAGCAGGGCACACACTCCCAGTTCAACTGGGTTGAAAACAAGAAATTTGTCTTGTGGTTTGTGCATGGGGGGACGAGGTTTCTGAAAACATTTTTTTGAAAAGCTCCCAGGAGCTAATCTGCAAAATTTACCGCTTTTTCTTAATTTGTATGTGTAGCACACAATTAGTGAATAATTATAAATGTTGCACATATTTATAAGGTTTTTTTGTTTTGCAGGAGGAAGAAGAAGAAGAGGACCCAACACAAATGTAATTTTAACATATTTGTTTTATTTGTTTTGTTTTTTTATTTCTTTATTTTTTTATTTCTTCATTTTTTTATTTTTTTATTTCTTAATTAGCTTTAATATATTTTAAAAGTATTTTAATTATGAGACTATTTTCATCCCCAACTTAAATTAAAATGTGGAACTCTGCACATTAGTTAATCCATTTTAAAAGATATATTCCTTTATTGATTATTCTAATTTTACATGCTAAATATATTCTAAGACAGATTACATTGTAAACTAACTTCAACTTTAGAGAGAAAACTAATATTTTGGGACGCCACCTTTAGCACTGCCTCGATTCTTTTATTTTACAGATCATTTGTCAAAAATGTATGAAACAACCGTAGTTTAAGCAGAGTTTGGTATATAATAGATAAAGTGCTTAAGACATCTTCGTGGTGCATTTAATACAAGACTTTCCACAAACATGATGTTATATTCAGTGGTGAAGCGTGTATTTTGGCTATGAGTAGGCTGAGTGTCTTACGTGATAGCATGATAGATTCTTAGTTAATTCAATAAATAGACTTAGGTAAAATAAAAAATGCATGTAAATTTTTTTATAAATGAGCTCAATCCTCAAAATTTAATAGCTACAAAGACATGATGTATAGAACATTCATGCTTCTTCATTTTTGCAGTCATGTTTTAAACTCTCCTCCCCGAGCCCTCACTTGCACCACACATTCTCGTTTGATGAAAACAGTAAACAATAAAGTGTGTTGAACATAGTGAATTTTTCATTAAACGCTTCAAATTTGAATAACTTTTTTATAAACTTGGAAAGTTGAATTTTATTACGTAGTAAGGTCTTTCCCAAGGCAACATATCCACCAAATTTCATTAACAGCTTTGTAATTTTCGGAGATACTATATATATATATATATATATATATATATATATATATATGTATATATATATATATATATATATATATATATATATATATATATATATATATATATATATATATATATATATATATATATAGTGAACAATTGACCATAATTTACGTTTGTAAGTTTAAAGACAAAAAAGTTAGAGGCATTTAAAGAAAAAAAATTGGGGTTTTCCTCAAAACTTAAAAACTCGCGATTTGAAACGTCAAAATTAGCAACATTTAGGCAAAGAACCTGACAGAAATACGGATTATGTAAAGAGTGTTCTGCAGACCCTTAAGTTTCAGCTTAAACCATCATTGCCCGTCATTTTGTTAATTTGGAATCCGAAGTCTTTGAACCCTGCAACTAGTTTCTAACTTTTAAAGAACATTTTCTCATAATAATTTTTCTGTATTCTCTTATGATACATCGCAGAGTATTTCTCAAGTATCACTATTTTTAGTTTTGTCGACTGTCCCGGTGCTTAAAGTTAATTCTGACATTGCCAATGTACGCATACATATCCCGGACAAAAATCTCCACATCATCTCGCTTTGTTCATTTGATCTACCTACCGAAATCTGACGACCAAATTGGACTTATCCTTGGACTTGTGTATATAATTTATATATATATATATATATATATATATATATATATATATATATATATATATATATATATATATATATATATATATATATATATATATATATATATATATATATATTGAGGGGGGCATGTTTTATAAAACTCAACTTTGTCACATCAACCGCTTAAGGGTGGTGATAAAAACCCTTATATTTTAAATAGGAACATGGGTCAAATGTTACATCATTTGAAAGCTCCTTCTTTTCTGAATTCATCACACTAATTTTTTCTGAAGTTTTATCAACTCGTTTAAAAATTATTCACAGTTGAAGATGCAAAAACGCATTTGAGTCATTCTGATAAGAAATGTGCTAATAGTCCATGTTTTGTTGATTTGTAAACAAAAAATGGACTATCAGAACATTTCTTATCGAAATGAGAGAAATGCGGTTAATTATTTCAGTTTATCGGTTGCTTTGATACTTGATAGTACTACCAAAAATTAATTTCACAATGGTGTATTCTGTAGAAGAAAGAGTTGAAATACTTACTCTTTTTTTCAAAAACGGTGACTGTGCTAACCCTATCGCAAATTTGTTTAATGAACAACATCCGAGCAGACATGTTAACAGAAAATACATTTTGGAGTTAGTTGCAAAGTTTCGACAAAGTGGTTCAGTAGCCAACAAAAAACGGGACCCTGAATGTGAATTTCCGGTTAGAAATGAGACTACTGATATTGGAGTTTTAGGACAAATTGCTGCAGACCCAACTTTGAGCGGAGAAAATCGACCACTGTTTCAAACATCAAAAGAAAAACTATTGAAGCATCATAAATTTCACCCGTATAAAATTCATCTTGTACAACAACTGAATAAAGATGATTTTGATCGGCGGCTGGAGTTTTGTGAAGTTATAACTGCACGAATAGCTGATAACGGGAACTTTCTGTTTAACAGCTGTTTTTCAGACGAGTGTAAGTTTTTATTCAACTCTACAGTCAATAGTCATAATTGTCGTTATTGGGCAGATAATAATCCAAGAAATTTTCACGAAGTCCACATTAAAACTCCACAGAAATTGAATGTCTGGACTGGCATTTTTGGAGACCGTTTAATCAGACCAATTTTTCTCGATGGCAATTTGAGTGGCGCAACGTATTTGGAGTTACTAGAAGATATCGTTTATTCATTGACATTGTTGAAAATAATGATCGCTATCAAGAAAATCAATCAGTGTTTCAACAAGATGGAGGTCCTCCGCATTTTTCACAACGTGTTAGGGAGTTTTTGAACAGAGAGTTTCCAGAGCAATGGATTGGGCGTAGAGGTAAGAGTGCCCCCTATATCGCCGGATTTAACTCCTTTAGACTTCTTTCTATGGGACTATTTAAAGAGTAGAATTTACGCAACAGAACCGGAGTATCTGGAAAAATTACGACGACACATTGTTAAAGAATGCCGTCTAATAACTCCACAAATGCTCCAGAACGTTGGAGCTCGTTTTGAACAATATTTGTACTTTTGTATGGAAGCTGGTAGTAAACAATTTGAACACTTACTTAACTGAATAAACATTTTTGAACGTTTGGTTTTGTTTTTTCGTTTTTTTAACGAAAAATTTACTAATTAGTGAATTTCTTATCACAATGAATGAAATACGTTGTTGCAACTCCACTGTAAATAACTTTTAAACGAGTTGATAAAACTCCCAAAAAAATTAGTTTGCTGAATTCAGAAAAGAAAGAGCTTTCAAATGATGTAACACTTGACCCATGTTCCCTATTTAAAATATAAGGGTTGTTATCACCACCCTTAAGGGGTTGATGTGACAAAGTTGAGTTCTATGTCAAAACATGTCCCTCTCAATATGAAAATTATCGTGTTTCTTAAAAAAAAATTCTCTGGGCGCAAATCGGTCTGTTTCGTTTTCATTATATATATATATATATATATATATATATATATATATATATATATATATATATATATATATATATATAAATTGAAACTGACCCCGGATATGGGTTCTAGTAGTCCTAGTTCACGCTCATTTGAAAAAATTTTGCAAACACATTATTTTATTTAAAATTTTAATTACAGATTAGGTATATAATTTGAATTTTATGTGTTCTTTTAGCAAAATTTTGTGTAAAAGATATTTAGTCAGTCAAGTTTTTTGTGCTTCGTAGAAATCATTTTTGTAAGATGTTTTCTGGAAATTTTGGTAGGTTAGGTTAGGTTAGGTTTGTATGTGAGTGGGCCATATCGGCCCTCCACCGCGACCTTAAGGTCTATTGTGGCTCACGTCTAAAGTCCAACGCCCAACAAATCCAGCCTCCTGCAGAGGTCGATAATCTTTGTGGGCGAAAGTTGATCCAGGTCTTCTGGAGCAAGCTTTACCTTGCCAAAGAGCAGGTATCTAGTCCTGTCCGCCGTCGGACAGGAACACAGTACGTGCTCTGCTGTCTCGTCACTCTCCATACACAGCCGGCACTCGGTCTCCTGACTGATCCCAATACAGTGCATGTGATGCCGCAAGCGGCAGTGTCCTGTATACAGGCCGACTAGAGTACTCAGTTGTTGTCTGTTAAATTTTGGTAACTAATGATAAATGTTTACTAAGTTATTATAAAGAAAATGTTGTCGGTTTTTCTTGAAAAATTGTTTGCACATTTTCATGAAATCATTAAGTGTCTTTGAAAAAGTTTTTGTGGAAAAATATATTTTGGTAGGTGGGTGAAAGGGTTGTTGGCCAGGAAAAAAATATCACTAATAGAGAGGCATCGATTGTGAGGCTTTCGTAAAAAAATTCAAATGAGCGTGAATCAGGGCCACTAAAAACCAAATCCAAGGTCCGATACCTCTCTATTGGTGAATTTTTTAATAAAAATTCACTAAAAGCAAAACACTTTGTTTGGTTTAAAACTTCATTTTAGCCACCTATATAGTTAAGTGTACCACAAACTTTAAAACTGCAGCATATATTTTTTGCTTTATTCATTCTTCTCCATTAACAAATCAGGAGGTCTTTCTGCTCTGAACATAACTGTGAAAAATGGCTTGGATTTGAAATTAGAAAATTCACTAAATAATCACTTTCCAATGCAAAAGGCATTTTTTAAAACCCACGATTAAATTTAACTAAAGTGTCACAACACTGCGGTGATTCAATCGACTAAGCAGACTGCATGCATGCCTCTAGGGTAGCCTAAGGCAGAACATAAACATGCGGGCAACACTGTTATAGTGTAGGCTGTCATCTTCAGCGTACCCTCCACTTTCTATCCATGATCGTGAAGCTCCACTGTCTGATCTGGGCTGAAGGCACATGGCCTAAATCCACCGGCGTTTGTATGTGGGGGCGGCATTTAATTTCATAATCCCTTTTAAAACATCGTTTAATATGAAACATAATTAAATACAAATTAAACAGTATTATTTTCTTTCTGCACCTGACTAAAAACAGGGTAGGCTGCGCTTAACAGCCTTAATGGACACTTCACCACTGGTTATATTTATTTAGTTAGAGTGTTAGAAATAAGTGTGTAAAATCGGCATTTTCAAATAATGTCACTAATAAACATATATCACAAGTTGTGAATGGGTCAAATTTTAGCATTTAAAATTAAATAGATGATTTAAAAGTCCGTATAGTTTAGTTAAGTACAATATGGAGAACCCAATTTTTTCACCCTTGGCTAAAAAAGGTAGGATCATCAGAGGGATAGATAAACTTAAGCGAATAAAAACTAAAACTACCATTTATATAAGGCTAGAAGTCTCACCATAATTAGAAGCGAAACTTGTGTGCGTTTCTAAATGTGGTGAGAATACATCTAGCTTTACATACATTGTCCCTATATTAGGGAAGAAATGGGCCAGGGCTGACAATTTACAAATATTGTTAGTGGTTGTACATTGTGTTAATTGGAGCTGTCGTGACAACATACTACCTGGTTCCGTACTGTGATGGGGACCCTATCATACATCTCACAATGTACTAATCATATGTAAGTTAACAAGCAATAGCAAACGGTCTGCTACGAAGGTATACAGATAAACCCCCACTGTTTAGCTAAAAATCGCTGTAACCTAAGTTCCATTAACTGCTTTTGTAAAACCCTTCGTTATTAAATATTCCTTTTAAGAAAGAGACGTTGATGATTAAAATAACAATTTGAACAATGAACTACACAGAACCGGACCTACTCTTAACAAACGTCAGGTCAGGTGAAAAATCTGTTGAAAACTTTTCTGTTTTTTTTAACCCCTTAAGATGGTTCACATGAACTGAAACACATAGGGTTGTTTAAAAAATAAAAACATTGTCTTGTTATTAAATTAAGAAAGAAACGCTGGTGATTAAAATAACAATTTGAACAATGAACTACACAGAACAGGACCTACTCTTAAACGTTAGAGGTCAGGTTAGGTGAAAAAGCTGTTACGGTTAGGAGTTAGGTTTAATTGTGAGTGGGCCATACCGGTCCCTCCACCGCGGCCATAAGGTCTATTGTGGCTCACGCCTAATAGTCTATATTTCGCCCAACAAATCCAGCCTCCTACAGAGGTCGATAATCTTGTGGGCAAAAATTGGTCCAGATCCTCCGGAGCAAGCTTTATCTTGCCAAAGAGCAGGTATCTAGTCCTGTCCGCTGCCGGACAGGAACACAGTACGTGCTCTGCTGTCTCGTCACTCCATGCACAGCCGGCACTCGGTCTCCTGACCGACTCTAATACGGTGCATGTGGTATCGCAAGCAGCAGTGTCCTGTATACAGGCCGACTAGAGTACTCAGTTGTTGTCTGTTTAACTCTAGAAGTTTTTTAGCCCTTGACTCAGGCAGGCCATTTATGAAGGTCTTAGAGTGAGCTAATCCTGGAAGATTTTGCCAATACTGGATTGTCATTCTTTCTGTCCAGGTCTTTAAGGTGCATTTTGCTGTGCATTATGTTTCCCCACCACCGGTTTTAGTCTGACAAAGTCTCTCTGGGCACCACTCCTGGCAAGCGTGTCGGCCGCAACATTGCCATCATGGTCCGAGTGACCCGGTATCCAGACCAGCGACACCTCATTACAGCTGCCCACTTCGTTAGGGGCAGATTTACAACTCCATACCGTTTTTGAATTACACCGGTATGAATCAAGCGCTTTTATTGCAGCTTGGCTATCTGCATATATCTTTATCAATTTGTTTGTGCACAGGTCTTTTATACTTTCCCTTGCACACATCTCGATGGCATACACTTCTGCCTGGTGTATGGTTGCGTACTTGCCGAGGCTAGTTGATAGTCTAGCATCGGTGCTGCCCCCATATGCGCCGGCCCCTACTCCCATATTGGTTTTGGAGCCGTCAGAGTACCAGCAGAGATCGGCTCTCAATAGGGTCGTTTGATTTCGCTCCCAGTCCTCCCTTTCCGGGAGGACGGTCTTGAAAGACAGACCTCTACTGATCTTTGTAGGCATCAAGTCTGAGATCATTCCCAGAATCCGGAGGAGTCCGGACCCTCCCAGACTGACTTCCTTTGGCATACTGTCGGCCGTTTGTTTTAGTCTGTACGTTGTCCACCTCGCCATCCTCTCCAACCATATGTGAAGAGGTGGAATATTAAGGAGGACCTCCAGAGCGGCTGATGGTGCAGTGCTTATCACTCCCGTTATCATCAGACAAGCTTGTCTCTGTAGATGAGCCAGTTTGGCCCTCGCGATATCACGAAGTGCCTTAGGCCACCAAACTATGGCTCCAACTATGTTATCATTGGTCTGATAAAAAGCTGTTAAAAACTTTTCTGTTTTTTTTTAACCACTGAAGATGGTTCACGTGAACCGAAACACATAGGGTTGTTTAAAAAATAAAAACGTTGTCTGATAGAAAAGCTTTTAATTCGTGTCACTTTAATCATGTCTAACCCAGACGTATTAACGTTTAGCAATTGCCGGTTAGTTCAGTTCAAAAAAATCATGGGTTCACAGGCACCTCTACTAACAAGCATTCATGGATGACATCCACTGGGTTTGGAGACAAACTTTGGTATTGGGATCAACAATTACGGCAAAAAATATAAACATTTTGTTAGTAAACAATTGCTTCACTTGGTGGGATTCACAAAGGAAAATGTTTGTAGTCATTAACGCGAAAATTAATACACAAAATAAAGGATTAAACAACAAATAATAAGCAAAGTGGTTGACAAATGAGTTTTAAAGCTTGCCCTCCAAACAAAAAAGTTTTTCAGAAACATATACACTTGAATTTATTAATGAAATTAAAGAGATTAAATTGATTGAAGGCAAGGTTTTAATTTAATTCGATGTAACCTCATTGTTTCCTGGCGTTCCTACGAAGCAAACAACCTCTTTAGAAGAGTTGCTAAAAATAAATAACAAATGAAAAGGTCTGCAATAAATGGAGATAGCAGATTGCCCATTGCCATGCCTTGGGTTTGTTCAAAAATTCATTATTGAATTGAAATATATTTTGTTTAATAGAAATGTTTTTTAAACAAAATATTTTTCATTTGGCAATTTTTTGTGTGTACGTATGATGTGAGTCATTCGGAAGCTTAGAGTGGTGGTTCCCACGAAGCAAATGTTTACATATTTAGAAGAGTTGCTAAAAACAAATAACAAATGAAAAGGTCTGCAAAGAATATTTAACTTTAACAAACCTTTGTATTGAACAAAATATTTTTCAATTCAACAATGAGCTTTTTGAACAAACCCAAGGCACCTGCTATCGCCATTTATGGCAGACCTTTCAGATCTGAAACTGATCTTGAAAGTGAAACAGAGTATTTTCCTAGAGTGTGATTTCATTACGTAGATGATGTTTTTGCAATGTTTAACACAAAAAGAAAATTAATCTGTTTACTAAAAAATTCAGACTGGCCATTTATTGTGTGTATGTATGATGTAAGTCACTCTGAATGTAGTGGTTTCCTTTCTATGGACATTGAATTCTAGTGTCTTTATTTTTGATAACTAGTACATCTAGAAAGGGTAATTTATTATCAATTTCTTTATTGCAGACTTTTGCATGAATAGATTTGAGATCTTGAAAGTGAAACTGAGTATTTTTCTAGGGCGTGTTTAGTTACGTGAATGATATTTTTACAGTGTTTAACAAACATTTGCAGAATAGAAGATTTTATTGCCAAATTAAACAATAAATTTGATTCTATAAAATTTACCCACGAATTAGAAAATAATAATAAAGTAGCCTTTCTAGATGTACTAGTAGAATAGACACTTTGGCATTGGATGTCCATAGAAAAGAAATGGCCAGTCTGAATTCTTTAGTAAACAGGTTAATTAATTTTCCATTAAGTAAAAAAAGATATACCTAAGAATTAAATTATATTAAGAACGTGGCTGAATATAACTGGTACACTGCTTGCCTAGTGAAGAAATTAACAAACAGAAAACAAAGAAAATTTAAACGGAATCAGCGAAGTTTAGAAGAGAGAAAGCTAAAAAAATGCTTTTGTTTGCTTACCATTTGAACCTCGAATCACAAGGGGTCTGGATAACATTTTTAAAAAAGCCAACTTGCAATTTTCATTTTCGACCAAAGAAAAACTTAAAAAACTTACTAGGTAACCCAAAAGGCAAGGCCAAAATGTCTGGAATCTATTAAATAAGTTGTAAAGATTGGGATCTTAAATACATTTGACAAACAAAAAGTTCTATTGCAATTAGATTCAAAGAACATTTGGCACAATTAAGATACGGTACTATAGATAGATATTCCGTCGCCCGACATATTTGGGATAATAATCACCACATTAATGAGGAGAATCTAAAACTAATAAAAAATGTTAAGGCAACCAGGACAGCTAAACACCTTCAAAAGTATATATATATATATATATATATATATATATATATATATATATATATATATATATATATATATATATATATATATATATATTGCTAAATATAGTAATAATAAAAAATGTATGAACCTTGCTCCGCTGCCTATGAGCAGTCACCTGATAGATTGCTTTATAAAATAAATACCGACAGAAGCACATCTGAGAGATAAAAGAATCCAGATATTTCTGCCAAATGAACGTTGAACCTTCCTAATTTTCTAGTGACCGACTACCTGCAGAGTTGCGGATATAATATATTTAGAATTATCCATCCTCTGATGACGCTATCTTGGTTAGTGAAACGTTCGTCGGATCTTTTAAAATGTGTTGTGGTTATTTGGGTTATCCAAGTGTACTTAAACAATTGCTTGCACAATTCTGTACAATTGTTTTAAGACATTTATGCATTAGATGACCTTTGAATAACATCTCCGATGATGAAGACAACCTGGCATACATTCAATAAGTTGGTATTAAATGCACTTTAAAATAGAACAAAATAGTTTTAAATAAATATAAGTATATTACAATTAGGTATTAAGTATATTTACCAATATTGATTATACAATGTAACATACAAAAAATGTTCTTGTGCTTTTATAAATTACAATTTGTATAAATTACAATTTTTATAACGATCCACAGGGTGGTTAAATGGCGAAAACTTGTGGAGAACTGTCACAATCAATCTCAATTATTACAATCATTGCAATATTTGGGCTATTTGCATAGATACATTTAATTGTAGATAAACATTTTTCTATTCGTATGTTTTGATAAGCTTCGATGTGTGCTAGATTAGGCTGTGCCATATCCTATTCACCTGCAAGAAGTGAAACTTGTGTGTGGACACATTCGAATCAGGGTACAACGGAAAGCATTTAAATGTCACAACCACACTATAAAACAAGGTAGAATACTAATCATAAGCTTCATTGACCAAAAGTTACATGGCCTGGTCACAGAGCGAACACGTATCTATAAAAAAAGACCTAAGCGCATTCATATGGTATCGCAACCTATACATATTTAGAAATTAATGTTATTTCATGTGTAATACTGCACCTGGTCGCAAAATCCATTTATGTGAACAAAAGAAAACACGGCCGGGCAAACTTTAATAAAATAAGTTGGACACATCTTCATAAATGTACATGCGCACAGACACTTTCAGGACATTTTGCACTGGCACACCCGCCCACATGCATACACACAGACCTACTACACTACTGTTTACTCATCGCATTATATGTCAACTCTATTAAATCTATAACATAAGATGAAGTCTTGAGTGCACTTAAAATAAAAATAAAAACTTGGTTCGAACTGTTTATGTCATATGTACTGATTTCTCGAAGATGTTCACAGAGTTGGATCATGGCATCTTAATCTTGAAATTGAATCCTACTTCATAGGGTTCTTCAAAAAATAAAAACCTTATCTGGTAGAAAAGCCTTTTATAAGTCGTGTTCCTTTAATAATGTCAAACCCAAAAGTATTCACGTTTAGAAATTATATTGGCCTGGGTTCACACACCTCTACTAATGAGCATTCGTGAATCACATTAGCTTGGTTTGGAGACCAGTTTCCTTCGAAAGAATATACTTTTTTAGCATACTTCTTATAGAGATGAATGGAGCTGAAATACTTTGTAAGCAGTGGTAACATACGATGTAACTTTGGGCCAAAATAAACGAAAAGATCTTTCGAGCATTGCTTTTGATGTTCTAAGTATTTCAATTTCCACATCACCTCTGTATGTTTCATACCTTGAATGAATAAGCAAACTTATATGAAAGGTAATTCATGAAAGACTTTATTTATTCAATAAGGCCAAAAATAATACCCCCACCAAGAGACCACTAATTGGGTAGGTACATTAGAAAGTACAATCAGAGTAAAGAAACAAAATTAAAGAAATAATTAGCCAATTAAACTAAAATACCATCAAATGTAAAATAGATAGCCAGTTAACATCAAATAGTAGATTAAGATTACATAACCGCTAAATTATAACTAAACCGTAGTAGTTGTTTCTTACAAAGCTTTCAATTGAGACATCCACCCCGCTCTCATGAAAATAGTTGCTTGTTGGTGGCCTCAACAACATGTTAGTTCTAGAAAGTGGAAAAGCAAACCAGTCTCCATGACCTGACCTTACTGATGCAGAAGAAACACTGAATTGCAACCTCTCCATTTAAGATCAACCATACATTTAGCAACCCATATAAAAAATGTACAAAACCATCGCCTCAGCTCAAATCTTTTCAAGATCGCATCTGCTCTATAGAACAGAATTTCCAATTTCTTGTTCAAGATAGATGCCAGTCATAACATTAGCACATGTGCTTTGCAAATTTCTTTGGAACTGATTCTAGGAATTTCATAAACTGAACGAATTTGGCTCGAACAACCTTGTCATATTCAAGATGTGATGGAAGCACAGTACAAGATCTCAAGAAGGCATCTATTAATAATTCATGTGCCTACATCAGAATAGGTCGATACAACAAGCTATCAAATAGCATAAGAGCACTTGCCAACAGACAGTTCAAGGGATATAATAATAATGCTTTATTTATGTCGACGGCATTTTACAATGAGAAATACAAAATCAGGTACAATATTTGGAAAAAAAATTAAAATACAACTCACATAAGTATACCAATGAAAATTCAACCAACTAGATAATACTGTTCCAGTCTCATATGATCTCATTCACCTTTTTCCTGAAACTATGCAAGCCAGGAGCATAAATCCACTCAGAGCATCAGGAGAGTTGGTCAAACCGTTAAACAATTTGGAAAAAAAGAACATTGCTTCGAAATGTTCGGGAAGTTCATGAACTCTTGTACTTGGCTATGAGTTATATTAAACCCTCCTTTGCAAGCAGATAGTTCATTTGTTTGAGTGTGTTTTGTAAAGATTCCATTCTCTTATGTATCTCAAAGTATGGAGACCATATCGTAGAACCATATTCTAAGATCGCCCTTACAAAAGATGCTTTCAGTGTTCTCAATATGTCACTACTTCCAAATTCACTACCAATTCTGATAATCTGGCCCAGTGCTCCACGAGCTCTTGCAATAATCTGCTAATGATGATCGGAGTCCGGCATCTAAGTGGATGCCTAGTTTAATAGTAACACAACTAGCATTTATTCTATGTGCGAGAAATTTGTCCAAGCAGTTCCGACCAATCTAGCAAATTATTTAAAAGCTTATAAAGGAACCTTATTTATTTAGTTTATTGGTGTATACATTTTATAATGCATCTCGAAAAATTATTAAACTTGTGTCTGAAATTGATGCAATTTGAACTCTAATTTAACACAAAAATGAAATACTGCTCCTTTTCTTGACATTGATAAAGCATCAATGTTATAGAAGTTTCCTTTCTACGAGGCTCAAGACTATCAATGCTGCATACCTGAAGGAGTATCAGATGATCATATACACGAGGATACTCCCCTACCATTCTGTAAATCTCTAAACTTTCAGAAACCTTCACTGGACTGACGCAAGGCAACACTTTTGAGAAATATAATATGGAGAAAAAATTTTGAGCCTGGTACGTACAAGCGACAGTAATTAATTATGCACCCAAGCGTGCTTGCCTTAACAAAGTTTAAAAGATGTTGGCTAGCTGAAATGAAACTGCCAACTTATTCGAACGCCAGGACTGACTGAACAATACAAAAACATTTCTTTTAACAACACCACGAGGGCTTACAGCCTAAATACAATCGTACTGTGGGTGTCGACAAGGAGGAAAGAAGCAACTTGTTAATTCTGCACTTCAGGTTTGGAGATTCGGAGGAGAAGGAAAAACATGTGCCGGTAAGGAATTCCACAACGTGGAAGTCCTCGGAATAAAAGTGCGGGCATAACAAAATGTTCTATGCGAGTGTAGAAGCGGCAGCGGTACCCCAGATGTGGGAGCAGTATTCGAGGTTTGGCCTTATTTGTGAAGTATATAAGGTATAGAGAGTAGCTGGTGAAAAGTAAAGCTGAACCTTGAGGAACTCCAGCATTAATTGGACACAGTTAAAGGAATGGCCATCCACGACAACAGAAATGCTCCGGTTGGAGAGGAAATTTGCTGTCCAGGTACAGAGTTTTGGTGGTATGCCATAGGCCGGAAGTTTATTAAGCAGCGCTGCGTGCCAGACCTGGTCGAGTGCTTTGGATATGTCTAGAGCGATAATCTGGGATTCACTGTGTAGTTCCATAGACTTGTTCCAAGAATGGGTGACAAAGGAAATGAGGTCTGCAGTTGATCTGCGCTGACGGAATCCATACTGCCTGTCATGGATTAGACTGTGTTTTTCAAGAAATTTTAGTAATTCGGTGTTTATATACTTTTCCATCACTTTAGAGACGACTGAAAGGAGAGAAATAGGCCTGTAGTTGCTAGGAAGCGCTTTGGATCCTTTCTTGGGGACGGGTTGTATTCTAGCAGTTTTACAGTTGCTAGGGAATATGCCTCTATTGTAAGATGTCTGAAACAGACGAGTCAGGACAGGAGCAAGTTCTGGTGCACATTTGTTGAGAACAATTGCTGGGATCTCGTCAAGGCCAGAAGCTTTCCTGGTTTTAAGAGAAGAGAGCATCTTTCGTACCTTTTTAGTTTTGAAAATGTTATCAGTCATTTTATCTGTGACATTGGGGACTGTTGGTGGACAAAGAAACAAATGATTACAAATACTGCAGGGTAATGTATGTAAAATTAGTTTAGTTTGTTGCATTGTAGTGGTAATTTAGAAAGGAAATGAAAAGTTTAATTGCCCAATGCAGCGAGTCGGTCCCCATATTGTGAATATAGCCAACGAGTTGTTACACTCTCGTCAGTATTCTTATGGTTGTTATAAATCTTTAGAAAATAATAGTTACAAAAATAATTCATCCCAAAAAAGACATTAAAAAGCTATACTATGAAATTGAAATGCTTAGAAGCACAAACCAGGATTTTTGCGACAAATCGGCGATACAAAAATTCAGTTAGTTTAAAAAATAATGGAATTATGAAAACACATATGCCTTTCATGCATTTTCATTTTGAATTGTAAACAACTTCAAATACAAAAAGTTTGTTTTACATTACAGTGAAGAATGGTGAAAGTGAAACTAAATTGGTTACAGTCTACGCTAATTATTACATTTTACAAAATACTATTTTATCATTACAACATATTTATATTTAAGTTGGTGGCTAACGGGGTCCCCTGTGGGTCCGGGGACGAAATAAAAGAATAGGCCCAAGGTAACTCCTGCCTGTCGTAAGAGGCGACTAACTGGAGTCAAACACTGGGGGGTCTGGTCTAGACGCACCCAGGGGAAGTCAGATCTCTAGGAGGTGATTTACACCCAGAGGTTGAAGCTTTAAAATGGACACACTACCTTGCGTGGATGTTACTCGGGAGTGAGGTTCCAAGTGAGACCGCCTTGGGTCAAGCCTGGTCTGGACGAACCCGGAGATAAGCTGGGTTGTCTAGGGGGTGGATTACACATCGAGGCCTCCACTGTGAGCTTCAAAACAGGCTAAGACCTCCCTTAGATCCTGCTCGGGAGTGGAGTCAAACACTGACAGATGTCGGGTCCAGACAAGCTCTGAGGGAGGCTACCTCTCTGCGAGCTTCGAAAACGACAAGTGACTTTGTCTAGATGGCAATACAGCTCGACGGCGGGCGAAAAGAAGTCCCTAAAGGACTCTGCCAAACTAGCTTTCACCCTCAAAATTACCGACTCCTGCAGGGAGCTGGGTGTTGAGAGACCTGAGAGTGGTGCTGCAAAATTTTATCAGAGCGTCATAAATTCCTACACTATTGCTTCACTGAACAGTGAACTGGAAGATACAGACTGGGCAGGGGTTTTTGATGAAAGCTTAGAGTTGGGCTTTTTTCCCTCAGGGCTCGTCCGTGGCTTTGCCGCCTTGATAGCACTGCAACCTTTGGATTATTGTGCATGCCCTTAGTCTTTTTACTCCACCTCGCTGCAGAGTCTGCATGCGAGCTCCCCCCTCGAACCGCCCCATTTTATGCAGGTGTTTCTTGACGGCCATGTGTCCCGTCAAGAGACCTGTTATGTTTCTGAGCTGTCCTCCGCTAAGATTTAGCAGCTCCACAGCTCTCTTTGAAACTGGGTTCGTCAATTATTGACTTCCCATGTCTGAGCCCTGGACAGTCTGCCCAGCACACCTTGTGTTGGTTTCTGACCCAGGACTTAATGGCTCCTCTGGCAGTGCTCTTTGTCACGCCCAGAGCCAGTTCTGGTTCCATAAATGATTCTGCTGACCCTCTCTTTGCGAGACTGTCAGCTTCTTCATTGCCTTTGACCCCCGAGTGACCAGGCACCCAGATGAGGGTGACCTCATTCTGCCCAGCTAGGTCGCTCGTCTCATCTCGGCACTCACTCACCAGCCACGAATTTACCTGTGGGATACTTAGGGCCTTAAGGGTTGCCTGGCTGTCTGGCTATGAGGATCCGCTTGTTGGTGTAGTGGAGTTGGGCTTACTAATTTCATTAATCGATTGGGGTATCTTGTGGAGACGTGTTGTCTGTATACATCGTGTAATAATGGTTGTGGTAACAAACACTTGGACAGAATTGTATGGTTTTCTGATAGAGTAAAGAACATGAAAAATGAATTGATTGATATGCACTGGTTGTTGAGACAACTTCAAAACTCAGATGGCTTAACAGACAGACATAATAAATTGAAAAAGAATATAAGGGTGAAATCAACAAGGCACAAAAAGAGACTACTATCAAACAAAAATTAATTTTTCTAAAAATGTAACAACGACTACATGGAACTTGGTGAATAAGGCACTGAATAGGGGTAGTTCATGCCCTGGAAAAAATATTGTCTTCAAAATTGAAGAAGGTCTTATAACTGACCCCGAAGAAGTCTCTGAAATATTGGCCATACATTTTATTGATGATACTTACACTCTGGTGACTCGTAGTGATGGGTTGTTATTTAATAATCTGTTATTTTTTAACTGTTGCCGAGCCGCAACAGTAACAACCTGTTATGGATATATAAAAATTACAGGTTACAGGAGGACCAGAAACACTACAGCAGAAATCTATTTGCGCTTGCGCTTCACACTACAACTCTGACTCATATCTGTTTCTGTTACCCTGCAACTAGCTTCGATTAATCCCCCTTCATCATTTTTTATAAAAAATTTATTAATTGTTTTAAACATAAAACAAAAATATTTTTTTATTTTAAACATTATAGTTAATAGTTGCATAGTATAGTAAACAATTTAAATTATGTTTGAGAGAATTAAAGATATCTAAAGTTTTTGCTCTATCCACATTGTTTCATAATTATTTTTGTCTTTTTATTCAAATTAATCACCTTATTACACCTCAGGCCGGATCAACTGATAGTTACATCGCCCGGGGATTGAACCTGTGTAGCAGCGAATCCCCTTTACCCAACTACACCACCGGACGGGTTCAGCTACTGTTACTACGTCTACGTGGAATTCTTAATAATTCAATAATTCATATTTCATACTGTTATTTCTAAATAACAGTAACTGTTGCGACCTGTTTAGCATTATAACAGTTTTTCCCATCACTAGTGACTCGTGCATTGGGATTGTGTCACTTCAATGTCAGTTCTGGCATTGTTACTGGCGATGTTTGTTCTAGTTTTTTTGTATTTCCTGTGACAGACCTGCCCTGATGTTGTGGGTGCTATAAATAAGCTTAAGGCTTCCCACACGACTGGTGCAGACGATTTGTCATCCAGAATTATAAAACATCTTAAATATTACCTTGTACCTATGAGAACATTTCTAACAAATAGGTCATTTCAGGATGGCATATTCCCTAAGGTTCTGAAGACGTCTATTGGTAATGCTTTGTTTAAAAAAGGTGATCATCATTGCATTGGAAATAACCGTCTCTTTACCCACGACCAAATTAAAAATTGTGGAAAAATTTTTTTGTCGAAAAATTATTGAATGTCTTAAGATGAACAACATTGTCAACATGGTTTTAGAAAGGGTATGTCGGTTGAGACTGCATTGTTTCAGGTTCTTGATGAGATTTTCTTACATATGGATAGTGGTAAGTATATCGCATCCATCATGTTTGATTTGTCAAGAGCTTTTGATACCGTTGACCACATGCTCCTGTTAGAGATGCTGTCAGATTTAGGTGTATGTCATTCTTCTTCTTCAAGTGCCATCTCATCTTAGAAGGTTGGCTATCATCATGGCTACTCTCACTTTTGATGCTGCAGCTCTGAACAACTCAACGGAACTACAGTGGTACCATTTTCTCAGGTTATTTAGCCAGGAAATGCGTCTTCTTCCTCTGCTTCTCTTTCCCCGTATCTTTCCCTGCATAATATTCTGCAACAATACATATTTCTCTCCTCTCATCATGTGGCCCAGATATTGCAGCTTCCTTATTTTAATTGTGTTCAATATTTCTTTTTCTTTTCTCATTCTTCCCAGTACCTGCTCATTTGTTACCATGCCTACCCAACTTATCCTCAAGATCCTTCTATATGACCACATCTCAAATGCCTCCAGTCGATCACTTATATCTTTCTTTAACGTCCATGATTCCATCCCATATAGCAACACCGAGAAAACGTAGCATCTCAATATTCTGACTCTAAGTTGTAAGTTAAGAACTCTACTGCATAACACGCTTCACATTCTGTTAAATATGGTTCTGGCTGCTGGCTTGTCCAATTCTTGATTTAATTTCTTCAGTGTACTCATTATTTTCATTGGCAGTTGTTCCCAGGTACCTGTACTTACTGACTTTCTCTACTAGTTCTCCGTTGATCCATAGGTTTTCCTGTTGTATATCATTACAAGGGCTTAAATCTTACTTAGAGCACAGAGAAGTGGTTATTGTGGTTGGGGACTCTTGAGTCGACCCCTCACAGGCCTCAGGTGGGTGTACCCCAGGAGTCTGTGTTGGGACCTCTGCTGTTCATTGTGTTTGTTGCCAATTAATGTTGCATCTGGTCTTCTGACCATGTATGCGGATGACATCACTGTTACCGTATCTGCTGATAGTTGCAAAGAACTTGTAGACACTATTCAGGCTGTCATAAAGGAAGTGAAAGCCAGGTGCCAAAATAAAAGGTTAATCCTCAACCAAGATAGAACGGAATGCATTAGCTTCTCCATAGGAAGACCGGTAATTGCATGTATGGTGGAGGATATGAGTGCAAGCACAAAATTTCTTGGTGCATGCTTTGACTCGCATTTGTTTTGGGATGACCACATTGAACATATTTGTGGCAAGCTTATTAGTGCGATTTTTCCAATTTTGCAACTTAAATCCTCACTTGACGTGAAACGTCTTCTGGGTGTCTATTATGCGCTGGTATATTCACACATTTCTTATAATGTTATTAGCTGGCGGCATGGTCCAGACTATGAAAGGGTCTTTATTCTTCAAAAGCGCCTCTTGAGAATTATGGTTAATTTAGGGTCAAGAGAGAACTGTAGGGAAATGTTTAAAGACAACAAAATTTTGATTTTTGATTGCATTTATATATTAAATTGTGTTTGTTTCATGAAGCAAAATTTAAATCTTTTTCTCAAAAATTGTTTCTCTCACATGTATCCAACAAGAAAGGGGGAGTTACTGAGCATCCCTCGGCATTTCACGTCTCATTATGAACGTTGACCTAGATATAATTGTATAATAATAATGTATGTATGCATATATATATATATATATATATATATATATATATATATATATATATATATATATATATATATATATATATATATATATATATATATATATACACAGGGTGTCCGTTTTTTGACCTCAAGCATGGGTATCTCAGTTATTATGACTTAGAATATCAGTTAAATTAGAAAAAAGTTGCGCATTTTAATGATGATCAATAATCTGAAGAAAAAAAAAATTGACCTGTCATTTTTAGTTTTTGAATTATCAAAAAAATTAAAAATCCTGATTATCGTTTTCATTTTGTTGAGCGAAAACCGACAAGTACCTTTCTTTTATTAATGGCTTGGATGAGTTCGTTGGCCAGGAAAATCGGACAAGGTTTTCCAGGAAAATGTTGAGTTTTCTTTCGAAAAAAAAAATTTCCACCGAAAATTGCAAGGATATTTTAATGAAATTTGGTGGATATGTTGCCTTAGGAAAGACCTTACTACATACCAAAATTCAACTTTCTAGGTTTATAGAAAATTGAGTTATTAAACTTTAAAGCATTTAATGAAAATTCACTGCCATAACGCACTTGCTGCGTCCCGAACTTTTATGTAATTATTTTTTTAATTGGGATGTTTTCTTTAGGATACAAATACTTATTATTATTTATATTTGTCAACTAATTTCTCTGACTGATGGTATGCTTCTCTTACAGAACTGACAGGAGCGACGATTTCATCAAGGTACCCACTGAAGGTTTAAGCGTAGAAAACAGTGACGAGCCAATTGACATAGTTCCTCAATATTTAAATATGCATATCTATTATGATGACGATGGTAACCCCATCAATATTAAAGTACAAGTGAATTCTGACCAGGTAATTTTTACCAAACTATACTAAATACACAATTCAAATGTAATCTACATTAAAAAGATTTTATAAATATTTATAATCAAGTTCCAGACACAATGTTTGAGTTTCACAACTACTTATTTATTTATTCACTTATTTATGTCTTAATAGGAAATGTACGATATCAGATCAATGCAAAGTATAAGAATACAACAAATAAAATGATATAAATAACACTAAACTAACAAACCGGAAAATTGAAACGATTACAGGTGGAAAATATCAACAATATTTAAAGATCTTGAAGAAATATTCAGCAAATCATCAAAGTTGTCAATGCATTCACCAATTTATTTTTCAATTCTGCATTTCCTTTTATTAAACCAATATGAGATTTAAGAGCCGATATTTCACTATCTTGTTTCTGAATTAATTTATTTTTGGTTTCAATAATAATTTCCTTCTGTATAAGCAGCTCTTTACGATATCTCTATTTGATATGGAACTACACTTTCTTGAAGAACCAATGGAGATTGATACACCTGCATTACTTTCATTTTCACAACAATTTATCGTATTTTCTGTCAAATATTCTATGCTTTTTAACATTTTTAGGCATGAAGCATGTGACACAGTACCACACTTGATGCATTTTAGTCCTATTTTCGCGACACTTCTGCACTGTTTACACAGTTTTTGCGGAGCGTTCAAAGTCACGTCTGAACCTCCCGTCATTTTATTCAATAATAATGATAATGATAATAATGGTCTTGGAAACTGCGACACTGTGTTTTGGCTGAATAAACAATACATGTGATTTTTTATGTTTTTTTATTAGTTATACTATGAATAAAATTTGCTGAAAACTCTTATTATGTTTTTTTAGGTACAGTTGTCAGAAGGAGAAGTTTTAAAATACCGCGACACTTTTTGCAGTGACCCAACTGAGAAAACAGATCCTTCTCAGGCTGAAAATGACATGGGAGGAACTTGTGAAGACAAAAAATCTGGAAATGATAGTAAAGGCGAAAGCACTGTTCAGACTTGTAGGGAGGAGTTTGTGAGTAATCATGAAGTTTGTTCTGATGAAAATTCTGAAAGTGAAGACACTATCAAATCTGCCAAGGATGATTTCATTAAGCCAGATGAAAACCCTAATAAAGACAAAGATGAGAAAGAACGAAGCCAAAATATAGCTGACGTGTGTGCTGTAGAAACTTGTAGGAAAGGCGAAATTAAACCTGATGAAATCTCTGAAAATAAGGACAAAGATGAGAAGGAAGCAAGCCAAGATATGGTTGGCGGATGTGCTGTAGAAACTTTTAAGGAAGGCGTAATTAAACCTGATCAAAACTCTGAAAATAAAGACAAAGATGAGAAGCAGACAAGCCAAAATATAGTTAAAGAGTGGGCTGTAGAAACTTATAAGGAAGGCGAAATTAAACCTGATGATGAGTCTGGAAATAAAGACAAAGATAAAAAGCAAGGAAGCCCAAATGTAGTTGAAGAGTGTGTCGTAGAAACTAATAAGGAAGGCAAAAATGAAACAGAAAAAGGAAGCCAGAGCTTTGAAAAATCAGATTCTGACATTGATTTGAGTTTTGAAGTAATTGACGGCAATAATCTGGATTGTTCTTATATGTCTGTTTCTGCTGAAAATAACGGTTTAGCATCTACTTCTACATTCATTCCATTTGACGATATCGTTACTAAAAACAAAAGGGCCAAACGCAAAAGGAAAATGGATGTAGAAATAAGACGTAATCCAAAATTAAAGAAATACTGGCATAAGAGGTTTTCTCTGTTCAGAAGATTTGATGAAGGCATCAAACTAGATGAAGGTAAGTTTGTTTTGGAAAAAATTGTTCAGAATTTTTTTTTTTTTTTTTTCTATTATGTACAAGATGTCCGGATTTTGTTGTTTTGAGGGGTATCTCTGTTATGAGTAGAGATAGAAGGTTGCAGAAATCAAAAGTGACATGGCACTCTGTTTGTGAGCTGCATGGTAATTTTGAAAATTTGTCGTTTTTAGACACCCCCTGTATCTTCTTTATGTGATGCGATAATAAAACTGTGGTAACTAATTCTCATTGATTTTTTTAAGTAGCATTCAGTGATGTAAATATTTTCCCAGTAACCACAAATGTTGTGATTCAAACCAAACATATGATATTTTTTTTAATGGAACAGCCTGTATATTTTTGTCATTAGATCCGGTTTATTGAGTGCTTTTAAAATATATATGGTCATATATATTCTTTTAAATGGCTAAGTCAATTGCATTTTTTTGTATTTCCACGGTAGGCTATGGACAGTGGACAGGTTTTTAAAACAATAGATCAAACAGCTTTTATTTTATCCCCACAAGAAAAAATCTAAACTGACAAATCTGGAGACCTGGGCGGACACTCTACATGACTGTGGGTGCCTATCCACCGATTAGGAAACTGAACTAATCAAATTTGGTGATACTGTTTGTGAGTTGTGTGCTGGAGAATCATCTTGTTGAAAAAATGTTATTTAAATGAGCCAAAGGAATAGTATCACATAAATCATACAGTACTTCTTTCAGTATTTCTCGGTAGCTCTTTGCTGTCGAGCTGTCCTCATAAATAACCAATTTAATTCTATTTCCCAAGATAAAACGAGAAACGCTAAAAGTGAATCTACCTACTCCCACGGGAAGGGTTATATCTTGATTTTCTTGGGAACAAAATCTTTTATTGTGCCATTTAGTATTTCAGCACTGCTTACATATGCTCGTTCGACCAAATAACTTTTTGATTTGGACTGTTTTGTATTTATATGGTTTAAATTTATGCTTTTTCATTATTTCTTGGTACCTGAATTTTTGAACCCCTACAACATCTTCTGTTTTTCTACATGAATTTGTAGGATTTGTTGCTACACTCGTCAGAACCGTAATTTCTTGGGTTTTCTATTCAGAAAGTTTTTATTTTTTCAGTCGTGGTTGTTAAATGACCCTAAATAAATAAGATTATTTTTTTAATTCTCCTAAGTATAGCTTTATATGGCTGTCTTCTTCCAAGAAACCTATGATAAGGTGTAAGAAAAATTAACATACCTTATGAGTGATGAGATAGAAATTGCAACTGAACAAGTAAGCGATGCAATTTTCTCAGCGTATCACGAAAATTCTCCACTAAAGACAAAAAAGACAGTCGGGGGGTGAAGGGTGGCTTGGATGGCGGGTCTACTTGGTGGAACAAAAACTACGAAGAGAAGTGCGACGTCTCTTCAATTGTGCTAAGACTACAGCCAACTGGGAACAATATAAATCCTCTCTAACACATGACAACAAGGAGACAAGGAACACAAAGAGGGAGCCCTGGAGGAGGTTCTGCGGGGATTATTGTCAATTTACCAAGCAGCGCCAAGATCCACAGGATTCTCTCATGCCACTGTGTCCAGGAACTGGGATCGATAAAACGACGAGGTCGTTCCTTTACAGAATCGTGCAAAGAAACGTGAGAGCTCTTAGACTGGCAGGTTGCTCTGAAAATAGTTACAGCCTCGGCGGTGGAGTGTGCTGTTAAGTATTTCCAGCCATTCAAGGTGCCAGGGGAGGATTGTGGTTCTGCTACAAAATGGACTGTAGTCACTCCTCCCATTCAATTAAAGAAATATGGTGTTCATAAATAACATTCACTGGTCTGCTCTTGAAGTTCCAGCATGTTTGTACTGTGTGAGGTATCTTTTTTCATACTATTTCATTTAGCAGGCGAAATATGTGGGCGTTACCCTAGATAAGAAGCTCAACTGGATCGTACAATTAGATAATGTAATCTGCAAGGCCGAACTATCCCTGTGGACATGCCGAAGAATCTGTGGAAATAACTGGGGAACAAGCCCACAACAAATGTACTGGCTCTATGTAGTGGTTATCAGACCAATGATAACCTATGGAGCTGTAGTTTGGTGGCCTAAAGTACTTCATGGTATTGCGAGGGCCAAGCTCTGGCTCAGCTGCAGAGACAAAACGATAAGCACCGCTCCATCAGCCGCTCTGGAAATCCTCCTAAACATTCCACCTCTTCACATTTGGCTGGATAGGGAGGCTAGGTGTACAACATACATATTAATAAAAATGGCTGACAGCATGCCGAAGACAATCAGTTTGGGACGGACCAGACTCCTGGATGACATTGAGAGTCATGAGGTTCTGGGAATGGTCTCAGACCTGATGCCTACAAAGATTAGTAATGATATGTCTTTCAAGACTATCCTTCTAGAAAGAGAGGACGGGGAACGAAACCAAACGACCTTATTGAGGGCAGATGTCTGCTGGTACATTGACAGCTCCAAAACCGATCGGGGGCAGGAGCCGGCGCATATGGGGGCAACACCGATACAAGAATATCATCTAGCCTCTGAAGGTATACAACCATACACCAGGCAGAAGTGTATGCCATCGAGATGTGTGTAAGAGAACTTATACAAAACTATTGCACACACAAATCGATAAAAATATATTCAGATAGCCAAGCTGCAATAAAGGTACTTGGTACCTACCATTGCAATTCAAAAACGGTATGGAGCTGTAAATCTGCCCTCAAGGAACTAGGCAGTGGCAATGAGGTTTCGTTGGTCTAGATACCGGGTTACTCGGACCATGATGGCAATGTAGCGACTGACACGCTTGCCAGGGGTGGTGCCCAGGACTTTATTGGACCAGAACCTGTGCTGGTGATATCATCATGCCCAGCAAAACTCACATTAAAGACCTGGACAGAAGATCTGAGTCAACTTTCACCCACAAAAATTGTCAACTCTGTAGGAGGCTGCATTTGTTGGGCGAAACATAAGACAATTAAGGTCGCAGTGGAGGAACCGTTATGGTGCACTCACAATTTAACCTAACCTACCTTACGAGTGAACCAAAATATGCTGATGAGGTATCTTTTAAAATATAATTGCGGTGCCTGCTTTCCATTTTCGTTGCATTCTATAAAACAACAACCTATCATTTTTTTATAATTGCCAAAATACGTATTTGCAGTCATATCAACTTAATTAAATTTAAAATTACAATAAACGAAAAAAGAACTATTAACTCTTCATTGTTAACTCTTATGTAAGTATAACAATTTGATTTGGACCAATGACGACACCAGCAGTTAGTTAACTATCGCAAGACATTTCACATGAGACAGAATTAAGAGCAACAAATTATTAATATAGTGAGAAATACTAACCTCCCAATAATATGAACGTGCTGCAGTTATAATTCCAATGGAGACCTAATTTTATAAACATAACACAAAGAACATTAGTTGACGTTATCGGCGGAATTTTGCTTACGTGACAGAACAACATAAAAGGTAAAACAATCAAGAAAAAAAAACTATTTGCATCATTGAATTCTACATTAAAAAAATCTAATAGAATTAGTTACCACAGTTTTATTACCTCATCACATAAAGAAGATACAGTGGGCGCCTCAAAATGATGAATTTTCAAATCACCCTGTAGCTTAAAAGCAAAGAGTGCCATGTCAGTTTTGATTTCGGCATCGTTAGTTTCACAAAAAAAGTAGAACAGTATTGTGAAAACTGCAAACTTCCAGCTGCACTCATATTGAAGATATCCGACAAAAGCAATGACATCTATACACTCTTCATCAATATATGTTTTTGTCTACGTTAGGTTAGGTTATATTGAGTGGGCCATAAGGAACTCCACCCCCACTGCGATCTTAGATCTGTTGGGGCTCACACCTAATTGTCTCATATTTCACCCAACAAATCCAGCCTCCTACAGAGGTAGACAATTTTTGTGGGTCAAAGTCGATCCAGATCTTCTGGTGGAAGTTGCGTCTTGCCAAAGAGCAGGTGTCTTGCCCTGTCCACAGCCGGACAGCAACACAGTACATGCTCTGAAGTTTCGTCACTCTTCATACAGTCGGGACTCAGTCTCTTGACCGAGACCAATGTGGTGCATGTGGTGAGGCAAGCAGCGATGTCCTGTATACAGGCCGACCAGAGTTCTCAGTTGTTCTCTGTTTAACTCTAGAAGTTGTTTAGCCCTTGACTCAGAAAGACCATTTATCAAGGCTTTAAGACTTTTTGTCTAACAGATGTTACTTATTAGGACGTAAGTTTCATTAAGTTGTTATTTTAATTTGTTTCAGAGAGCTGGTACTCAGTCACTCCAGAGTTAATCGCAAACTATACGGCCAGACGTTTAAGCTGCAGCCTTATTGTAGACTGTTTCTGCGGAGCAGGGGGCAACACCATTCAGTTTGCACAGACTTGTGAACGAGGTAAGTACAATAGACGACATTAGTAAGGTTACAAAATTTATTTCGTGTCTGTTCATAGTTTAATTTATTACCATTGCTCTTGTATGGGAGGTAGAGTTTAAATTAAGCAATTCTTATACTTGAAACCACCGAGACCGAGAACTTTGATGTTTTAACTATTAATTTATAATTTTAGAATTTAAAATAAAGTATTTTATTAGGGGATATCGAAAATTGAAATTGTACTACTGGGCCAAGATCTATAAAATTTATAGGTTCCCTCGTAACTTCAATGCCAATCGTGTGACGTCATCTTGTGCTAAACTTATATTTCAATGCACGTTGTAGTACATGGTTTAGGTACAGAAAAATACGAAATGTTATTTATTTACCTACTTTATTCGACAAATTTGTTGTTTATAAAATATATTAACACAATTGTTTTAACACTGAGTGGTGAGCGTGTCGCCACCTAGTTGCGGAACCAACTGGTATGTTGTCACGCCAGCTCCAAATAACACCAAGTGTTAAAAAATAGAGACTGTATACAACCAACTAACAATCTAATAGAGTGTCAGCCCTGGCCCATCTCTACCATAATATACGGACAAAGTATGTAAGGCTAGATGCATTCTCACAACAATTAGAACTGTAGGCCAGTTTTGCTCTAATTAGAGCTCGTCAGTACGGCATACTAATTGCTGCGAAAATACACCTATAAAGTAATACAGCCTTTCAACACTGAGTGGTGAGACACGAAGTAACATGCCGTCACCTAGTTGCAGAACCAAGTAGTATGTTGTCACACCAGCTCCAAATAACACAAAGTGTTAAGCAATTAGTATGCCGTACTGACGAGCTCTAATTAAAGCGAAAGCGGTCTACGGTTCTAATTGTTGTGAGAATGCATCTAGCCTTACATACTTTGTCCCTATATTAGCATAGAAATGGGCCAGGGCTGACAATTTATTAAATTGTGAGTTGGTTGTGTACAGTCTCTATTCTTTAACACTTTGTGTTATTTGGAGCTGGCGTGACACCATACTACTTGGTTCCGCAACTAGGTGGCGACACGCTCACCAGTCACTTAGTGTTGAAAGGCTGGCTACTATAGCTGTATTACTTTATAGGTGTATTTTCGCAGCATTTAGTATGCCGTACTGACGAGCTCTAGTTAGAGCAAAACCTGTCTACGGTTCTAATTGTTGTGAGAATGCATCTAGCCTTGCAGTTGTTTTAAATAGACTGTTTATTGTAGACCATAATGATAAACACTTTGTTTTTAAAGGGAGGCTGTAATGCCTTAGTCTTTAAGGATTTCTTTGAAATTTTATATTTTTTATCTTAATGATAATCTCTTCTTGGTACTAAAGTTTCAAAGAAAAATCTTTCAATTTAAGAGTAGTTTACTCTTGGTGTTTTTTTTTTCATTTTTTAGAGCTACCAGAAAAACTATTAATCTTTCATACATTTACATATAATCATTGCTAGTAACTACCAGCTCGCAGAAGTTGTCTGAAAAATACCCCCATTGCGGGGCAGTTTACTCTTGACACATTTCAGTTTATTGCCACTGCCCCAAAACTATTTGACTGAGCTCAAATTACACATATAACCATTTCTGGGAACAATAAACTCATTACGAAAAGCTGGCTTGGCATATTTGGGTTAATCAATGCTACCCGGAGGACTATGCAACTGATTAGGGTTCGAATATATATATATATATATATATATATATATATATATATATATATATATATATATATATATATATATATATATATATATATATATATATATATATATATATATATATATATATATATATATATATATATATATATATATATATATATATATATATATATATATATATATATATATATATATATATATATATATATATGATCATTACTATCAAGAATAAAGTGGCTACCAGAGGTTGTCTGAAAAATACCCCGTTCAGGGGTTTTTTTTCTCATAGCGGAGGTGAATGCTTTTTACGCAGGCCGGTGGCTGGCGTTTCCGCAATCTGACACCAACCGGCACTGAGGTGACTCCCCTTCCCTCCAGGTCGGGACTACCCACTAAAGAATCCCTTGACACCTAGAGACATTGCCGAAACCACTCGCTGGAATTACTTCACCACATTCCTAACTCTTGTTGTTCTCAAAACTTCCACATCCTGTCTTCATCCTCCTTTGACTTCATTATTTCACTGATCCTTCTCTCCACAGTATTTCACACCCTTTCACTTTCCAGCCTATGCTCCACCACATGATCTGCTATAAAATCTCTGCCAATATCTTTATACATTTGTTCTCTTATTTGCGACCATCTTGCGCACTGAAAGACTGTGTGTTCTGGCGTATCTCTATCACCACAATACATACAGTCCTCTTTGTCGACTATTTTCATTTTACTTAGGTAAGAACTCAGGCGCCCATGACCTGACAGAAATTGGGTAAAATAATAACCCACCTCCCCATGCTGTCTTGATATCCATGTCTGTATGTGTCGAATGAGCCTCTTTGTCCACTGGGATGTTGACATTACCTCTTCCCATTCTCGCTGCCACTCCAGCATTGTTTCGGTTATTGCCTTCTTCTTTTCTTCTCTTCTATTTTCATGTCTTTCATAAGCTACCTCTCTTGCCAATAAGTTTATAGGGATGGTTCCTGCAATCACCTGTATTGCTTTCGTTGTCACTGTTCTATATTCACTTGCTATTCTGATGGCTACCTTCCTCTATGCCCCCTCAACCTTTTTTTCTACACCTTGTCTTTGATAACAAGGCCTTCCGTGCTGATGTGAGATACAGTATGATTGAGTTTACCACACTACTCAGCACTCTTCTTCTCCCTGGTTTTGGTCCTCCCGATATTTGGCGTGAGACGCCCTAGCTTTACAACCATCATGTCTGCTTTTGCCACTACTATTTCTATGTGCACACCCATGTTAATGTTATGTTCTACTTGTATGCTGAGGTAGTTCAGGATTGTCTGCGACTGAATGTCTGCATTTCACACCTTGACCGTTGCTGTTTTCAGTGTTCTTCGTCCCACTAGCACTAGTTCTAGTTCAGTTTTGTGAAACGTCAGTTGTAGACCACTTTTTGCCATCCAGTTTTCCACCATTGCCACTAACCAGTTGATATTATCTTCTATGTCAGCCTCATTTCCTCCGCTTACAACCAGTGCCAAATCAACTGCATACTCTGTAATAGCCATGTTGTTTACAGACACCAGACTAAAAACCTTATCGTAATACAAGTTCTACAGTGTTGGTCCTAGGATTGGACCCCAAGGCACACCATATGTAACCTGCATCCAATATTTCTCTCAGTAGCTCTCTGTCTTCCAGGTAACTACATACTCTTTTCAGCAGATATGGCTTAACTTCCCTCTTGACACTTCGTATATGCCTCTCCATGGCCACAAACCTGTTTTTATTGCCTTCTTTCCTTGCCACGTCCTGTACCTTCTTTACTGTATCCCACATTGAGCGTGCCTTGCGGAAGCCAAAATTTGTTGTCTGCTAACCCTACTCTTCTTTTGATTTCCTTTATAAGTCTGTTATTTCTTACATGTGCATAAAATTTTGCTATTCCCTCTCCCAGGCATATAGTTCTATATGACTTCTTTCCTCCTGTTTTCTGTGGCTTCTCCAGTAACACCAATCGAACACTCTTCCATTCTGACGGGAAACTTCCATCACTGATTAGTTTATTTATCAGAAATTGTAATATCTCCTGTTTCTGTTCTGCCTAACAACCTCGATCAGGATACCATCCGGGTCTGCAGCTTTACCAGATATCATCCTTCGGCCTGCTCCTTTATTTCTTCATCTGTACAAGTGGAATATCCTCAGACTACACCTCCACCCTCGGCTATTCTTTGGCTTCGTATTTAGGGAATAATTCCTGTGCTATTTTAATTTGTTCATCATCACTTATTGCCATTAGTGTTCTTGTATCAATTTTACCTGTGACAATCTGGTACCCTAGTCCCGAAATATAATAATATATTTCTTTACAAAGAGAGTCAGAGGCTTGTTGCTTTGCCTTTGTTATTGCTATTTTTAATTTCTTTCTGCTTTCCCGGTATTGATTCTGTGCTTGCTCTCAGTACTTTGGATAGTTTTTTTTTCCTATTGACTCTAGTGCCTTCCTTCTTGTCTTCATAGATTCAGTTCTGATTTTGGCGATCTCTTCATTCCACCAATATACACGTTTTCGTCTGCGCCATTGCTGCTTCTTCAAGCACACCTCACACGCTCTTTATATTCAGGTCTTTGACACTACCTTCATGGTTTTCCTGCTTTGTTTGTCTCTTTATTTCTTCTAGTATTTTTCTTTGCTTTTCAGCCTTATAGGACCACCATTTGATTGTTCCAGTTTGTTAGGTACTACTTAACGTCTCTGATATCCCAAAAAGGATATTTTTGTGGTAGCCCAGGTTTTCCTCGTTCTCAACATGCCAGCCTCTCACGTATCTCCTGCAGACTTGATGAGCACATGGTTACATTAATATATGACGATCCTCCATTCCTTTTGAACATTGGAAGTCTACCATCGTTCAATATATATAGTCCGCCTGGCACATTCTATCAACGCTTTTCCCTTTTTGTCTTCTCTTGCCGAGCCCCAACTATAGGCTTTGGCTTTAAAGTGCCCTCCATTTAATATCTTCTTAAGTTGCCCTGTTTATGCACAATAAACCAAAGGTTACGATATTATCAGGGCGGCAAAGCCGCGGACAAGCCCTGTCTCTGTTTAAGAAGGTTAAAAATTCCTAGAAATCTTATCATGGATCCACCTGGTTGTCATCTGCTGTATCCGCAGTGAAAGGCAGCAACCGCGTTATTGTGCTCCTCCTTTGAGGATCTGCCTGGTTGTTTGCTGTCTGCGCATCGAGAAACTGCGATCATGTTATTAGACTCCTTTGAAAATCTGCCTGGTTATCTTCTGTGTTCCCAGTGAAAGGTGGTAACTGCATTTTTGGGCTGCCTTCTGTCTTTTTACCAGCCTTTTCCAGGCCTATGAGTTGTTTCATAATTAATTTTGCTGCTTTCACGCTAATAATGTGTGAGTGGCCCTAATATGGAGTCCTGAGGGACACCACACTCTGGTGCCACCATTCTGATGCTGCAAAGTTTTGCTGACTCTCTACTTACAATTTGGTACTATATGATTCTAATAGTTTATAACTGGGTCCCCTCATCCCGTAGGGGTATACAGCATGTGTAAAAGAATAGTATGAGGAAGACCATCGAAAGCTTTCCTTACATCACATAATGCCATCTCTGCCATTCGTGCCATGCCATCTCTGCCATTCGCACCATGCCATCTCTGCCACTTATGCCACATCAAACACAGCTTTAATTTTTTCTACTTGTATCATGGTTGATATGATAAGTACACTTGGAGAACCCAAATCACCACAACACATTTTAAAAGATTTGGGTTCTCCAAGTGTACTTATCAGTGCTCATCACAGGTTCCAATCTTCACTTAATGGTTGATATGGTCAGTATGCCAGTCCTAAAGCTATGCTGACATTACTATTGCATTAATATTTTCATAAAAAAAGAAAGAGGCTTTCTTGTTACACGCTATTAATATTTTCTTAAGAAAAAAGTTTTTTGTTACGCATATTCAAAGCTCAAATGGATATTGTTTGCCCTTATAATTTATTTTATGTTGAATTTATAATCATGAAACTTTCTAATGAATGTATATTTTAAATTTTCAGTAATAGCAATAGACATAGATCCTCACAAAATAGAATTAGCTAAACACAATGCTCGAATTTACGGTGTTGAAGATCGTATTGAATTTCTTGTGGGTGATTTTTTTACATTGGCTGAAAGTCTGAGAGCTGATTGTGTATTTTTAAGTCCACCATGGGGTGGTCCTTCCTATCTGGCTGCAAAAGAATACGACCTACAAACCATGTTGCAACCTGCTCCAATAGATGTCCTAATGGAAGCTGCTAAAAAGGTGTCAGAAAACATGGCTATTTATCTACCCAGGAACAGTAACGTTCGTCCGGTAAGTTTTGACTGCATGTTGCTTTTTGCAGGTTTTTTTTTTTTTTTTTTTTTTTTTAATCGCTAATAGGGTGGTATTGATGGTGAGATTTTTCAACAATGTTTTCAAATGAGCGCGAAATTGGACCCCTACAACCTGAAACCAAGGTCCTTTAAAGTTTTTTATGTCTATATATATATATATATATATATATATATATATATATATATATATATATATATATATATATATATATATATATATATATATATATATTCAACAACACACCACGAGGACCTACAGCCTAAATACTATCGTACCATGGGTGTCGACAAGAAGGAAAGAGGCAACTTGTTAATTCTGGACTTGAAGGTTTGGAGGTTCGGGGGAGAAGGAAAAACATGCGCCTGCAAGGAATTCTACAACTTGGAACTCCTCGGGACAAAAGAGTGGGCATAACAAGGTAGTCTATGTCTGGTGACCTGGACAGTAAAAGGGTGCATTCACTCTGTTCCCCTGGTAGATCTGTTGGGGGCAGCAGGTGGAGGAACTATGGAAGAAAGCTCCTCTGAGCAATTCCCGTGCAGATATCTATACAAGAGAGAGAGGCCACCAACGGCACGTCGGTGGAAAAGGGATGGCAGCCTTTGGGTGAGGGTAGGGTCACCAATGAGACGTATAGCTCTCTTCTGAATGGAGTCCAGGATAGCGAGTGCAGAAGCGGCAGCGGCACCCCAGATGTGGGAGCA
The DNA here is from genome assembly GCA_964006375.1 of Tillus elongatus. Taxonomy (NCBI): domain Eukaryota; kingdom Metazoa; phylum Arthropoda; class Insecta; order Coleoptera; family Cleridae; genus Tillus; species Tillus elongatus. The sequence continues at coordinate 7,904,148 of OZ023263.1, forward strand.
GTGTTCGAGGTTTGGTCTTATTTGTGAAGTATATAAGATATAGAGATTAGCTGGTGAAAAGTATTTGCGAGCCCGGAAGAGGAAACCTAATTTCTTAGCAGCCGCTTCTGCAATTGATGTGACATGTTGGTGCCAATTGAGATTTCGATCCACAGAAATGCCAACAAGTGAAAAGGACTCATTACTTTAAATAACTTGGTTGTTCCTTGTGATGGATATAGGGCTGGTGTATCTCTTATGAGAAAGAAAGCAAGACTGAGATTTGGTGGGGTTGAATTGTACAATATTTCTACTTCCCCAGTCTGATATTTTTTGGAGATCCAAGGAGACAGAACCCTCCATGAGTCTGCAATCCTCATCTAATTGGGCCAAAGAAACAGGCTTAGAATATTGTATATTTGAGTGAAGGGTGCTGTCGTCCGCGTAACTGTGAACTGAGTTGGATGTGCTAGAGAGGAGGTCATTGATGTAGAGAAGAAACAAATTGGGGGCTAAAGCTGAACCTTGAGGAACTCCTGCATTAATTGGATATAGTTTAGAGGAATGGACATCCACAACAACAGAAACGCTCAGGTTGGAGAGGAAATTTGCTGTCCAGGTACAGAGTTTTGGTGGTAGGCCATAGGCCGGAAGTTTATTAAGCAGCGTTGCGTGCCAGACCTGGTCGAATACTTTGGATATGTCTAGAGCGACAATCTGGGATTCACTGTGTAGTTCCATAGGCTTGTTCCAAGAATGGGTGACAAAATAAAGGAGGTCAGCAGTTGATTTGCGCTGACGTAATCTTACTGCCTATCGTGGATTAGACTGTTTTTTTCAAGAAATTTTAGTAATTCCATCATTTTAGAGACGACTGAAAGGAGAGAAATAGGCCTGTAGGTGCTAGGAAGCGCTTTGGATGCTTTCTTGGACGGGTTGTACTCAAGCAGTTTTCCAGTTACTAGGGAATATGCCTCTATTGTAAGATGCCTGAAACAGACGAGTCAGAACAGGAGCAACTTCTGGTGCGCATTTTCTGAGAACAAATACTGGGATCTCGTCAAGGCCAGAGGCTTTCCTGGTATTAAGAGAAGAGAGCATGTTTCGTTCCTTTTTAGTTTAGAAAATGGTATCTGTTATTTTATGTATGACATTGGCGACTGTTGGTGGTTGAACATTTGGAGGTGGGTTGAAAGTATAATTGCCGGCGAACAATGAGGCAAAAAGTTCCGCCTTGCCCAGGGCGGTAGAAACAATTTCTTCACCTGAAACAATGGGTGGAAACGTGCTCTTGCAGAAATTATTCCCGATATATTTAGCAATAGTCCAGAAGGGTTTGCTGCCGTTGGAGCTTGAGAGAACTTTGTTTTTGATGTGGTTAGTAAACGAGTTTTTTGCGTTTTGTGATCTTTGACCTTTTCAATTCTGGCCTTGTCACAGGATTTAGAGAACGGGGGCTTTTCAGTGGCTGAACAGGTTTTCCGTGTATGTGGAATAAATAATTCCATGCCAGCTTGGATAATTTCGGTCACGTTTTGTGAGATATCAGAGGGGTCAGGATGAGAGATGCAGACAGACACCCATGGAAATGACGAAAAGTAATCCCGCATTTCGTCCCAGTTCACGGAGTTGTAGTGCCAAACGATATGTGGATGTGAGGACTGTGTGACCTCGGGTTGCATTGCACAGGGAGCAGTGACCATGCCGTGGTCTGAGCGACCAAGTGGGGCGGTGACTGATATCTTATAGCATTCAGGTTTTGTAGTAAGAAGGAGATCTAAGGGATTTGAGCTGTGTGTTGGAATGCGAGGAAAGTAAGTAGGTTGCTGAACCATATTGGCTAAAGAATTGCTGACTGCAAAGGCCTCCGCTGCTCTCCCTTGTGGATTGGTTTTTTAAGATCCTAGTCATTCCTTATCGTGGACATTGAGGTCACCAAGAATAGTGACCTCTGAGGAAGGATATTCAGTTGGTCGGTTTTTTCAGAAAGGTAGTCGAAGAGCTGGACAAAGTTGTTCTCAGAAGGTGATCGGTAAATGCAGCCCTGAGAGAGAGTTTCATCCAAAGTAGGTATTTTCTTCCAGCTTTTAAATTGGGGAGTCTGGTGCAGTCTGACACACACCTCCATGCAATCTAAAGGAAATAAGGGGCTCAAACCCCGTGAAATTAAGGTGATTAGTGGCTGTTGGCACTGATTTGGGTTTCGGTGAGGAAGATGAGTTGGGGCCTATTAGCCTGGAGGAAATGGTGGACGGAGTTTAGGTTAGAATTTACGCCACATATATTCGAGAAGGATATGTTAAATCTTGATGCTGGCGCCCCCTGCACACCCCTCTCCCGGATATCCGAATGGAGGGGTATTTTATCTCCGGAATCTTTTGTAAAAGGAGGAGCCATCATCATTTTTGTTTATAAGGGAAACCGGCTCGTACACCAGAACCGGAAATGTCCATTGGGACTTCACCGGCCCCTTGATGTAAGGAGAGGTACCTCCTCGGGCGTGAAAAAATCCTTTACTATCACGTAAAAGAACAACAACTTTGGGGCTTCCACTTTCCCCCTGGAATCTCTTAGAACCCTCAAGTAGAGTGGTAGCGCTAGAGACAAAACCCTTTATCCATTGAAAACTGTGATTCACACTCCACCCTTGGGAAATGGGCAGTTACAAATACACTAGTTATTGCCCCCTTAATTGTAATTTAATTTTTATTATTTTTATTTTCAGTTACTTACCCTGGCAGGAGACAAAAGCTACGTGGAGATAGAGCAGAATTACCTAAACGATAAGTTTGTGGCCATGACCGTTTTTATATATCCAGAGGTGAAGTGAATCCAGAATTGTTCTATTAGGAATATGAGGACTAACAGTGAAAAGTAATTATAAGTATAAAAGTGTATTGTTTTTATATATACCATAGGTTTTTTTATAATCAGCTTAAAAAGCTTATATATTCAATAATAATTATTTTTGATGTTTGTAATATTTGTGCTCAATTTTTGTTTAAATCAAAGATTCATAGAATCTATTAAAAACCAATTTACATTACAGCTCCTGTATAGTAGTTAGAGTTTTCATACCGTCAAACGACAAAACTTTGAACAATTTTGGTCTTTTTGTTTCCATATATTTCTTGTTGTGTGCTCTACGAGCAACTATTGAAACCCACGTAGGGGGACCAATGAACAGTTGCATCATATCTGACAATCTGGCGCTAAATTTAAATTTTTACCTCGATATTGCCACTAGAAGAATGTATTTCATATGTGAGTGATCTCCACAATCCCGTAGCCCCACTGTATTACACATGAAATGCTTTATAATAGTTGAGCGGACACATTTTATGAAAACAATTAAATTCTAGAGGTGTATCGTTTGAAATGCTGCTTCAAAATTGGGTCACAATATATATATATATATATATATATATATATATATATATATATATATATATATATATATATATATATATATATATATATATATATATATTACAAAAACAAGGGAAATAATACAAGTGGATTCCTTTCATCAGCGAGTAAGTCGGATCATTTTCGTTGGCGAAAAAATGTAAGAATTGACTTGCTACAAAGATAAGGACTTTATGATACTTGGAAATCAATATTTTACGATTGCTGTACTCTTAGGCTCAATCAAGTAATAAAGTGAATTCTAAGGCGATGAGTTGTTTACATTTCTGGTTTTATCTGTGACCACAGGAATTTTTAAGCTTGAATCATTACTTATCAATTTAAATTCTTAATATTATGGACACAATTAATGAAGTGATAATTAAATTTCTGTACACAAATTGATTTTTTTTTTTTCAAAATACACAGTTAAATTGGCAACGGAGATTTTCGTAAAGTTTGTTGACAGGCTGCAGTCTAATGGAATGTGAATGCTGTCCACTCTCTATAATTAATTCATACTTATCAAATAGCCATGAAGCCAATCCAAAAAATTGTGGCTCAAGCAGAAGCCTAAAGTCTTTGCAGTATATGGGAGAGTGATTCAAACGGCAAGCTAAAGCCGTATTGAGAAAATGTGATTCAAACTGTCAGGTACCAGCCGGAGGTATTTAAAAGAGATCTCATATCTTTTATTTGTGATAAATTTATAGCTATCGCTTACCACTAGTCCAATGGGCGCCAGTCTTATAAGGTTTCTGATCAGCTTTCAACTCTGCGTCTCTACTAGCACTCAATTAGGTAGTTTAAATTTATTTAGTGACCCAACCAGTAGGTCTAAATTGAATTGAGCAGTGCAAAATTTGTCTTGCAGGAACATTACACGTGTGCTCAAATTGAAAGTTATCACAACTTAACGACATGCGGCCAGTGTCAAATCGGTCATGGTTGTACTTCGGAAAGCTCTACGTGAAGTGAATGACTTTTGGTTTACAGTCTGAAAACTGCGTTGACCCGCTTCTCTTCGCAGGCTTCAATCTTCACTTAGATAGTAAAAAGGGTTTAAAAAATCGAACATACTCCAAATAATCTTGCCTGTCGGATCTCTTAGGACATTTTCTCCGACTGCTTCCGAATTCTAATGGTAGATTCATCGCAGCCATTAGTTCTGCATCTGGATTTACGAAGGTGTACTGCTGAACACCTTCATCAACACATGCTGGTTCTGTACCGCATGTGTCATGTTCACCATATAAAGTTTCAGCCTCGGCGACACACTCATCACCCAGCTCGTCGTCATAATCACAATTGATGTCCTCGTGATCAATATAAAAGTCTGCACTATCATTATCAGTATCACCATCAACATCGTAATTATCACGACTGTCATTCAGTTCAGCACAAAGTGAAAATTTGCTTTTTAGACTGTAATATAACCATTAGCTAAGACAAAAGGATTTATAATTTTTTAGATTGGTACGATAATTAGGAAAACTGTATTTTGCATAAAAAAAACCGCTGGCTCTGAACCCAATAATTTCAATGCTAAAGAGAGGTATTCAGTAAGCACTAGACTTGTCACGCCAAAGAGTCTCAAGCATGTGAAGTTTTTGAAACATACAACCACCGACCAGTGCAGTTGAGGCGAAGGAGAACAACTTTCATTGTCATCGAGTCAATCCAAGGGCAATTTTGAGGAAGATTTCACCCGCAGCCACGTGTAAAGCTGCTATAACTCTTATTTATATTTATAGAACATCACAAATACAAACCTTGGAGTTTTGTAATAATAATAATTTATTGTGTCCGACAGACCTAGTACAGGTCCAATTACAGGACACCTACAAACTAATTAGCAGGAGAGATTACTATAAATTAACAGTAACAAAATATTAATCCAAAAACAAACCTAAAACTACATTTCAATAGCTCTATGCAACAATGTACACAAACTGTCTCTAAATATATCACTACGTGAACAAATGGTATTGAAAGTTTTACACATTACATATATTGGAGATCTTAACATAACAACAGTCCTAGCCTGATTATTATAAAATAACATATTTTGCCGTTCACTCATCCTGGGAACATGGAAATTTATCTGCGCCAATAATTCCGGACAATCAATTACATTGTGTACCAGTTTATATAAAAACTTGATTGAGTCAACTCTTCTTAGCTTAGCAAAACAGAATAATCGAACCCCCTCTCCGGATAACGCCCAGTTTCCTTAAACCACAGATATTTTAGGAACCTTCTCTGGACAGATTCGAGTGAGCTTATATGCACACTATAATATGGGTCCCAGACAAGAGATGCATATCGTAACTTGGAAAGAACAAAAGCACAATACAAAGCTTTGAGAGCACCGAAACATGTAAATAACCCACAGTTCCGCATTATAAATCCCAAAAACCTGTTACACTCGTTTACTATGGTATTGATGTGAATGTCAAACGACAGTTTCTTATCAAAGTGGACCCCCAAGTCCTTCACAGTCTCCACACGATCGACCACCAACCGACCCACAGTATACTCAAACTGAACAGGGAATGCTTTACGTGACCTTACATTTACTGACATTTAGTTCCAATCCATTCTGTAAGCACCACTATAGAGCAAGTCTAGATCTTCCTGCAGTCTAACGCAATCATCCAACGACGTCACTCTCATAAGCAGCTTCAAGTCATCTGCATAGGAAAGTCTCAGCACACTTAAACTACTGTCCAAATCATTGATAAATAATAAGAACAATAGCGGCCCCAGATTAGAGCTCTGAGGAACGACCGAAGCAGCAATGATCTCGGAGGACCTACCATAGCTAATAAATTGAACACGATCGCTAAGATAATCCCCAAAAAGACATAAGATACAAATGCTACAAGTTTGTATGATATGATATATAAGATATTTTAGCTATTTTAATTTAAAGGATTTCGTAAATTACTTCAGAATAAAAATGGTGTATTATTGATTTCAAACCACCGCAATTTAATTATTATTATTATAGATATATTAAATTTAAAACATAATCTGACTTGCACAATCACGTTTTTTTAGGGACAATTCTGCAAGCAAAGATTTTCACATGTTTTTCAGGAATGGTGTTTATAGTTTCTGCCTTGGTAGTTATGCTATCTTATAGCAAAAATGGCCCGGGACAACTAAAATACAAGTACTAAATGCAGCATCCAGGGCAGAATAACTGCATTTAAAAACGCCTATAACCATCGAACGTATCTTCAATACGACGAGGGCACTAAACAATCATACTAATAATAACAGTAATAATAATGAACTGGCTGGTCTGAAGCGGAAATCAACAATATCATTACCTGAGACAAAGTGAATTTCTGAAAATTTAAATGGTACAGTTTTGTACCTCGACACAGTAAAAACGAGACAGAAAGAATGTCGCAGCAACAACAGGGGAAAAATAAAATGAAATGGATGGTCCATTTGAGGAACGGGCCTTCCAGAGAAGATATAATGCCATATTAGATGTCATCTAATGTCGTTTGGACACAGTTTAGCGACGTACCACAGGTCGAGATGTTAATAAAAATATAGAATGTGCATCTAAATGTGATTGAGATTCAGTTTACCGACTTGCTCAGGTCCATTGGCAAGTGACAAGTCAGCATTGGGTGGCGCTGTCAGAAACAAAACTAGTGATTTATTGGCCTCAGTGGCTTTTCACTTTTAGCGTATATCGGCACCTTTTTAACATGGAATGTTTGATTTTTGGGTTTTTTGTTTAAAGATGAAGTCGCTGTTGAAAGTTAGCTATGTCGTTTGACGGTACTGAATTCGGATTTCAAGGTGGTCATTTTCAGACTTATTATTTTATGTTATGGACCTCCCACTGTTCTTGTAATGCTACATTTTTTTTTGTATCTGTAGATCGTTTTTTTATTATTGTGAATAATTGGTTTTGTATTTGTGTATTGGGTGTTGCCATATTTATCTCATGTTTTGTATCCGCAGTTTTATTTTTTGTGTTGTGCAATAGCAGAAACCAAATTTTTAAAATGATCTCAATGTAGTCATTGTCTGTATGATTTTATATTTTTTAATAAATAAATTAATATGAATATATGTTTTATTCAATGCTTCCTTACTGTAGTTTAGTTTTTAACTTTTAGCGATGATTGTAGCGCGTGGATGTAGACAAGATGTGTTCTGTGAATGGAGCCGTAATGGGGTGAATAGTGCGGGGGCGGTAGCCCCTTGCTGGTTGGGAAATTTTTACAAATCTGTGTGTAAAACACAATTTTTGACTCAAAAAATAACACAGAATTTTGCTGACAACATACCCCAAGCTTTAGTGAATGATTGGTACCGAAGGGAGCACATATCTGTCAACCCCTGCAAAACCATCATTGTTCCATTTACCAGAAGAAGGTTCGACAAATTCAAACCACCTATTCTTATGGGGGAAACAATTCTAGTTATGGAACAAGCAAAATATCTGGGGGTTACCCTAGATAAGAAGCTGAACTGGAACGTACAGTTAGAGCATGTAATCCTCATGGTCATACTGTCCCTGTGAACATGCCGAAAATCTGGGGAACAAGCTCACAACAGATGTACTGGCTCTATGTAGTGGTTATCAGACCGATGATAACATATGGAGCCATAGTTTGGTGGCCTAAGGCACTTCGTGGTATCGCGAGCGCCAAACTGGCTCATCTACAGAGACAAGCTTGTCTGACGATAACGGGCGCGATATGCACCGCTCTGGAAGTCGTCCTAAACATTACACCTCTTCACATTTGGCTGGAGAGGGAGGCTAGGTGAATAACATACAGATTAAAACAAACAGCCAAGAGCATGGAGAAGGCAATTAGTTTGGGAAGGACCGAACTCCTCGATGACATTGAGAGTGATATGAGGTTCTAGGAATGGTCTCAGACCTGATGCCTACAAAGATTTGTCTTTCAAGACGTCCTTCTGGAAAGGGAGGACTCTGAGCGAAACTAAACGACCCTATTGAGGGCACATCTCTGTGATTCCATTTGTTTAACAGCAATCTAGAACTACGTTTTATTATATTATATTTATATTATACATATTAATATTAAGCTTCCTATTTTCACGGTATTTAAAAGCCACCTCATCTATAGTTTAATTTGACAACATCACTATTTGTCATTTGTTAATTGACAGGAGTCATGAGAGAAACGTTTACGTTCTGCGCATAACCTCGAATTCGACTCCGCGAATACCTTAGAATCTGAGAATATAAAATAGCTACCTATACAAATAGTAGGTAAATAATAACTCAACTTTTAATTTTAACTCTACTTTAACAAATGCCTTTGGCTGTCGACCGTGACTGTAGTATATTATGATTCTAACATCCAATCAAAGAAATAAGAAAGTGGTTTTGTACACCAGATTCAGGTTCTTAATCAATCTATGTAGGTACTGGAACAAAATTATTTCAAGGTAAATATACCTACCTCAAACTACTATAAGTATAATACCTAGGGTACCTATAATTAGTGATGGGAAAAACCGTTATTTTCTATTAACAGTTAAAGCCGTTTACGTTATTTCATAATAACCGTTGAAAATAACAGCTTCAGTTATTTCGCTGTTATTTTGAACTGGATAGTCGATCGATAGTATCCTACGTTCCCAAAGCTGTGAGCGAGAGCGAGCACACTAGAGTATAAATAATGTTTCCTGTTCAGTAATATGTTTTGAAGTAAAGTCTGCTCTATACTGCATAGCAGACCCATACATATTTATTTCATTCCCAGTCGCACGTCCATTCATCCCGTTAAATAGTTAAATTTAACAGTTGCCGATGTTTATTCATCGAACCTAGTTGCAGTGGAACTGAAACAGATACGACTCCGAATTCTAGTTTAGTGTAAAAAGCGGTATTTTGTAAGCTGTTATTTTTATAAATCCACAACTGGTGGTTACCGTTGCGGCTCGACAACCGTTTAAAAATAACCGACAGTTAAATAACGACCCATCACCACCTATAATATGTACTTATGGTTTCTTTACTCTTGGCTTTTACTCTTTATGGAACATTTGAACTAAATGAAACTACATAATATCATAAAGAAATTAATATAATCAGATATGTACAGTGTAAATTATTAAAATTATAATTTCAAAATTTTGTACTGTTTATATTTATTTCATTTTCAAAAAGTATGGATACAGGAATAGTAAACAAGTGTTGAAAAGAGTTTAAGTGGAGCAAGTGCGTTATGGTAGCGATTTTTTGTAAAAATGTTTCAAATAGTGATAATTCAATTTCCGATTAAACTAGAATCTTCAGTTTTTATACATAGTAAAACCCATATAAAGGCATTTGGGTCCTACATTTGAAAAATAACTACAAATTTCTTTTAAAAAACTTCTTTTGTTATTTGGTTTGCAGAAACTGGTTCGATTGAATTGACTTAAATGGATCATCCAAGAGATTGATGAGGAAAATTACCTGCCACGTTTATAATTTAGCAGGTATATTCCTTTTGGAAATAAAAATTAAATATTTGGTAAATTTGCAGTTTAGCACACGGGCGACTTTTAGAAAAAATTCATAAACATGCTAAGAACCCTTTCTGGATGCATATACCACCAAAAAAATCTTGCAAACGGCCCCTAAGAAAGTTACAGGACCAGGAGTGAATAGGGGTGCTGGGCAGTGAAGAAGATAAAAAGGAAATGTGAGCGGAAAGATCGAAAAAACAGCTTAGTTGGACCTTTATAAGCCACCTTTTACCCATTTTGCAGCTATACTTCCTCAAAATCCTGTTTACTTCGCCCAGAACCCTTATTCACCGTAGATCGCTCAACTTTCTTGAGGGTTATGTTCCAAACAAATTTTACTTCTTTATATTGTTCTTGTTTATCTATTGAGGGCGTGGTTGTAAGCATGTAGAAGGGGGAGGAGAACTCCGGTGACGAAGCCGCGAACCAAGATTTTCAATTTATGTTTAAATCGTTACCTCATTTAATTTGTTTAAAATATTGTTCTAAAAATGAATTTGAGGTTGCCTTGTTTGTCAGTCTCACATAGAGAGCTACAATATTTTATGATTTAAAAAAGTATATAAGCGATGAAGAGGATCCGGGTGTAGCAAGTACGTTGTGGTAGAGAATTTTCGTAAAAAGATTTCAAATCCGATAACTCAATTTCCCATTAGGCTGTGATTTTCAATCTTGAGCCATAGTAAAACCTATGTAAAATACATTTTTGGTTTTTTGTTTGCAAAAACTAGTTCGATTGGGTTGACTAAAACAAAACCATCCAAGCAATTAACAAGGAAAAATACCCGCCATATTGATAATTTGGCAGGTACATTCTGGTTGTAAATTAATTTTTTTCTAGCAAACTTTTGTAATTAATGAAATTTGTAACACAATTTTTTAACGCAACTTGCAGTATTTACATATGTGTACCAAATTTTAATTTTCCAGCTCCATAGAAAATAGAAATTTCTTTAAGTAATCGCTTACTGAGACCTCTAAAACCAATCTCCAAGATCCATTTAAATTTAAAGAATTAGTTTTAATAATATACCTTACTAATAGTGTACATTTCTTATGAAAATTTACTACTATAATTCACTTACTGCTTCCCGAATTTTTTTACGTTAACGTCGGTTTATTTCCGCGACCATGGCCGATCACCGACGTCAGGGAGCAGTTTCACCTCATTATCCTGGAAATTTTGCCGAACCCCTGCGCTTCTGTAAGGAGGGTAGGGATCTTTAAAGTGCTCAACATCGCATGGACACGGGACCGGCGGCTTTACGCCCCCTCCGAAGGGCGAAACGCGCAGACATTCAATACAATATTGCTCAAATACAATATACCAGAATATCGGTTGATGTTAATTTATTACAGTATGTACTGAAGAAGTGAAAGGGGAATCCTGTGAATCGAACCCGGTACTCTTCGGTCCAGAGGCACACGTTCTTACTGCTGGAACACCGAGGCTCTTAAGTTAACTGTGTTGTTATTGTATCTTCTAAGTATATATTTCACAAATATGGTGATAATTGCGTATCTTTATACCACCGTACGCTAATATATGTATATATTAGTTTCAATTTCATAAAGTATATATATAAAATCTAACTATAATAAGGATTTCACTAAGGAGCCATATTAATGGTCGCAATATGCTTTTTAACATATATATATATATATATATATATATATATATATATATATATATATATATATATATATATATATATATATATATATATATGTATATATATATATATATATATATATATATATATATATATATATATATATATATATATATATATATATATATATACGTGTCCAAGATAAGGAGGGGATAGCATGGGGAAATCGGAAACCGTAAGAGATACAGGGTGGGTTAAATTAGAAAAAAGTTGCCCATTTCAGAGCTCAATTAAACGGTATTTTGAAATTTTGGAAATTCCGATTATTTCCGGAGATATTCGAAAAAAACGAAATTCGCCAATTTCGGTTTTATTTTTTTCTGACCTTATTTGAGAAGATATTGAAAAATAAAAAACACTTTCTCACGTACACTTTTTAAGCTCTATAAGTTGGTGTTTACAGATTTTTATTAGACGTTTCGTCTCCGAGAAACCATCATCAACTTTAATTTTTTAACTACGGCCCTGCAATTTTTATTTCAAAACTTTAAACCATTTTCAAATCTAAATTAGAGGATGTATAATTTCTAATGGTTTGAATATGTTTTCAGCTTATTTCAGTCATAAAAGATGTTTTTTCAGGAAAAATATTTTGAGTACGGCCCTGAATACTCGAAAAGCATTTATTTCTATAAGTAGTACCTTTTAAAAAGTCAATGAAGAGAAAAACGTTTTCAGTAATATTTCTTCGTTATTAAAATGTAACACCGTACTATTATAAGACTAGGTCCTAAACATAGAGGGCTTTGAAAAATAAACAAGTTGTCTCTAATGACAATAGAGATCTTTCAACAAATATAAATGTCAGAGTCAATTACTTCACTTTGTTTAATACAGTTAATTGGGTACAAGCTCTTTCAATTTGTTTAAAAATGGTTGGACATTTTTCTTTTGAGGAAAAGTTCGACATGTTAAAATGTTACATTTTGTGCTATAGTAATACAGGAAAAGCTGAGCAAATGTATTCAAATTATTATCCTGAAAGAGTACAGCCAAATAGAAAGATATATGGAAGAATAGTTACCAATTTATTGCAGTATGGTTCATTTAAGAAACCAATTGTTACTAGAAGCAAACCATGCACTGAAGTAACTCAAAATAATGTACTGTTAGCTGTAGCACAAGACCCTACAACATCGGTTAGAAATATTGAAAGAGTAACTGGGACTCAAAAATCTACTGCAATTTTTATTTTGCGTAAGAACAAATACCATCCTTACAAATTTCGAATCTGCCAAGGATTACGGCTCGGGGAGGATATAAAACGCAGGACATTTTGTGAGTGGCACACTAGAAAATGTCAAGAGAATGAACATTTTGTTAATAAAATATTATGGTCTGATGAGAGTATGGTGACTAACAACGGAATCTTCAACAGGCGAAATACACATTTCTGGTCCAGAAGAAATCCCCGTTTATACAAAACGTCTAAGCACCAACACCGTTTTGGTTTCAACATGTGGTTGGGTATGTTGGGGACAAGGATAATTGGGCTATTTTTTTATCATGGATCACTGACTTCCGACCGGTATCGAAATTTCCTGCAGAATAATTTGGAAGAATGGTTCGATGCTCACTTACCATTAGCAGAAGTCAATAACATCTGGTTTCAACAAGACGGGGCCCCGGCTCATAATTCGAGAACTGTTCAAGAATACCTATGAAACAGGTTTCCTGACAAATGCATAGGTACGCATTCAGATGTTTATTGGCCTCCACGATCGCCAGATCTAACACCTCTTGACTTCCATTTTTGGGGGTATGTCAAAAACTACGTATACCAACGACATTTTCACACGGAGGAACGATTACGTCAACTGGTTTTGCAAGCATTGCAAACCATTACACCAGATGCAGTAAACAATGTTTTGGATTCGACAATTAGACGATGTTACCTATGCCTAGAAAATAATGGTGATTTGTTTGAACATCTCTTATGATTAAGGCAGATAATCTATTTACATATAATATTCATTAGTTAAGCTACCTACATTTCATGAATTAAAGTTATTTTATTGGTTTATTTATGACAAATGTGTTTCTTTTTCATTAATAAGTTTGAAGAATCTTACTGAAAATGTTGTACTTCATTGACATTTTAAAAGGTACGACCTTACCGAAATAAACGCTTTTCGAGTATTCAGGGCGGTACGACTCAGAAGATTATTCCTGAATAAATTTGTTTTTTGACTGAAACAAGCTGAAAACATATTCAGAACATTAGAAATTATACATCCTCTAATTTAGATTTGAAAATGGTTTAAAGTTTTGAAATAAAGATTGCAGGGCCGTATTAAAAAAATTAGAGTTGATGATGGTTTCTCAGAGACGAAACGTCGAATAAAAAATCTGTAAACACCAACTTGTAGAGCTTAAAAAGTGTACGTGAGAAAGTGTTTTTTTGTTTTTCAATATCTTCTCAAATAAGGTCAGAAAAAAATAAAACCGAAACTGGCGAATTTCGGTTTTTTTCGAATATCTCCGGAAATAATCGGAATTTCCAAAATTTCAAAATACCGTTTAATTGAGCTCTGAAATGGGCAACTTTTTTCTAATTTAACCTACCCTGTATCTCTTACGGTTTCCGATTTCCCCATGCTATCCCCTCCTTATCTTGGACACACTGTATATATAGTTTATGTTTATTAAAAAGTAGTCACTAAATTCATCATTGCTTTTGTTTCCTTTCCAATATTGCTGTCGCCAACATTGTAGATAGTACACACTCTTAATCATAAAGTAGTGTTTCTCTATGTTTGTCATGGGCAATTCCTTGAACACAAATTGACAACAAATCATTTTTCACAGTTGGCGACGCTGCTACTAGTTGTTAACAAATGACGTCCAAAACCAAACATTATAAAAGTCAAAAGTCATTTCGTTGTTATCAACAGATAAATTAATTATTTTTCCAAGATTTCAATCACCTAGCAAGTTTTGCGATTGAAACGTAAGCTAAAATGAGACAAAAAGGGTGAGACATTTATAATGTTTTTATTTAACATTAACATAAGTTAGGTGTGCTGTATTATATCTTCTGCATTTTTAATAATGCAGCAACAAATGTGTGGGTTGAAGGAATCATAATTTAATCTTAATGCTCTATAAATATTTAAATTGAGTGAATTTATAATAGGAAGGTTTGTTTGAAACTTATGTTGAGTGAGATAATGTGACTTAATTGAAATGTTTCTTGTTTTTAACAAGTATTTCCATAGTTTGACTTCAAACAGAGCTCTGTTTAACTATTTTAATTATTTTTGAGGGAGCAAAGGATCAGTTATAAGTATAACCATGTTTTAATTAATGTCTGATAATTCAACTTTATAAAAATGACTAAAACTTATTCTCTTTTTAAGGAAAGCTTTAATAAATAAAGGTTTTGTGTGAATAAGTGATTAAATGACCCAAATATCTTATGGGTATAAAATATCCATGGGCAAGCTGTTACATGAATGTTGCAATTTAAATAGGTCAGTGATTGCCTTTTTTTATCATTTGATGCTTTCTTTTTTAAGCTCAATTCCAAAAAAGCTTCAAAATATACACTTTAAAAATATCCTCATTAGACTGAATATACTTGCTGATTGGTTCAGTTTCAAGGGTTGGTACCCCTGTTATAATAGTTTGTTGAGTTGCAAAACTCCTGAAAGTAAACAAAGTTCAAATGTGTATAAATATATCATAAATAAATCTCAAACAAATACAGAATTCCCAAAGATTATCAAAAAATATCTTAATATGTTGCTATTGATGAATGTTTTTTAATTATATTATATCTGTGGTAAAAATAGGATGTAAGTGATGTGAAGAGACTATTTGCATAACAATCAATATAGTTTTAAACCTGGTTTTTAAAATATACATCGCATTAAACGTTTGTAGAAAATATAATTCAATAAGTTGTGGAAAAACAGTTTTAAGTTCTAATGTGTAAAAATTTACCGTTTTGAAATCAAATAGGTAACTTATAATAAGTCACTATCTATGATATTTGTAAAAAAGTAGAATAATAGGCAATAAAAGCATTTGCCCGAATATGGTGTTTATATTTACATTGTTTTGTTTACAATTCTGCTTTTTCAAGACTAGTAAATTGTGAAAGCTTTAATACCACAAACGTTTTATTGGTTCTTTGGTAAAGGTTTACTTTCGGGGCGTGTGTTCGATTTTTATTAAATTTTGTATATAGATGTGTTTTAGGGTGTACATGACAAAATCACAATAAAAATGAGGGCAGAAGCAAACTTTTGGAGTTATTTTGAAATTATTGTAGCAAAATCGTAAGTTGTGCTCACTTTTGTGACATGTTTTTGTCATATTTTACACATTTTAGGGGATCGTTTGTTTTATATCAAGCTAAAGGAGGGTGTATTCCACTATTCTAATTCATTTTCACATAGTTAATGCACCCCCTATTCAGTTTATGGGTCTCTGTAAATTTCCCTTCCTTTCATCCTATAATCGATCCTAAGTTGACATTGACATTTGAAATATAAAGCCAACTTATCAGTGTCATAGATTTTATTGCAAAAAGGAAATTTTATGTTATATTATAGGGGGTGCATTGTGGATATGTGAAAATGAATTATAATAGCTTAATATAAAACGAATGACCCCCAAAAATGTGTAAAACATGTAGCAAAAGTGAGTACAACTTAAGTTTTTCCTGCAATAATTTTCAAATAACTCCAAAAGTTGACTTCTGCCCTTATTTTTATTGTGATTTTCGTCATCTACACCTTAAAGCACGTCTATGCACAAAATTTCATAAAAATCGAAAACGCAGCCCGAAAGTAAACCTTTACCCGTTTTTTTGTACAGTTATCAATTTAATTCTTTGATTTCATTTGAATTTTGTTGTTGAATAAAGCCCAAAAAAACACTTTCCCAAATAACGGACAATTTGAATATTAAGTCAGGTAAATTGAAGTTTTAAAGTGGAAACCATGTTCATATAAAATTAAAAAAATGGATATTTCCTTTTTATCATTCAGGTATCCTCTTGCAGGGTTCCCAGTGGTCGGGAAAACCGAGAAAAGTGAGGGAATTTGTAGTAGGAAAAATTTTGTCAGGGAAATCAGGGAGAGATTGTGAAAATTGACTGAGAGTCAGGGAATTTTTGTACTTGTCAGAGAAAAATTATTTGTTTCCGTTTTATGATAAATAATTAGAACACATAATAGGTGCATATTTGGATCAAGTAGCGTTTTCGTTTATTTGTAAAAAAAATAATTTATGTATGTTTTATAAATGTAATTTTGGGGAAGTGTGTTTTCCGCCATGAGCCGAAGAGCTACTGTATTCTGTAGTAGTGTGTTACACATTTTTGGGGTAGATTGTGAATAGCAAAGTCAGGGAAATAGGTTTTGGCATGTCGGGGAAAAGTCAGGGAAATTGATATGCTGTTTTTAGTGGGAACCCTGTCTTGGTGTAGGCTGTTAGGTGTCAGTCTGCATAGCAAGTGCTATGTCCCCCGGGTTCAATTCCCAGGACACCAACGAGAAGTTCACCTTGTCTGGAAATTTGTAAATTACTAAATAAAGATCGGAGAATTGCACTTATGACCTGAGGTGCCACACTCATTAAAATAAATTAAGCTAATGATCTGAGGGGCTAGACTCATTGGGATAAATGAAGAAAAACCACTGTACTCAGTCAGGGTGATGTATCACCCTGTAGCCGCTTCGCTGACTGACACACTGCTTAATCCAGGTCAGCGGACCTATCTACTATTGCTATGTCAAGCAACAATAACAAAGCAACAAGAGAAAGTTAGGGTTGCACATGCCCAAGCTACCATATTTGCATATGCCATTCTTCGCAAAATTAAAATCTCGGGATCTTCTCATTTTGACACGTCAGGTTGGATACATATTTAAATTTTAACACCTTACTTTAAAATTCAGATCCGCCATCTTGGATTACCTCATGTCAGGGTAGACACCCCCTCGTGATCAAATAGCGAGAATTGAGAATTCGCAAAATTAAAATCTCGGGATTTTCTCATTTTCGCACGTCAGGTTCGATACATATTTAAATTTTAATACCTTACTTTAAAATTCAGATCGGCCATCTTGGATTGCGTCATGCCAGGGTAGACACTCCCTCGTGATCAAATAGCGAGAATTGAGAATTCGCAAAATTAAAGTCTCGGGATTTTCTCATTTCGACGGGTCAGGTTAAAAACATTTAAATTTTAACATCTTATTTTAAAATCCAGATCCGCCATCTTGGATTGCGTCATCTCAGGGTAGACACCCCCTCGTGTTAAAAAGCGAGAATTGAGAAAAATAACTTTTTTCTTGGCCAAATGCGGTCGTTTGTTCTTAAAATCGTCATTGAATAGGTCCAATAAGTTGGTATAATATTCGCCATTGGTAATCAATGTGGATTATACCGCGTGCATCTCAAAAAACGGTCGCCATGACTTTATCGGCTGACAAACCCACTTTGCCCTTCTTCGGCGCCGATTCGCACGGAAAAACCCACTATTTTGACCGCTGCTTGGTTTCTGGTGTGTTGTGGTCAATCCATGTTTCGTCCACGGTTACGAAACGGCGCAAAAACTCATCCCTGTTGCGGTTGAACAACGCCAAACACTCCTTTGAAGTTGTCACACGATTGCGTTTGTGGTCGATTGTGGGCAAACGCGGCACCCATCTTGCGGATAGCTTTCTCATGACCAAGTGATCATGCAAAATCGAAACCACTGAGCCATGTAATATGCCTATGGCTTCCACAATCTCCCGCACTTTCAATCTCCGATCGGCCAACACCATATCGTGATTTTTTTCAATTGTTTCGGGTGTAGCGACCTCAACTGGGCACCCAAAACGTTCGGCGTCATTTATGCTTGTACGACCGCAACGAAATTCAGTAAACCATTTTTTTTTTACCATGGAAATTGATGGTGCAGAGTTCCCATAGTATTTATCAAGCTTAACCTTGGTTTGAGTGATGTTTTTTCCGCAAAAAATAATGTTTGATGAGCACACCAAATTCATTTTTTTCCATTTTCATTATAACTCAAGAGGTTGTCTGCTTTCAATGGCTAACTAACACAAACTAAATGACGCAGGTTGTTTAAATTTGACAGGAGTCAACTGACAGATGCTTGTTGACAGGAGCAGTGTTGCCCTTCCTGTGAAGAGGCGGGAAATTCAAAAAGTCACGGACTAATTGACCTGCCCTCGTAACTAACACATTCCTGAGATATATTTTGATTCCAAATACTCTGGTGATTTCAAAACCCCTGAAACCTGAAGTTTCGGTTCTTGTGGGACGCCTTCAATTACATTTTTAATGTGGATATTAGATCTGTCATTCAGGGTCGGAGCGTATTTAGCAAGTCTAAACGAGTATTTTGCTAGAGTATGACTTCGTGATGTGGACGGTATTTTTGCAGTGTTTAACATAAACATACGCGAAGTAGAAGATTTAATTGCTAGATTTAACAGTAAATTGGGCTCAATAAAATCTACCCACCAATCAGAAATTTATAATAAACTACCTTTTCTAGACGTATTAGTAATCAAAAATAAAGACACTTTATAATTCGATGTCCACAGCAAGGAAACCACCAGTCTAAGTTACATTCCGAATGTCACATCGTAGATATAGCAAAAAATTAAAGTACATTAGAAACGTGGGCAAAACATAACGGATACTTTGTTGGTCTAGTGGAGAAATTAACTAATAAATATACAACTAAAAACGAAGCTAGCGGTATCCACGGTGTTCAGAAAAGAGAAAACAGACAAAATTTTGGTATGATGATATCGATGTGTCGAAAGATCGATAAAACAAAACACTTCTGTAATATGACACTGACTGTGTTTATCGACAAGAGTCTGCTTGCGACTATTATATAACAAAGAGAGTTTCACTTTAATTAAACTGTCTGCGTGCGGCTCGCTGTTCGGGCTCACCGACAGAGTCGATCGGCACATCACACAATCTTGATTTATGACCAAATGTGAACCCTCATTTTAGCAGCGGCAACAGTACAATTCGTCCATTTTCATACTAACGCATTGATATTCGTTTATTAGCTTTTTGGTGATAGTGTAGACATTATTATATATTATTTTGGAACCAGACTGTAGGTTCATATATCCAAAAATATGTTTTTCTCTAAATCTTGTGGTTACTGGTTAGGTAGATTTAATTTAAATCTTCCCTTTTACGTAGTAGTTTTCAGAATCACCAGGTTAAATTAGACATTGGTTATAGTTGATATTTAGTGTAAACAAGTAGCAACCGGTTTAGATTTACTGGTACTTCTTACAGGTTAGGTGATGGTAAGGTGGTTAGGTGGCAGCACTGCTGCAACTAAGAATGCAATGGACCTACCTGTGCAAACCATCTACTAGTAGCTCACGCATTCGACCTAACTAACTCTTCTTCTATGGTGGTTGGGAACTTGGTACCACTGTACCTGCACCAAGGTTGTGGGTTGCATGTTAACCATAGTTAATACTAGCTATAAGACTTACTATTATTATTATTATTTTTATTAGAAACATTGTAACACACTCATACAAAACTGTATTCTAGTCGGTGATTTTGCCATTTAACCTTATTTGCATATAACAACACATAATCATTTACTACCAAATGACTTACGCCAAAGAAGAGAAACCTCGCAAGTATGCTTGTACTATATGTTACAAGAAATTTCTAGGTCACAATGATCTCCGGAAACACCTGCGCACTCACACAGACGAAAGGCCCTACATGTGCAACGAGTGCAACACAGCGTTCCGACAGGCCGGCTCCTTGAAGAACCATATCGCTTCCAAGCACTCGCCGGGACTGCAGAGTGTAGAAATATTCGTTTGTGATCACTGCCAGAAAGTTTTCCCCATTAAGGAGAGATTGAGGTTACACTTAAGAATTCACACCGGCGATAAACCTTACCAATGCAAGGAGTGTTCTAAGAGATTTGCTAGGGGCGGTCAGCTCACCCAGCACCTCCGAACTCATGAGGGGTCGAAGCCTTTCATTTGCCATGTGTGTGATTCCGCTTTCACTTGTTCCGCAAACTTAAAGCTACACATGAAACGCCATCTAGAGATCAGAGACTACATCTGCGACATTTGTGGAAAATCGTTCTTTAGACGAGACGCTCTCAAAAAGCATCTAAATTGTTATCATGCTAATGTTAAAGCGTTCCACTGTAAAATATGTAACAAAGAGTTAAAAGGGCATCTTCCGCAACACATGAGGATTCATTTGAAAGACAAACCGCACGGTTGTGCCCATTGTGGTGCCCGATTCGCACAGAGATCGCAGCTGACTGTTCATCAGAGGATCCACTCTGGTGAGAAGCCTTACCGGTGTCAAGTTTGCTGGAAAGCTTTTGCACATTCAACCGCTTTGAAATTGCACACCCGCAAACACACTGGTGAAAAACCGTTTGTTTGTATCTTGTGTGAAAACACGTCTTTTTCGCAGCTTCCGCATCTGAAGAAGCACATGTTGTGCATTCATAAAACGGCGAAACCATATGTCTGCAGACACTGCAAGACGTTCCATAAAACCAAGAACGATCTCGAGACTCATTTTAAAAAGTGCAAAGTTTTAATTAAACAACCAAAAATCGAACCAAAGAAAGACGTTGTTGATATTATAGATCCACCGATGGCTATTGAAAAGATGCGGTTCTTGTTGGCCGTGTTGTTGAAAAAGATCTCCATACCAGAGCGACTGGAAGAGCTAGGGTTCGATAAGAGACTGATAGATGATGTTTTAGAAGAATCGATCGAGAGTTCTGGCAGGGAACCTTGTAGAGATTACACTCTGTCTGTAGCCGAGAAGTTGAAGAGAAACGTGCAGATATTGTTAGAGTGGACTGTTCCTCAACAGTACATGGAGAGGTTTAAGGTGGAGCAGCGCTCTACCGAGGAACTCTTGGAAGAATTGACATCGTAATGTCTCCTATAGTACAATGTATTTATATGTATTCGAATAGACTATCTCAAGTTTACTTTCTACTGCATGTTAGTAGATTACCTTAATTCATTGTAGTTTATTTCTGATACTCAAAAAGGACCTTTTCAATCTTGTAGCCTGTACAGGATAGTTTTTCAAAGATTAGATTGAAGTATTCTAGATTTTTAGAGTAAAAGTTATTTACTGTAAGTATATTTGTTTGCTCAACTAATTTGTCCATTGTGATATAGTTTTATTAATAATCAAACATTTAGTAAAAAATGTAACTTTCGCCGACCCTCTTTAATAAACAGATGACAACTGGTGATTTTTACAAATAACCGATTTCACTAAAGCTAATTTAAGTTCACATCTATGATAATACGAGGGTCATTATACAAATGCACAGTATGTGTTTATTTAGGTGTTTATTATATTTTAGTTAGTATCTTTTCATAATCGTCGTATAAGATGTCCGTTTAAGTTTAATATCTCCTTTTATATTTAATATTAAAAAAATTGGAACAAAAGTGGCAGGTACCAGCGTTAGTTACAAACTAAAATTATTTTTCGATATACAGGATTTTACATCAGTTAGACAACCCAAACTTCACTTTTTTATTAAATGGTATATACTGTATATTGTTTCATTGTTGAATTCCCCTTGTTTTGCCGATTCATCCAGTGTATAGTTATTGATGTCTATACAGAGTCGTTCAAAAGTTATGGCCACTTTTCTAAAACATCAGAGGCACATTTGACGGTTTGTATCTTGATTAATATGTCGGCTTGCAACACTATCATGCCAAAAATCTGAAAAAGTGTTCTTCTTTCAACTTCAATCAATACAGAAAGAATTCCTTGAAAACACAATACAGGGTGAGTAAAACCACTGGAGTCAAGTTTTCTCTAGAAATTCGAATCTAACACCTTGTATACTATAATCAATTTCGATACATCAACAAATGTTCTTTCAGTTTCATGAAGTATTCTCTATACCTAAAGCCAGTATTTACTGAGATATTGGGTGTTTTTTTTAAGAAAAAAAGGTACATTAATACACAGGAACGAATTAATCTATTATTTTTGAAACAACTGTATACAGTTTCCTGTCTAGACTCCTCTCGGTTTGAATATTAATCGTCTGTTGGGCATATGAAGATTTACGGTCACTACTTCTCAAAACCTTGTAGTTATTCCGACCTCATTTTATTATTGCAGAAAACTTGCAAATGTCGGCTTGTTTCAACTGTGACATATTACTTAAAGAATGCATTGTTGCCAATATACAAAAGCACGGAGGACTCCAAGGCTAAATTTTGTAGCGTAAAGTGCGTTTTTGAGCCTCAAGTTAGTGAATAACTTTTTTTTTTAGTGTTACATTATGGACGACCTCGAACTATTTACATCATGGACGACCTCGAACTATTTACATTATGTACAATATAAAATGTGACTGGTCGGTTTATGGTGAATTCTTACGATGCAACGCAACCCTGGACACTTTTTTTAGAGTCTCCCAGCTGCAGCCTACCTACTGAATGGTGAAGACTCGGTTGCCTTTTTGGGGGAGCGGAGGGGGTGATGTGAAATGGGCCTTTGTTTAGTAAGCAGGACACAACATCTGTTGCCAAACAATTTCGGCTTCTTGGCCAGACCAGTGTATTACAGTCGGAAATCGGCGCCGCTTATAGGCGCCCTGGTCGGTCATAAATAGATGGTGATGTAGCGCCTACACTCAGGAATCAACTCGAGTGCAGACGAGTCCAGCTATCTAGATCGTGCCATTATGTTAAGCCTGGGACTCAGCATCTGTCTGTAGCAGTCGACAGATCACGTACCACCCTGCTGGGATAATAGTGTACCAAAAAAAAAATTACATCCGGCGGTCTACTACCGGTCAACTTACTATGACTGGCTGGCTGATTTCGTCGGACTAGTTACTAACTACTGCTGGAACACTTGCTGAATACTAATTCTCATTCTCACTTTAAAGTCGGCTGGCAGTGCTAAGCAAATAAGCTATGATAACACTTTTTTTCCACGTGAATAATAATACGTATGTAAATAATACGTATGTATTACTTGTTGCAGCGCTGCTATACTATAGGGCGAACGGAGCGGCCGCTGTAGGCGCAAAGTCCCAGGGGGAGCAGACCGGGCGCCTTAGAGGCAAAGTAAAATAAAGAAAAAATGTTCTTTTGATTCGCTTTTCGATATTTTGATTGCGAGTATCGCTAGCGTGTGTAGTATGCGGATGACAAATTCCGAAACCTACTTACTTACTTTTCTGGTGAGACGCGTCGCGATCGAGTGTTCCCCAGCTACCCCGCCTCGGTTACATCGGCTGCCGGCGGAAGCAGGCAAGGAGTGGCGCCAAAATTCGATCTCGCTCCTTCCCAAAACTTGCCTCGGACCGACACTGACTGGTTGCATATGACTGTGTGCCGTATGAAGATTTAATTTAGTTCGGTATATTTACCACCGTCATTACAATGTCGTCTGCGTATTGCAGTTGTTATTTGCATGGTAACTATGTTAAATATCTGTGTGATTAGGGTACAGCAGATTCTCTGCATAACATTCTGGTACATCCTGTGTTTTTCTTCTCATGTTTTCTAGCTTGAGTAACAACACAATAGAAATATTTGATGCAAGTAGCGTTATTTTCGTGATTTATTTTAATTTTAGTTTTGGGTTTGTGCGAAAGACACAAGTCATTCGAACCAAGGTAATTCTCTCGGAAAGTATTACCTTGAGGTATAGGACATTGCCACGCAAAATCGTTGCCATCATTAGGGAAATATATAAGAAATGCGATCTGCAGTGTACTGCCAAGGGACAAAGAAACGACCCAATCGCGAGAGGATTGCGTCAAGGATGTGCTATTCCTATTCAACACTGTCATTGCTTCCATGATGGTCAGAATCGACACATCGAAGGGCATAACATAGACACCATTCGCATGGCCTGATTTGACCTATGTAAATGACATCTGCCTCATGTCACATGCTCATAGGACATGCAAACACAAATTGACTTGCTCGCTGGAGAAGCAAACAAATATGGTCTCGAAATTCACTGCTGAAAGACGCAGTCTATGAGAGTCAACACGACGACTATTACAGCGTTGCATGTTGAAGGAATACCAATTGAGGATGTTGACAAGTTTGCTTACCTCGGCTCTGTAATGAACAAAGATGAAAGTGCTACAGTAGACGTTGTGAGCGGGACTCGAAAAGCGTAACAAACATATGGAATGCTCTCACCAATTTGGAATCCTCGCTAACTATCCACGCGGACACAGCTCCGTATATTTAACAGCAGTGTGATGCCGGTCATGATATATGGATGCAAGGCTTTGAGGATAATGACCGACATAGGGGACACATAAAAATCTTTCGTGAATCAGTGCGGAAGCAGGATACTACGCATCTTTTGGACAAACACAATCTCCAACAGTGACCTCTGGCACCTGACCAGCCACCAGGAAATCCTAAGAAAGACCACCAAAAGAAAATGGGGGTGGATAGGACGTACACTCTGGAATGGACCCAGACTTATCCCACACAGACAAGCGGGCAGGACTTGGAGACACACTACAACCGACGAACTTAAGAATGAGGAAAAACCTGGAGTAAAGTCAAGCCAATAGCCCAAAACCGAACCAGTTGAAGAGCTCTCACGGAAGCCCTATATTACATATTCGAAAAGATATATTTACGAGGGCAGGTCAATAAGTCGGTGACTTTTTGAATGAAACACAGGTTTTTTGACAAAAATCATTTTATTTCTCAACATAATCTCCTTTGAGCTCTATACACTTCGTCCAACGTTTCTCCAATTTTTTTATCCCTTCCAAAAAACAAGATTTGTAGAGGTCTTCAAAATAGGTATTTGTTTGTGAGATGATTTCATCATTGGAGTCATCTCTTTCCGCCGAGCTATTTCTTTAAGTTTGGTAACAAAAAATAGTCACCCGGGGCTAAATCCGGACAATAGGGCGGATGAGGGAGCAATTCGTAGCCCAATTTATGCAACTTCGCCATGGAGACTACACATGTGTGCACCCTTGCATTGTCTTGGTGGAAAAGAAGTTTTTTATTGGCCAAATGCGGTCGTTTTTTCTTAAAATCGTCATTGAATTGGCCTAATAAATTGGTATAATATTCACTATTGATTGTTCTTGTCGTTTGAAGGTAATCAATGTGGATTATACCGCGTGCATCCCAAAAACGATCGCTATGACTTTATTGGCTGACAAACCCATCTTGGCCTTCTTCGGCGCCGATTCGCACGGCCAAACCCACTGTTTTGACCGCTGCTTGATCTCTGGTGTATTGTGGTGAATCCATGTTTCGTCCACGGTTACGAAACGGCGCAGAAACTCGTCGCTATTGCGGTTGAACGACGTCATCACTCCTTCGAAGTTGTCACACGATTGCATTTGTAGTCGATTGTGAGCAAATGCGGCACCCATCTTGCGGATAGCTTTCTCATACCCAAGTGATCATGCAAAATCGAAACCACTGATCCATGTGATATGCCTATGGCTTCCACAATCTTCCGCACTTTCAATCTCCGATGGGCCAACACCATATCATTAATTTTTTCAATTGTTTCGGGTGTAGCGACCTAAATTGGTCGTCCAGAACGTTCGGCGTCATTTGTGCTTGTACGGCCGCAACGAAATTCAGTAAACCACTTTTTGGCCATGGAAATTGATGGTGCAGAGTTCCCATAGGATTTATTAAGTTTAGCCTTGGTTTGATTTTTTCCGAAAAAAATAATGTTTGATGAGCAGACGAAATTCACTATTTTCGTTATAACTCAAGAGGTTGTCTGCTTTTAATGGCTATCTTACACAAACTAAATGACGCAGCTTGTTCAAAATTTGACAGGAGTCAACTGACAGATGCTTGTTGACAGGAGCAGTGTTTCCCTTCCTGTGAAGAGGCGGGAAATTCAAAAAGTCAGGGACTTATTGACCCGCACATATTTTAAAAGGACGGAGTTCGTTCATGAAGAAGTATACAGCTATCTCATCACAAAACATCGACTTTTGCAAATTTTTCTTTGGTTGTCGAAAAAAAAGCGCTCTTTTACAAAAAATTTCGTTAAAAATGAACATATCGATAAATAAAACGCTCTTTAGTTTATGCTACTCTCGAAATTCGGCGCTCTACTGTCAGCGATTACATATAGTTATGATTTTTTGCTGAACTTAAATTTCGTTGAGAATTTAAAAAATATATTTTTTTTCATCATAAACAAGTGGACTTGAGTAGGTAAAAGTCATTACAAACTTGACCTAAAACTGAATATAGATTTCAAAAATATAATAATATAAAGGTGTTCCATTCAAAAAAAAAAAAAAAAGGTACGGTCCTATATGTACAGATAAAACCGAGAACCTTGCGGGGCTCAAAATGTCTGGAATATCTAAGTAAAAATATATCTTGACTTTTTCTCGTAAAATTACTTAAGGCTAGATGCATTCTCGCAATAATTAGAACCGTAGACCGGTTTCGCTCTCATTAGAGCTCTTCAGTACGGCATACTAATTGCAGCAAAAATGCACCAAAAATAACACGGCTATCGTATAGCCAGTCTTAAAACACTAAGTGAGTGGTGAACGTGGTCACCTAGTTGCGGAACCAAGTAGTATGTTGTCACGCCAGCTCCAAATAACACAAAATGTTAAAAAAATGGAGATTGTATACAACTAACTAACAATTTAAAAAATTGTTAGCCCTGGCCCATTTCTACCCCAATATAGGGACAAAGTATGTAAGACTAGATGCATTCTCGCAACAATTAGAACCGTAGACCAGTTTCGCTCTCATTAGAGCTCTTCAGTACGGCATACTAATTGTAGCAAAAATGCAACAAAAGTAATACGGCTATAGTATAGCCAGCCTTAAAACACTAAGTGAGTGGTGGACGTGCCGCCACCTAGTTGCGGAAAACCAAGTAGTATGTTGTCACGCCAGCTCCAAATTTTTAAGGCTGGCTATACTATAGCCGTATTACTTTTGGTGCATTTTTGCTACAATTAGTATGCCGTACTGAAGAGCTATAATGAGAGGCAAACCGGTCTACGGTTCTAATTGTTGCGAGAATGCATCTAGCCTTACATACTTTGTCCCTATATTGGGGTAGAAATGGGTCAGAGCTGACAATTTTCTAAATTGTTAGTTAGTTGTATACAGTCTCTATTTTTTTAACACGTTGTTATTTGGAGCTGGGATGGCAACATACTACTTGGTTCCGCAACTAGGTGGCGGCACGTCCACCACTCACTTAGTGTCGTAAAATTACTGTTATAGGTACTATCAAAGATAGGATGGCACGTGGGCAAGCCTGTATAAAAAGTGATGTCTTCGTGGATTAAACATTGCTGGAATTGACAATTTTCACACCGTTCATTTTCTAAGCTAAATATGGTTAGTAAGTAGTAAAAAATCACCTTTGCGTCGAAAGAATTTAAACAGTTTTTTGCCAAAAATTATTCAAAAGCTGGTTTACAAATTAGTTGAGTAAATATTTTCTTATAAAAATTATCTCATGAAAATAGACTGCCATAAACTACTCTAACAAAAATCTAAATACTTTCTTATGATAATTTACTATAGATTATATGTTTTTATTTTTTGTTTTGTTAATCTGTTGTTTTTAGCAGGAAAAAGTAAGAAGAAATCAAAATTTGTGTACCTGTCTATTGTTAAATTTAATACTGGTTTTTATTGTCTTCTGATCATACAATAACACTTAAAGGTAGAGTATATTTATTTATCTTTATCTAATGAGACATATTTCTGTATTTTCCATGGTTTAAAAGACACTCAGTGCTTCAGCTAGTAACTTCAAAAAGATCCAGTGAAAAAAATGTTGCCTTGATTCCTTACTATTACACACGCTAGGAGAGGCAAAATTCAGGTAGAATAAAAAGCGCGCTTTGATAACAAGCGAGAGAAAGACTGGTTTCGTCATTCATAGCAGTCAGTTTATTTATATTCACGCAGTATATAGTACTAGAGCATCGAAAAGCACATTTACTAGCATTATTGTGAGCCAGTATGTTTGTAGTCTTTCGTAAAGAACTAAGACTTTTTCAATATCAATGTGAAACGCTTGTTATGCCCTGTTTTCAAGACTGTGCATTTTCAGTTTGTTTTATGAGTTCTCTATAAAATGGTTGTGGTGTTATTCCGGCATTTTATTTATCATCTGGTTAGTAATTATCATGTTTTATCTTTACATCTTATAACTTCCATGTTTTTTTATGTCTCCGATATTAACATGTCACAGAAACACACTAACCACAGAATACATGTAACTGTTATGGCTATGGGGATCATTTTTCAAGTATACTTAAGAATGGAAGGTACCTACAAATACATTATATAAAAGTTACATCACAGAGAAGTTACCATTTAGTCTACAAATAAATCACAGAACCTGAAATGCCCTGCCAAACATTAAATTCCATGTTATTTTATATTATTGTGGCTGTGGTAGCTAAGGCCATTCTGCTAATATTATATACATTCAGCACAAAAAAATAAGACTATTTTTTCATCTAAACATGGGTCCGCAAATGCTTAGTTTTTTAAATACAGCGTGTTAAAATTATTTGTTATTGTCAGTTTTTCACGAATAAGTCCGAGTGAAATTAAAATTTTGGCGTGAAAATTGGCATGTGGGGGTTTTCGAGGGCAAGAAATTTAACTATGTTATTGTTAATAACACTGCTGGTATAGGGCGCCACCTGTAAGACTATGCTTGCATTCAATTGGCTATAATTTTTTGACACCCAGTAATATCGACCTACCATATAGCTACATTGCAGACCTTATCAATTGTAAGCAAAAAATGTATATTTGATCCAAATCTCTCAAACACACCATTTTCGAGATATTTCAATTTTTGTATGTCGATGTTGCTCAAAAATTAATTTTTCTCAAGTAATTAATTGTATTGTCTGCAACAAATAAAACAACAAATAAAAAAGTTTATAACTTTGTATGCTACCTGACTACAATAAATGTTCAAAATGGCCACCCTCCACTTCAATACACTTTGGTATTCTGCGGAGCATACAACGTCGTACTCTGTGAAATATTTCTGTGTCTTTCTAATTTGTTCGCATCCAAGTACAATTCGTTGCTGAAGATCATCAACATTTGCTTCATAAACAATACTTTTGAGATGCCCCCATAAATAAAAGTCCATAGGATTTAAATCAGGGGATCGAGCCGGCCATGGCTGAGGTCCACCGCGTCCGATCCATCTGCGTCCAAAAGTATTGCTTAGGTAATTTCTGACATTTAGGGCGAAATGTGGGGGGGCTCCGTCATGCATCAACCACAGGTTATGTCTTATGTCAAGAGGTACATTTTCTAATAACCCATTCAGTTGGTTTTGCAGGAATTCAAGATAAGTTGTAGCCTTAAGTCTGTGGGGTAAAAAAATTGATCCTGTCAAATTACACCCTACAATTTCAGCCCATACATTTAAGGAAAATTGCTGTTGATGATGCCTTTCAAAAACTGCATAGGGAATTTTGTTAGCCCAAATATGGCTGTTATGAAAAGTGACGATCCCGTCGCGCCTAAATCCAGACTCGTCAGTGAACAATACACAATTCAACAAGTTCTCTACATTATTATGTTGAAGAAAGCATTGGCAAAATTGTAGGCGAGGTATAAAATCTCCTTCAGGCGATAGTGCCTGCACACGTTGGATATGATTTGGACGCAATTGTTGCTCGTGAAGAACTCGCCATATCGTTGCATTGGATGCTCACAGATGACTGGCCATTTCCCTATTACTTATTTTTGGATTTGTTCAATTTCATCCAGAACAGCCTCTTCAAAATCATGATTTCGTGCACTTCGTGGTCTGCCTCGATCAGCAGTAACTTTATTAAGGGTATCTGGTTAAAAAAAGTATACTATATTCGAAAGAGACAGATCGATGTATTAGATAATGTAAGTATATACCTATTTCTCGCAGACAGATGTCAATCCGTTGAAACATCCTTCTGCCTGGAATTCTCCGATTTGGGAAGGCTTCTTCATACAGTCGTTTCACCTCATAACAGTTACCAAAAGCCCGTGAATACATTGCATGCATGTCCTGTTAGTTCATTGTTGGTAAAGACTTCCAAATTTAATTAGAAAAATTACGGACAATGCAATTAATTACTTAAAAATAGTGAGTAGTCTCAAACGTAAAAGTGAAATGTAGTATATGTCACGACGAAAACGCAAATGTCAAGTCCTGTAAGGATGGAAACCACTTTGTTAAATGGTTTGTTCAAAGTTTGTTATCATGGCTTTTTATTTTATCTTCATGATTGTGTCTTGTCAGTTCTTTTTTCTGGTAAGATTTTAATATTTAATTAGAGAATAAGAAAATTTAGTTTATACATGCTGATAGCAATTAAAAGGTGAAAAATGTATTCGTATGATTTGTCGCAGAATTAATTTTTGAGCGACATCGACATACAAAAATTGAAGTATCTCGAAAATGGTGTGTTTGAGAGATTTAAATCAAGTATACATTTTTTGCTTACAATTGATAAGGTCTGCAATGTAGCTATATGGTAGGTCGATATTACTGGGTGTCAAAAAATTATAGCCAATTGAATGCAAGCATAGTCTTACAGGTGGCGCCCTCTGCCAGCAGTGTTATTAACAATAACATATTTAAATTTCTTGCCCTCGAAAACCCCGACATGCCAATTTTCACGCCAAAATTTTAATTTGACTCTGACTTATTCGTGAAAAACTGACAAAAACAAATAACTTTAACACGCTGTATTTAAAAAACTAAGCATTTGCGGACCCATGTTTATATGAAAAAATAGTCTTATTTTTTGTGCTGAATGTGCACCTGTAATATCATTTTTGAAACACCCTGTATTATCGATTCTGACAGCTATTCATTTACCAGACTTGAATCGCTTTCTGTTAGCCAAAATTATCCGATCAAATTATGTCATTTCATTCACAAGTCCTTTTCCCAACCTATAAGATGATCAAGGTCGGTAAGTGAAGTTTTTTTGCCTGCATGATCATGTCAAATGGTAATTGTTGTCATTTTATATCAAGTAGACATCCCTATTGTATAGTTATTTCTTCTTTGTCAACAACTTTGGTTATTATAGGATGAATTTGACCACAGGATATTGTGGCTAGACCAGATCAACTTTTTATTATCTCGCCAGAGAATCAAACCAGGGATTTTTCGCTTTATACACGAAAGTTTTAGTAATCTCTGCCATGGGGAAGATTTGTAAACATGTCTTCTTCCTGATTTTTGTATATGTCTTGTCCGCTTTTGTTGTATTTTAAAAATTTTGACACAAAACTATTATACATTCTTTGGCGCAGCAAGGTGCCCATACATCTGCGTATTATTAACCTATTTGGGTGTGAAACCCACTAACTTTTTCTTCATAGACTGCCATTTAGCACCTTACTCGTATATTTAAAGGAATATTAGTCATTTTGATGCATTTGCCGGGGACCACAACGTGGTGGTCTGTAATAACTGCTATGTAATTATTGTTCTTAGTAACGTTAGGTTAGGTTTGAATGTGAGTTGGCCATACCGGTCCCTCCACCGTGGCCATAAGGTCTATTGTGGCTCACGCCTAATGGTCTATATTTCGCGCAACAAAGCCAGCCTCCTGCAGAGGTCGATAATCTTTGTGGGCGAAAGTTGATGCAGATCTTCCGGAGCAAGCTTTGTCTTGGCAAAGAGCAGGTATCTAGTCCTGTCCGCTCCCGGACAGGAACACAGTACGTGCTCTGCTGTCTCGTCACTCTCCATACACAGCCGGCACCGGTCTCCTGGCCGACTCCAATACGGTGCATGTGGTGACGCAAGCGGCAGTGTCCTGTATACAGGCTGACTAGACTACTCTGTTGTTGTCTGTTTAACTCTAGAAGTTTTTTAGCCCTTGACGCAGACAGGCCATTTATGAAGGCCTTAGAGTGAGCTAATCCTGGAAGATTTTGCCATTGCTGACTTGTCATTCTTTCTGTCCAGGTCTTTAAGGTGAGTTTTGCTGTGCATGATGTTATCCCTAGCACCGGTTCTGGTCCGATAAAGTCCCTCTGGGCACCACTCCTGGCAAGCGCGTCGGCCGCAACATTGCCATCATGGTCCGAGTGACCCGGTATCCAGACCAGTTACACCTCATTACAGTTGCCCAGTTCGTTGAGGGCAGATTTACAACTCCATACGGTTTTTGAATTGCATCGGTAGGAACCAAGAGCATTTATTGCAGCTTGGTTATCTGTATATATCTTTATCGATTTGTGTGTGCACTGGTTTCCTATACTTTCCCTTGCACACATCTCGATGGCCTACACTTCTGCCTGGTGTATGGTTGCGTACTTGCCGAGGCTAGTTGACAGTCTAGCATCGGTGTTGCCCCCATATGCGCCGGCTCCTACTCCCATATTGGTTTTGGAGCCGTCAGCATACCAGCAGAGATCAGCTCTCAATAGGGTCGTTTGGTTTCATTCCCAGTCCTCCCTTTCCGGGAGGACAGTCTTGAAAGACAGATCTCTACTGATCTTTGTAGGCATCAAATCTGAAACTATTCCCAGAAGGAGTCAAGGAGTCCGGACCCTCCCAGACTGATTTCCTTCGACATGCTGTCGGCCGTATTTTAATATGTACATTATCCACCTCGCCACCCTCCAGCCATATGTGAAGAGGTGGAATATTAAGGAGGACCTCCAGAGCGGCTTATGGTGCGGTGCTTATCGCTCCCGTTATCATCAGACAAGCTTGTCTCTGTAGATGAGCCAGTTTGGCCCTCGTGATACCACCAAGTGCCTTGGGCCACCAAACTATGGCTCCATATGTTATCATTGGTCTGATAACCACTACATAGAGCCAGTACATCTGTTGGGGGTTTGTTCCCCAGTTATTTCCACAGATTTTACGGCATGTCCACAGGGACAGTTTAGCCCTACGGATTATATTCTCTAACTGTACGTCCCAGTTGAGCTTCTTATCTAGGGTAACCCCCAGATATTTTGCTTGTTCCGTAAATGGAATCGTTTCCCTCATAAGAATAGGTGGTTTTAATTTATCCAGCCTTCTTCTTCTGGTAAATGGAACAATGATCGTTTTGCGGGGGTTCACAGACATCTGTTCCCTCCGACACCAATCATTTACTACATTTAGTGCCTCTTGAAGAGTACTTGCTAGTTCCTCCTCATATTTGCCCCTAACCATTATGAGTAGATCATCACCATACGCCTGAACCTCAACCTCACACAGCCCCAGGATAGCCAGCAAATCGTCCACAAAGAGGGACCACAGCAGGGGGGGGGGGGGGGGTAGAACTCCCCCCTGAGGGCACCTCCTCGCAGCCCTGAAGCTGACCACCTCCCCCTGCAGCGAGGTAATAACGGTCCGATTGTGGAGCATGCTTCCGATCCAGCCACAAATGGTAGGTTCCACCCCTCTAGTGATAGTGGCTTCGTTGAGGGAGATAGGTAATGCATTGTTGAATTCTCCTTCAATGTCGAGAAATGCAGCCACCGCCACCTCCCCGTTATCCAGGGAGTGTGTGATCTTCTCGACGAGGTTATTGAGTGCTAACTCAGTAGATTTGCCAGTTTGGTAGGCATACTGGTGGGTATTAAGGGTAACGTTAAGAAACGAGGTTAAAGGTGTAAATAAATATCATTATCTGACATGTATCTTGTGCTGTTTTACGGGTACAATGGACCTAAAGTTTATAATGGGCTAGAACAATATGCAGGATGACAGTTGTGTGAGCAAGCACACATAATTTGGTGGGGGTATTGAGAGTGCGCCCGCTCGAGGTTTAAGTACGTCTTTCGTACTAGCCATTTTTGTGATTATCTTAAGTTTCTTCAGTGACACGACCTTTTCTGCTTTTAACAGAATTTCCGCAATTATTTCCATGTCTTCCCCGTTTATGGTATTAATCAGCTCAGTTTTTAATCCATACCTTCAAAGCAAATCACTGAATTGTAATTTTGAGGTTTTCATTTCTGCACAACTAAGACGATCTTAAATAATTTTAATTTTCTTCTCTAATTTAGACACTATATTGTTTGTCCAAAACGCACAGGGCTACTAAGTTCAACTTTCTTGTCCGCTTAGATATTTTCAAAGACGATGCTGTTAGTGGTCAGATAACTATCTTCCTTGATTTACACTCTCAATCAGCTTAAAAACCCAAACGAGTATGCTAGTCGGAAATCTAAAGTCTAACCAATATTTTTAATATGTTGATTATTGTTATGAATTAGAAGACATTTAAAAAATCAACGTTTGAATCACTCACAACGCTGTATGGTTGTCGAAACTTTCGTGATATAATCTCACAACTTATCTTTCACAGATGGACTGTTTAGGTACAAATATATAAACGTATATTAATATATTTTTCATTCAGTTTATGTACATTCTACCAAAGAACTCTTGCCAGTGAAAATTAATAGACTTGAAATACTATTTTATGCTTAATTTAGGAAAAATGTAGCTAGATTAAAAATTAGTCTCTTAGAAAAAATTAAACTTATTTACTGAAAAGAAAATGCTTGAACTGATTTTGTTTCTATAAAGGACTATCATAGCTTTAAGCTGTTTAGGATATTTAAAGTTTTATAAAAATATATATTTATGTAGATCCCTCTTCTGTGTATATTATTTTAATGATGTTATTGTCTGTATATTTTTGTTGTTCAAGGTCAGCAACAACATACCAAAAGAATAAAAAAGTCAACAAAGTGAGTAGATAGGTAAAAGAGCTTCTTCATATTGTGAAAATTCAATCATTGAAATAATGACTTAGGGATATAATAATTGTTTTTCTATTAACCCTTTGAGTCCGGAATTAACTTGTTTTTGAAATATTTATTCACCACATAGTAAACATAGTTCTAAAGTAAAGAAGATGAGACAAATGGAGTATAAAAAATGTGCCGTGTCAGTACTTTCTCCAAAAAATGGTGGTCACATGACCCACTATCTGGAGATAAGATGAAATATTTTATTGTCACAAACAGAAAAAAATACAAACATTGTGATAAGAGAAAAAAACAATTTCTTTTGTCATTAAGACATAGTCCCACTTCACATATATTGAGGCTCCACATAGTTCTGTGTGCATCTTTCTTGGTGCTACATAGGTTAGGTTAGGTTTTAATGTGAGTGGGCCGTACCGGTCCCTCCACCGCGACCATAAGGTCTATTCTGGCTCTGGTGCTACATAACGGGCATCTTCTAGAAGTACTGTAAATGGGCATGTGGGATGCCTTGTCAACCCTTTTCTTGAGTGGAATAAATTTCTTGTAATGCTTTACAACTTCAACAGATTTTCTGCCTTTTAGTGAATTTTCTTTAAAAAAAATTCACTAATGAGGAGATCCCGACTTCTGAATTTTGAAAAGATTTCTTCAAATGAGCACTAATTAGGCTCCCTAGAATACATATCCGGGGTCAGTTTCGATTTTTATATGTATGTATATATATATATATATATATATATATATATATATATATATATATATATATATATATATATATATATATATATATATATATATATATATATATATATATATATATAATCACACCGATAACTTAAAAAATAATAGGCCAATTTTGATAAAATTTGGTGAATGCCTTCCTTTTGCAAGTGGTTTGGACAAGTTCGTTAGCCAGGAAAATCGGCGGAGGTTTTCCCTGAAAATTTTGCATTTTCTTTAGAAAACAATTCATATCTCCGGAAGTAGCAACCAAATTTGGCACGCGGGTTTATATCGTTATAGGTAAGCTACCTACCAAAATTTAGGTCAATTTAGGTAGGTCAAAAGACAAAAAAGTTACAGGCATTTAAAGAAAAATTAATTAGGGTTTTCCTCAGAACGTCAAAGTCGCAATTTAAAAGGTCAAAATTGGTATTATTATTATCATATTTAGGCAATGATTCTGAAACTACATCGTACATCGTTTTATATCGCTATAGGTAAATTACCTACCAAAATTTAGCGTTATAGGTCAAAAGACAAAAAAGTTATGGGTAGTTATGGGCATTTAAAGAAACGTCAAAATTGGTAACATTTAGGCAGAGAACTTGAATCTAATACGGGCTATGGAAAGAAAATATCTCAAGAAGAATGTTTTACAAACCCTGAAGTATTAGTTTCAACCGTCATTGTCCTTCACTTTACTAAAATGTTTCCAGAAAATTCATTTCAAATAGACCCTTTCTCTGACGCTTGGCAGTAGTCTTAGCTATAGAGTTTATCGTTTAATGGTATATCACTTTTGTCGAATTTACTAAAAAATCAATAAAGCTCAATATATCCGTTATTATACAAGATATGAAAAAAAATATGTATACATTAATTATAGGGTGTCTTGAGCTACATCTTAAAAAATTATTACTACAATCACAGGATGGCCCATAAGTCATTGGTGATACAAAAAATTTTGAACACGCCTTATGTTATTGCATTTTTGCATTTTCCATCGAAATATAATACATGTTTGTAAGTAAAGAAATTCTGGACGCAGCAAGTGCGTTATGGTAGCGAATTTTGATTAAATGCTTCATATTTTAAAAGCTCAATTTGCTATTAACCTATAAGGTTGACCAAGAAACGGATTTTTTCGGTTACACTTTAAGTGTACTTTCGGAAATTTTTGTACGTTTTCAAACAATAAAGTTATTTTGACGAAACGTGGCACATTGTTTTTACTATATATGTTATACTGGTAATCAAATTCGAGCCTGCTTTCTGGAGAAAAAAAAAACACATATTTGCTATTAAAAACATTTTAATGAATATTCACTACCATAACGCACTTGCTGCGTCCCGAAAATTTTTTCTTTTGCACATGTCCGGCACCAATCAATCCTGAGGTAACATTTATCCTAAACTGCTTCAAGTCAAGGGTTCGACCGCTGGATCTCTTTTGAAACAAAATATATATGCATTTACCACCGCAGTATCGAGGAAATGCCAAAGTATGCGATGATACCACTTTTTACTCTTCTTATCTATTGCATAACATTTCTTCAGCATATCGGCTTTGTTAACAGAACCCATATCTTGATTGTAATTACTAACAAGTCTAGGGCAATTGATTTCTTCCAATGAACCATCCTTATTCTGTCTCTTCTTCCGTGACTATATCTTCAGGATCATGGTAGTTGGACGAAAAGTATACTGGCTTTTTGTCTTTCCATTTCAAGCATACCATCATATTATCAGTCATACGCCAATCATACTGACCTCTGGTAAGCCTCTTATCTTCCAGAGAGTCTTCAGGTAAATATTTCTTTCCTTTTTTCAGCGTCCCACAACCATAAATTTGATCTTGCTTCAGATCCCACAGCAAAGGAACACGTGTAAAATAATTATAAAAAAAATAGTCGATGATGTTTGTTTTTCAATTATTTTGTCAGGTCTCTCACTACCCTTCTACCTAAATCTTTTTCTGGTAGATCTCCTATTTTCCCTGTATATATTTGAAATCCACAGGCGTAACCTGAATCATCCGCACGGACCCATACTTTATGGCCACGTTTCGTGGGTTTTGCTGGCATGTATTGTTTCATGCATGATCTACCTTTGTATTTGATCATACTCTCATCAACGGCTTGGAACTCTGATGGTGTATAGAACTCCTTGTATGTTTGCGAAATGGTTGTCAAAAGTGGCCCAAGTTTCTAAGGTTTATCATAATTTGCTTCACCTTTCTTCAGTTGTAATGAGTTGTCGGCAAAACTAACTTAGCGGCCAATAAAACCTGTCACGAGAAATAACTTTCGAAATGTAAGCATCTCTGGTTTCTTCTTGAGAGGACCAATAGTCTTTCAAACTTGGTAACTTCTTTACACCCATTAGGATACTCACTCCAAGAAATAGTTTTATTTCTTCTGGTGAAGTAGGTTGAAATGCTCTGATTCCTTTATTCGTGTTTTTTTGAATTGCATACAAATTTGTATGGAACACTATCAAATCCAACAAATCATCTGGAAATAGACACACAAAAAAAGCATCAACGGGAAGTTTAACTGATTCTTCTATATTTATTCCACTACTTTGTGTATCAAAAATAGGAGGTTCCTAATAAAAATTATGTTTTGACCCCGCCACTGGCAAGAATGTGCTGGATGGTGAAGTATGTAGTCGTTTAGCTAAAGATGCAAGCGGTTCATCATCACTGTCAATTTCTTGAGGTAAATTGTCAGTTCTTGCATCATCTTGTTCAGTCAAAGTTTCAGGTAAATTATAACTAGTTACATCTACCTGTTCAGTCACCCCAGGCTCGTGAATAGTTTCAGTATCATCTTCATCACCAGACAAATAGTCGTCTGCAATGGATTCTGAATCTGACGGAATTTCAGCCAAAATAGCATTTACTTGCTCTTCACTCATTGATTCCAACTCTGCAAATGACCATAGTCATTTTGCTGCAACCATAAAAATCCATAATAAATTTTTATGGAAATGTGTATTGGCCTAGTGGTTATTCTATGTAACCACCACTTATTTGTTGATGCCAACACAAGTGAGAACATATAATCTCTGATTGTGAACTAGAATATGTGTGTACATGTTAATTATAGCATTACTCACCTGCCATTTCTTAGTTTCAAGATTCTATAACATAAAAATTAAAAAAGAACTTCTCCCACACGTGTAGCTGTTGATCACCACTGATACAGTAAGGTATGTAACAGCCAACGCGCTTGAAAGATGTATGGTTTGTACTATATCCAAGAGATGGCTCTATAAGTATTTTGTTTACGAAGGTGGTTACATTCTAAAACCAGTAGGACTGAGCCGGCACAGTTTTGAACTTTCCATTCAAAAGAGAGCTATACGTCTCATCGGTGACCCTACCCTCACCCAAAGGCTGCCATCCCTTGCCCACCGACGTGCCGTTGGTGACCACTCTCTCTTTTATAGATATCTGCACGGGCACTGCTCAGAGGAGCTTTCCTCCATAGTTCCCCCACCTGCTGCCCCCAACAGATCTACCAGGGGAACAGAGCGAATGCACCCTTTTACTGTCCAGATCACCAGACATAGAACATCTTGTTATGCCCGCTCTTTAGTCCCGAGGACTTCCAAGTTGTGGAATTCCTTGCCGGCACATGTCTTTCCTTCTCCTCCGAACCTCCAAACCTTCAAGTCCAGAATTAACAAGCTGCCTCTTTCCTCCTTGTCAACACCCACGGTACGATAGTATTTAGGCTGTAAGCTCTCGTGGTGTGTTGTTGAAATTAAAAAAAAAAAAATTGTGAACTGACCAGTAGGACGTAAAGGGTTAAATACTTTTAACTGCATTTTAAAATTGTCAGATTTGGATATTTCCCCTATTGTATGCGGCAAACCATTGTAAATTAATCCTCATACAACAATGGCTTTCTCAAATCTGGTTAGTGTGTGTTCCAGAATGCCTGGTGTATTATTATAACAAGTGGGTAATAGCATGACTTGACCTGACGTTTCTCAAATATGGTTGTCCTATGTTCCACAATTTGTATTATACTATTATTTTAAGTTAGCATTGTCATCTCGGATTGCTAACTTTGAATCGAAGACGCGTGTCATTTTCAACATCCATAAACAATGTGTAAAAAGTCTGGATGCAGCAAGTGCATTATGATAGTGAATTTTCACAAAATGTTTTAAATAGCAAATGTGTTTTTTTTATAAATAAAGCAGGCATCACATTTCATTACTAGTATGACCTATATAGTAGAAACAATGTACCATATATCATCAAAATAACTTTATTGTTTAAAAATGTACAAAAATTTTTCGAAAATAAACTTAAAATGTTCCTGAAAATAACTAGTTTCCCAGCTAACGAACCTTATAGGTTAGTAGCAAATTGAGCTATTCAAATTTGAAGCATCCAAAGCTCCAAACCACCTTCAAGTCCAGACTTAACAAGTTGCCTCTTTCCTCCTTGTCAACACCCACGGTACGATAGTATTTAGGCTGTAAGCCCTCGTGGTGTGTTGTTGAAATATATATATATATATATATATATATATATATATATATATATATATATATATATATATATATATATATATATATATATATAATAATTCGCTACCATAACGCACTTGCTGCGTCCCGAATGTCTTTTCTTACAAACATGCATTATAATTTCGTGATCGAAATTCGATACATTAAAGGTCACCTCAGAACTGGCACGGACCGGTGGAATTCGACTATCTAATTAAAACAAAGCATTGTTTAATCTATTTGAACTGAGCAGATTTTAATAAAAATCACATCTGTGACCTTTGTTTGTTGTCGAATACATTCATCTGTTTTTCTGTCTCTTGTTATGCCCAGCATGGCTCTTTGGGCGACTCTCAGTTTGTTGACAGATTTTTTTATGAGTGTTGGTGTTCCTGTTCCATATGTTATTACGGCATGACGCATTGTTCGAACGCCTTTCTTTTCAGCACCATGGGCAAGTCAGCTGTTAAAGTAGATCTGAGCGGACCAAATGCCACCCAGTTTAATTTAATCTGTTGTCCTATTTCACTCGCCTGGTTATCTTTTCAGACTTTAAGTTTATGGTGAAGATATTTATATTCATATACCTATCTCAATGTTTTGATTTTTGAGGTTTTCACTGAGCACAATGTTTGTCATTGTTATATTTTAATTCAGTTATAATAAAATGTCTTTATTTCAGATAATAATGCATACAATAACATCATTATTATATTTAAATAAATTTATTAGGAGAGATTAGTATATTATTTAGGTTTGCCAAAGATAAAGAGAAGCTATTTTTACCTTAGTCTAATTGATTTTTCTTGTCTTGAAATTATTATTGTTTTGTTGTAGTTTGTAGTGCAATATAAATATCTATATTTTTCTGTTATTGTGTTTCGATGGTTCTTCTTTCGCATTATGTTAGAATAGGTACAACAGTTACATCGCATTACATACATATAAAAAGTCGCTGAGGAACTTGATATGAAGTAAAATTTAACGTATTTAGATCTTAATATTGACACTTAATTAGATGCAAAATTTTTGGCAATAGGTCACATATTATACAGAATTAGACAGACAACCGCCTATAATAAGGTTATTTATGCCATCTGGACAAGGATCAGGACTGATAAGGACATTTGAATGTATAAACTGTTGTACAGACGTTAGCAACACTGTCAAGAGGGTCCATAGAAGTTATATGTGTGACATCATTAAATTTTGTTTTGTAGTTTTAAAATCTACTAATCTATTTAAAAACAACATAAGCCTCAAATTTAATTTTAAGGAGGAGTTCATATTTTAACATTATGTGAGATTTAAAACATTTCCCTGGCAATTATTGCGTCCTATCAGGCATTTGAATGAAACATTTGCGACACACATGAAACATTCACCTCACATTAAAACAATTGCTGTGCTCTGGGGACAGTTGCTTTACAACTGAAATATCAGCCAGGTTGTCATTTGTATACCACATTTGCAATGTGATCAACATATTGACTTTTAACATAAGTAAATAAAATAAAGTAGATGAGTGACCTAGAAAAAAAACCTAATGTAATGTAACTGTTATATCTGTTTTTTTATGTTATATTTATCCTAGTGTGATTTTAATTACTAAATTATTATTGTGGTGTAAACATTGGATTGAAAACATCACATTTTTAGATTAATTTTAAATCACAATGGCATTAAAAAAATACTGATGCTTTTTAAATGTTTAAATGTTCTCTTACACTAGTGTTTATGCAAGAATGTGTGTACCCAAGTATTTTGTATCAAAAGTGTTATCAATTAAGCCATTTGACATGCACATTTTATTTGTGCCAAGATACCTAGACCCCTTGTTTTTCATTATAGTATTACAAGCTCACTCTTAAAAAT
The DNA here is from genome assembly GCA_964006375.1 of Tillus elongatus. Lineage (NCBI taxonomy): Eukaryota > Metazoa > Arthropoda > Insecta > Coleoptera > Cleridae > Tillus > Tillus elongatus. Next base: position 7,946,605 of record OZ023263.1, read on the forward strand.
TAGAAAAGAATTGATTTATAAAAATATCTACATTCTTTTATAAACATTGTGTATAAAAATCTTGCCATATTTTATTTAGTTCCTACGAAATTAAAGCCTATATTTGATTGGGTGCCATATCACTTTATTATAACAAAATAAGTTTTGTCATGTTACCTAGTCTAGAATGAAGATTTCTAGTAATGTACCTTATATTATCATAAATATTTATGATTTTGCTGTGTAGTTCTTTTATATTGTTCCCATAATATATTATTTGATGTAAATTGTATCTGTATTTTATTGTCACCTTTTTATTTTTCATATTGTATCAATTCAATTATTTGATATCAGATATCGGGGACAGTGAAATATGACAAGGAAACAACAGTCATAACCTCAGGTGCAAAAATATACGTTTTTGTTCCAAATCGAAACGTTTTAATTGCGTTTATCATTGAAAGGTTATTAAAAACGTAATATACCACATTGTTTTACTGTATTAAGGTATGTACAACTGTTTTTAGGCCATATTTTATTATAATCACGTTAATATGTAGTTGCGGTTAAGTTCACCCTTCCCTCAGATATCTTGTCTGCCTTTCTGCCATGTAGCAATTCCAGCTTTATCATTTAAATCTTGCAAGTTTCTAGTCACAATTTCATTTGTGTTTACCGGTAAAATTACAAACTGTTTGCACTTTGTAGACCAACATTATTCAGCAACAAAATCTTTTACCAAAAAAATCTCATTTTTTTTTGTAATCTCTAAATTTTAGTAACGAATTTCACATGCGTTTGTCAAGTATATTGGGAAGAGTTCAATGGAATCTCGAGATCATAAAAAAAATCTCAACCGGTTTTTTTTTAGTGTTTATTGATTTCAAATTGAAAGTCGCGGTGTGGTTATGCAAACGACGATTTGTTAGGTTATGTATATAGAAAATATAATTCATTTCATTGCTCTATGCATAGTTGCAAGCATAGAGTAAATACTTTGTTCATAGTGTACGTTGTGCGAAAACAGCGTCTCCAACGTGAGAATTTGTTCTTTATGATATGGAAACGTGAATTGTAAAAAAAAACTAATTGCTATTGGTCCAGTTTGCATCATGTTATGATAATGTATTAGGATATTATTTAAGATAAATCAATAGGGATACGTTTCGCGAGTGTATGAACTTAGCGTAATGAATGTATCATTTACCTTATGGCAATATTACACTATCCATTTCTTTATTTTCATATTTTAAAACTTGTTAACGTTAGCAAAGTTTTATCCTATCCATAAACCAAAACGAGGTAGAAAAATCACAAATGAGCCTCATCTCTTTTATGTGCGACAGAGATAACCACATCTATTATTGTCGATATGCTCCAGGAAATCGATATTGAAAGCACAGTCGGGTCCCTTCCAGTTCAGGTATATATTTTATTGTGTGGAATTGTACATATGTACAATACATAGAATAACTATTATACCTGATATAATTATTTCACGTTATGACGTTAGGTAGAGAGTGGTCAAGCAGAAATAGCAAATATAAATATTAAAGTATTTAAAAACTTCAGCTATTAAAAAATACTATCTAGTTCATACTCTATTATGTAATATATCGGCTGTCAACTTTTGTTGCGTTGTTGATAATTATGTCATATAGCAATTTAATTTATGTAATAAGTAGAGAATATAAGTAATTTAAAAAATAAATGCATTAGAAGTTGACAAAGATAACAAATTAACATACTCCTAGCTTTAACTTTCCACATGACGTCTTTAACTAATGTTAAATGTTTACCATACCTTGTTTAGTTACATCAAATACTATATACTGACAATACAGGATACTCCCATGATATAATGACTTAGAAGAGATATGATATTGCGCATATGCCCCGCCCCCTCCTATGACGTCACGCGGTGAGTAGCGTTATATAAGTCCAACTACACACTTAAAACAAAGTCATTCGCAATCAAAAAGTTTCTATACGTCAGTTTAATGCGGTTGAAATTACGCCTATATTGTCTTTTTCAGTTAATATAGATCGCAGCACTAAATTTAATCTTTTTTCATTTTTATTACATCCAACTGTATGCACTTAAATATTAGTAAAATACGTAATTTGTTAAGAGGTTGTGATGAAACGTCAAACCCCACTGCACAACAGCATATTATTGTTGCATTGGACTCACCACTTGACACCATGCGCGTGACAGGTCTAAAAATAGGTACTCGGAATATCATATCTCTCGTTATTTGTATCATGGGATACTCCGGCTGATTTCGTGTTACAAAAATATCAGCGCCCCTAGCGGATAGTACTGATGTTACGTCGTTCGAGAACGTGTAACACTAGCAATTGCTGGTTTTTAACTCTGTATAATTAAGTATGAGCTGTGTTTTTTACAATAAATGTTAGTGCTTGGGTGTGTGCAATATATAATTGTTCCAATTATAACGTGCTAAATCTATCTAAAGACATTTCATAGGTTTCCAAAGGATGGCGAAACGTGAATATGATTTGAAGCAGAAGACAAATTCAGAATCACTCTTATGCCAATATGTACAGTTCGCAGAAGATAATTTATTGTGTAATATTTACCATCATGTACCTATTTATAGATAGACTTCGTAAACGGATGGTTGAAATGCTTCAATCATAACTTGTCTTCCAGTGCATCAAAAAGAAATATGAAGGCAAAAAAGTTTTCAATTAATAATAAATGATATAAGAAAACTGTTTTTCTATATTCTTCTGTGTCCTTTTTTTAATTCAGTATGGCATAAATTGTCACATTTTTTCACATTTACAATTATTTTACTTGATAAAAGCTTCCAATTATCTTCCCAAGACAAGTTTTCAAAGAGACAAGTAGAAATAGCAGATTCAGCCCTATAATAGATTTATTCACGGAAGTAAGAATCTCACCTTTCATCTGCACAATTTCTTAATTATGTACTAAGTATATCAGTTACATATTTTAAAATATTAGATTAATAAGACAGTTTTCATATAGAGATATAGCAAATTGAGTACTGTGCTACCATTTATACCTAGAACAATTATTTATAGGTAAGTACAGATTGTAACTTAATATCCTCAGAAACATCTTTCAGTATATTCCTATATCTACCCTGGAAATAATAGTTTAACGACGGTTTCAAGGTAGGTATGATGAAATAAGATTATGCGTAAGAGAAATTTGCAGAATTATTCATGCTGAATTCATTTAGGTTTCAAGCTGATTGTTGATACAAATTATATTTATAAGTATATAATCAGAACATTTTCACTGTTTTGTCATGTACAAGTTTTTATATTCATCTACAATAAACCAATTGTCTAAATTAAAAATATGCAGGTAAATATACAATTCAAATTACCCGCTCAGTTGTCAGTACTTCACGCGAGGTGGCGCTTGTGTACTTGTCACAAATTTCACCAATGCTAAAGCATAGGCGTGTCCCGTATTGTCATTATATAGTATTTGGTTACATTGTGTAAAATAAGCTAAACCGCGATTGTTTATTTAATTTTCGCTACCTTAAAAAGTTTTAGGTTAATTAAAACGCAAACCTCAAAAGTTTAATAAAGTACTTAATCTAATTGCAGACTTATAACCTCGGTGGTTCAGGAGTAATAACGTGTGCCTCTGAACCGAAGGGTACTGGGTTCGATCCCAGGGTACTCCTTTCACCTTTTCAGTACAAACTGTAACATTAACATCAACCGAGGTTCTGGCATTGAATTTGAGCAAGTTGAATGTCTGCACGTTCCGCCCTTCGAAGGGGGCGTAAAGCCGTCGGTCCCGTGTCCGTGTGATGTTGGGCACGTTAAAGATCCCTACCCTCATTACAGAAAGGCAGGGGTTCGGCAAAATTTCCAGGATAGTGAGGTGAAACTGCTCCCTGGTGTCGGTGATTGGCCATAGTCGCGGAAATAGGCCGACGTTAAAGAAACAAAACACACAGAATTGCAGACTTCAATATCCCGGTTTGCGAAACAAAACAAAAATTAAAAAGAACTATGCCATTCCAATTGTAACTTTAATTTGATCACTAAAGGTTATGGTAATAGTTTTAAATTTCTTTACATTGTATATAGAAATACAACAAAAATACAATCCATAGGTCAGGAAAAGCAACAAAAATGAACAGTACGAACATATTTAAGTGAGCCAAGTGAAATGCTTTATCAGGGAATACTTAATAGTGTAATAAGTCTATAAAACATGTAACAAATTAAATTCATATAATATTAAATGTCATGTAGGTACTAATAACACTCATAAATAGAATGCCATTTTACTACTGACAAAGTATTTGATTACAGTCTAATTCACTAAGTGAAGATTGGAACCTGTGATGAGCACTGATAAGTACACTTGGAGAGCCCAAATCACCACAACACATTTTAAAAAGACCTGACGATCGTTTCACTAACCAAGTTAGCGTCATCAGAGGATGAAACATTCTAATGTCTCTGATGACGCTAACTTGGTTAGTGAAACGATCGTCAGGTCTTTTTAAAATGTGTTGTGGTGATTTGGGCTCTCCAAGTGTACTTATAGTCTAATGTTTTTAGTTTTCTCGTGTGGCAACACTGATCCCTTATATAATATTTAATCAGTTGGTGACGTCAGTGTTAGTGTGGAAAATTATATATATATATATATATATATATATATATATATATATATATATATATATATATATATATATATATATATAGTGTCGAACCGAGTAGTGGTGTTAACGGTAGCTCCACAAAAATTGAATTTAGTGCGTGAAGTACAGGGACTTAATTTGTCTGCTTAATATTAGCGTGTAAGTAGCACCTTTGCCATCTCATCTAAATAATCATTATACAAAATGCCATTAACGCAAAGCCAAATTTGTGGCATGAAAAACTTAATTAAGGAAACAGTTCGAGAATCTCTTATTAACGAAAAGTTCATTATTGAAATTGCGAATAAAGTAATAGATAAAATCCAGTTACAAAAACTTAAGTATCAATTTTGCAAGGTATGTGTGAGAAGCAAGTGAAACGCTATAATTTAAGAATTTACGGAATGGGAAACGACGACATGACTGAGGACCCCGGAAATAATATCGTTAATACATTGAATGATAGACTTTATAAGTCACACAGAAATTGAAGAATGTTATAAAGTGGGAAAAAAACCCAATGGCGGCGCAGAAGACCGACGGCCAATAATTTAAAGTTGGGTAGTTACAAATTTAAAAAAATGATATTAAGCAAGCGAAGATTATTGAAGGGAACGCGTATTGTAGTGAATTAAGATTTATCGCAGCAAACACATCAACTGCTAAAAGATGCCATTAGAAAATTTGACAAAGAAAAAGAATGTACATATGATGATGTTTTGTGTGTAAAATTTAAGAATAAAGTTCATATAATTCGAAATACAGAGGACTACAACACGGTTCTTGCCGAGATGACATTATTAGAACGCGCATATTATAGCTTTTATAAGTATTATACGTTTTTATTGCTTTTATAAGTAGGTATAAGTGTTTGTTTGAAGCTTATTGAAACCGATAAGCATCAGATTTAATTAATCTCGTTCATACAGACATTGGGACTTTCTCTTATCGCCATCTTGTAATCCATACCCAGATAATATTTTGTAATGAGTAATAAGGTTTTATTTATTTATCTTGTTTGCCTTTACTTGTATATCGTTTTTTTAAATTATATTTTTGAGTAGTACGTTAAATTGTATCTCTTAACAATAGTTTTGATTTATATCTACGTAATGGTTTGGTTATTTTTTGTTTGTAATAAAAAATCTTTTTCTGTGTGTATACATGTGTATATATGTGTATGTGTATATAGGATGATGTAAATTCTCAATGGTAGAGTGGCCTAGAATGTAATATAAATAGTTAAAATTTATGGAACGTGATTTTTGTTCACTTATATATGTATTTATCTTTATGTTTTAATGGTAGGTGATTCGTTTAGGATAGGTCATATTAATATTAGATCACTGACTGGTAGTTGCGGCCTATGATGTAGTAGGTGTCAGGAAGACGGGGCTGCGTTGGGACATTGTGGATGAGCTCACAATTTCGGGTTATTCGTTAGTGCGCAAAGACAGGTTGAGTAGCAGAGGTGGGGTATGTTTTTATGTTAAGAATTCTTTAGCTTATGACGCTATTACTATAACTAATGATGGAGTAACAGAACAACTCTGGATTGGGGTGGAGGCTAACGAGTTCTCGTCCTGTATAGGTTGTATTTATAGGTCTAATTTTCACACCTACTCTCAGTTTATGGCTAACTTTGAGAACAGTTTATACACAGAATTCCAATATGTGATGATATTGTCATCGTTGGTGATTTAAACATCAATTTGCTTGATGACAGCTCACAATCTTTTGCAAAACCGTGTGCGTCTCTTGGTCTAGTGCAAATTGTGGTTGCACCGACTCGTATTACTCAGAGGTCCGCTTCCCTTATTGACATAATTTTAATCAACAATGAGTCTCCTTAGTAGTGTTGGTGGGCTACATTTCCCTGACTTATCAACTGATCATGATTTTGTCTACTATAAATTGAGAACTCAGATCCCGACAGCGGATACCGAATCTTATCTTAGGCGAAATTTGCATGAGATGGATTTGGCCCAACTTGAGTCTGAGTTGTGCGCAGTTCCATGGAGAAATATCTATGACCTGGAGCACCCCGATGATAAGGTGTTGTTTTTGCATGACTATTTAACTATATTACTGGATAGACATACTCACCACTTAGGGTGTACACTTCAAGAAAGCAAGACAAAGGTTGGCTAACCGACGGTTTAAAGAGGCTAATGAAGTTGCGCGATAGTACCTTGCTGAAGTTTAACCAAAGTGGCAATCAAAGTACTTTTACTTATTACAAGCAGTTACGCAACTTAGTTACTTCTATGGTCAAAACTGAAAAAATCTCGGGACGCAGCAAGTGCGTTATGGTAGTGAATTTTCATAAAAATGTTTTTATTGCAAATATGTGTGTTTTCTTTTTAAGAAAGCAGACATCAATTTTGGTTACCAGTATAACCTATATAGGAAAAGCAGGCATCAAATTTGATTAACAGTATAACATATATAGTAAAAACAATGTGCCATGTTTCATCAAAATAACTTGATTGTTTGAAAACGTACAGAAATTTCCCAAAGTAAACCAAAAGTGTTACTGAAAAAATCCGTTTCCTGGTCAACCTTATAGGTTAATAGCAAATTGAGCTTTTCAAATATGAAGCATTTGATCAAAATTCGCAACCACAACGCACTTGCTGCCTCCAGAATTTCTTAACTTACAAACATGCATTATATTTCGATGGAAAATGCAAAAAAATAAGGCGTTTTCGACAAAAAAAAAATTATTTGTATCACCAACGACTTATGAGCCACCCTGTGATTGTCGCAATAATTTTTTAAGATGTAGCTCAAAACACCGTATAATTAATGTATACAATATTTTTTCATATCTTGTATAATAACGAATATATTGAGCTTTATTGATTTTTTACGAGAATTCGACAAAAATTATATACCATTAAACAATAAACTCTATAGCTAAGGCTACTGCCAAGCATCAGAGAAAGGGTCTATTTGAAATGAATTTTCTGGAAACATTTTATTAAAATGAAGGACAATGACGGTTGAAACTAAGACATCAGGGTTTGTGAAACATCCTTCTTGAGACATTTTCTTTCCATAGATCGTATTAGATTCAAGTTATTTGCCTAAATGTTGCGAATTTTGACGTTTTCAATTGTCACTTTGACGTTTTGAGGAAACCCCCAATTTATTTTTCTTTAAATGCCCATAACTTTTTTGTCTTTTGACCTACAGAGCTAAATTTTGGTAGGTGGCACACCTATAACGATATAAACCAGCTTACCAAATTTGGTTGCCCTTACTTTGTTAATTTTGGAGATATAAATATTTTGCGAAAGAAAACACAAATTTTTCCGGGAAAACCTCGGCGGATTTTCCTGGCTAACAAAATTATCCAAGCGACTTGCGAAAGGAATGTACTCACCAATTTTGACGTTTAAAATCGCAATTTTGACGTTTTGAGGAAAATCCAAATTTATTTTTCTTTGAATGCCTGTAACTTTTTTATCCTTTAACCTACGGAGCTAAATTTTGGTAGGTAACTTGCCTATAATGAAATAAATCCGCATATGAAATTTGGTTGCCCTTACTTTGTTAATTCCGGAGATATAAATTTTTTTCGAAAGAAAACACAAAATTTTCCGGGAAAACCTGGACCGATTTTCCAGGCTAACGAACTTATCCAAGCCATTTGCAAAAGGAATTTATTCACCAAATTTAATCAAAATCGGCCCATTATTTTTTGAGTTATCGGTGTGATACATATATATATATATATATATATATATATATATATATATATATATATATATATATATATATATATATATATATATATAATATATATATATATATATATATATATATATAAACATATAAAAATTTAAACCGACCCCGGATATGTGTTCTGGGGGGCCTAATTAGTGCTAATTTGAAGAAATTTTTTCAAAATTCATAAGTCGGGATCTCCTCATTAGTGAATTTTTTTTAAGAAAATTCACTAAAAGGCATATTTTGAACATAAACTGTCTAATATTGCAAATCTATGGAAATCTTTAAATAATATAGATATTAATCTCGGAAAAAGAGCAACGAATTCCATTCCAGCGAACCTATCTGATGTTGAGAAGTTAAACAAGTATTTTATTGACTCCATACCAAAGATGGACAACGCGCTGGTAAGTCAGACTACTAATCACTATAGGTGTTCATGCTCGTTGTTCTGTCACTTTTAAATTCAAATGTCGCGCGCTACACTGACATAGAGTAAGTGTTACTAATGGTTTCCGCCAGAAGACCAGAGAGGGGGAAGAAGAATGAGAGAAGGGAGAGAAGCTTGCATCCCTCTGCCACTTGTTTTTGAGTCCTTGAAGAGGCAAGAGGTCTCGAGAAAGCGAATTGCTTTCAACCCCTTGAAGAGACACGAGGTCTCTAAATATCCATTTTGTTTGTAAGTCCTTTGGGAGACACGAGGTCCCTAGAGGTGTTGTGTGTGAATACAGAAAAACGAAGCTTATGTTCCTGCATTATTGGAGAATAAAGGTAGGTAACTTTGCTTATTGTCAGTGCCCTATTTGTTCTGTTTTTTTTTGTTATTCATTATAAAATAAATACACGTGGTAGTTACATTTGGTCCTTCGAGCCGGATTTTTATAGTTGTTTTGTTTTGTTATTAGTTGATACAGTCCATTTTTTGAAGTAATTTTACTTGTTTCCTTTAGTCTAGTAAATTTGTAATTGTTTATTGCCGTGTTGAGTCATTTAATTTCAAGGTGACGTTATTGCTTGTATATAACTAGGTACATACTCGAATTGCATATTGTTGAAATCACGTTTGCATATTGTTTAAATCGCGTTTAGGAATTTTTTTGCGTTGAACAATGGAGTTGATTCAGCTAAAAAATAAGCGCGAAAGCGTTTATAGACGAGTAGAAGCCATATTGCACGTGGCTCAACAGGTCAAAATAGACGCAGTAGTGGATTTAGATAGGTTGAATAGATTTGAGGTTCGTTTTGAGGCGTTGAATGAGTTGGTCAATCTATTTGATTCATTGCATTTGGACATCGTGTCGGTAGTTGATCGATCAGAGTTGGAGAGCGAGCATGAAATGCAGAACAAATTCGATGAACTGCAATACTCTATAAAAACTATCTATCGAGAACTGAGAGGTTATGCAAATAAAGCCGCTGAGAATCAAGCTCGATCCGTTTTTCACGGTAGTTCGAAATCGAGTCGAGCATCGAGTAAGTCGCGGTGTTCTGTCAAATCATCGAACGCTCGATCTCTCAGTGAAAAGGAAGTAACGAACGCAAACGCGATTATGTCAACTTCAAATTTAAACAGACATTTGAGGTTACCGAAAATCGAAATGCCAAAATTCGATGGAAATTGGAAAAACTGGCCAACCTTTTATGATCTGTTTAAAACAATGATTCATGAGAACGAATCATTGTCAGATATTGAAAAGTTCCAATATTTGAGTGCTTCGTTAGTGAAGGATGCAGCTGGCCTAATCAAGAATTTACCGCTAACGGGAAGCAATTATGGGATTGCATTCAAGTCTCTGGTCTCAAGGTATCACAATACCCGGGTTTTGTTGACCAATTATTGGCAGGGTATTGTACAGGCCCCCAAAGCAAATAGTGAATCTGCTTCTTCCCTACGAACGTTGTTGTCTGTATTCAGTGAAAATTTGGAAGCGTTGAAGCAGTTTGAACATGACATGTGGGATTTCACTAAATTCAACATGTTGCTGCAAAAGGTGGATATGAGTCTTAAGCAAAAATTTGAGCTTGAGTTTTGCGAATCGGACATTCCCAGTTTTAGTAGTTTATGTAGATTCTTGGAAAAGCAGTGTAAAGCAATGGAGACAACTGCCTTAACTTCCAATTATGTGACTAATAGAAGGCAGCATGTTTCAGCAACCACTGCTAGGCCCGCTTCGTCCTTTGTTACCAGCACAAAGCTTGTATGTGCTTATTGTAAGGAGGAGCACCCCATGCTCAAGTGTGATGGATTTCTATCTTTATCCTCTCATAAACGGTATACGTTCGCAAAAAAGAATAATCTTTGTTTTAACTGTTTATCAAACTCGCATGCCAGCAGGGAGTGCAAGTCATCAAGTTGTCGTGTATGTAATAAACACCATCATACATTATTGCACTTCCCAAAAGCACCGGCATCGGGAGATGAGAGTGACTCAAACAAGCCACCTGTGGAAGAGCCACAAGGTGCAGAGCAATTGCGTGTGTTGGCAAGTGTGGTAAAAAGGGAACAGTCCGTGTTACTGGCAACTATAATGCTATTAGTACGAGATAAAAATGGAAAGGTTAGGAGATGTCGAGCTCTCCTGGATTGTGCGAGTGAGGCTAATTTCATTTCGCTGCAGTGTGTTGAAAAATTGGGGCTCAACACCTCATCTCGTTCAGTGATGGTTCAAGGCTTGAACCAAATGAGCTCGCTTGCTAGCCAAGGCACTCTCAAATGTCGAGTAGAGTCCATTTATGAGCCAACAAAGTTAGAGTTGGACATGATTGTGATTCCGAACATTTGTTCCAAGATCCCTTCTGCTAAAATTGAGCAGTGCCACTGGCAACATATTCACAACTTAGAGTTGGCAGATTCAGAGTTTGGTATACCAGGGGACATTGAAATTTTGTTGGGTACTGACGTTTATGCTCATGTGGTTAGACCTGGAATAAAGAGAGGGCCTCGAGGTGCACCAGTGGCCATCAATACTGTTTTTGGTTGGGTGCTTATGGGCAGTGTAGAACAGTCAAAGTCTCATTCTGTTGTGAATAGTTTATGCACGTTGGTCGACTTGGATCATACCTTGAAACAGTTTTGGAGCTTGGAACAGGTACCACAAGGTTTAGTTATGTCTCCGGAAGATAAAAAATGTGAGGAAATCTTCAAGAAGACTCAGCACCGAAATAGTGCTGGGAGATATATTTTAAATATGCCCTTTCGTGAGGGTACTCCGTGTTTGGGAGAATCTTTCAGTGTTGCATTGAGGCGGTTTTACTCCCTGGAAGCACGTCTTAGTAGGGATCCAGCGTTGCACAAGTCCTATTCGGAGTTTATCAGGGATTATTATGAGTCTGGCCATATGTCTCTGGTATCAGATGTAGCTGTGGAACCATCTGATGCATACTATATTCCCCATCATTGTGTGTTGCGTCCTCACAGCCTTTCGACCAAACTGCGGGTGGTATTTGATGCTAGTTCCAAAAGTACGAATGGTGTATCTCTGAACGATACGTTGTTAGTGGGAGCGAAGTTGCAGACAGATATTGCCACTGTGTTGTTGAAATTTCGCTCAAACAAAATTGCATTTACGGCTGACATTCGGCAAATGTATCGACAAATTTTGGTTGTAGATAATCATAGGGATTATCAAAGAATTCTATGAAGGTTCTCAAAGGGGGAACCTGTACAGAAATATCGCCTTAATACTGGCACATATGGGGTCTCCTCAAGCCCACACATGGCCATCCGAACAATGATGCAGCTTTGTGATGATGAGGAATCATCTTTTCCATTGGCAGCAAAGCTAGTTCGGTCCGATCTCTATGTGGATGATGTAGTCAGTGGAGTCAACTCATTGTCAGAGGCTTTTGAGTTGCAACGGCAATTGATTGGGTTGTTTGCTAAGGGGGGTTTTGAATTGAAGAAGTGGGCCAGCAATAATTCGAAACTGTTGTCCACAGTATCAGCTGATAGTCAGCAACCTCGATCGTTAGATTTAAATGATCCATCAGTGTTGAAAATTTTAGGATTGCAGTGGTGTCCCATAGGTGATACATTCTCTTTTAATGTTGAACCTATTGATCGTCCGTGCACAAAACGAAATCTTCTTTCGGAATTGGCAAGAATTTATGACCCCCTGGGTTTTTTGTCTCCTGTTACCCTGTTGGCAAAATATCTTATGCAGTGCTTGTGGGAGCAAAAAGTGGGATGGGATGATAAGCCCTCAAAGGATATTGTTGGTCAGTGGTCTCAGTATAAATCACAACTCAGTGCGCTAGCAGGTTTATCAATTCCCAGAGGCGTAAAACACGATAATATCATCAGTACAGAACTCCATGGGTTCTGTGATGCATCGGAGCGAGGGTATGCTGCAGTTGTTTACTTAAGACAAGTATCAGAGGAGGGTCAAGTTTGGATTAATTTTCTGTGTGCCAAGTCCAAGGTATCACCTTTAAAAAGAATATCGATTCCACGTCTCGAATTGTGTGGGTGTTTATTGTTGGCAAAGCTTCTGGAATTTGTGTGTCGGGTGTATGAAGGTCGTTTTGAGTTTAACTCTATGTATGCTTGGTCAGACTCTATGGTGGCACTTGCCTGGATAAAATCATCTTCCAATAGGTGGAAGACCTTTATTGGGAATCGAGTAGCAAGCATACAAGAGAAGATTCCTCCAGAGTCATGGCATCACGTAAGTGGACAAGAAAACCCAGCTGATTGTGCATCGAGAGGCATGTTACCTTCTGGGTTTTGTGAGCATCCACTATGGTGGGCGGGACCCGCCTGGCTAAAATTGGCAAGAGAAAATTGGCCCAAGTCGTTGCGTTTTGAGCCGCCAGTAGAGTGCCTGGCGGAGCAACGAACTCTCCCCGTACTAGTTACTTTGGCAAATGAGGAGTGGCTCAGTAAACTTTTGAATCGCTTTTCGCATCTACGGAAAATTCAGGGTGTTGTTGTATATTGTCAGCGGTTTGTGCGAAATTGTAGGGTGTCTCCATCTGACCGAACTACTGCATCTCTGACAGCCACCGAATTACAGGAGGCGCTTCATATGCTTATCAAATGTGCTCAAGGTGAAGTATTTCAAAGGGAAATAGCATCCTTGGTTAAAGGTGAGAGGTGTGCGAGGGCAATAAATAAGTTAGCCCCCTTTCTGGATACAGAGGGTATCCTCAGGGTGGGCGGTCGCCTTCGTCAAGCTGATGTTCCAGTTGAAGTGAAACACCCTATATTGTTGCCCCGCTCACATCGTCTCACCGAGTTAATCATTGCACACACACACCATGTCAATCTTCATCCTGGTCCTCGCACATTGCTTCATTTGCTTTCGCAACAGTTTTGGATTTTGTCCCCTCGGAGAGCTATTCATCATGTTTTGTCAAGGTGCTATCGTTGCTTTCGAGTGAATCCTACTCCCATGGCACCGATGATGTCTGATTTGCCAGTTGCCAGGGTTTCTCAGTTGAAGCCGTTTTCACACAGCGGAGTTGATTTTGCAGGTCCAGTTTTTGTGACACAGGGCAGATATCGAGGTGTCCGAAAGGTGAAAGCATATATTTGTTTGTTTGTGTGCATGGCAACGAAGGCCCTCCATTTGGAAGTAGTGTCTGATCTTTCAGCTGAAGCCTTCTTGGCAGCTCTTCGGAGGTTTGTGGCTCGCAGAGGAAGATGTGACAATTTGTATAGCGATAGAGGTACCAACTTCGTCGGCTCAAATAAGCAGCTCTTAAACTATGCAAAGGGGGCAGCAGATGCTTGTACCATTAAGTGGCATTTCAACCCCCCATCAGCTCCGCATTTTGGAGGTCTGTGGGAGGCAGGAGTGCGCTCAGTCAAGACTCATTTGCGAAGGGTGATCGGTTTGCAGATTCTGACCTTTGAGGAAATGTCCACGTTGCTTGCTCAAGTGGAATCAGTTTTGAATTCTCGACCATTGTGTAGTGCGAGTACTGATCCAAATGATCTGTTAGCCCTATCCCCAGGACATTTTCTTACAATGGAACCGTTAGGTGCTCCTCCTGATGCTGATTTGACTTTGTTAAGTATGAATCGCTTGTCACGCTGGCAGCTGGTGCAAAGGATCCACCAGGACTTTTGGCGCCGCTGGAAGAACGAATACCTGCATACACTGCAGCAGCGTGGTAAGTGGGATACTGTGCAAACGTCCCCCCCGATCGGAGCTTTAGTTGTGATTAAAGATGAGACTTCGTCACCTCTTGTTTGGAAGCTCGGACGCATTATGCAACTATACCCAGGCCGTGATGGTATAGCTCGGGTAGCTCAAGTTCGCACTAGTAGTGGCACTTTTGATAGGCCTCTGACGAAGTTATGTCTGTTGCCATCGCAGTAATACGTCTGCCTTGAAATTTTTTGTACAGTTAATTATAAATCCAATAGCTTCAGTTTTTTGTTTTTTGTGCTTATTGTAAATTTTTGTTTTGTTTGTTTATTTGAGAAACAATATAATTGTGAAAATAAATCCTTATTTTGGTGGGCGGAATGTTCATGCTCGTTGTTCTGTCACTTTTAAATTCAAATGTCGCGCGCTACACTGACATAGAGTAAGTGTTACTAATGGTTTCCGCCAGAAGACCAGAGAGGGGGAAGAAGAATGAGAGAAGGGAGAGAAGCTTGCATCCCTCTGCCACTTGTTTTTGAGTCCTTGAAGAGGCAAGAGGTCTCGAGAAAGCGAATTGCTTTCAACCCCTTGAAGAGACACGAGGTCTCTAAATATCCATTTTGTTTGTAAGTCCTTTGGGAGACACGAGGTCCCTAGAGGTGTTGTGTGTGAATACAGAAAAACGAAGCTTGTGTTCCTGCATTATTGGAGAATAAAGGTAGGTAACTTTGCTTATTGTCAGTGCCCTATTTGTTCTGTTTTTTTTTGTTATTCATTATAAAATAAATACACGTGGTAGTTACAATAGGGACACAAAAAAATGTAATTTTAAATTCCCATTTCAATTTAGTGAGGTGTCAGAAATAGAGGTCCTGGATTATTTAAATTCGATGAAATCAAAAGCTATTGGATCTGATGGTATTTCGTGTACGTTTCTCTTGCTCTCTTGTCCGTTTATTCTTCCATATATTACGCATGTAATGAATGCTTGTATAAAAACATCCTGGTTTCCCACTGAGTGGAAGAAGTCTAAGGTGATACCGACAGCAAAGTCAGCACGTGTTAAAGAGTTTTGTTATCTTAGGGCTGTAAGCATTTTGCCAGTGTTGTCAAAAATTTTAGAAAAAATAATGAACGAGCAGCTGAAGTCATAAATACAATATACTAACTCAAAAACAGTCTGGATTTCGAGCAGGGTATAGCTGCGCTACAGCTATGCTGGATATTGTGGATGATATACTTTCAGCAAGTGACAAAGGGTTGATGACAATACTTGTACTGCTGGACTATAGCAGGTCCTTTGACACGGTGAACCATGCAATCCTTCTTTCCATTTTAGAATTTATAGGACTGGGTAATTCTGCAATAAAAATGGTGGAAAGTTACTTGATCGTTCGCAGAGGGTTTTTTTGAGAGGAAAGCTTTCTGACGACATACCTTTGAAAACAGGCGTACCGCAGGGTTCTATCCTAAGTCATCTATTGTATGCTATTTATACCTGTTACCTATTCAGCCACATCAAGTGTTCATAAATTCACTCATACGCAGATGACAGCCAGGTGTACTACTCATTTATGCCTTCGGATATGACTGCAGCGTGTCGTCGGATAACAGAGGATTTGAATACTATTTACCAAGTGTCAGCAGCGCATAATTTGAAATTGAATCCTGCGAAATCCACTTTACTTCTATTTGGTAGGAATGTTTACAGACTCAACTATTTCCAACTTGTGGATGTAGAAATAAATGGCTTACGATTGCCTCTTCAAGAGGGTGAGAAAAGTCTGGTGTTGCTGCTGGATAGCGACATGAAATTTGAAAGTCATGTATCAAGATGCATTATGTTAGCATTTTCAAGGCTTAGGAAAGTATATTCCTGCAGGTATTATTTAAATCGTAAAAGTAGGCTCTTGCTGTGTGATTCGTTGGTGCTGTCAGTTTTTAATCATTGTCTATCTGTCTACGGTCCCTGTTTACGTTCCTGCGATGTTTCAAGTATTCAGAACGTTCAAAACTCTTGTATTAGGTTAATCTATAGTATAAGGAAGTATCAAAGTATATCAGCTGTTTTTGGGTCTAGTGGATGGTTAAATATAGCTGGAAGAGTTGGGTATCATTCAGGATGTCTTTTCTATCGGATCATTAAAACACATAAACCTCCCTATCTCTACAACAAAATAACTTTTAGAACAGACGTGCACACACTGAATTTGAGACATGGGTTTACGGTGACCCCACCATTACATAATATGGCGCTGTTTGAGGGATCGTTCACGTTCGGTGTGGCGAGGTTCTACAATAGGCTCCCTGTTGAGGCCAGAAATCTTTCTGTGAACAGATTCCGTTGCTGGTACCGTCGGCAATTGTCTTGTCAACGGGCTACTTAAGAATGGCCTGGTGTAGTGCCTGGGGTGTTAGCGTTGCAATGCCAGTCGGCATTTGAGAATAAGATTAGGCATTTACTATCATGCGGTGATAAGATGGGTTGGGTTAATTTGTAAATGGGTTTGGTATGGGTTGGTTACTAGTATGTTTGTCATATTATATAACGTTATGGAAGTTAATTGCACTTGTTGATATTAAATCCATACGTAAACATTTAATATAACTTTATTACTTCACTAACTGAATAAACTATATGATACATTTAACTATAATACACTTCATGATATAATAACAATTACAACAGTACACGAGTACCGAGCGTGGAGGACGTGTGTTCACTGTAGCGGTTGGTAGAGAGCAGAGAGAGAGAGAGAGAGATCGCCTGGTGTCTCTTATATGCCGTAGTTCTTGACAGCTGGCTGTCGCATAACGTAACGCAACGTTTAGCTGTCAAGAGTATTTATGCAGAAACATAGAGTAGTGTTGACGGAAACACTGCGGTCGGAACCACCGCCACATACTCCCCTCTCAGTGGCAACGCTATTAGTTCAAGTATCTTCGTGGAAATCGAACTCTACGTCCATGGCGTGTAGTTTGAACGGGAACGGGAACTTCACTGTGACTTTCAGTTTCACTAGGTGTTGGACTTTCACTGTGACTTTCAGTTTCACTAGGTGTTGGACTTTCACTGTGACTTTCAGTTTCACTAGGTGTTGGACTTTCACTGTCACTTTCAGTTTCACTAGGATGTCTCTGAGGCTGGAAAGTTGTCTGTTCGTTATCACAAAGAATGAATGCGGATTTAAGACGGTCAACAGAAATTGTTTAGCAATTTGAAGTACTGGTGTGTCGGGTCTACAAGATGAATTTTAGAATTAATTCCTGGTGGTGGGTTAGCACCGGTCTTAGAGAGGTTTGTCTTTGTATCGATTAAACGTTTATGTTTCATATCCACAAGTAAAGCAAACTCTGCTAGAAAATCAGCGCCTATAATTGGTTGCTTGATATCGGCAAGTGTGAAGGGCTAGCAGAACCTACGGCGTAAACCCAGATCCAAATCTAATAGTTGTTCGCCATAGGTATGAATAGGGGTCCCGTTTGCAGCATACAAGGTACGTTTCGATTGAAATTTCCGTTGGTCGTGAGTGGGTGGAATAACTGAAATATCCGCTACAGAGACGATTAAAAATTACATATTGGAGCGTCTATAAAAAATAAAAAGGCGGCGTGTTAGGTGGCTCTCGTCTCCTGCCGCGTGGAGGGAGTGCATTATTAGTTTTCCGACACATGTTTTGCTTTAAAATTGCAAGGTTGGATGCAAAGTTTGGCCTTGTTGCCAAATCGTTCATGATACCAACACGTGGAGGTTGAGGAATTTGTGTTTATGGAATTTCGAGAAAGCTTGGGTCTTTCTCGGGAGGTAGATCGGGAACGCGTTCGCAATTCGTTGACTGATGCTGTTAGCTTCTCTAATTGCGCTTCTAACTTGGATAGCTTGTCGGGCTCGCGTGACTGAATTTCAGCCACGTTGTATTTATATCCGGAATATTCCACGATTTTGTCTGCTATAACCGACAAATTTTCTAGAGAATCGTTGCTCGAAGCCAACATTGAACGAACATTGACTGGTAAACGTTGTAGAAATAAAATTTAAAGGAAATCCTCTCCAATCTGACTACAGGCTAAAAACTTAATTTCGCGTAAAAGTTGCGATGGTTTTCTGTCGCCTAATTCTAATTCTGTTAAAAGTTTATTTATTTTGCGACTTTCGAACTCTTTAAAATCTAATAAAAGACGTTTCATTAGATCTAGGGGGTTGATGATAATGGTTGGGTTAAAAAATCTGAAATTGACTCTGCGACATCAGGATCGAGTATAGCGAATACATGACTGAATTTTGTCTTTTCAGAACTGATCTGCGATATATCGAACTGGGCCTCAACCTGCATCTGCCAGATTTTCACGTTACGTCTCCATATAGGAGGTAATTTTATTGCAACCCTTGCCATGATATTGCTGCTTGAAGAATCTTCGACCATTGTGAAAAAAATCAGATAATTTTTAAATTAGAAAGGACTGACCTGTTTAGATATTCGTTTTCTGTGGGCATGAGCACGTGCGTGGAAGTTAGGCGACGTCGGCTGGAACATCAGGCTCGGCATCTTCGGCTTGCGGCACGGGGTCACCAATATGGAAGTTAATTGCACTTGTTGATATTAAATCCATATGTAAACAATTAATATAACTTTATTACTTCACTAACTGAATAAACTATATGACACATTTAACTATAATACACTTCATGATGTAATAACAATTACAACAGTACACGAGTACCAAACGTGGAAGACGTGTGTTCACTGTAGCGGTTGGTAGAGAGCAGAGAGAGAGAGAGAGAGATCGCCTGGTGTCTCTTATATGCCGTAGTTCTTGACAGCTGGCTGTCGCATAACGTAACGCAACGTTTAGCTGTCAAGAGTATTTATGCAGAAACATAGAGTAGTGTTGACGGAAACACTGCGGTCGGAACCACCGCCACAAATGTTTTATTTATTTGTTGTCAAAAGGTTTGTACATATGTTTTTTCCAATGTATTTTTCACTGTAGTAGCGGTGGAAGACCAGTGGCAGCGTGTGAATGATTATTATTATATAATACAATCTGAGCAGAGACAAGTGTCTCGCCACAGTAATGACCAGTTGAATTGATCATGCGCACTTTGCAGGATACTTTAAGTCACGAAATAGAAGACCTCCCTTACGTGTTGTTTACACACAATCCTCCCAACTGACCTTCCTGACCTGCCCAATTAAAATGAAAGGGGAAGGAAAACCAACCCTGCCGTTCATGTGAGCATAATGTACTTTTCCTTCCCCTTTTTAGGCAAACTGATGTCAGGAATGTCAGTTGGAAAGATTGTGTGTAAACAGCACGTCAGGGAGGTCTTTTATTTCGTTACTTCAAATATTCTTTGAAGTGCGCATGATCAATGCAACCGGGTCATTCATGTGGCGAGACGCTCGTCAGCAGAGCAGCTGTACTGGTTTTAAAAATGTCAAATGTCAAAAGTTTAATATTTTATGGATGTTTTGTTGTTTTGGTGCATAAGAATAAGTGCATAGTTTTATAAACAATAGTACAAAAAATTCGCCAAATCGACACCTGACACCTACTTGATTCTACTTGTTATCGCTACAGGATGTGATAGTTTCATTACACGATTAAAATAATTTCTTCTTGTTGAACCCGTCCTCCTTAATAAATGAAAATTCTATTGTATAGTTAAGTGTTTTATAATTAACGTTAATTATGACCCGCATACACGATTTTATCCGTGCATTTCGGGAACGCCGAGCCAAGCTGAATAATCTTGACAGTGTTTCTTTTGAGTCATTTTGCAAAGATAGCCCTGAGAAGTGTTTTAATGGCACAAAGGAGTCTTCTCTAGGCGGTGACTTTGATTCCTCACCAAAGCATGTAAATCTATTTTTTTTTATTGCTTCATGAGAGATTTATATCTTAATAGCCGTATTCTTGTTTAATTTGATTGAATAACAATGTCTTTTTGCAGGGTGACAATAGCTCGGATATATTTAATTCGACCGAAACAAGAGAGTCTGATCATTGCAGCCGTCCAGGTGTAGTGTCGATATTACTGTATTTCTCCTTCATGGGTGTGATTCTGATACTGTTTATTGTCCTGTTGATGCATGGTTTTGGCGCAGGAGCGAACCCCGACAGGCATGATGAACTTCGTAATCACCTGAATAGCAAAGTAAGGCTGATTTCTAATTCTTTGTGTGTAAATTTGCAGACAACCTCCCGATGGCTTTTTTGAAGAAAAAAATCAGGGTAATTCTGCAGTTGAATCCGGTGAACCGGCAGAGTCGTCGCGCACCAGAATTTCGTCATTGCAGTTCACACGCTGTTGCCACATCCTTCTAGTAGTAGAAATAAATTAAAAGATCCGAGAATTCATTAAAAAAAATATGCACGCAATAAGTGCGTTATGGTAGCGTATGGTATAATAATGCGTGTTTTAAGTGTTTTACGGTAATGAACACGAATATTATAAATCCATGTGCGTAATGGTAGGGGGTATGATATAATTATGCAAGTAAAACGGAAAAAAAATTAAAATAGACTTATATTGACGCAGCAAGTGTTTTACGGTAATGAATACGAATATAATAAATACATGTGCGTTATGGTAGGTAGTATGATATAGGTATGCAAGTAAAACGGAAAAATTAAAAATATATCTATATTGACGCAGCAAGTGTTTTACGGTAACGAATACGAATAAAATACATGTGTGTTATGGTAGGGAGTATGATACAATTGAGCTAGAAAAACAGAAAAATTTAAAAATATACCTATATAGACGCAGCAAGTGTTTGGCGCTAATAAACACAAATATAATAAATACATGTGCATTATGGTAGGGAGTATGATATAATTTATCAAGGTGAACGGAAAAATGTTAAAATATACCTATATTGACGCAGCAAGTGTCTTACGCTAATGAACACGAACATAATAAATACATGTGCATTATGGTAGGGAGTATGATATAATTTATCAAGTAAAACGGAAAATTTTCAAAATAACCTACATTGAGGCAGCAATTGCGTTATGGTAATGAACATTCATAAAATAATAGCTTATGAAAAGACTCCCGCCCTTCGGAGGGGGCGTAAAGCCGTCGGTCCCGTGACCAGGCGATGTTGGGCACGTTAAAGATCCCTACTCTCTTTACAGAAATGCAGGGTCTGCTGAAAATTGTGGGCTACTGATAGTTTTTGCAACCGGATTCGCCTCTTACGGCATCTTGAGGCGTCATACTTATTCTCAGTTAAGCGGGCAAATATATCGCCAAACAATCTAATTTTTATGACATTTTAATACATATTTTTACTCACCTTTCCTTTCTATTTCATTATAGGTATAAAAGAAATTATTCCTGCCCGTCACAATAAACTTAATTTCTGTATTTCATTTGCCAAAATACTTCATAATGGGTAAAGCCCATGTGCCTATCTGCAAACATACGAGAATTTGTACCGAACCGTTTAATAAAAGTGGGTTATTTTACAGTCCAATCTTTCTCATGTGTGCGAGATTGTCTAAATTCGTTTCAATTTGATGTGTGATTAAAATAATATATTTAACATTCAAAACATTGCTATGAAAATTCGCTGCCATAGCGCACTTGCTGCGTCCCGACTTTTTAACTTTGTAGTAAATTTTATGTCTCATGAAAAAACATATTTGACATTAAAAATAGTTCTAGGAACATTCGCTACCATAGCGCATTTGCTGCATCCCGACTTTTTAACTTTGAACTGAATATTATGACTCATTAAAAAGACATATTCATCATTAAAAACATTTTGATGAACATTCACTACCATAGCGCACTTTCTCCGTCCCGACCTTTGAACTTTGACCTACATTTTAAGTCTCATGAATAAAGCATATTTAACATTCAAAATAGTTCTATGGAAATTCGCTACCTTAGCGCACTTGCTGCGTCCCGACTTTTTAAGTTTGTACTAAATATTATTTCCTTACAAAGTCGATAAAGAGAAGGATGTGGCAACAGCGCGTGAACTCCAACGACGAAATTCTACTGCACGACGACTCTGCCGGTTCACCGGATTCAACTGCAGAATTACCAAAATCAGGAACACACTTAGAACGCCCGCTTGAATGCACAAAACACAAGGAAAATTTCTTGCTAACAACCCCGAAGAAAGTTACAGGGCCAGGAGTGAATAGGGGTGCTGGGCGGGGTGGAAGATAAAAAAGAAATATGAGCAGAAATGCTAATAAAACTGCTTAATCGAACTTTGAAAAGCTGCCTTTTTCACATTTTGCAGCCATACCCCCCTTAAACCCTGCCTACCTCGCACAGCACCCCTATTCCCCCAGGTCCCATAGCTTTCTCGAGGGTTGCTCACAGGAAATTTGTCTTGTGGTTATGCAATGAGGGTGGTTGTAGACATGTGAGAGGGAACTATTTTATATCTGACAGTGTTTTAAATTACTTCTTATGGTGTGAAATGTGACTTAGATCATACTCAGTAAGTGGTGGACGTGCCGCCACCTAGTTGCGGAACCAGGTAGTATGCTGTCACGCCAGCTCCAAATAACACAAAGTGTTAAAAAATAGAGACTGGATACAGCTAACTAACAATTAGAAAATTGTCAGCCCTGGCCCATTTTTACCCCAATATAGGGACAAAGTATGTAAGACTCTATGCATTTTCGCAACAATTAGAACCGTAGACCGGTTTCGCTCTCATTAGAGCTCTTCAGTACGGCATACTAACGTGACAGCATACTACCTGGTTCCGCAACTAGGTGGCGGCACGTCCACCACTTACTGAGTATTTTGAGACTGGCTATACGATAGCCGTATTATTTTTGGTGCATTTTTGCTACAATTAGTATGCCGTACTGAAGAGCTCTAATGAGAGCGAAACCGGTATACGGTTCTAATTGTTGCGAAAATGCATCGAGTCTTACATACTTTGTCCCTATATTGGGGTAGAAATGGGCCAGGGCTGACAATTTTCTAAATTGTTAGCTGTATCCAGTCTCTATTTTTTAACACTTTGTGTTATTTTGAGCTGGCGTGACAGCATACTACCTGGTTCCGCAACTAGGTGGCGGCACGTCCACCACTTACTGAGTATTTTGAGACTGGCTATACGATAGCCGTATTATTTTTGGTGCATTTTTGCTACAATTAGTATGCCGTACTGAAGAGCTCTAATGAGAGCGAAACCGGTCTACGGTTCTAATTGTTGCGAAAATGCATCGAGTCTTACATGACTTAGATCATATCAATCTTTACATTTACCTTTGTCATCAGGAATACTATGAGTTCAGCGCTAAAGTCCACAAACACGTCAATCACAAGCCGTCAACTAATAAACTCAAAATCGCAGTGCCACAACCTCACCCTGATTACAAGCAGTGTGCTTTGTTGAAAGATGCAGACAAGGTGGATTGTTATCCCCAGACCCCCGTAGACAAGGACATGTGTGAAACAAGTGGTTGTTGCTGGATCCCAGCAAAGATAAAACCCAAAAACACAGGTGGTATTGGTGTACCCTACTGTTTTTACCCACCAAACTACACCACATACAGCTACATCAACATCTCCGAGACTGCTTTTGGCATGGAGGCTTTCTTGCAGAAGGTATACTTCACTGATTACCCTGAAGAAGTGGATGTAGTCAAGATGACTATCAAATTTGAGACTGAAAATAGATTACATGTTAAGGTAAGCTCGAAAATTGTTTTGATTTATAATCTTGCTCTTATAATGCTTTGCATGAAGATGGTGCCTGTGCACCCTTTGAGAATGCATTCAAAAACTGTTAAGATAAACATTTTTGATTAACGAATGAAGGATCTTTAATCTGCGTTTTAAGCTGGTTAGGTGCTATATACTTATCCAGGGGTCAATGTAATAGCTAATTGTTGGTACCATTTGTAAATCCTGAATTTGGGACCATTATCACATTTGTAAAATTCATTTCATGTATTTAGGACCGCACAGGCTTTGCCTTGGCTTGTAACTTCATGTAATAATAATAGTCTTAAGGGTTGGACTAGTATATCATTTATTATTGTATTTGGGTGTTACATAGGGGTCAGTCACTGGGCTGCCAATGTTTAAGATCATATTATTACTTCCACATCGTTAATATGTGTGGAAGTATGGCATCGGCAACAAAAATTTCAAATTTTTTTTTCGCAACTTCGTAAAAAGTGTCAAAACAAATAGAAAACATGATTTGGGAACGAAGATTTTTTTGTCTGTTGGTCTGTATTTCTGTAGCCATGATAACTTTAGAACAAATTGAGATACCGTCTTCAAATTTGGTATACGTTTAGAACCCAAGAAACGACGACAGCACCGTCCACTCAAATATACAATATTCTAAGCCTGTCTCTTTGGCCCAATTAGATGAGGATCACAGACTCATGGAGGGTTCTGTCTCCGTGGATCTCCAAAAAATATTAGACTGGGGAAGTAGAAATCTTGTACAATTCAACCCCACCAAATCTCAGGCTTGCTTTCTTTCTCATAAGAGACCAACCAGCCCTAGACCCATCACAATAAACAACCAAGTTATTCAAAGTAATGGGTCTATTTCACTTGTTGGCATTTCTGTGGATCGAAATCTCAGTTGGCACAAACATGTCACATCAATTGCAGAAGCGGCTGCTAAGTAATTAGGTTTCTTCTTCCGGGCTCGCAAATACTTTTCAGCAGCTAATTTCTATACCTTATATACTTCACAAATAAGGCCAAACCTCGAATAATGCTCCCACATATGTGGTGCAGCTGCCGCTTCTACACTCTATCCTGGACTCCATTCAGAAGAGAGCTATACCTCTCATCGGTGACCCTACTCTCACCCAAAGGCTGCCTTCCCTTGCATCCCTTGCCCACCGACGTGCTACTGGTGACCTCTCTCTCTTTTATAGATATCTGCACGGGCACTGCTCTTCCGTTTTTCGTTTTTTAGCCCTTTCAGAGCCTCGCGATGGACCAGCGTGCTCTTGAGACGGCATTTTAACGCAGACTGAGGCCAAATCGGCTAAAATGCATGTGGCAGATATTCTAATCACCTGGCTTTGCCATGTTGCCGGCTGCCATATATATTCGTCAGTGCCGATAGCGTTGGGCATCCGTCTGTCTAACACACAGAAACTAACAAAACAGTTCATCGCTTGTCTGTGAGCCAAATTAAACATATATAGGTGACCGACTCGAAAAGGCAAATGTCCAGAAAACAAATGGACGAGTATATTCGCACCTGACGAGTATATTCGGCACCCGTCTATCTGTCAAAAATCTTAATGACATATATTACTCAGACGTACTGAAAGGGTTAAAGAAGCAAAATTGTACTGAGGTAAGTTTACCAAAATCAACTTGTTCGTGTCCAAGGTAACTAAAACTGAAGTTTGGCCTATTCTACTGAACATCCTGTATAATTTCTTCATTCTGACCCAAGAAACTCGTTTAATAACCACATCAAAAACAAAGTCCTCTTAAGCTCCAGCAGCAGCAAACCCTTCTGGACTCTTGCTAAATCTATTGGGAATAATTTCTGCAAGAGCACGTTCCCACCTCTTGTCTCAGGGGATGAAATTCTTTCTACCGCCCTGGGCAAGGCTGAACTTTTTGCCTCGTTGTTCGCCGGCAATTCCACTTTCAACCCACCTCCAAATGTTCAACCACCAACAGTCCCCATTGGCGCACAAAAATGACGGATATCACTTTCAAAACTAAAAAGGTACGAAAGATGCTCTCTTCTCTTAATACCAGGAAAGCCTCTGGCCTTGCCGAGATCACATCAATTGTTCTCAAAAAATGCGCACCAGAACTCAATACAACCTGTCCCCTAGAAAGGATCCAATGCGCTTCCTAGCAACTACAGGCCTATTTCTCTCCTTTCAGTCGTCTCTAAAGTGATGGAAAAGTATATAAACACTGAATTACTAAAATTTCTTGAAAAACACAGTCTAATCCATGACAGGCAGTATGGATTCCCTCAGCGCAGATCAACTGCCGACCTCCCTTCCTTTGTCACCCATTCTTGGAACAAGTCTATGGAACTACAGGGTGAATCCCAGATTGTCCCTCTAGACATATCCAAAGCATTCGACCAGGTCTGGCATGCAGCACTGCTTAATAAACTCCCTGCCTATGGCCTACCACCAAAACTCTGTACGTGAACAGCAAATTTCCTCTCCAACCGGAGCATTTCTGTTGTCGTGGATGGCCATTCCTC
Source organism: Tillus elongatus (assembly GCA_964006375.1). Lineage (NCBI taxonomy): Eukaryota > Metazoa > Arthropoda > Insecta > Coleoptera > Cleridae > Tillus > Tillus elongatus. The sequence continues at coordinate 7,973,290 of OZ023263.1, forward strand.
TAAACTGTATCCAATTAATGCAGGAGTTCCTCAAGGTTCAGCTTTAGCCCCTACTTTGTCTCTTCTCCACATCAATGACCTCCTCTCTAGCACATCCAATCCAGTTCACAGTTACGCGGATGACAGCACCCTCCACTCAAATATACAATATTCTAAGCCTGTCTCTTTAGCCCAATTATATGAGGATCGCAGACTCATGGAGGGTTCTGTTTCTGTGGATCTCCAAAAAATATTAGACTGGGGAAGTAGAAATCTTGTACAATTCAACCCCACCAAATCACACTCTTGCTTTCTTTCTCATAAGAGATACACCAGCCCTAGACCCATCACAATAAACAACCAAGTTATTCAAAGTAATGAGTCCTTTTCACTCGTTGGCATTTCTGTGGATCAAAATCTCAATTGGCACCAACATGTCACATCAAATGCAGAAGCGGCTGCTAAGAAATTAGGTTTCCTCTTCCGGGCTCGCAAATACTTTTCAACAGCTAATCTCTATACCTTATATACTTCACAAATAAGACCAAACCTCGAATACTGCTCCTACATCTGGGGTGCTGCCGCTTCTACAATCGCTATCCTGGACTCATTCAGAAGAGAGCTATACGTCTCATCGGTGACCCTACCCTCACCCAAAGGCTGCCATCCCTTGCTCACCAACGTGCCTCTCTCTCTCTTTTATAGATATCTGCACAGGCACTACTCAGAGGAGCTTTCTTCCATAGTTCCTCCACCTGCTGCCCCCAACAGATCTACCAGGGGAACAGAGTGAACATACCCTTTTACTGTCCAGGTCACCAGACATAGAAACCTCGAATACTGCTCCTACATCTGGGGTGCTGCCGCTTCTACAATCGCTATCCTGGACTCATTCAGAAGAGAGCTATACGTCTCATCGGTGACCCTACCCTCACCCAAAGGCTGCCATCCCTTGCTCACCAACGTGCCTCTCTCTCTCTTTTATAGATATCTGCACAGGCACTACTCAGAGGAGCTTTCTTCCATAGTTCCTCCACCTGCTGCCCCCAACAGATCTACCAGGGGAACAGAGTAAACATACCCTTTTACTGTCCAGGTCACCAGACATAGAACATCTTGTTATGCCTGCTCTTTTGTCCTGAGGACTTACAAGTTGTGGAATTCCTTGCCGGCACATGTTTTCCTTCTCCCCCGAACCTACAAACCTTCAAGTCCAGAATTAACAAGTTGCCTCTTTCCTCTTTGTCGACACCCACGGTACGATAGTATTTAGGCTGTAAGCTCTCATGGTGTGTTGTTGAAATAAAAATAATAATAAAAAATTACATATCTGGTAGTGAAATATACTTTTATTTGTGTTACAGTTTACAGATCCAGCTAAAAATAGATATGAGCCACCATATCCTGAAATTCCAGTCTTTGACAAGGCAACCACTAATTTATCGTATGCTTTTGTTGTCAACCCCAAAAAGTTTGGTTTTAAAGTGGTTAGAAAGTCCGATCAAACCGTCATGTAAGTCTAGCTTTTCATTATTTTCATTTAACTATTAGAATATGGATGTTTATGTTTTAGTTTTGATACAACTTATTTGAACAACTTTATATTTGCCAATCAGATGTTGCAAATTACTGCCAAGCTGCCGTCTAAACAGATTTATGGGTTAGGAGAGCATCAAGAGAGACTTTTGCTGCCGACAACCTGGTCCAGATATACCATGTTCAACAGAGATGGAATACCTAGCCCCAATGTAATTTTCTTTTGCATTTTGACACTTTAAATTTTGCAATTAGTTCTTGACAACTTTTCTCTTCATACATTTTGTTGTAGGTTAATTTGTACGGATCCCAGCCCTTCTACATGGTTATGGAAAATTCTGGAAACAGTCATGGTGTCCTGTTGTTAAACAGTAATGCTATGGGTAAGAGCTTTTTCAATGTAATAAAAAGTTAAAATTCAGGACTTAGTAAGTGGGTTATGGTAGCGAACTGTCATGGAATGTTTCAAATTTTAAAAACTCAATTTGTTATTATCCTAGAAAGTTGAATTTTGGGATATAGTAAGGTATTTACCAGGGCAACATATCTGGTAAATTTCATCAAAATAGGTTAGGTTAGGTTTGAATGTAAGTGGGCCATACTGGTCCCTCCACCGCGACCATAAGCTCTATTGTGGCTCACGCCTAATGGTCTATATTTCACCCAACAAAGCCAGCCTTCTACAGAGGTCGATAATCTTTGTGGGCGAAAGTTCATCCAGATCTTCCGGAGCAAGCTTTGTCTTGCCAAAGAGCTGGTATCTAGTCCTGTCCGCCGCCGAACAGGAACACAGTACATGCTCTGCTGTCTCGTCACTCTCCATACACAGCCGGCACTCAGTCTCCTGACCGACTCCAATATGGTGCATGTGGTGACGCAAGCGGCACTGTCCTGTATACAGATCGACTAGAGTACTCAGTTGTTGTCTGTTTAACTCTAGAAGTTTTTTAGCCCTTGACTCAGACAGGCCATTTATGAAGGCCTTAGCGTGAGCTAATCCTGGCAGATTTTGCCATTGCTGGCTTGTCATTCTTTCTGTCCAGGTCTTTAAGGTGTGTTTTGCTGTGTATGATGTTATCCCCAGCACCGGTTCTGGTCCAATAAAGTATCTCTGGGCACCACTCCTGGCAAGCGCGTTGGCCGCAACATTGCCATCATGGTCCGAGTGACCTGATATCCAGACCAGCGACACCTCATTGCAGCTGCCCGGTTCGTTGAGGGCAGATTTACAACTCTATACCGTTTTTGAGTTGCAACGGTAGGAACCAAGAGCATTTATTGCAGCTTGGCTATCTGTATATATTTTTATCGATTTGTGTGTGCACTGGTTTTTTATGCTTTCCCTTGCACACATCTCGATGGCATACAGTTCTGCCTGGTGTATGGTTGCGTACTTGCCGAGGCTAGTTGATAGTCCAGCATCGGTGTTGCCCCCATATGCGCCGGCTCCTACTCCCCTATTGGTTTTGGAGCTGTCAGCATACCAGCAAAGATCAGCTCCCAATAGGGTCGTTTGATTTCGTTCCCAGTCCTCCCTTTCCGGGGGGGGACGGTCTTGAGAGACAGATCTCTACTGATCTTTGTAGGCATCAAGTCTGAGACCATTCCCAGAATCCCATGACCCTCAATGTCATCAAGGAGTCCGGACCCTCCCAGACTGGTTTCCTTCGGCATACTGTCGGCCGTTTGTTTTTATCTGTATGTTGTCCACCTCGCCACCCTCTCCAGCCATATGTGAAGAGGTGGAATATTAAGGAGGACCTCCAGAGTGGCTGATGGTGCGGTGCTTATCGCTCCCGTTATCATCAGACAAGCTTGTCTCTGTAGATGAGCCAGTTTGGCCCTCGCGATACCACGAAGTGCGTTAGGCCACTAAACTATGGCTCCATATGTTATCATTGGCCTGATAACCACTACATAGAGCCAGTACATCTGTTGGGAGTTTGTTCCCCAGTTATTTCCACATATTCTACGGCATGTCCACAGGGACAGTTTAGCCCTGTGGATTACATTCTCTAACTGTACGTCCCAGTTGAGCTTCTTATCCAGGGTAACCCCCAGATATTTTGCTTGTTCCGTAAATGGAATCATTTCCCCCATAAGAATAGGTGGTTTTAATCTATCCAGCCTTCTTCTTCTGGTAAATGGAACAATGATCGTTTAGCGGGGTTTCACAGACATCTGGTCCCTCCGACACCAATCATTCACTACATTTAGTGCCTCCTGAAGAAATCAAAATAACTTTGTTATTTTTTGAGATACAAATTTTTTTGAGATACAATTTTTTTTTTCAGGCAAAGTATTTTTTTTTTTTGGTTGAAAAACTGGTCTGATCGGGCTGGTTAACGAACTGATGTAAGCTATCAATAAAAAAAAAGATACATGCTAAGTTTAATCAAAATCGGGTTAATTCCTTTTTGAGTTATCGGTATTATAATATAAACATATAAAAATTCAAACAGACCTTGGTTTCGGGTTCTAGAGGTCCCAATTCGTGCTGATTTGAAGACAAGTTTGCAAAGTCTCACCATCGACACCTCTCTATTAGCGAATTTTTGTAATGAAAATTGGCTTATGAATACTGTAGGCCTTTAAAAATTATTAGATGATATGTTAAAATAAATCACTGCAAATAACAGAATGTTTTCTGACTAATAAGTGAAAGATTATTCTGTGAAATTGACTCCGCTCATTATTAATTAAAAGATCGAGGAAGGACAATAGTAATATTAGTAATATTAATATTTCTTTTTGACACAACATACCACATCATACAGTATACACAAGATTAAAACAAAAAACAAGTGAGTTATGGAAGTGAATTTTTATAAAAATGCTTTTGATAGTAAATATGTCTTTTTAATGCAGGCAGTCATGAATTTGGTATATAACCTATATAGTAGAAACAGTGTGCCATATTTTATCAAAATAACTTATTGTTGAAAATGTATAAAAATGTTCCGAAAATAAACTTCAAATGTTCGTTTCCTAGCCAGCAGACCTCAGGTTAATAGCAAATTGAATTATTGAAATTTGAAGCATTTAATGAAAATTTGCTACCAAAACGCACTTACTGCGTATCGATTTTTTTTCTTACAAACATTTTTCGATAAAAAATGTAATAAAATAAGGGCGTTATAAAAAAAAATGGTGGGATCCCCAACGACTTATGGGCCAGCCTGTGATTGTCAAAATAAATTTATAAGATGCAGCTCGAGACACCCTATTAACTTAAACAATTTTTTCTCGTCTCTTGAATAATAATAATTATATTGAGCTTTACTGTAGAAATGTGTCACCCTGTATATATGTAAACAGATAAAAACTGAACATAAACCCGGATATGGATTCTAGGGGCCTAGTTTGCGCTCATTTGAAGAAATAGTTTTAAAATTTTAAAGTCACGGTCTCCTCACTGACGAATTTTTTGTACGAAAATTAACTAAAAATTATGGACCGTTAAACCATAAACTCAACTAAAACTACCACCAAAGCATCAGAGAAAGAATAGTTATTTATGTACCAAGGGTATAAATAGATGTTTATGCCCTGAGAGCGACGATTTTACAAAGCCGAGGGCCTCCGGCCTGAGGATTTGTAAGTCGCTCGAGGGCATACACCTCTATTTATACCAGCGGTGCATACAAACTTTTATGTCATACTCGTCATACCCAAACAATGAAACATCAATCACCGTTTGCTGAAGGCAACCTAACGATCACCAGATCTTTATAGAACTGACAATTTTATGTTAATTCGACTAGATAATGTTAATTAAATATTTACTTATTGCTTCTATTCCATTATTTGTAATTTGATTAATAAAGGTTATTAAATAAGTTAAACAAAAATTATTTGTCTTTATGTGCACGCGGGCTATAAAGTGTAAGTCATGCCCGCACGGGACATAAAGTACACTTTATGGCCCTTGGGCATAAAGTACACAATTATGTAATTGGTAACTAAGCAATAAAAACACAATAATGAACTAGTATGACATAAAATAACTAATCTGTTGGATATAAGCCCTTTTTGTAAAACTTCGATCCTTTTTAGCTGTTGCCAAAACATCACAAACACTGTTTAGTCCACCCACTAACATTAATAAAATCGTAAAGGAATAATTTGCACTTGTATATTAAAATTCCAAAACAACACAAATAATTTGTAAAATGAAATTGAAAACAGGTAAACGATTTAATAATGTACGTCAAATAATAAAACGGCTACAGTGTGTAACTGACCTGCAACATGATATCAAATGTTCCGTTGCCATGTAACGACTCAGACATACTAGATCTTATATATAAACCAGTTTCTATCATTGTCAACAAAAAACTGTGATATTAAGAATAAATACTTCAAATGTGAATAGCCCAATGTTCTGTAAGCCTAGAAAGCTGAATTTTGGTGCATAGTTAGGTCTTTCCCAAGGCAACACGTCCACCAAATTTCATCAAAATAGCTTAGTAATTTTCGAAGTTTTTTTTTACTGTTTTGTGGAATTTCTGCCTCGTGATGTTTTGCACAGTATTTTAGTTTGTTTTTAGAAGTATTTTTTGTTCATATTGTTACATATTGCTCTTTTTGTATGGTGCCCTATTAATGGAATTATCTGTTGGGCATGTATTCAATAAATAGATAAATAAATAAATAAATAGAGGACACTGTTCGCAACTGCTTGGCAACTAACATTAATAGTAGTTCTAGTCTCTATTCACTTAGTTTACTCATCCCCTTCATTAGGCTAACTTTGTTGGCAAACGATCGTCGGGTTAGAAAACTGTATTGTGATGAATTGGGATCTCCTAATTGTACTTATCAGTGCTCATCACAGGTTCCAATTTTCACTCATTGAGTGATGAATATTTTTATAATATTAATCAATCCCTTGATCTAATTGTTAACTTCCCTTAAATATTTTACAGATGTTTTACTGCAAGATGCCCCAGCTATAACTTTCCGCACGATCGGGGGTGTATTGGACTTCTATTATTTCTTGGGTCCAACACCTGCTGATGTGGTTAGCCAATACACCGAGTTAATTGGAAGGCCGTACTTACCACCTTATTGGGGACTAGGCTTTCACTTGTGCAGATTTGGTTATGGCACCCTTAATAGAACAAAAGCTATCATGCTGAAGAATATTGATGCTGGTCTTCCACTCGTGAGTCTTTAAAATAATATTAAAATGATTTTTTTTTAACAATAATTAAAACAGATTATTTAAACCTAAAAGAAAATACGGTTAAACTTGAATATAGAGTACAACACAACAGATTATTTAAATCTAAAAGAAAATACGGTTAAACTTGAATATAGAGTACAGCAATATGCACATGTGCAAAATTCTATCACATCACAAAAAATATCTTGCAGTGTTGCCAAATGGGCAAGCTTCTCTCTAAATTAGGTTAAAAACTGGAATGTAACATAATTGTTAGATTGTATATTGAATACTTACCTAGAATTGTCCCCTGTGGGTCCGGGGACGAACTAAAAGAATAGGCCCAAGGTAACTCCTGCCTTTTGGAAAAAGGCGACTAATTGGAATCACACACTGGCGGGGGTCTTGTCCAGGTGGGACTGGAGGGAGGCGGATATCTCTGGAGAGTGATGTACACCCGGATTTTGAGGTCTCTATTCTGGGCTTAGAAATTGCCCGCGCTTGGTTGTTACTCGGGAGCGGGGTTCCGGATGGGTGCCGCCTTGGGTTGAGTGCTGGCGGGTGTCGTGTGTCTAGACGACCCGGAGGGGGTTGACAACTCTGATGAGTGGTAAACACCCGGAGTTTGGGGCCCCCAATGTGTGCTTCGGAACGGACGGACGGCCTCGCTTGTGCGATGCTCGGGAGCGGGGCTCGATGGGATGTCGCCTTGAGTCTAGCACTGGTGGGTGTCGGGTCTAGATGAATTCGAAGGAGTGCTGAGATCTTTAGGGGTGGAATAAAACTAAGGGTTGAGGCCTCTTCTGTGAGCTTCGAAACAGACAAACGACCTCACTTGGAAGCTGCTCGGATGCAGGACTTCATGATACTGCACCGAGTCAAACACTGACGAATGTCTGGTCCAGACGAACTCGGAGAGAGGTTATCTCTCTTTGAGCTTTGAGACGGGCAAGCGACTTCGCTCAGATGGCAGTACATCTGTCAAACAAAGTTTCACGTCACAAGTGTCGTCTCCTGTCGGAGGCTCGATTTGTTGGGTGAAATTTAAGCTAACGCTGGCAGGTGTTGGACCTGGACAAACCCGGAAACCCGGAGGTGGCTGAGGTCTCTAGGGGTGGATTACACCTGGAGACTTGGGCCTACTCTGTGAGCATCGATACAGGCTAACGACCCTGCCTGGATGCTGCTCGAGGGCGAGACTTCATGATACCGCCTCGAGTCAATGAAACACTGGCGGGGGTCTGGTGCAGGTGAGGCTGGGGGACGCAGAAATCTCTGGGGAGTGATATGCACCCGGAGTTTGGCGCCTCCACTGTGGCTTCAGATACTGACAATTGGCCTCGCTTGGTTGTTACTCGGGAGCGGGCTTCCAGATGATACTGCCCTGGATTGAGCCCTGGCGTGTGTCGTGTGTCCAGACGTCCTGGGGGGCTCTGATCTCTGATGAGTGGTAGACACCCAGAGTTTGGAGCCCATACTGTGTGCTACAAAACGGACGGACGGCCTCGCTGAGGTGATGCTCGGGAGCGGGACTCGATGGGATGTTGCCTTGAATCTTAACACTGTTAGGTGTCAGGTTTGGAAGAGCCTGAGGTGAGCTGAGATCTCTAGGGGTGGATTACAACTGGAGATTAGATGCTGCTCGAGAGCGGGACTTCATGATACCGCCTCGAGGCAAACACTGACGGTCGGGTCCAGACGAACTCGGAGAGAGGTTATCTCTCTTTGAACTTCGAAACGGGCAAATGTCGGCAAGCAAATTCATCTAAAAATACTGTCTAAGGAGCGAAGGATAACTGGGGATTTAACTTGTTGAACTAGGCGAATTTAGACATAGTAACAATGTAATAAAACTTTAATAAAATCACTAAACTTAACAATGCTTATGAACGAACTTAACTGATTGAATTTTAAAACCGAACTCTTTACATACTGAATCTTAATTGAAAAGTCTCGCTAATGTTTACATAATTAAATCACAAGTGTCGTGTCTTTACATCTTAAGAATCTAATTAACAGTCTCGCTAATGTTTATCAACAAATACTACTTATAGTTTTTAATCAGTTTACATCCTACACAATTTGCAGACCTCAGCAGTCAGTATTCCTTGTACGCTGCAATTTCACCTTGTTTACTATTTAGATAACTATGTAATCATTTCAATGCCAATGTTATCGATACATTTGTGACCTACAATTATATGCAATATTTACATTACTTGGTGTAGAAAATTTTTCTATAACTAACTTTCAATTATAAATTGAATGTTCTTAACAATTATATTTCCACGCCTACTATTGCCCTTCTGCAAACCTTATTGTTCTCTGAACAAATACTAAACCTTGGATTTGGTCTCTTTAACTAAATTATGAGTACACTTGGAGAACCCAAATCACCACAGCACATCTTTTTAAAGACCTGATGATTGTCTCGCTAACCAAGTTAGCGACATCAAATGAATAATTTGTAATATCTTCTGTTTATATTCTTCTTGCACAAGTACTGTAGCGAATCGTTTACTGTTGCGTCTGTCGTCTGATCTTTCTGAATCTATTTAGAATGAAAATGGATATGAACGAAAACTGAATAGGTACTCATGTACTCGAAAGTGAAATTCGGCATCATAATTTATTGGTGTATGTAGACTTAACGCTTATATTTCATTTTTAGCGAATTTTCGCAGAAAAAAATTGCCTTTGGAGGAGATCACTCCAATTATAAATTATCAAATTACCTAAGCCATCAAAAAAACAGCAATTTCACCGTACCATCGTAAAAATTTTGCAAAACCGTTTGTTTTCTGTAAGGAGAGTAAGAATATTTAAACAACCTATGAGCTTGTATTTTTAAATTACTACATTTTGAGTTCGTTAACAAACACAGAACAAAGAAAATGATATCTGAATGTACGACATTTAAGAAAGATAAAATAGAGAAAAAATGTGTGTGTCTACCTTATGAAACATGTATCACTAAGGGTTTGGAAAGTATTTTTAAGAAAGCCGATTTACATTTGATTTTTTTGACGAAGCAATAAAAAAAAATTGTTGGGTAATACGAAAGACAGAGACAAAGCCACTGAAATGTCGGTTATTTATGAGATAAGTTGCAAAGATTGCAATCTTAAATACGTGGGTCAAACCAAAAGAAACATAGCCACCAGATTTCGTGAACATCTCGCACATTTATGATATGGCACAGTGGACAAATCATGGGTGGCACCACATATATGGGATAATAATCACCACATTGACAAAGAAAATTTGAAACTTGTCAATAATGTTAGACATCAAACTATGCTTGATTCCTTCGAAAGTATTTTTATATCAAGGTCGCTTAAGAACAAAACTTCATTTAATCGTGCGGCACCTTTAATTTCAAGTCCTTTATTTTCACTTTGCATTTGAACAGCTAAACACTCCTGATTTGTCTGGCAGAATAATAAATTATTGTCAATAACTCGGCCGGTCTATACATATACTAAGCTCTACGTTTGGTTATCAACTTAAAGACCCCCTTCTATTCTCTTTTTATCTAAGTCAATATAAATATTTGTTTTGACGTAGAATTAAAAATCAATATAAATACTTGTTTTTATGTAGAATTTTAGTTGAATTATTTATCCTTTGTTAAAGTTAACATTGTGAGCCAAACACTCGGTTTCTTTTTTAAAAAGGTGAGCGGATATTATTGATCTATTCGCCAGATGTGCAGGTCAGCTTTCTTTAGTCGCTCCAATATTCACATAGTGAAATTTCTAGATCGAAAAGAACGTTTTGCTTCCTTAAATATCTCGGTACCTTTTATTTTAAGCCCATTATCCTTAGATTAGATAAGAGCTCATAAATTTGTCAACCAGAAGACTAAAGTAGTTCTTCGACCTCGCCCGTTTAAGTATTAACACAATAGATAAATGATGGTCGTCGACTACAACTGTTACTTCGGATTAGTTCGTTACCTAGGTGTGATATAAATACACATTTAGAATTTTTTCATCCTCTGATGACTCTGACGTTGTCGGCGAAACGATCGTAAGGTCTTTGAAATATGTGTTGTGGTGATTTCGGTTCTCCAAGTGTACTTATCAATGCTCATCACAGGTTCCAGTTTTCGCATAGTGACTTAATCCTAAAACAATGGGTACATTTTACATGTTATTATTAGTGTTACTTTATGTAATTTATGCTACAACAGTTTCATATTTGCTGATTTACGGCAGATTCCCATTGGAAAATACATTGGAGGAATGTGCCGACGTGGGGAATTCTGTGTTTACTTGAATGAAAGGTCGGTTGCAAATTGAGCTTGTTACAGCAAAACATCGTGGCATTGCACTTCATACCCGCAGGTGTTTGAGTAAGTCACATACAACAGCTGGACTCAGGAAATTCATCACATTCTGAAACAAATAATAAATGCTCTATTACAAACCGAGATTAAGAATAAATAATATATTAATGAGTTCATGTCTGAACACACACACACTGTCCTTACTATATTTAGTGCTGTTTGCATTAGGCTTGATATTACAGCATCGTGCTGGCTCTTTATTTTTATAACCGAAGATGCATATCACCCTGCTTTAGGCATATTTCCTGAATTCAGGAAAAGTTACAATGGTCCTAAATACTTTCCATGCAACAATCAGGTCTCTTACAACTTTCGAAAGGCCAATTACCCTGCACTGTATGCTGCAATACTTGATGAAGATTGGTCTCAACTGGACTCCTTTACTACCGCTGATGAGGCTTGTAGTTACTTTTATGGCAGACTTTACAGTATCTTTGAACATGTTCCTCAGTGCAAGAGATCATCTAGAAAATTTCCTCCCTGGTTTACTAATGAAATAATAAATGATAAAAAAAAGGAGAGGTGCTATGCAAGATGTAGGAGGCATAAACGTGATAGTGATCATGCAGAGTATAGTCTTCTTAGATCTATAGTTAAAAACAAGCTATGAGAGGCATATTCTGAGTATGTCCGTGGAACTGAAGAGTCTCTTAAGATTGATCCCTCTAGATTTTGGTCTCACATGCAGGAAAGGAGGCGAGCAAGTAACATTCTAAGTACTGTGTCTGACGAAAATGGCAAGGTTTATAATAAGCCCCAAACAATTGTTAATTGTTTTGGAAACTATTTTAAAAGTGTGTACCGTCCTCCATACATCACTGAACCGGTGGATACCTTTGGACCATCGCATATGACAGTCAGTGTGGTAGTGATTGGTGATAAGGAAATTCTTAAAGCCATCAGGAAGCTCAAGAACAAGTTTACTGCTGGACCAGATTTGGTGCCATCCTTTTTGATTAAGGACTATGCGCATGCTCTTCTCAAAGCCCTTAGAACCCTATTTAACTTGTCGCTGCGCACACATTGCTTCCCTGCGGTTTGGAAGGTTGCTCGGATCTGTCCTGTTTTTAAGTCTGGGAACCGTTCGGGGGTCAGCAACTACAGGCCTATAGCTATCCTATGTAATTTTGCTAACATGTTTGAGGCAGTTGTGTATGCTCGTATTTATTCTGCCGTGAAGTGTCGCTTGTCACAATACCAGCATGGGTTTATGGAGGGGCGCTCAACACTGACGAATGTATCCCTGTTCACACAGTATGTAAGTGAAGCTTTGGATGGACGGGGTCAGGTGGATGTCATTTATACAGACTTTTCCAAAGCTTTCGATCGTGTTGACCACTCAACACAAGCTGCATTGGGCGGGGCTTGATGGACGGCTGATAGCATTCTTTGGATCCTACTTGACTAACCGTGTACAATATGTTTTTTATAATGGATTTAAGTCTGAACCCTTCACTGCTAGCTCTAGCGTTCCACAGGGTTCCAATCTTGGCCCACTCCTCTTTTTGTTATTTGTCAACGACATAAGCTCTGTAATTTCTGGTAATCATCTATTATTTGCTGATGATCTCAAGTTATACTCCAGTGTTCACGATATTGGTGACTGTTCAAGACTCCAGGTGGACCTTGACAACTTGCAGCTGTGGTGTGTTGAGAACAGACTTGAATTAAATGTCTCGAAGTGCAAAGTGATGACATACACTAGAAAAACCAGCCGTATAGCTTTTCCCTACAAAGTGGGTGGTATGCCATTGGCTAGGACTGAAACGGATAGGGATCTTGGCATTGTATATGATGAACATTTAAGTTTCACTGGACATATTCAAACAATTACAGCATCCTGTTTGAAGTTGATGGGTTTTATTGTGAGGAATAGCAGATCATTTTCCAATTTGGATAGCTTGAAAATTCTCTATTTTGCCTACATTCGATCGAGGCTTGAATATTGTAGCTTGGTTTTTGATCCCTTTTATAGTGTTCAGATTGGTGCTCGGGAAGATGTTCAGCGTAAGTTTTTAAAACACCTTATATATAGGGTATCTGGTACCTACCCACAGAGAGGATGCGATCATGGCCAATTGTTGATGCAAACTGGCATACCCAATTTGTATTCGCGTAGAAAAGTTGCATCTGTGATGTTCCTGCATCACTTGTTTCATGATAAAGTTGATTGTCCAGACTTATTGATGCAATTCAGTTCCACGGGCTGCATCTAGAGTGATGAGAGTGTTTGAGCCTCCAATACCAAAGACTAACTCGTATACGAAATCACCTGTGTATACAATAAGCTCTGACTTTAATAACATTGCAAACTTGTGCGACTTCTATTCGGATAAGGCTGCGGTTATTTGTAGGGTGGCTATATCTTACTTTGTCGGTTATTAGAACTATTATATATACTGTTTTGTGGAATTTCTGTCTTGTGATGTTTTGCACAGTATTTTAGTTTTGTAGTTTAGTTTAGTTTTTTTTTTAGAAGTATTTTTTGTTCATATTATTACATATTGTTCTTTTTGTATGGTTCCCTATTAATGGGATTATCCTGTTGGGCATGTATTCAATAAATAAATAAATAAATGACAGTATCATCTGCGTGTCCTTGTACTAAAAATCCTGGCACGGCTACTGTAGTCATAAGTCAACATATTAAATTGTTTGTCCTTTTTAATGTGGAAAGCTCTGTTCAATAATTTGTTTTTATTGTCTTAGGACACCCAGTGGAATGACCTAGACTATATGCAGAACCAGAACATGTTCACTTACAACAAGGACACATTTGCTGGACTTCCAGAATTCGTCAAGGAGATACATGATAGAGGTATGCACTACATGATAATTGTTGACCCTGGAATTAGTGGTGCAGAGCCCAAAGGAACTTACCTTCCATATGATAAGGGAATTGAAATGGATATCTTCGTGAAGAACTCTTCAGGATTGCCGTTTGTTGGAAAAGTAAGATATGTTTCATTTCAAATTAGTGGTTTAAATACTTTCTTATACAGTCAATTCTCTCTAAGTCGAATTCCCATCTGCACACTCGAACTGTTTGAGCTAGCAAGAGTTCAAGTTTAAAGAAATATACATATAATACATACTTAAATTGTATATGCAATGAAAGTACATAGGTAGGTATTTTATTGTAGTAATTAACGATTCACAGAAAACCCAGGTAGTAGTAGTAGTAGTAGTAGCAATGGTGGGACGCTAACGCCAGACAAGTAGGCTGCAACGGGCCCTTTTTGCCAACCCCGGAAACTGTAACGATTACGTTTTCTTACTGCTTTAATTATTCAAAATAAACCCGTAAGAGCTTAATTAATAGCCGACAATCCAATATCTGTAAGGCAATTCATGTTTTGATTTCAAAATTATTTTGTTGAAAAGTCGCTAAGTCTTCAAGTACCGTAAACCCCTTTACTGCATTTCTAATTTGTACGTTAAAATTCAATATATGTTTGCCATGGGAAACTACCTCGCTACTGAACAAATATTTTCGGGAACGAAATAAGCAATTGAAAATATACGTTAGGAATGTTTTCGAGAACAAAATATTGTGTATCTTGGAATTTTCCGTAATCGGTGATCTCACCCAAGAAAGACCATTGAAAACATTGCAGAGAATTGGCGGCAAAAACCTTCAACTGTCAACACGGGAGGTGCGACGTTGTAATTTCACCACCGATTGGAGGTCTCGTTTTATCTCATTCGAAGAATGGAGGCTAGAAAGAGCTCGCGCACAGCCACCAACCGTCACAGTAAGAATTTTTGCGTGCAGCGACTAGCAGTTTCCGAACCCGAGACATTAGCGGGGACTCTTTTCTGAGCCTTCATAGAGTGAACACCGTCAGTTTTCGGTGGCTATTAAATTATCTTAAAACGGCGTTGTAATGTGCTTTCTGTTATCTGTACTACCTAGTAATTATTGTCAGTGATTGTTCGGAGTGATTCAAGTGATTTTCGAGTTTAATTAAACATCGTATTCAGCATAAAAACGCGAACTAACTCGTGGCTTTTTGTTCCGAGCTGTTGACTTCTTGCCGTAATTAGAAAGAATTTCTGGTTATTATCGAACCTTAAGTCAATTGGTAGTGAATTTTACTGAAGCAAATTCACGTTTTAATTGCGATTCGCAAAGTTTCCATCAAGCGAATTCAGAACATCCACATAGGTGTCAATGGTCTTGTATCGGAGCAGTAACGTCCACCGGCCCAATAATCTCTGATGAGAAGTCCCAGTCGTTTTTCCCCAGTTTTTCCGCTCTTATTGGAGTCTGGAATCTGTGTCAGGCACTCATGATTGATCCCACCTGGAAAGCATCTTCACAGGGTCATCAGGTAACCTAATACCGGAAGACTGGTGAGTCTAAACAAATCTTTTCTCTGAATCATCAGAATTTTCATGCCGCAATCTAACATCTGAAGTTTTAATAACCTGAACTTTCAAAATCACGTAATCAAGTTTGAGCTTATACAATGTCAGAGAGGTGCTGTCAGCAAAACCATATATTTCCTGTTTAATATCTAAGTTTTTGTCCATTTTTGTAAATTTAAACACAGTTTTTTTTTTTTTAATTGTAATTAGCAAATTTTGTCTATAAAATACCTAACCTATACATTTTGTTTAACGTCTCTTATTTTTCATAATTAATATAGAAATTTCACGTAGGAATATATTAAATAGATTCTCTTTTTCTTTCTTTTTTTTTGAGTCTCACTCAAAGAACTGGCCAGTTAATTCACTAGAAAATCTAGCAATTGATTGACAAACGTCAAGTAATTTACCTAATCATTTATGTTTATTTTTGAGCAATACCCTAAGTAATTAACAGTAACATTTTAGTAATATGCAACTATCTTTATCTTATTGTTTTGGCATATGTATGTAAATTAATAATTTCTTGCTCTTGAAATTCTTGCTGTTTATCTGATTTTTATTTGTGTGCAACTAATGTTTATTTGAGATTTATCAATCATTTTATTTCATTGTATTCGTTATTCCAAATTTAATTTATTTGAATAAATCCAATATTTTGTTACATTAACATATCTGTTTAATTGAAGAAAAATTCCTCCCTAGCATCTACTTTCTCTTGACGTCGGCAAAACAATTTATTCTTACTAACTATTATCTAGATATCAAAATTTCCATGTAACCTGGCACTAGTCTGGAGAGCCCACAAATATAGGACTCTGGGCAGTGCGAAGCAAACAAAGGAAGAGAACATGAGTATCAAACTATATCCAGATCTGCCAACCTCCTAAAAAGTGCTGCTAATCTTAATAAATTTGATAATCTGATAGATATCTACTTTCTGATAGGGTGTTATAGACAATTGTGACCTCACCATTGAGCAGATCTATATCCACCTGAGGTCAATCACAATATACCACGGTTCTTGCACCTAAAGCTTTTGTTTGAAGGAGGTAACAAAACCCAGCCACCATGCTCTACCCTTCCTCAGTTCCGTCACCAAACTCCCTTGACCACTCGAAATAAAGGCCATGACGGTGTTCCATTGGATGTAACTTACCTGGCTCCATTGCAGAGTCCTTGAACCAAACAATTATGTTCGTAGACGTTTCTTCTGTCTCGCCACCTACCTTGCAAATGGGATCCCTCCTGACACCTACCAATGTAAGGTGTCTTCTGAATGTACAGTAGCTTGTCAGCACCCCAATGTACAGTAGCTTGTCAGCACCCCAATGTACAGTAGCTTGTCAGCACCCCAATGATGCGGCGAAGCGCAAAACGACTCCTAACAAGAAGCCAGACAGTGTTGTTTCTACCTAAACGGATGCTGACTTAGAGAGAGTTGACTGTATTCATAAGATTTAATGTGTTTTTTTATTATGTTAAATATATCTTTCTATTATTTTCTATTAAAAAACTTTAAGGTATGGAACCCTATATCCACAGTATGGCCTGATTTTACTCATCCCAAAACAGTTGACTACTGGACATTGATGTTCAGCACATTTCACAAGAAGATACCATTCGATGGGGCCTGGATTGATATGAACGAACCCAGCAATTTCCTGGATGGGGAAATAAATGTGGGATGTGTCAAGTCCAAACTTGAAACACCACCGTATACCCCTGCAGTTTATGGAGGACATTTGAATTTCAAAACGATGTGCATGAGCGCCAAACATTACGCTGGGCTTCACTATAATTTGCATAATATATATGGACTCACTGAAGCAATCGTTACCAATTTGTAAGTAATATTTTTTTTGCTAAGTGAAGATTAGAACCTGTGATGAGCACTGATAAGTACACTTGGAGAACCCAAATCACCACAACACATTTTAAATAAGACCTGACCATCGTTTCACTAACAAAGTTAGCGTCATCAGAGGATGAAAAAGTCTAACTACTTTAAAACAAATATCACCTTATATACCGTATCTTAGGTAAAGAACGGAACCTAGAGTGGGACTAAATCGCAGGCAAATTCTGCAGTGTATTGTATTTTTATCGCGGGACGAGGTCTGCACTGTCCCTACTAACTTATCTGAAAGGTGTCGGTCTTTAGTAATTTTAGGAAGGTTCAACGACAACTAAATCAACATAGTTTCGTTTGACGGAAATATCTGTATTCTTTCGTTATGTCTCGGATGTGTCGAACTGCCTATTTATTTTATAAAGCAATCTATAAGGTGCCTGCTAATCGGTGGGGTGCAAACTATATTTAGAAATATATATATATATTTAGAATATATATATATATATATATATATATATATATATATATATATATATATATATATATATATATATATATATATGCTCTCGAACGTGTTTAGCTGTCCCGGTTGTCTAACATTTTTCATTAATTTTAGATTCTCCTCATTAACGTGGTGATTATTATCTCAAATATGTCGGGCAAGAAAGATCAAACTATAGTACCGTAACGTAATTGGGCTAAGTGTTCTTTGAATCGAATTATGTATATGCCCCATATTTAAGACTGGTGATGTATCCTTGGTCATTAACTATCGTCCTATAGCTCTACTCTGCATTTTTGCTAAGATCTTCGAGATGGTCCTATACGAGGGTATCTACAACTTTGTGAAAACACTGATATCACCCTGTCAATATGGATTTGTGAGGGGTAGGTCAACTGTCACAAACTTGGCTGTTTTCACTCAGTGGGTCTCATACGGCATTGATGCTGGGGGTCAGACTGATGTTGTCTACACAGATTTCGCAAAGGCTCTTGACCGTGCCGATCACTCAGTCCTTTTGAGGAGGCTTGCATCATATGGATTCAGCGATAGCATGTTATGTCTTTTTGGGGATTATCTTAGTGATCGTGTTCAATTTGTTAGCTATGGCGGGTTCAAGTCCTCTGAGCTCATTGCTACTTCGGGCGTTCCTCAGGGCTCTAATCTGGGGCCGCTATTGTTCTTATTATTTATCAATGATTTGGACAGTAGTTTAAGTGTGTTGAGACTATTCTATGCAGATGACTTGAAGCTGCTTATGAGAGTGACGTCGCTGAATGATTGCGTTAAGACTACAGGAAGATCTAGACTTGCTCTATGGGTGGTGCTTACAGAATGGATTGGAACTAAATGTCAGTAAATGTAAGGTCACGTAAAGCATTCCCTGTTCAGTTTGAGTATACTGTGGGCGGTTGGTGGTCGATCGTGTGGAGACTGTGAAGGACTTGGGCTCCACTTTGATAAGAAACTGTCGTTTGACATTCGCATCAATACCATAGTAAGCGTGTGTAACAGGTTTTTGGGATTTATAGTGCGGAACTGTGGGTCATTTACATGATTTGGTGCTCTCAAAGCTTTGTATTGTGCTTTTGTTCTTTCAAAGGTACGATATGCATCTCTTGTCTGGGGCCCATATTATGGTGTGCATATAAGCTCACTCGAATCTGTCCAGAGAAGGTTCCTAAAATATCTGTGGTTTAGGGAAACTGGGCGTTATCCAGAGAAGGGGTTCGATCATTCTGTTTTGCTTGGGCACTTTGAATTCCTCAGTTTGTGTAAGCTAAAAAGAGTTGACTCAATCAAGTTTTTATATAAACTGATACACAATGTCATTGATTGTCCAGAATTATTGTCGCAGATAAATTTCCATGTTCCCAGGATGAGTGAACAGCACAGTATGTTATAATAATCAGGCTAGGACTGTTGTTATGTTAAGATCTCCAATATATGTAATGTGTGAAACTTTTAATATTATTTGTTCACGTAGTGATATATTTAGAGACAGTTTGTGTACATTGTTGTTGCATAGAGCTATTGAAATGTTGTAGTTTTAGGTTTGTTTTTGGATTCATATTTTGTTATTGTTAATTTATGGTAATCTTACCTGCGAATTAGTTTGTAAGTGTCCTGTAATTGGTCCTGTACTTGGTCTGTTGGACACAATAAATTATTATTATTATTAATTCCAATAGATCTTTTTATTTGTCTGACATACTTAAGATCACAATCTTTACAACTTATTTCATAAATTCCCGACATTTTGGTCATGCTATCCTTGTCTTTTGGGTTACCTAGCAAGTTTTGTCAAAAATGCTGGTTGCAGGTTGGCTTTTTTTTAAACGCTATCCAGACCCCTCGTGATATGAGATTCAAATGGCAAGCAAAGTTTTATCGGCTTTCTCTCTTCTAAACGTCGTTGATTCCGTTAACATTTTCTTTGTTTTCTGTTTGTTGATTAATTTCTCCACTAGGCAAGCAGTGTATCCGTTATATTCGGCCACGTTCTTAATATAATTTAATTCTTTGGTTTATCTACTTTTACTTAAGGAAAATTAATTAACCAGTTTACTAAAAAATTCAGACTGGCCATTTTTTGTGTGTACATATGATGCGAGTCATTCGAATGTAACTAGTGGTGGTAGTGGTTTCTTTTCTATGGACATGAAGAGAGTCAAATATGTTGGATTTTGTTCTGAGATACATCAGAGATTTTTCTGTTAATATTCTTCTTCATTCAACACCGATCTATTCTGTGCTGTAATATTGTTTTTAAACTACACATTGATCCACTAAGGAAAGATTGGAACCTGTGATGAGCACTGATAAGTACACTTGGAGAACCCAAATCACCACAACACATCTTGTTAAAGACCTGATAAATTCTGAATCTAAAATTAATGAAAAATGCTAGACAACCAGGACAGCTAAACACCTTCGAAAGTATATATATATATATATATATATATATATATATATATATATATATATATATATATATATATATATATATATATATATATATATATATATATATATTGCTAAATAGAGTAGTAATAAAAAATGTATGAATCTCGCTCTGCTGCCTATGGGTAGTCTCCTGATAGATTACTTTACAAAATAAAAACTGCCATAAGCACCGTCGATAGATAATAAAGGAATACAGATATTTCCCCCAAACGAAATATGTTAATTTTTGGTGTCGTTGAATTTCCCTAAATCGTTAGTGACTTAACCTGTAGAAGTGTTGAAAATTGTGTAGAACAGTAGATAGGTTTAGTAGATGGCAACATTGTGTGGCCATATGTAAAAAGGGCCACACATAAAGAAAACATATGTAGCGTAGGGTAGATAAGTTTTAGTTTTAAGGAAAGACAGAAGTTAGTTGTGAACGAGATTTAAACGCATAAAGACACAGCTCGAATGAACGTTTACCGATAGAATTTAAAGTTATTAACATAAATACAATATAGGTAGTAGTTGTTATTTAATCGTGCATTATTAGGATTTAAGTGGTTCTGTGTGAAGATTCATTGCTTTCACTCATTTTAGTGAATTTTTATTTTAAAAAAAATGTTCAACAAAAATTCACTAATAGAGAGGTATCGATGGTGAGACTTTGCAAAAATGTTTTCAAATGAGCGCGAACTAGGACCCCTAGAACCCATAGCCGGGGTCAGTTTCAATTTATATATATATATATATATATATATATATATATATATATATATATATATATATATATATATATATATGTATCCGTCTGATAACTCAAAAAATAATTAACCAATTTCAATTAAACTTGGCACGTGCCTTTCTTTTATTAATGGCTTGGATGAGTTCGTTAGCCAGGAAAATCGGACGGGGTTTTCCGGGAAAATTTTGAGTTTTCTTTCAAAAAAAAAATTTTTTTCCCGAAAATAACAAAGCTGTTATAATGAAATTTACTATATATGTTGCCTTGGGAGAGAGCTTACTAAGTACCTATATTCAACTTTCTAAGTTATAGAAAATTGACTTATTCAAATTTTAAATTTTCTTTCGAAAAAATTTTTTCTCCAAAAATTACAAAGTTATTTTAATGATTTTGGTGGATATATTTCCCTAGGAAAGACCTTACTGCATACCAAAATTAAACTTTCTAAGATTATAGAAAACTGAGTTATCCAAATTTGATGTATTCATTAAAAATTCACCACCATAACGTACTTGCTGCGTCCAGAGTTATTTTTATTGTTATGATTGCTCCTTCTGTTTATTAAAAAAGCTGAACCAGCAACGTGTGTGTATTTTTGCAACGAACGAACATATTGTTGCGTTTTCTCCGTGTTCTGGATAAGTGAGACTTTTAATTTTAACAAAACAACTTTATTTACTCTCTAAATATGGATACAATAAAAGTTCTAGAATGTCTCTCTCACCAAACACTTAATTTACTGTCTAAATATGGATACAATAAAAGTTCTAGAAAGTCTCTCCCACAAAACACTTAGTTTATCTGGCCTTACAATCACTAATCTGCACACAAGTTATTATACTGGCACTACAGTAGTTACTCTTTAATACTTCACTCTGGTTACTGCTCCTTCAAGTCACTTCAACATTCTCTAACTGAACTCCTGCGCTGGCTTACTTCCATCTTTATATAGCCGTCACACCTTCCAGTTCATTCTCGAGCGTTCTATTCCAGAATGTTCCAGGACCTTCTTTTGCTAGAAGGTTTTGTGAATACAGATCGGCCCCGTGTGTATACAGGGGGATGTATATACAGGTGATCCAAATGTGGTCATCACTCCTATGTTACACAAGAGGTGTTTCTCGTACTATAAGATCTCTCTGCGTATACAGGGTGTAAGTGGTCTCTGCATATACAGGATCTATATACAGGGTGTTCGGAATGCGCAGACCTCAGTTAACCGTTCCGACGGGGTACAAGTTGGTAACTTCGTTATTTTTGGTCCTAGAGGGTTGAGACTTCGCCTGTGGGGGGTCACCCCAGGCACCCCCAGGGGGTGTAGGGGTGTGGTGTTGCCAGATTGTGCAAAAATTCCCAGATGTTGGGGAAGTTCTGGAGATGTGGCAACACCGCACCTACATCTATTGAAGTGCTTTGTAACAATATTTTACAAGAAAAATATAAGCAGAGTTGTGGGTATAAGATATTTAGAATTATTCATCCTCTGGTGATGCTAACCTTGTTAGTGAAACGATTGTCAGGTTTTAAAAATATGTGTTATGGTGATTTCGGTTCACCAAGTGTACTTACACATTGATGTTAGCAGTGCCACTGCGAATCTGCTAAAAGAATCAATAAAGTCAATTAATTTGCACACATGGTTATAATTTATAGCAATCTTATACATAGAAGAGTTATAGTTTCTTTTTCCTCTGAATTTTTGTTACTAAGTTTTTGCGCTTTGGTTGTAAAAAAAAAGGACCAGTTGGCAAATTTGTTACTTATGTAGTATTAAGTAGTTTTGTAATTAATGTTACTGGGAGGAATGTAGCACCTTGGGAAACCACTGATGTCAAATCGATACATGATACAAGTTACATGATAACAAGTTACAATTTGCAATTATTGTAGCGATAATTGTTTTTAAAAATTTTATAGTGTGCTGAAGGAAGTTCGTGGGAAACGTCCGATGATAATTTCAAGGTCAACTTTCACTGGACATGGACATTATGCTGGTCACTGGAGTGGTGATATTGTATCTAGTTGGCAGCATATGAAAGATTCAGTACCTAGTGAGTTTCATTGTTTGTTTTATTTTACAAATTTTACACATCAAATATTAACCCTTTCAGAACGGCAGCACTTTGTAGGCTTCGTGCCATACAGACTGAAGTTTTAACAGTGGCAGATAGGCGGCTGACGACTATATTCGTCACTATGTAAAATAACTATTACTTAAAAAAATCACTTAAATATAACAAAATAAAATGCATATATTTAGCAAAGACATATTTCATTGATTGTTGTTGCCCTTACTTGGTGAAACTTGTCCATACTACATACAGACTTGGAGACTACTTCTCTGGCTTCACTGTTGGTTTTCGTTGATGAAGGACGTAGCCAGCGCGCAAGCTAACTGGAGCAAGTGGCCCTTGCGAATTCTGGATGTTCTAGGATGTTCTTCAACGTTTCTGTGACTATAGTTTCGCTGCTTGACAGCATTCTCAGACAGATTAAAATTCAATTAGTACGAAATCATGACAACTACAAATAAAGATCTGTTGCTATGTTATGATATGATGTTTTGATCAAAAAATTTATCAAAATGAAAATAAAAAATAAAACACAGATGACAGATGAGGCTTTCAAAATGTCTACGTGATGTATGTCAATATTTAACATTAAAATAGAACGCCTATTTATAGGCTAGCCTATTTATGGTTAGGTAGGCCTATTTATAGGTTAGCCTATGCTTTCATCTATGGCAATATTGTCTAAATCATTCTGTTCTGATTGACAGGATGAGGGCTATCGGATTCTCCGAGGGCTTGCTTGGCTTGTTCAGATCTTACCTGGATGGAAGGAGGCAATTTGTTGAGGTTGAAGGCTTCAGGTCTGACAGCTATCACATAACTTCGGGAGTGCAGCAGGGCTCCATACTCGGTCCATTACTGTTTAATATATTTATTGACCCAGTTAAACATGTTTTACATGTTCTTTTTTTATTGTGTGCAGATGATATTAAGATTTTCGCAAATATTTCGAGTGTTGATGACTGTTTGCAGCTCCAGAACTGTCTTCAGATCCTTGATGAATGGTGTTGTCGGAGTGGTCTATCTATGAACGTTTCCAAGTGTTGTGTGATGTCCTTTACTCAAACTTACTTAAGCACACAATTACTTTCGGATAAAATATAAGAGGGCTTCCACTTGATTGTCCTGGGATGATGTGTACTCTATCTTTTAAACCACACTATGAGCAGATTGTCAGTTCTGCCTACAAAACTCTGGGGTTCCTGATAAGAAACAGCAAAAATTTCTCCCAGACTGATACCCTCCTCCTGCTCTTTCGTTGTTTGTTTAGGTCCCGACTTGAATATGGCTCAGTTGTGTGGGCTCCTACTTATGAGATACATGTGGCAAGCCTGGAATCAGTGCAAAGGAAATTTCTAAAATTTCTTAGCCTTCGTGAGGATGGTCGATATCCTTCTATTGGTTTTCCTCAGGAGGGTTTACTTCTTCGCTTTGGTCTGCAGAGTCTGTCGCTGCGCAGGCAGTGCAGACTTGTTACATTTTTATACAAACTAGTTAATTATATGTTCGATTGCCCTAATCTGCTTCAGCAACTTAATTTCAATGTGCCTCGTATTGCAGCACGTTTTCCAGGCACATTCTATCTCCCGACTGCTCGTACGCAATTGCTGCAAGCGTCTCCAATTTACCAGATGTGCAAAGATTACTCTGTATTGCAGGACAGCCTAGATATCTTCTCATGTAATATAAAAGGTTTTTCAAACCGATCTAATTTGTAACTCTCTTTTGTGTGGTTTGTAAGATTATTGTTTGTTTTGTATATCAGCCCATCCTTAGTTTGGCTTTAAGCTGTTGGATGGTGTATAAATAAATAAATAAATAAATAAATAAATATTCTCAGAAGGATAAAACTAATTTTTAAATTTGTTTTGTACCATATCCAGATGGTGTTCTATTTTATATAAACAGTATTACTTGTCACTGCCTGTTCATTATTGCAAGTACCTTAATATTTGAATATAACGATCATGGGGCATTGTTTTGCGGAAAGAAGGTGTTCCAATTAAATCATCTGTCGCCCACTACTGCTTTAGATCAGACGTCTTTACATGAGGCATTAGTATCGTAAGCGCTATACAAACGTAAAGCTCTTGTATATCATTATTTGTTCAATTTTTAGCGTTTTGTTTTTGAGCAAAAAAGCCTAGTTTCCTTAACAATCACGTTGGCTATTTCTTCTTAAAAAATATTCTACCTCTTGGGTTTCATTTATTAGGTTTTCATTCTGTATCCCACTGTTACTGTTGTCAAACTGGTGGACTGTAGGCACGAAGTCATGTGAATCCCAGTCTTGAATAATTTGAGAAGGGTCATCAGATTCGTTCAGATTTATATAGCTTGTGCATTCTTCGGTGACTGGATTCTTTTCTAAAATTTCTTCATCTTCTCCCGGCTCAAATTTGCCTCACTTTCACTTTCAGAGTCTGGAGCGTGTTCATTTCCACTGTCTATAAATGGTTCTTCCTCACTAACATAAACTTCACTACTATCCAATACATTTAAAGTGCTGTTTCACTTCATATTCATCTAACCCGCAGTTATTTACGTCTTCGGTTTTTCGTTTTTTAGCCCTTTCAGAGCTTCGCAAAGGGCCAGCGTGCTCTTGAGATGACATTTTAACGCAGACTGGCGCCAACTCGGCTAAAATGCATGTGGCAGATATTCTAATCACCTGACTTTGCCACGTTGCCAGTTGTGTTAAATATTTTCCGGTGCCGATAGTGTTAGGCATCTGTCTGCCTAAACGAAACAGTTCGTCAGTTGTCTGTGAGCCGAATCAAACACTTGTAGGTGCCAGACTCCAAAAGGCAGATATACAGAAAGGAAACTAGCATCTGACGAATATATTCGCCACCCGTCTATCTGCCAAAAATCTTAATGACTGATATATTACAGCTGCTAAGATAATTAGGGCTAACATGTCCTGTGGACCTGATCTAGTTCCTGGCTTCTTGGTGCGCGACTGCTTATATGCTTTCTTGACTACACTTAAGAAAATTTTTAAATTGATTCTTAGATCTGGAACATTCCGCACAATTTGGAAGCCTCCACGAGTTCTCCCTGTCTTCAAGGCGGGGGATAGCGGTGATCCATCACACTATTGACCAATAGCCATACTATGTGTCTTCTGTAAGATATTCGAGGCCTGCCTTTCTCGGAGTGGTCTTTCTATGAATGTTTCCAAGTGTTGTGTGATGTCCTTTATTCGAAATAAACACGCAATTACTTTCGGGTACAATATAAGAGGGCTTTCACTTGATTGCTCCGAGACAGTTAGGGGCCTTGGAATTGTTTTTGATGGTACTCTATCTTTTAAACCACACTACGAGCAGACTGTCAGTTCTGCTTACAAAACTCTTGGGTTTCTGATAAGAAACAGCAAAAATTTCTCACAGACTGACACCCTCCTCCTGCTCTTTCCTTGTTTGGTTAGGTCCCGACTTGAATATGGCTCAGTTGTATGGACTCCTACTTATGAGCTACATGTGGCAAGTCTAGAATCAGTGGAAAGGAAATTTCTCAAAATTCTTAGCTTTCGTGAGGATGGTCAATATCCTTCTATTGGTTTTCCTCAGGAAGGTTTACTTCTTCGCTTTGGTCTGCAGAGTCTGTCGATGCGCAGGCAGTGCAGTTTCGTTACATTTTTATATAAACTGGTTAATTCTGTGTTCGATTGCCCTAATCTGCTTCAGCAACTTAATTTCAATGTGCCTCGTATTGCGGCACATTTTCCAGGCACATTCTATCTCCCCACTGCTCGTACGTGATTGCTGCGATCGTCTCCAATTTACCAGATGTGCAATGATTACTCTGTATTGCAGGTCAGTCTAGATAACTTCTCATGTAATATATCAGAGATAAAAAGGTTTTTCAAAGCGATCTAATTTGTGACTCTATTTTGTGTAGTTTGTTTGATTAGTGTTTGTTATCATGTTTTGTGTATCGGCCCATCCTTAGTTTGGCTTTAAGCTGTTGGATGGTGTATGAATAAATAAATAAATAAATAAATAAATAAATAAATAAATAAATAAATAAATAAATAAATAAATATTAGTCAGCCTTACTGAAAGGGTTAATAAATAAAATAAACTTTTTAAACAACATCTTCACTAGTTTTTATGTGTTTCAGAACTGTTGAGTTTTAGTTTGTTCGGTATACCAATGATGGGTGCTGACATCTGTGGTTTCAACGGAAACACAACAATACCCCTTTGTGCTCGCTGGAGTCAACTGGGAGCATTCTATCCATTCTCAAGAAATCATAATGAAGATTCTACAATTGTGAGTATATTTAGTTTAGTTTCGAATAATAAAAAATAAAAAAATTTACTGATTTATTTAAAAAAATTCAGGACCAAGACCCCGCTACTTTGGGTGAGCCTGTCCTGTCAGCAGCGAAGAATGCCCTACATGTGAGATATGAGTTGTTGCCATATTTATACTCTCTGTTCTGGGATGCTCATGTCAATGGAGACACTGTTGCCAGACCACTATTTTTTGAGTGAGTTTGACTTGCTTTATTTGATAAGTAACAAATAGATACTTAGACCTCAGAAATGTAGAATAATAATTTTTAAAGTCCAAAATATGATGATGCCATAAAAGGCAACACTGGTTACAGAGATAAAAATATAAGCAATTGTAAAGCCAGAGAAAAATGTCTCTACACATCTATTTAGAAAATAACTTTTAGTTTTCTTGATATTTATTTTCTTATTTGACTTATGTTTGTTTTTTGTTTATTTAGAAAATAACTGTTTTGTTTTTCTTGTTATTTATTTGACGTATGTTTGTTTTTTGTCTAGATTTCCCAAAGACAAAAATACTTACGCAATAGATGAGCAGTTTTTATGGGGTCCGGCTGTTTTCATAATCCCAGTTCTAGAGGTATGTATTTATGTTTTCTCTATTTAATAATTCAATAATGCTAAAAACTGTAAGACAAAACTTAGATAGTTAAGAAAATCTGATTTACTTCTGTTAAATCGATTGATGAAAAATGAAAAATTTTAACATTTAAATGAAAGATTTTCTTGTTAGAATATATGTTTACATACTTTACAATGACTTGAATAAAATAGTTTACTTCACGCTGTGTCCTCTGTTTACGGAATTGTATTCTATATAACAGGAATAATCAGTTTATGTCTACGAACTATAGGATTAGATTTAGATGAGATTCAATTAGAGTGGGCTATTCTAGTCCCCCCACCGCTACCTTAGGTCTATTAGGCCTTACGTCTGCTTAAATGTCACCCATCAAATCCAGCTCTTTTTTTTTTTTTTTTAAGAACACACCACGAGGACTTATAGCTTAAATACTATCGTACCGTGGGTGTTGACAAGGAGGAAAGAGGCAACTTGTTAATTCTGGACTTGAAGGTTTGCAAGTTCGGAGGAGAAGGAAAAACATGTGCCGGCAAGGAATTCCACAACTTGGGAGTCCTCGGGACAAAAGAGCGGACATAACAAGATGTTCTATGTCTGGTGACCTGGACAGTAAAAGGGTGCATTCGCTCTGTTCCCCTGGTAGATCTGTTGGGGACAGCAGGGGGAACTATGGAGGAAAGCTCCTCTGAGCAGTGCCCGTGCAGATATCTATAAAATAGAGAGAGGTCACCAACGGCACGTCGGTGGGCAAGGGATGTCAGCCTTTGGGGTGAGGGTAATGTCGCCGATGAGACGTATAGCTCTCTTCTGAATAAAGTCCAGGATAGCGAGTGTAGAAGCGGCAGCGGTACCCCAGATGTGGGAGCAGTATTCGAGGTTTGGCCTTATTTGTGAAGTATATAAGGTATAGAGATTAGCTGGTGAAAAGTATTTGCGAGCCCGGAAGAGGAAACCTAATTTCTTAGCAGCCGCTTCTGCAATTGATGTGACATGTTGGTGCCAATTAAGATTTCGATCCACAGAAATGCCAACAAGTGAAAAGGACTCATTACTTTGAATAACTTGGTTGTTCATTGTGATGGGTCTAGGGCTGGTGTATCTTTTATGAGATAGAAAGCAAGACTGAGATTTGGTGGAGTTGAATTGTACAAGAATTCTACTACCCCAGTCTAATATTTTTTGGAGATCCAGAGACAGAACCCTCCATGAGTCTGCGATCCTCATCTAATTGGGCTAAATAGACAGGCTTAGAATATTGTATATTTGACTGGAGGGTGCTGTCGTCCCTGTAACTGTGAACTGGGTTGGAGGTGCTATAGAGGAGGTCATTGATGTGGAGAAGAAACAAGGTAGGGGCTAAAGCTGAACCTTGAGGGACTCCTGTATTAATTGAATACAGTTTAGAGGAATGGCCATCCACAACAACAGAAATGCTCCTATTGGAGAGAAAATTTGCTGTCCAGGTACAAAGTTTTGGTGGTAGGCCATAGGCCGGAAGTTTATTAAGCAGCGCTGCATGCCAGACCTGGTCGAATGCTTTGGATATGTCTAGAGCGACAATCTGGGATTCACCGTGTAGTTCCATAGACTTGTTCCAAGAATGGATGACCAAAGAAAGGAGGTCGGTAGTTGATCTGCGCTGACGGAATCCATACTGCCTGTCGTGGATTAGACTGTGTTTTTCAAGAAATTTTAGTAGTTCGGTGTTTATATACTTTTCCATCACTTTAGAGACGACTGAAAGGAGAGAAATAGGCCTGTAGTTGCTAGGAAGCGCTTTGGATCTTTTCTTGGGGATGGGTTGTACTCGAGCAGTTTTCCAGTTACTAGGAAATATGCCTTTATTATAAGATATCTGAAACAGACGAGTCAGGACAGGAGCAAGTTCTGGTGCGCATTTTTTGAGAACAATTGCTGGGATCTCGTCAAGGCCAGAGGCTTTCCTGGTATTAAGAGAAGAGAGCATCTTTCGTACCTTTTTAGTTTTGAAAATGATATCAGTCATTTTATGAGCGACATTGGGGACTGTTGGTGGTTGAACATTTGGAGGTGGGTTAAGAGTAGAATTGCTGGCGAACAACGAAGCAAAAAGTTCAGCCTTGCCCAGGGCGGTAGAAACAATTTCATCCCCTGAGACAAGAGGTGGGAACGTGCTTTTGCACAAATTATTCTCAATAGATTTAGCAAGAGTCCAGAAGGGTTTGCCGCCGTTGGAGCTTGATAGGACTTTGTTTTTGATGTGGTTATTAAACGAGTTTTTTGCCTCAGAAAGAATGCGGTTTCTTGCGTTGTTAAATGCTTGACGGTTTTCTTGACTGGGATTGTGTAGAAGCGTTTTGTGAGCTTTGACCTTTTCAAGTCTGGCCTTGTCACAGGATTTAGAGAACCAGGGCTTTTGAGTGGCTGAAGAGGTTTTCTGTGTATGTGGAATAAATAACTCCATGCCAGCTTGGATAATTTCGGTGACATTTTGTGAGATATCAGAGGGGTCAGGATGAGAGAAGCAGACAGACGCCCATGGAAATGAGGAAAAGTAATCCCACACTTCGTCCCAGTTTGCGGAGTTGTAGTGCCAAACGATATGTGGGTGTGATGACTGTGTGACCTCGGGTTGCATTGCGCAGAAAGCAGTGACCATGCCGTGGTCTGAGCGGCCAAGGGGGGCGGTGACTGATATCTTATAGCATTCAGGTTTTGTAGTGAGAAGGAGATCCAAGGGATTTGAGCTGTGTGTTGGGATACGAGGAAAGTAAGTAGGTTGCTGAACCATATTGGCTAAAGAATTGCTGATTGCAAAGGCCTCTGCTGCTCTCCATTGTGGATCGGTTTTTGAAGATCCTAGCCATTCCTTATTATGGACATTGAAGTCACCAAGAATAGTGACCTCGGAGGAAGGATATTCAGAAGTCAGATAGTCGGTTTTTTCAGAAAGGTAGTCAAAGAGCTGTACAAAGTTGTTGTCAGAAGGTGACCGGTAAATGCAACAGATGAATTTAGTTGCAGCCCTGAGAGAGAGTTTTATCCATAGTATGTCTTTTCTTCCAGCTTCTAAATTGGGGAGTCTGGTGCAGGGTAGATTGCTACGAACATATGCGCACACGCCTCCATGGAATCTAAAGGAAATAAGGAGCTCATACCGCGGGAAATCAATGTGATTAGTGGCTGTTTTGGCACTGATTTGGGTTTCGGTGAGGAAGAGGAGTTGGGGCCTGTTAGCCTGGAGGAAATGGTGGACGGAGTTCAGGTTACAATTTAGGCCACATATATTCGAAAAGGATATGTTAAATCTTGATGTTAGCGCCTCCTGTACACCCCTCTCCCGGAGATCCGAATGGTGGGGTATTTTGCCTCCGGAATATTTTATACAAGGAGGAGCCATCATCATTTTTGCTTATAAGGGAAACCGACTCATACACCAGAACCGTTGGGACTTCACCGGCCCCTTGATGTATGGGGTGGTACCTCCTCGGGCGTGAAAAAATCCTTTACTATTACGTAAAGAAAAATTCCACTACCACCTGCTATGGATTGGATTGGATCAATGTCTACCCCTTTAAAAATATGATTAATAAAGGGACTATCAATTGTCCAATCAGAGAAGATGGACATCACAGTGGTGTAGCATTGTATGTGAATAAAATAGATAAGGCAAACGTTAGAAGAGACAAATCAAGTTTCAAAGCTAGGTGAATTTGAATGTGCAGCTGCCAATGTTGACATTGAAAACAACAACTATCTGATAATAACATATACCGCCCTTCTAGTGCCAATGTAGATATATTTTTTGAACAGATGGAAATCCTGTTATCTGTCATTGGAAATGATAACAAAGGGAAAATAATTATGGGTGATTTTAACATTGACCTCATATCAACAACAAACTATAAATACAGGTTTCTTATCTCTGTCTTGTATTACATTTACTTTATTTGTTTGTTACTTTTTTATATAACAAGCTTTTTCTGTCCGTAACAGGAAAATAAATTAGAAGTGGATGCGTACATACCAGCTGGCATATGGTATGATTACTACACCAGAGATGCCATCAGCAGCAAAGGAGAAACATTGAACTTTACAGCTCCAATAACGCATATTCCTGTCTTGGTCAGAGGTGGCTACATCATACCACAACAGGCCTCCAATCAAACCACCACTCTGTCCAGGAGAAACAAATTTGAGCTTCTAGTCGCCCCCGATGCTGAAGAAAAAGCCACTGGAAAGCTCTACTGGGACGACGGAGACTCTTTAAGTATGATAATATTCATAATAATAATAATTGAGGGTTCAGTTTAACTTGTAAAACTAGTGTCGATGTGATGACACCATCATCCGGAAGTAAGTAGGATTTTGTGGGTATCTTGGCAGCATAATATTAACCCCTTGATTGCACACCTTTTTGTGTGATTTAAGCGTCTTTGTAACTTTTACGGTTAGCACGATCCCTTTGTGTTCTTTCTTATCCAAATTTTCCCTGAAATTTGGTATATAGGATTTTTTGTCTAAGGAATATATATAAAAACAAAAAGCAAAATCACCCCAAAAACCAGAAAAATAATAATAGAGAGTTATGTGCTAGATATGTAACATATTGGTAAACTGTTAAGCGACAGCTACTGATGAAGACAACTTCGTTGTCGAAATATATAATCAGGCCCATAACTCTGTTATTATTTTTCTGGTTATTTTGCATTTTGTTTCAGTTTCTTAGTGTCCAACCTCAGTCTTTTAAATGTATACATGGTGTACCACAAAACGCGTTGGTTACACATTTTTCTAGTTATTAACGTATTTCAATTCTGTGTACACCAACGTTAACTATCTTAATTTACCTTCGATTGTTACTAAGTTATTGTGATTTTCTGTAAAAAAATTCACTAGAGATCCCGATTTTTGAATTTTGAAAATATTTCTTCAAATGAGCGCTATTTAGGCCCCCCAGAACACATATCCGGGTTCAGTTTCAATTTTTATATGTATGTATGTATATATATATATATATATATATATATATATATATATATATATATATATATATATATATATATATATATATATATATATATGTTGTATTGATATTTAGCAATATCAAACTAAATTTATTAGCTACGTCACGCAAAGCTCGGAACCAGAAACTTAAAACTCAGTACTTACAGGTAAAACTAAAATATCACTTATCAATAATTAAAAAAGTTTTTTGAACGATAATTGTCAAAACACTTAACACTGCCACTGAATGTCAATACTGTAGAAAACCTGGCAGCAAAGTAAGTGTGTATCGAAGGTGGTATCATGCAGAATACTAATCTCAGTCAAAGCGGTCTGGTGCAAAATATTTTAGTCCAGTTCTGCATCATTTGTCAAATAGGTATATTCGAATATAATCTGCATATTAACAGCATGTCAATCTAAAACATACAGAGATTACGAAGTTAATAAGTGAAAAGAGGTACAAAAAACACATTCCTCAAAAGATAAACAGTAAAAATGATACTTACAGTTTGCACGAAATGTGTATGTACTCTTTTGTAAATTGTATCCATGCCAATAAATACCAATATTAAACGACATTAGCCACATTAAAAACATAAATAACACATTATCACAAGACACATTCTTTGTTACTGTTATTTAGTGCTGGGTAGATAAGATATGAAAGCTGAAAAAGAAATGTTTCACTTGAATCATTGTTGACAATTTTTAATTTATAACCTAAATAATTTGGAATAATATTAGTAAAGAGTAATTAAGCTACATACCTAAAGGTGTATGTATAGCTTGAACTTTAAAAACAAGTTATTTTTAAACCAAAGAATTATGGTCAAAAGATTTTACTTACATGATTTAAAATAAAATGTATTGAAAAAACACTATGTGTATTATATAAGAAATGAAATATTAAAACTCCAAAAGACAACAGTGGAGTTGAAAAGACTTACAATCAAGATTTGAATATTTAAAAGTCTTTTTCGTGTTAAATTGAAGTCATTGTTTATATTTAGAATGAGTTAGGTTATCCAAATGTCATGTCTAGATTTTGGAATTTTTATATTGTGAATGTAACTAGAGTGCAGGATTTGAATTTGGCGAGTCTCTAAATTAGACATACCTGTCAAAAGATGTAATAAAATTTTCCATGCTACACTGGCTGGCAGAGTATATGCAGCTAAGGCCAAGAAAGACCGGAACATTGAATGTAGAAAATAATTTCTAGATAGCTTGCTATGAACTTTGATACAGGAAGAGGAAACATGCTTCAAGATTATTTTTCCGAGAATATCCGATTTCCGCTTTAATAAAGGTGGTTTTTGAAGAACGTCAAGTGATGAGTGTCATTTTCCCGTCCAGATAAAATGTTAATATTTAAGTGAATTTTGTGTTGTGAATAGTACCCATTTATGTCCTAGAAGTAAAATAAGAAATCCATTAGATGTTACAAATAAGAAAATCACAAGAAGAAATGAATATACGGGTAATATAACATCAAAACATTACCTGTAGCATCAACCATTTAAACGCAAGGTATCACAAATTTAATTAGTTATTTTAAATCACAACAAAAGGAAGATTCTTCTAAGTATTAATCTAGACGAATGATCAACCTTTTGTCGAGAAATAAATGTTTTTATGGTAATAGTAGAATTCATATATATAAACTGAAGTCAAAACCAAATTCCCATAGTGTTTCAAAAGTGAAATCATAGAGGGCGGATAGTGTATAAAAATAGAAATCGAAAGAACAATATTTTAGCCATTTTGTTAATATCAAAAAAATAACAATCCTGTCCTCGGCTTTGCCGCCCCGATAGCACTGCAGCCCCTTGGCCTATTGTGCATAGCGTTATGTCTTATATATGAAGGCAAATTTTCAGAATTGAAATACGTAAGTAACAAAAAAAAGCCTAACCAACGCATTCCGTGGTATTATAGATCTATTTATTTATTTATTTATTATTAATAAAATTGCCATATTAAGAAAGGGGAGAAAAACACTATATATATATATATATATATATATATATATATATATATATATATATATATATATATATATATATATATAATAGTGAAATAACATTAATATAAACATTGTAGTTAACAAATTTCGAACAAACATTTGAAAACATCTAGGCTGTCCTCCAAAGTTGAATATATATTACACATGTTATAAACAGGCGAAGACCACGTACGAACCGTTAGTGGATAAAAAGTCAATGGATGACGTGATCCTAAACGTGGTATATCAAAATTAATCTGTTCCAACAGAGGTGGACAGTCAACTTGGCAATTAATTAATTTATACAAAAATATCAAAGAGCTACACTTCCTCCTATTCTCCAAAGTCTGCAAGTCAAAACGTCTTAATAAATCACTGTGTGGAAAGCTAATACAAGGGTACTGACCATCCAAACGAAAACAAGTATACTTGAAAAACTTTCTTTGAATATTTTTGAGATTACCAATGTGGGTAACATAAAAGGGAGCCCATACCACTGATGCATACTCCAGAGATGACCTTTTATCAGAGAGCAATACAACAAAATAAATGTATCTGATGAAGCAAAATACCTACTATTTCTAATCAAAAAGCCAATTCTCCTGTAGGCTGAACCAGTGGCGTGCTGCAAATGTTGCCTGAATGAGAGAACAGGGTCAAACACAACACCAAGATCTTTAACAGCAGATGGCCTTCCTAGTAGCTGACTATTTACGTTGTAATCAAATAGGATGGGGCACCTTTTACGTGAAAAAGACATGATACAACATTTACCGACATTAAGAGAAAGTCCATTGCCACCACACCAAGTATCGAATAGATTTAAACTACTCTGAAACTTAATACAGTCATCAGGATGATTGACGCGCAAGTAAATCTTTATATCGTCTCCATAGATTAAGTAAGGCACTTCCAAGATATTTGATATACCATCAATACAGATAGAAAGAACCGGACCATGGATGGAGCCCTGTGGCACTCCAGAACATATTTCAAAGCTATCTGATTTAAAGCCCTTAATTTCAATAAATTGCTTTCGTCCGCTAAGATACGATTTAAATAACTCAATCAGATTCCCTGAGAAACCAAGACAGTGCAGCCTGTCAATAATGACAGCATGATTAAGGTGGTCAAAAGCATTCGAAAGGTCTGTATATATAACATCGACTTGGCTATGATCCTCAAGAGCTGCATCAATAAACTGTGTCATTGTGACTAAGTTCTTGACTGTAGAACGACCTGCCATGAAGCCATGTTGAAAAACAGATAATCTATTCTTTATGTTAAAGGATATATGTTCATATAAAGCAGCTTCGAAAATTTTACAGAAGACACAACAAATTGACACCATACGATAATTGGAAAAAAGTGTCCTTTCACCTGCTTTAAATATCGGAAAACCACGTGATAATTTCCAAACATCAAGAAAAGCAGATGATTCAAGTATAAGGTTAACAATTTTTGTAAGCGGAGCTAGAAAAATACCCAGACAGTCCCTAACAAAAAAAGCAAGTACCAAGTCAGAACCAGGTGAAAAATTAGCCTTGATTTTTTTAGCTACCCTTAAGATATCCATATCATCCAATCTGTTAATGAAGAAAGTATTGACATTATTATTCGTGCTTGAAACAAAACATTGGGAGCCACTAGGAGAAAAATTGTTCCTAAAATGGGAGGCGAAACCATCCACTAGTTCCTGCCCAGAAAGATTATTTGGAAAGCAAGATTTACTATTGAATTGTGAAAAGTAACTCCACAGCTTATTGGCGTTAAGTTTAAGATCCTGCTGGATCTTCCTCACAAAATTCTGATAAGAAACCTGAATATCCCTCTTGATTTTAATTCGCAAATCTTTGAATTTCTCAAAATATTCTGTTACTATATTTTTTTTGAATTTACGCCAATAGTTATATTTCTAGCTGAACCTCTCACGAGAAGCTGGGCCAAGCAGACATTAAATTAAAAATTATCACAAAGAATTTTGACATTTTACAAATTAACAATTGCTGACTATATGAGTTTTATTAATTCCATGTATTAATTTGTAGATACTTATGAAGAGAAAAAATATTCACTTGTAACATTCAGTTTAACACCAGGCAACATAAAGACAAAGCCTGAAGTTTGGGGTTCAGATGTGCCGAACCTTGGAACTGTTGTGGTGCTGGGTGTGAACAATCCAGTCACCGAAGTTACAGTCGACAATGAAGTTCAGAAATTTGCTTACGATACTGTCCACAAGGTAAGGATAGTTACAGGGTACATTTACACATTTAAATAAAATGTATACATATTTACGAAAACCTACTATGTGAAAACTGGAACCTGTGATAAGCACTAATAAGTATACTTGGAGAACCCAAATCACCACAGCACATATTTCAGAGACCTTACGATCGTTTCGTTGACCATGTCAACATCTTCAGAGGAAGAAAAATTCTAAAACTAAACTACTGGCTACAGTGTATTTATATCGCATCTAGGTAAACGAACTAGTCCGAAGTAAAATTGTCATCGAAGACCCATCGTTTGTTAATTGTGTAGTGAACTACGAGGTCGAAGACCTGCTTTAATCTTCTGGTCGACAAATTTATGAGGCCTTATCTAATATAAGGATAATAGGCTTAAAAGGAAAGGTACCGAGTTATTTAAGGAATCTGCATGTTCCTTTTCGATCTCGAAATTTACTATGTGGATAATGGAGCAAGCCGACAAGCACATCTGGCGAGACAAGGGAGGTTATGGTGTTTGTCTTGCCAGATGTGCTTGTTGGCTTGCTCCAATCTCCACATAGTAAATTTCTAGATCAAAAGGGAACGTGCAGACTCTATAAATAACTCCGTACCTTTCCTTTTAAGCCTATTATCCTTATTTTAGTAAGGGTTCATAAACTAAGTAGCCCACAGGTAAATTCCTGGCTGGTGAGTGAGTGTCGAGACGAGCGACCTGGCTGGGCAGAATGAGGTGACCCTCATCTGGGTGCCGGGTCACTCAGGGGTCAAAGGCAATGAAGAAGCTGACAGTCTCGCGAAGAGAGGGTCAGCAGAACCATTTATGGGACCAGAACCCACTCTGGGCGTGTCAAAGAGCACTGCCAGGGGAGCCATTAAGTCCTGGGTCAGAAACCAACACAAGGTGTACTGGGTGGACTGTCCAGGGCTCAGACATGGGAAGTCAATAATTGACGGACCCAGTTCAAAGAGAGCTGTGTAGCTGCTAAATCTTAGCAGAGGACAGCTCAGAAACACAACAGGTCTCTTGATGGGACACATGGCCGTCAAGAAACACCTGCATAAAATGGGGCGGTTCGAAGGGGACCTCATATGCAGACTCTGCGGCGAGGGGGAGGAATAGCCCAGCACATCTTGTGCGAGTGTAAAGCTCTGGACCGCAAGACAACTGATCTACGGTCAGCCTAGACCGGAGATAGGGCAATATAAAACTTCACCCTACCAATCGCTGTGCAGACTAGTTCAAGGCACAGTGATTTTGGAATGGGTGGAGTAAGACTAAGGGTATGCACAATCAACCAAAGGTTGCAGTGCTATCGGGGCGGCAAGGCCGCGGACGAGCCCTGAGGGAACAAAAAAAAGGGCTCATAAATTTGTCGACCAGAAGATTAAAGAAGGTCTTCGACCTCGTAGTTTCACTACACAATAAACAAACGATGGGTCTTCGACGACAATTTTACTTCGGACTAGTTCGTTTACCTAGACGCGATATAAATACGCTGTAGCTAGTAGTTTAATTTCTCTTTCTAATTAATCTTTCTTCCTCTAAAGATGTTGACATGGTCAACGAAACAATCGTAAGGTCTCTGAAATATGTGTTGTGGTGATTTGGGTTCTCCATTGTACTTATACGAAAACCTAATTGGTAAGATGCAGTGTAATTTCATTATTTTTATTTTTTAATTTACAGACCCTCCAAATTCAGAACTTGGAGGTGAGCTTCAAGACCCCACTGGATATTTCTTGGAAGTAATAGATATGGTAATACGTATTAATAATTTTGTGATACTATACATAAAGATAATTTAAATGAATGCTCATTTATATAACATGTGATTTATACTGATTTTTAGACTGGTCTTATGATGTTTTTATACTGAAGTTACCAACTCCAAATGTACTTATCACTACTAATACTTTATTGATTTCATAAGTCTGCTATTGTATGGTAAAGATTCCTATAGCATCTATTTAGATATGGTACTCAAATGTATGCATGAATACTTTTCAACAGTTAGTAGTTACTTTTTATTTTATTTCACCATTTACTAGACTTTTTGCGAACAATATATTATAAGATATTTTATAAATAATGTGCCAAAGCAATCAAACTATATGAAATTATATATAAATATTAAATACTGTGTTAATTGAAGCTAGGCATTAGTAATAAATATAAAATAATGTGTTTAAACAACATAGTAATTAGGAATGAAAACATCTTGGTGTGGTTGAGAGTAATTACTTCCTGGTTTTACAGATCTCCAAGAGCCAAATTCAGAGTGTTGCATAATTTTTGCTCGTTTAAAAGAATTTTCCTTTGTTTTATGTTAGTAATAATAATATATTTATTTTACAAAAATGCTGATAAGTATATAAAAATAAATTCACAAACATTGAAAGAAAAGAAATTCAACATTCAGTGCAAGTACAAGATAAAAATACAATACATACAAACTGTAACCGTCCTGAAAAAATAAAAATTTGGAAAATCCCTCATCACCGAATGACAAGGTAACCGCTCAAGAGATATTAAGGTAACGGACCTATAAGAGACGGAGAGTATTTTTCTGGTTCCTATTCGCGAGTGATATCTCACGATTGACCTCAGGTGGATCCAAATCCGGACGATAGTGAGGTCACCATCACCTACTAAACCCTAACCTAAATGTACCTATTTTTCAGATTTATTTAAGACTCGATGCATTTTCGCAACAATTAGAACCGTAGACCGGTTTCGCTCTCATTAGAGCTCTTCAGTACGGCATACTAATTGTAGCAAAAATGCACCAACAATAATACGGCTATCGTATAGCCAGTCTTAAAATACTCAGTAAGTGGTGGACGTGCCGCCACCTAGTTGCGGAACCAAGTAGTATGCTGTCACGCCAGCTCCAAATAACACACAGTGTTAAAAAAATAGAATGGATACAGCTAACTAACAATTTAGAAAATTGTCAGCCCTGGCCCATTTCTACCCCAATATAGGGACAAAGTATGTAAGACTCGATGCATTTTCGCAACAATTAGAACTGTAGACCTGTTTCGCTCTCATTAGAGCTCTTCACTACGAGTATATTGGGGTAGAAATGGGCCAGGGCTGACAATTTTCTAAATTGTTAGTTAGCTGTATCCAGTCTCTATTTTTTTAACACTGTGTGTTATTTGGAGCTGGCGTGACAGTATACTACTTGGTTCCGCAACTAGGTGGCGGCACGTCCACCACTTACTGAGTATTTTAAGACTGGCTATATGATAGCCGTATTATTGTTGGTGCATTTTTGCTACAATTAGTATGCCGTACTGAAGAGCTCTAATGAGAGCGAAACTGGTCTACGGTTCTAATTGTTGCGAAAATGCATCGATTCTTACATACTTTGTCCCTATATTGGGGTAGAAATGGGCCAGGGCTGACAATTTTCTAAATTGTTAGTTAGCTGTATCCAGTCTCTATTTTTTTAACACTTTGTGTTATTTGGAGCTGGCGTGACAGCATACTACTTGGTTCCGCAACTAGGTGGCGGCACGTACACCACTTAGATTTATTATTTACTAGATAAAGAACACTTTGTAAGGCTAGAAGGTGTTAAGATATTTAAATACTTACTCGACTTTTAAGTTGTTCTGCCCCAAGTCCTAGATTTAGGAGATCTTCAAGTCGGAACACTGTTACTGGGATGCTAAATTAAGTATAATTTATCGATATCTAGGTAATCGATATAAAGAATTTCCACTTATGTCGCCAACAGAACCACGATGTTTTAGGGGGGATTGTTGTTCAATTAAACAGATATTAAAGAATGTAAAAAATTTATTGATATAATTATTGAGGAAGTAAATCTATTTAGTACTCCTGGTAAATTAAAATAAACATTGCATTTCACAAAAAAAAACAAATATTAAATATCACAAGAAATTGACTATTGCATGTAAAAATAATGAAAAATGGGTATTATGTTACAAGAAATAAAGCAAGTTTTACATGCTAACACGAAAGAAATTAAATGTTGCTAATTACAAATATGAAAATAAAGATTATTTGTTTAGAGAGTTGTTTCTCTGTCAAAACTACTAATGCTCTCAAAATTTTAACAAGTTTAGATGGAATTCCTAGATATTATCCTGATCAGGTTGGCTTTGTTCTTTAAAGAAGATTATCCAAGAGAAGCTCAGACAATGCAAAGTCAAATTGCTGTTTACTGATAATAAATGAAAAATTTGAAACGCTTGAAGTTTAGGTAGTTCACAAACAAAACATTGATTAATCTTAAATTACACAGTGAAATTTCTGAATTTACATTACTGGCAAAAAAAATTAAGAAAGAGATACAAAATACAATTATTTTTAAGCAACAATCTCACTGATAAAAGTTCATATTGCAAATTGGTTGAAAAATTCTAGCTGACATATGAAAGTTTGAAAAAATCACACACGGATAAAACTCAAAACGACTCACCAGAGCTGGGTTATATGGATGACTTCAAAGGCCCCAGTTCACCCGTTGCTTGCTTACGGATGTCACCAGGTGGATGTCGACTATCAGGGCCCAACACCAGCTCTTAATTTCTCCTCAGAAAAAAGTCAGGAGATGGTTAAAGGCATTTCTATGGGTGATGACCAGACAAACCGTTACATACCATTGTATTGTAACACGGGAATGGTAAACCTGTAGTCTAAACCTACAGCGGTTGAAATTATATCATCGGCAGGAAATTTAACTGAGACTTTAGCGGCCAAAACGTACCTGAAGGTATGCGAAATTTACTGCCGTTGAAAGCTAATTTGCTTTAGAGATCGGAAACTTTAGATATGTACTTGAGATTGCTTTAGAAATTTCACTATGCCGAAAAGAACAAAGGTTAACTGTTTAACTCACATTTTCTTAAAAAGGGGTTATTAATTTATAGATAAATCGAGATCAAAACACTCGTAGCACTCACCGATAACTATATTAAGCAATATTAATGGTAAAAGATAAGATTTTAGACCCTTTTCGGGTGATAAAGAGTCCCGACAGTTTCAGCGATGTTAACTCTCTGGTTGCCCAAGACCGGCTGCTGCGTGAAGCAAGTATCTACGTCTCCACCTTATTGACTTTTTACGCCGTTTTTCATGACCTGATTGTCATTTAGGCCCATATGTATGAAAGCGATCTGCTAATAGCTTCCAAACATTCGGCCAAATTATATGGTTCAATTAGCAACAGCCTATGAGTAGGTATATATAGCCGGCTCGAGGCTCGCCTTCCGCTACTGAGCACACGTGTGAAGAAACAAATATGGCGGTTGTATATAGTGTGATGTAAGTTCTAAATTGAGACGACGCAATCCAAGATGTGTTTGCGCATGCGTTAACCACTATTTTTTATTTCATTGAGCTGAGTAAAATGACACTTTACACCATACCTCTAAACCCATAAATAAGAAAGTTAGGTTTGCGCATGTCTTAACACATTCGCTGCCGCTTTAAAAATACATGTTCGGCCCGAGAAGCCATCATAATATTTTTATTTAATTTAAGAAAATATGTCAAATTAAAACATATTTCACTTGTATAGGTGAACATGTAAGTGTTATTTAGCAATTACAGTAAGAAGAAAAAACTACCACGTTAGTGGCCGGCGGCACTGACGAAAAGTTTGGTGGCAATATTAATGCCAGGAGCCAGCGGCCATGTGCAAGGTATCAGTGAAAAAATGCACTACGAACATTTTTTATTAAAAACAAAAATATGAGAACAAAATAAAGTTTCATCCCAAAATATATAGGTACATACTCATATCACAAGTAAAAATATAAACAAAACACAATTATTGAGCATATTGATATTGATGTTTTTTTTTTACAAAACAATGTCAGTAAATAAAAACTAAAAGATCAATAGGTAATTTATAATAAATAAAATGATATTTAGCAAAGCAAGGTGGGCACAGTCCTAGCTTTTCTTCGCAATCATTACACTGGTACATAGTGTGTTTCCTCCCTTTTCCTTCTTTGGTACACTGGCGACCCCTTTTTATAAATAAGTAAATAAAATAAAGAAATGAGTAAAGAAATACCTTTTTTGTTTTACTCTAGTGTCATTGCTACTATCCTTATATGTTTCGGTTATCTTACCTGTTCATGCTCGTTGTTCTGTCACTTTTAAATTCAAATGTCGCGCGCTACACTGACATAGAGTAAGTGTTACTAATGGTTTCCGCCAGAAGACCAGAGAGGGGGAAGAAGAATGAGAGAAGGGAGAGAAGCTTGCATCCCTCTGCCACTTGTTTTTGAGTCCTTGAAGAGGCAAGAGGTCTCGAGAAAGCGAATTGCTTTCAACCCCTTGAAGAGACACGAGGTCTCTAAATATCCATTTTGTTTGTAAGTCCTTTGGGAGACACGAGGTCCCTAGAGGTGTTGTGTGTGAATACAGAAAAACGAAGCTTATGTTCCTGCATTATTGGAGAATAAAGGTAGGTAACTTTGCTTATTGTCAGTGCCCTATTTGTTCTGTTTTTTTTTGTTATTCATTATAAAATAAATACACGTGGTATTTACATTTGGCCCATCGACCGGATTTTTATAGTTGTTTTGTTTTG
Source organism: Tillus elongatus (assembly GCA_964006375.1). NCBI lineage: Eukaryota > Metazoa > Arthropoda > Insecta > Coleoptera > Cleridae > Tillus > Tillus elongatus. Next base: position 8,017,012 of record OZ023263.1, read on the forward strand.
TTATTAGTTGATACAGTCCATTTTTTGAAGTAATTTTACTTGTTTCCTTTAGTCTAGTAAATTTGTAATTGTTTATTGCCGTGTTGAGTCATTTAATTTCAAGGTGACGTTATTGCTTGTATATAACTAGGTACATACTCGAATTGCATATTGTTGAAATCACGTTTGCATATTGTTTAAATCGCGTTTAGGAATTTTTTGCGTTGAACAATGGAGTTGATTCAGCTAAAAAATAAGCGCGAAAGCGTTTATAGACGAGTAGAAGCCATATTGCACGTGGCTCAACAGGTCAAAATAGACGCAGTAGTGGATTTAGATAGGTTGAATAGATTTGAGGTTCGTTTTGAGGCGTTGAATGAGTTGGTCAATCTATTTGATTCATTGCATTTGGACATCGTGTCGGTAGTTGATCGATCAGAGTTGGAGAGCGAGCATGAAATGCAGAACAAATTCGATGAACTGCAATACTCTATAAAAACTATCTATCGAGAACTGAGAGGTTATGCAAATAAAGCCGCTGAGAATCAAGCTCGATCCGGTTTTCACGGTAGTTCGAAATCGAGTCGAGCATCGAGTAAGTCGCGGTGTTCTGTCAAATCATCGAACGCTCGATCTCTCAGTGAAAAGGAAGTAACGAACGCAAACGCGATTATGTCAACTTCAAATTTAAACAGACATTTGAGGTTACCGAAAATCGAAATGCCAAAATTCGATGGAAATTGGAAAAACTGGCCAACCTTTTATGATCTGTTTAAAACAATGATTCATGAGAACGAATCATTGTCAGATATTGAAAAGTTCCAATATTTGAGTGCTTCGTTAGTGAAGGATGCAGCTGGCCTCATCAAGAATTTACCGCTAACGGGAAGCAATTATGGGATTGCATTCAAGTCTCTGGTCTCAAGGTATCACAATACCCGGGTTTTGTTGACCAATTATTGGCAGGGTATTGTACAGGCCCCCAAAGCAAATAGTGAATCTGCTTCTTCCCTACGAACGTTGTTGTCTGTATTCAGTGAAAATTTGGAAGCGTTGAAGCAGTTTGAACATGACATGTGGGATTTCACTAAATTCAACATGTTGCTGCAAAAGGTGGATATGAGTCTTAAGCAAAAATTTGAGCTTGAGTTTTGCGAATCGGACATTCCCAGTTTTAGTAGTTTATGTAGATTCTTGGAAAAGCAGTGTAAAGCAATGGAGACAACTGCCTTAACTTCCAATTATGTGACTAATAGAAGGCAGCATGTTTCAGCAACCACTGCTAGGCCCGCTTCGTCCTTTGTTAACAGCACAAAGCTTGTATGTGCTTATTGTAAGGAGGAGCACCCCATGCTCAAGTGTGATGGATTTCTATCTTTATCCTCTCATAAACGGTATACGTTCGCAAAAAAGAATAATCTTTGTTTTAACTGTTTATCAAACTCGCATGCCAGCAGGGAGTGCAAGTCATCAAGTTGTCGTGTATGTAATAAACACCATCATACATTATTGCACTTCCCAAAAGCACCGGCATCGGGAGATGAGAGTGACTCAAACAAGCCACCTGTGGAAGAGCCACAAGGTGCAGAGCAATTGCGTGTGTTGGCAAGTGTGGTAAAAAGGGAACAGTCCGTGTTACTGGCAACTATAATGCTATTAGTACGAGATAAAAATGGAAAGGTTAGGAGATGTCGAGCTCTCCTGGATTGTGCGAGTGAGGCTAATTTCATTTCGCAGCAGTGTGTTGAAAAATTGGGGCTCAACACCTCATCTCGTTCAGTGATGGTTCAAGGCTTGAACCAAATGAGCTCGCTTGCTAGCCAAGGCACTCTCAAATGTCGAGTAGAGTCCATTTATGAGCCAACAAAGTTAGAGTTGGACATGATTGTGATTCCGAACATTTGTTCCAAGATCCCTTCTGCTAAAATTGAGCAGTGCCACTGGCAACATATTCAGAACTTAGAGTTGGCAGATTCAGAGTTTGGTATACCAGGGGACATTGAAATTTTGTTGGGTACTGACGTTTATGCTCATGTGGTTAGACCTGGAATAAAGAGAGGGCCTCGAGGTGCACCAGTGGCCATCAATACTGTTTTTGGTTGGGTGCTTATGGGTAGTGTAGAACAGTCAAAGTCTCATTCTGTTGTGAATAGTTTATGCACGTTGGTCGACTTGGATCATACCTTGAAACAGTTTTGGAGCTTGGAACAGGTACCACAAGGTTTAGTTATGTCTCCGGAAGATAAAAAATGTGAGGAAATCTTCAAGAAGACTCAGCACCGAAATAGTGCTGGGAGATATATTTTAAATATGCCCTTTCGTGAGGGTACTCCGTGTTTGGGAGAATCTTTCAGTGTTGCATTGAGGCGGTTTTACTCCCTGGAAGCACGTCTTAGTAGGGATCCAGCGTTGCACAAGTCCTATTCGGAGTTTATCAGGGATTATTATGAGTCTGGCCATATGTCTCTGGTATCAGATGTAGCTGTGGAACCATCTGATGCATACTATATTCCCCATCATTGTGTGTTGCGTCCTCACAGCCTTTCGACCAAACTGCGGGTGGTATTTGATGCTAGTTCCAAAAGTACGAATGGTGTATCTCTGAACGATACGTTGTTAGTGGGAGCGAAGTGCCTGGCGGAGCAACGAACTCTCCCCGTACTAGTTACTTTGGCAAATGAGGAGTGGCTCAGTAAACTTTTGAATCGCTTTTCGCATCTACGGAAAATTCAGGGTGTTGTTGTATATTGTCAGCGGTTTGTGCGAAATTGTAGGGTGTCTCCATCTGACCGAACTACTGCATCTCTGACAGCCACCGAATTACAGGAGGCGCTTCATATGCTTATCAAATGTGCTCAAGGTGAAGTATTTCAAAGGGAAATAGCATCCTTGGTTAAAGGTGAGAGGTGTGCGAGGGCAATAAATAAGTTAGCCCCCTTTCTGGATACAGAGGGTATCCTCAGGGTGGGCGGTCGCCTTCGTCAAGCTGATGTTCCAGTTGAAGTGAAACACCCTATATTGTTGCCCCGCTCACATCGTCTCACCGAGTTAATCATTGCACACACACACCATGTCAATCTTCATCCTGGTCCTCGCACATTGCTTCATTTGCTTTCGCAACAGTTTTGGATTTTGTCCCCTCGGAGAGCTATTCATCATGTTTTGTCAAGGTGCTATCGTTGCTTTCGAGTGAATCCTACTCCCATGGCACCGATGATGTCTGATTTGCCAGTTGCCAGGGTTTCTCAGTTGAAGCCGTTTTCACACAGCGGAGTTGATTTTGCAGGTCCAGTTTTTGTGACACAGGGCAGATATCGAGGTGTCCGAAAGGTGAAAGCATATATTTGTTTGTTTGTGTGCATGGCAACGAAGGCCCTCCATTTGGAAGTAGTGTCTGATCTTTCAGCTGAAGCCTTCTTGGCAGCTCTTCGGAGGTTTGTGGCTCGCAGAGGAAAATGTGACAATTTGTATAGCGATAGAGGTACCAACTTCGTCGGCTCAAATAAGCAGCTCTTAAACTATGCAAAGGGGGCAGCAGATGCTTGTACCATTAAGTGGCATTTCAACCCCCCATCAGCTCCGCATTTTGGAGGTCTGTGGGAGGCAGGAGTGCGCTCAGTCAAGACTCATTTGCGAAGGGTGATCGGTTTGCAAATTCTGACCTTTGAGGAAGTGTCCACGTTGCTTGCTCAAGTGGAATCAGTTTTGAATTCTCGACCATTGTGTAGTGCGAGTACTGATCCAAATGATCTGTTAGCCCTATCCCCAGGACATTTTCTTACAATGGAACCGTTAGGTGCTCCTCCTGATGCTGATTTGACTTTGTTAAGTATGAATCGCTTGTCACGCTGGCAGCTGGTGCAAAGGATCCACCAGGACTTTTGGCGCCGCTGGAAGAACGAATACCTGCATACACTGCAGCAGCGTGGTAAGTGGGATACTGTGCAAACGTCCCCCCCGATCGGAGCTTTAGTTGTGATTAAAGATGAGACTTCGTCACCTCTTGTTTGGAAGCTCGGACGCATTATGCAACTATACCCAGGCCGTGATGGTATAGCTCGGGTAGCTCAAGTTCGCACTAGTAGTGGCACTTTTGATAGGCCTCTGACGAAGTTATGTCTGTTGCCATCGCAGTAATACGTCTGCCTTGAAATTTTTTTGTACAGTTAATTATAAATCCAATAGCTTCAGTTTTTTGTTTTTTGTGCTTATTGTAAATTTTTGTTTTGTTTGTTTATTTGAGAAACAATATAATTGTGAAAATAAATCCTTATTTTGGTGGGCGGAATGTTCATGCTCGTTGTTCTGTCACTTTTAAATTCAAATGTCGCGCGCTACACTGACATAGAGTAAGTGTTACTAATGGTTTCCGCCAGAAGACCAGAGAGGGGGAAGAAGAATGAGAGAAGGGAGAGAAGCTTGCATCCCTCTGCCACTTGTTTTTGAGTCCTTGAAGAGGCAAGAGGTCTCGAGAAAGCGAATTGCTTTCAACCCCTTGAAGAGACACGAGGTCTCTAAATATCCATTTTGTTTGTAAGTCCTTTGGGAGACACGAGGTCCCTAGAGGTGTTGTGTGTGAATACAGAAAAACGAAGCTTATGTTCCTGCATTATTGGAGAATAAAGGTAGGTAACTTTGCTTATTGTCAGTGCCCTATTTGTTCTGTTTTTTTTTGTTATTCATTATAAAATAAATACACGTGGTATTTACATTACCAATATAATGATTTGCTCTCGAACTTGGTCTTGAACGTCTAGGAGTAACTTCAGGTGATGGTTTTATGGGTAGAAGTCCATTTATTACAGAGAGCCTGAAATCGTATAGGTTTTTTTTTAGCCTTTTCGCCTGTTTCAGACATCTTACAATAGAGGTATATTCCCTAGTAATTGAAAAACTGCTCGAGTGCAACCTGTCCCCAAGAAAGGATCCAAAGCGCTTCCTAGCAACTACAGGCCTATTTCTCTCCCTTCAGTCGTCTCTAAAGTGATGGAAAAGTATATAAACAACAAATTACTAAAATTTATTGAAAAACACAGTCTAATCCACGACAGGCAGTATGGATTCCGTCAGCGCAGATCAACTGCCGACCTCCTTTCCTTTGTCACCCATTCTTGGAACAAGTCTATGGAACTACACGGTGAATCCCAGATTGTTGCTCTAGACATATCCAAAGCATTCGACCAGGTCTGGCACGCAGCCACCTCCGGGTTCGTCCAGGCCCAACACCCGCCAACGTTAGCTTAAATTTCACTCAACAAATCGAGCTTCCGACAGGAGACGACACCTGCGAGGTGAAACTTTGTTTGACACATGTACTGTCATCTGAGTGAAGTCGCTTGCCCGTCTCAAAGCTCATAGAGAGATAACCTCTCTCTCAGTTCATCTGGACCGGACATCCGTCAGTGTTTGACTTGGGGCAGTATCATGAAGTCCCGCATCCGAGCAGCATCCAAGTGAGGTCGTTTGTCCGTTTCGAAGCTCCCAGAAGAGGCCTCATCCCTTAGTTGTATTCCACCCCTAAAGGTCTCGGCTCTCCTCCGGGTTCGTCTAGACCCAACACCCACCAGTGCTAGACTCAAGGCGACATCTCATCAAGCATCGCACAAGTGCGGCCGTCCGTCTGTTTCGAAGCACACAGTGGGGGCCTCAAACTCCGGGTGTTTACCACTCATCGGAGTTGTCAATCTCCTCCGGGTCGTCTAGACACACGACACCGGCCGGCACTTAACCCAAGGCGGCACCCATCCGGAACCCCGCTCCCGAGTAACAACCATGTGAGGTCAATTGTCCATTTCTAATCCCAGAGTGGAGGCCTCAAAATCCGGCTGTACATCACTCCCCAGAGATATCCGCCTCCCTCCAGGCCAACCTGGACAAGACCCTCACCAGTGTTTAATTCCAATTAGTCGCCTTTTACGACAGGCAGGAGTTACCTTCGGCCTATTCTTTTAGTTAGTCCCCGGGCCCACAGGGGATTGCAGACATGCTAACGACTTCCATGAAATCCCTTAACGGGAATGCAGCGAGACTATAGAAACATCTTACCACTACCTGTGTGAATATCAGGCCTTTGGGAGTTTTTGAATACATTGGTTCGAGGATTCTACAGAGGAGCCAAGCAAGTTCCATCTAATGGCGTAATGACCTTTATTTCGAGGTCGATGAGGTTTGGTGACGAAACAGAGAAGTAGGACATGGTTGCTGGATGCCGAGGTTGGTAAAAACGGCCCATTGTGGCCTACTTGTCTGGCGCTAGCCTCCCCACCATTGCTACTGCTACTACTTTCATGAAATCGCTAAGATTTATCATTAGAAACTCCAAAGACTTTGTATTCGTAGACACTTTAATTGTTCTTTTTGCTATAAATTGAGAGCTCCCCTTGAGAACCCTTGCACCCTGCGAAATATTCGTGTCTATTTCTGGCTTTCAAGATTCATTTTTAGTGGTCTGTCTCTAAGCATTTTCACTGGAGCGATCTAGTCTACACATTCATACTTTTTATCTAACCATACCAAACACCACCACATCCAATATCTCCTTGTCCTCGTTATTGTTGGTTTCTTTGTTATGTAAATTGTTCAATACACACACAATAATATTTACATTCATGGCCATCATGTCCGTGATTTCCTCAAAGATCTTTCACTGTTCAACCAGTTAACTTTAATTTGCTTACTAAAATTAGTTTGCCAGTTAATAAGTTAAATATATTTAGTTGTACAATTAGCATTACTAGGTTGCCCATTTCACTTTTATTCCCCACTGGCTTTATTTATGTATAGATTAATTAACGATGAAAACATTCAGTTTATAGTGCTATACAATCTTCTAGTTAATTATAATTGTTAAATTATTAAAATTTTACATATCGAAAGCAAATCCGGCTATAAAAGATGAAGTTCATCACCAATTAATGTTAACTAGCCTATTAAATATAATCAGGCTCTGTATGTTAAAAATAATATTGGAGGCGTCACACGAAGATAATTTCATTCCCAACGACAATTGTTATGCATTTAATTGGATTATAAGGCTGTTTTTTTAGATTTTAATTGACTGATGTATCACATATTGGAAATAAAGGGATATAAAAAGATGTTGTGTTTTAGTGAAATTTTATTATGATATGGGACAATCTTAATAAAGTTTCTGTGTAGTGTAGCTATCATGTCCATAAATCATTCTTGTAACATGCGTTAATTTGATTTTAGCTAATGTTCAAAAGATGAAAAATTTGATTTTAGTGAATTTTCATAGAATAAATTCACTAATGGGGAGATCCCGACTTTTGAATTAAAAATTTTTTTTTGGAAATGAGCGCGAACTAGGACCCCTAAAATCCGTATCCAGGGTCAGTTTCAATTTATATATATATATATATATATATATATATATATATATATATATATATATATATATATATATATATATATATATATATTAGAGGTGTGCGAAGCTTCGAAATTTCGAGCCGAACGTTCGGTTCGAAAATATGTTCGCACTAGCGATGTTGAAGTAGTTCGAACTTCGTTGCTCAAAAATACTTCGAAATTTAACTTTACAGGCATTGAATGTTGCCAAAGATAGCGAAGTTGCGGCCCTGCTAACTCGGTAGCGGCGCTTTAAACTCGTTATCGGTGTCATTGAGTCGATAGGGCAATTTTAGAAGATTTCACTCATGCATATTTTTGACAGTTGATGGGACATTTTGAGACACGGCGGAGCCATTTAGCAATCACCTAATCATTTTTCTTATATATCTTAGCCTCCCAACACCTTCAGTAGCCACATTGTGATGGCGGTGTTCGAAGGTGATCGGTAACCTAAATTTTCAAAATTTATGAGGATAGTTGCAGATTTCCTTTGTAAACCACTGGTTTCAACATTCTTTATTTCACAGTGAGCCAAAACAGTTTAATATTCACACTCAGGAGGCAGTTCAAATTTTAAGTTGTCATTTTATACCTATTATGCCCACTTTGAACCTTCTAATCTGTTTGCTAAAACTGCCTAGCCAATACCGAACAACAACATATTTATAAGTTTCAAATATTTTTGATTTAACGTTAACCCATTTTCACCCAATCAACCTGCAAATTTGTCGAACCCTTCCATTTTGTAAAAAGAATGGGAACCTTTTACATATTGTATACAATGTTCCAAAATTTTGTATTTAAGGATTTATTTATTTTTTGTAATATATGAACACTAAAGAATTTTGGGTAGTTTGATGTTCGATTTTGAATGTCTATGAAGTTCGACTGTGAACCTTAGACATACTATTTCAGAGGTTCGAAGTTCGAGGCAACATATTCACTTGGGTTCGTTCATAGTTCGGTTTGAACAAAACATGGGTTCGCACACCTCTAATATATATATATATATATATATATATATATATATATATATATATATATATATATATATTATATTAGTGAATTTTCATTAAGAAACTTTTTTAATTTGGCAGATCTTTCCTTTTCAGAGTACCTTAGATATACCAAATTTTACGTTTCTAGCTTCATAAAAAATTGAATTTGTTCATCGTTAAACACAAGATTAAAAAATTTGTGATAATAGAAAGATATCGATGGTAACAAAAATTATTAAAATGAGCACGTACTAGGACCTCTAAAATCGATCTTCAAGGTCTGTTTAAATTTAAAGTATTAATTTTACTAATATGCCATAACAGTAGTGAAAAATTATTATAATAATTCACTATGATGTAGATACAAACTTATTTACATCAAAGTGAAATTAACTGAATAAAATAAGTGTCACCAAACTAAATAATTAAAATCTTATACGAATAAATGAATCAATGTACGTTTTATGATTTTGCCGATATTTCGGCCCTTTCCTTGTTTTTTTATACAGAATTTTAGAAAAATATTCCAATTAATATTATAGATACGATAAACAAATCAATAAATGATTCTCAAGCTAATCAAAGAACATAGAAATTTGCACATTAATGGTTAGAATAATTACACATGGACTTACTCCTTAAATGTCTTTAGTTGTCTCTTCACGTAATTATGACTATTTGCTGAATATCTGGTAATGTGGGTTTTTATTATTTACCATAACGCTGCTACAGCTAATTATTGTATGGCTTTGTGTGGCCTTTGTTACTACAGAATACTCATCGACTTCCATATGGCTTCTACTGAAAATAAGAGCTAATTGCCTTCATACTTGAGGTTACCACTCAACAAATACGGATTATGTAAAGAAAATGTCGCAAGAAGGGTGTTCTGCAAACCCTTAAGTTTCAGATTCAACTGTCATTGTCCTTCATTTTACTCAAATTTTTACAGAAAATTCATTTCAAATAGACCATTTCTCTGATGCTTTGACTGTAGGTTTAGTTAAGTTTATTGTTTAATGGTATATAATTTGGAGCTAATTTTCATAGAAAGAAATTGTTAATGAGGAGACCGCGACTTTGAATTTTCAAATAAGCCCAAACTAGGCCCCATATAATCCATATCCGAGTTTACTTTGTTTTCATCTGTTTGCAATATACAGTAAAGCTCAATATAATTGTTAAGTTCATAGGTCCACAGGTCGTTGGTGGTCCCTACAATTTTTTTTTTCGTACACCCCAATATTATTGCATTTTTTATCGAAATATGATGCATGCTTGTAGGAAAACAAATCGAGACGCAGTAATTGCGTTTTGGTAGCGAATTTTCATTAAATCCTTCAAATGTCAATAGCTCAATTTGCTATTAACCTAAGGAGTGTTGGCTGGGAAACCAGTTTTCTTGGAAACATATCAAGTGTATTTAGAGGAAATTTTTGTACATTTGTAACAATAAATAATTTTGATAATATATGGTACATTGGAAACAATGTACAATATCTGATCAAGATTACTTATTGGTACTGGTATAGCCTATATAGTAGAAATACTATATAGGTTATACTAGTAACCAGATTGATCCCTGATTGTATTAGAGAGACATATTTGCTATTAAAAACATTTTTATGTAAATTCACTTCAATAACGCACTTGCTGCGTCTAGACTTTTATCATTTTATTAACCCGTTTATTATCAAATAAAATAAACAATATATAGTCTGAACAATTTATTTTTAATATGTACATTTTTTTGTATTCCATAAATAAACATTTGGTCATCTATAAAAATATTAAAATTTGTTCTAGCTTTCCATCTTTTTTGCAAAGCTTTAAACCATTTTCTCACACCCATCTATAATTTCTGAAATAAAAAATCCATGTTTAAGTTTTTTACAATTCAAAAAATAAAACAGTGCATTTTCAAACTGATACTTTTTGAAAACTTATTACATTTGCTGATTGTTCACTAAGGACCTTTGTTTTTATTTGCTTTTCTACCATGATGAAAATTTATAAGAATTTAAATACTATGTTTCCAATTTTTAAATCTGGTGACAGAGGTCTTGTTGAGAACTACCGACCGATAAGTATTCTTAGCGTTATTCCTAAAATTTTTGAGGATCTTCTGTGTGAGACTCTTCCTTCTCTCCTTGGAGGTTCAATCATTGACCAGCAATATGGATTTATATCAGGTCGTTCTGCTGACCTAAACCTGTTGGTGTACAGTGCCTACTTGTCGGAGTCCTTGGCGGCGGGTATTCAGGTTGACTCTGTTTATACCGACTTTTCCAAGGCCTTTCACAGAGTGAACCATAACCTCTTAATCCATAAGCTACATATGTTTGGTGTTGGCGACCCTCTTCTCAGCTGGATAGGTAGTTACCTTTCTGACAGATATCAGGTGGTGCGGATAGGGAATTTTATGTCCAATGGGATAAAGGTTTTGTCTGGTGTGCCACAAGGTTCTCACTTGGGGCCCTTGCTATTTAATATCTTCATTAATGATATTCATGAGTGTTTTTCTCATTGTGGATTTTTGTTGTTTGCTGACGATCTGAAATTATTCTCCGGGATTACAAGTCCCTCAGACTTTTTTAAGATTCAGTACGACATTGACAACTTAATAACCTGGTGTCTTAACAATGGGATGGAACTCACCATCTAAATGCCAATCAATTTCTTTTTATAGAGGAAGGAACAGACTTGAACATACCTATTACATCAACGGTGTACCATTAAAGTCTGTTGAATTAGTTAGAGATTTGGGTGTTACATTTGATTCATCTTTTTCATTTATTCCTCATGTTTCTAATGTGATTTCTAAGTCTCTGAAGTTGCTTGGCTTTGTTAAAAGATGTACCTCTGATTTCACCAACATCAGATCTGTTAAAATTCTTTATTTTTCTCTTGTACGTCCTCATCTTGAATATGCCTCTTCTGTATGGTCTCCCTACTATGCATGTCATTCAGTCAGTCTTGAACAAGTACAGTGCAAATTTTTAAAGTTTCTTGCTTTCAAAAGCCACCATGACTGTGGTGGTTTCGATGATTTACTAACATATTTTAATATCATGCCTCTTGATGTTCGACGTAAACAAAAAGATTTAAAACTTTTTTATAATATAATTAACTTCGAGGTATCTTGTCCTCACTTACTTTCTATGATCAACTTCTTTGTTCCACCAAGAGTAACTCGTTCAAAGAGTTCGTTTCTTGTCGCCTTTCATCTTACCAACTACAGTCACAACTCTTATTTAATTAGATGCTGAGTGTTGGCCAACAAGTTGTCTGATGAACTTGACTTTTTCACAAGAAAATCAGTTTTCTTAAAACAACTGTCACTTTGTAAGTTTAGTTAATCGGTACTTAATATTTATTGCCTATATTTTGCCTATATTGCCTATTTTTTTTTTTTCATTTTGTCTAACTTGTAACCATTTTGTATGCTTTTTTAACTGCTTTTATTGTATATATATATATTTTTTTTTGTACTTATCTAAAATGGGCTCCTGGCCCGTAAATAAATAAATAAATAAATAAATAAATAAATAAATAAATAAATATGTAAAATGGCTGACTAACAACAAAAATGAGATAGATTTAAAATTTAAATCTCTTAACTACAGGATCCTTTTATCAAGGCAACATCCATTCCTTTGCATATTAAGATATTCTTAATATGCGTCTACAGCACCACATTTTAGAAGCATGAAATTGTTTCTTGACCCGTCTAAAAGTATCCAATTTTTGACACCATAGAAAAGAATGGTGTAATAGGTAAGCTATACTACAGAGTCCCAAAGATATTAAAATATCTATCTCATAAATATAACTTAAAGAATGAAAATAAGTTTTATTGGTATGATTTATTTTTTCTGCCCTTACGGCTCGTCCGCGCTCTTTGCTGAGTCGATAGCACTGTAGCCTTTGGCTTATTGTGCATGCCCTTTGTCTTTTCTACTCCACCCATTCCAAAATCACTGTGCCTTGAACTAGTCTGCACAGCAATTGGTAGGATGAAGTTTTATATTGCTCTGTCTCCGGTCTAGGCTGTCAGTAGATCAGTTGTTGGGGCCGTTGTGATTGCACCATCGGCTCCAGTTAAAAACAGCCCTTCGTGTGGCCGCGTCTGTGTTGCCGACAGGGAGTAACTTCCTTTAATTGATTTTCTTGCCACACCGCACTACGTATTAAAACACCGACCGTTGAAGGAGTTGTCATGTGACCCACCCTTCGTATCATCCGGGAATTTGTAAATAGTTTGTAAATAGATTTTCTTTCAATTTACTCAGCATTTCATTTAATTACTCCTAAATATCCACCCAAACAAACTTTAACAATAGATCTCTAATAAAGACCATAACCAAAAGTCCTGTGGGACTTCCTCTTAACTTAGGAGAACCCTGTCTCCACTGGTGTCTACCCTGGACTTGTGTGGTCGTCGACAGTGACTTGGGAAGGGGGTGAGAATCCCGAGAGAGTGCGTCGACTCTCTGAAGAAAAAAACTCTATCGGCGCTGGCGTCCGAGCATGATCCCGTAGGAGAGCCGCGTCCCGAAAGTTATCCCGGAAATGCCCCACATTAGCGAAGACTAGTAAACCTCTGCTGTACTTTTTGTGATTTTTTATTGGTTTTCGTGGACTGCAGTTTCGAACCATCCCGGTTCATCATTAGCACGCTACTGACTGTGATCTCTACTGTGTGATCTACGTCTGTTTACTGTTTTCCGATTGGTTGTGCCTTCGAACTGTCTAGGAAGTTTATGGTGTTATTTGATTATTTTTAACACACCACTCAGTAGCGATCACAGTCAGTAGCATGCTGATGATGAACCGGGACGGTTCGAAACTGCAGTCCAAGTAAACCAATAAAAATCACAAAAAGTACAGCAAACAAATAAAGTATATATATATATATAGAATGTTTAACAGCTGTCTTTCTCATGAAATGTTTATCTTGTTCCTTTCTGCCATGCAATCTCGATTGAGATCACGTGTGAAAATAAAGGGAAATTAAAATTTATGGCCTTAACATAAACATTCCCCGATATGGATCCTTCTCAGCGTTCCTATTGTAGTGCCACGTGCGGAAATAAGTAAGAATTCATCACAACAGAATAAGCAGCCTGTGACAGTTCATTCTGTTTCTACATACATACTACTACACTACAGGTACTAAAGAATTTCACAGTTTTATTTTCATCATTTTTGAAACGTAGTAATTATAATAATAAGCAGACCTGTACTTAGATGGTCATTGTTTATTATTATGTTTATTGGATATTTATGATATTTGTGCGAGAGGACACAAAAAAAATTTGAAATTTCGATATATTCCTGATTTAAAATTGTGATCAATTTCTTAGCACGGATAATCCGCAAACTGGGTAATCGCACACGAATACTCAAGAATATACTGTATTTTGGAAGCAATATAGAATTTTACTAAATTAATTTGGACATATACATACTGTACAATGCAATCAGTTAGTGTTTTATCAAACTATTGTTGTATTGATGTTGTCTAGGAGTGTAATGATTGCTACAAACAGAACTAAATAAACCGGGTTGCCGGATACACAGTGAAAAAATGAAACTTACTTTGGGTAATACCCTGTAATGACTTCACAGCTGGTGATTCTTCCATTTCTGAAATGAAATCTTTTCCTTCATCACAGCAACGGGCTATTTTAGGGTCCAAAGGTAAAGAACCTAGAAAAGCTACGTTGAGCTCATCGCACATTGCCTTTGCACCACCCGTTGTCGCAGGAAATATTGCTGCAGATGACTAAAACAAATATATGCTTGATCGAGTTATGTGCAACATAAATTCAGCTAAATTATAATTTATTTATTTATAATTACCTGACAGCAAGGACATATAAAAGCGGACATGTTCTCTATTACACCCAGTATGTTAATTTTCATCTTCCTACAGAAATCTATCTCCTTTCTAACATCCAACAAGGCTACTTCTTGTGGTGTGGTCACTATTATAGCTCCTGTTAAATCAGCATTTGATAGATACGTTGACGCAGATAAATGTTCATCAGATGTACCTAAAGAGTTAATAAAGACATAATTTTATTATGTAATACAAGTTATTCTCATTTTTGATTAAAAAAAATGACAATTAAGATGCTTCGAATATACTTTTTTCTTCTTTAACGTAGGGCCTATTTCCGCGACTATGGCTAATCACCGACACCAACAGGGTTCCCACTAAAAACAGCATATCAATTTCACTGACTTTTCCCTGACATGCCAAAACCTATTTCCCTGACTTTGATATTCTACAATCTACCACCAAAATGTGTAAGACACTACTACAGAATACAGTAGGTCATCATCGCCTCATGGCGGAAAACACGCTTCCCCATTTCAAATACAAAGCAACCAATTACTGCTAAATTTAAAAAAATATTTGTGGTTTTGTGAAAAAAGAAATCACATAAATAAATGGTTCAGAATTGAAAAAAAAGCGAACACATTATTTTAATTAAATAAAGAAACTATGAGGTGAAAAAAAAACGTTCAAAGATCAAAAATTATCTTTGAATGCAAGTTCTGTTTTGAAAGTTTCAGTTGTTTATCATAAAACGGAAACAAATAATGTTTCCCTGACAGAGACGAAAATTCCCTAACTCTCAATAAATTTTCACAATTTTTTCACGATTTCCTTTGACCCCCGAGTGACCCGGCACCCAGATGAGGGTGACCTCATTCTGCCCAGCCAGGTCTCTCGTCTCGGCACTCACTCACCAGCCAGGAATTTACCCGTGGGCTACTTAGTGCCTTAAGGGCTGCCTGGCTGTCTGTGGCTATGAGGATCTACTTGTTGTTGTAGCCCCTCCTCTTGTTCTCCCGCACATAGTGCAGGATGGCGTACATTTCGGCCTGAAAGACCGTTGCATGGGCTCCAAGGGAAATACTATGACTTACCCTCGGTCCTTCCGAATAAACACCTGCCCCCGTCCCACGCTCCCCGCCGGATCCGTCCGTGAAGCAGACGAGAGCGTCCCGTGGTATGCCCGGCGTCTCCTCCCGCCATGCCCGGCGGTCGGGGATTTCCACTCTAAAGTTGTTTTTACTGCAGATTCGCGGGCTCGCGAATTCTGACCTCATTCCAAGCATGGGCTCCTTCACGATCTCCTGAATTTTGCAGTGGCCTCTGAAGCCTGGGTTGATCTTCAGTCTACCATTGCAGGCTAGTCCTAGCCTGGCCTTCCACATAATAACTAAGTGTAGGGGGGGGGGGGGGGCAGATCCAGCAACACCTCCATGGCGGCTGTTGGGGTTGCAGACATGGCCCCTGTGATGCCTAGGCAAGCCATCCTTTGGATCTTGCCTAGTTTTTGTTTGGCAGGCTGACCCGACAGTAATGTCCCTCAGCCCATCCGCTCCTCCACATCGGATTTTGATTGTTGCCAGGTCCCTGGAACAGAAATTCATTAAAGGCAGAAACTCTATCCCTTCCCTGACAAAAATGCAGGTCCTCAGGTTCTCGCTAGATCTGCTGTAGATGAGCTTTCCAGCAGCTCCACCGAGTCCCTTGATCTCTCCTTTATAGGTGTACGGTTCCTGGATGAGTGCCACATCCGTGTTCCTCAGAGCCATCAGTAGTCCGGCCGAGGCTGCCCTACTGTGTTGGAGGTTGACCTGAAGGAACCTAAGTCCCATCAACCCCTGGTTGCTTCCCGTGGGCGGCACGAGTCTGTAGCCGGAGCCACTCCTCGAGCCTCATTGGTTTTGGTTCCATATATATTTATGGTCTTCATGTTATTCCCACGAGAATGGGGGAAATACTGTCCACACCATCAGAACCCCCTGTGTGGTGCAAGGTGGTTTACTCTGGAAGGTTGCCGACCTCCACGTCTAGATCCGTCATGTTTAGTTATTAGCAGGGTCACCTTGTGCAGGATGCAGCTCTTCACCCATGACGGTCTTGGGGAAAGCTTCATCAAAAGCTTATGTTGTTGTTTCCACTTCCTCAGCTTACCCCCTGGAGTACTTTGGCCCACGACATTGTAAGACATTGATCTAACTGACATCTGTGTTTCAACAGGATTGCGCCACATGGAATACCACCAAAAAACCGGTTCTTAATTTCAAGATTCGGAGACAAGACATGGTGTCCAAGACTGTGTGATTTTACGCCCCAAGATTATTTTTTGTGGTGTTATGTGAAATCGTTAATGTATGCGAGCAAGCCGAGCTATGTTAGCAATCTGAAGACTAATATAACGCACGTAATCAATGAGCTAAAGCTACCATTATGTCAGCAAGTGATGGAAAATTGGACCTCTAATATTCACACTATACAAAGCCAAGGTGGTAATTTAACTGATGTGATATTCCATACATGTCAAATGATAAGTTTTCAGATAGAGCTAACAGAATCAAATTACAAACAACCACAGCATTTTATATTTCAGTTTAATTATACTAGATCGTTTTTAAAAACCCTTTACTACCAAAAACAATTACCTGGAGGTGTATCTATAAGTAAATAATCCAGTTTTCCCCAATCGACTTCACTTAAAAATTGCCTGATCATAGTATTTTTCTTGGGACCTCTCCATATTACGGCATCATCTGGAGATGACAATAGGAAACCTATTGACATCACTGATAAATTGTCATCTACATACTGAAAATTAAAGAAGTGAGACATGTATATTAAAATGATCCGAAATCTTAATTAAAATCAAATTATTGGTTTAAAAGGAACTGCAATACATTCGCATTAAATCTACACTGAAGCCTTAAAAGTATTGCTTGCAAAAAGTACAAAAAAAAAACTTACCACAGGAGACCATCCTGAACCAGACTGATGTACCTGTTCATCTAGAACTCCAAGAACTCGAGGTTGTGACGGACCACAAATATCAATGTCAAGGACTGCAACCTATAACATAAAGAGAAAGTATATTCTTAAGACCTTTAATCGGCAAACCCATTTTAGTCAAAAAGACACTTCAATGTCAAATTACCTACTTGTCGAACAGACATATTTGCCGAACACCTAACCAATCAAGAAGGCATTCTGGGGCCTGGGAAGGGTTAGCTTCCGCCCACTGGGGAAGCAACCAGCAGTTGATGGGACTTATGTTCCTTCAGGTCAACCTCCAACATAGTAGGGCAGCTACAACCGGACTACTGATGGCTCTGAGGAACACGGATGTGGCACTCATCCAGGAAACGTACTCCCATAAAGGAGAGATCAAGAGATCGGCGGAGCTGCTGGAAAGCTCATCCACAGCAGATCCAGCGAGAACCCGTGGGCCGGCATTTTTGTCAGGGAAGGGATAGAGTTTTTGCCTTTAATGAATTTCTGTTCCAGGGACCTGGCAACGATCAAAATCCAATGTGGAGGAGCGGATGGGCCGAGGGACATTACTGTCGGATCAGCCTATCTGCCAGTACGGACCCTCCTCCACCCAAGGAATTGGAGCAGATGGTAGTGGGTAGCAGAGCAGGTGGGTGGCAGACCATCAACGGCAACTGTCGGATCAGCCTATCTGCCAGGGGACAGCACGGACCCTCCTCCACCCAAGTAATTGGAGCAGCTGATAGTGGGTAGCAGAGTAGGTGAATATCAGACCATCAACGGCATGGATACGAACACGCACCATGAGTTGTGGGGAAGCTCGGACACAAATTCTATGGGTGAGTCACCTACCATAGACAATTCAATAGACCTCGAGATTGCGACAGCCCAAGTGCGAGACTCAAGCACCTCGGTCTATAACGCCAACTGCCCCCTGAAAATAAGGGCATCCACCAGGAATGTCCCGTGGTGGAACGAGGACGCAGGTTCGTAAGCTGTTTAAAGTGACCAAAAGGTCGGGTGCATGGGATGAATATAGACATGCCCCAACGACCTATAACAAAAGACCGAGAGACGCCAGGAAGGAGTCGTGGAGGAGGCACTGTGAGGAAGTGGAGAACACATCCGAGAGTGCTCGACTACACAAGATCTTGTCCAAGGGCACTCAGACCAACATAGGCTCTCTTAGAAGATCCACGGGAGGCTTTACACGCTCGGGGGAGGAAATTATGGAAGTTTTACTCCAGACGCACTTCCCCGGCTGTAACATAATAAACCAATCACCTCCGGACTGGGAACTCTCAGAAATAGAAGCGCCTTATAGGCGGGCATCTAGAGTAGACTGGACAGTCGCTGAAGAGGTGGTTACTTGGAGCAAAATCAGATGGGCCATTAACAGCTTCAAGCCATACAAATCCCCGGAATTTGATGGAATAATGCCCATCATGCTCCAACAGGGTATAGATATACTGGCGCCGGCGCTTACCCTCATTATGAGTGCCAGCCTGGCTTTGTGGTACATTCCGAGAGCATGGAGACTGGCCAGGGTTGTATTCATTCCTAAACCTGGGCGTCCAACAGACCAGGCAAAGTCCCTGAGGCCAATGACTCTCATGTGATTCTTAAAAATAATGGAAAAACTGCTCGACCGGCACATTAGGGGCAGTGTACTGGAAGTAGATCCCCTACATTGCGGACAATATGAAAACAGAGCAGGAGTCTCAACAGAAACAGCACTGCACCAACTGGTACTGAAACTGAGAAATACGCTGGAGAACAGGAAGGTGGCACTGGGGGCCTTCCTAAACATAGGGGCCTTCAGTAACACCTCATTCGAATAGGTTCTGGCAGCTGTCAGGGAGCGTGGAATAGAGGACACCTGCTGCAGGTGGATCGGTTCCATGCTCAAGGACAGGGCGGTGTTCACTTTCCGCAGGGGAGCGTTCTGTCTCCCTTGCTCTGGTGCCTAGTCGTGGATGGCCTGCTAGGGAGGGGGGTATACTACAGTATACTCTCGATTATCCCGGCTAATAGGGGGATCAGCAACACGGATTATACGAACATAATAATATATATATATATATATATATATATATATATATATATATATATATATATATATATATATATATATATATATATATATATATATATATATATATATATATATATATATATATATATATATATATATATATATATATATATATATATATATATATATATACCGGAAACCAACCCACACTAATTGTTATCTTAACGCCCAATCTCACCATCACCCATCGCAACTAAAATCTGTTGTTCGAACACTAGTAACACGATCCCTTAGACTAACGGACAACAACATTAAACAGACAGAATTAACCTTTTTAAGACAGACATTGCTAGAAAACGGATACGACAACAATCACATACTACGAAACATTAGAAACAGATAACAACAAACTACTACACCACAACAAGAACAAACAGAGTCCACACAACAACATACAGCGTTTTTGCCATACATTAAAGGTGTCACCAACAAAATCAGCCGAATTTTTAGAACCCATAATATCAAAATTGTATTCACAACAGAGCAAAAACTGTCAAATCTGATACAAACTCGCAAGGATACAATTCCAAATGAATCCCACAGGGTTTACGAAATTCCTTGTTCCGACTGTTCCCGAACTTATGTAGGACACACAAATAGACGCATCCACAATAGAATATATGAACACACCCTCGCAGTTAGAAAATCCGACCGCTCATTGGCGCTGGCCATGCATTGTTTAAATTACTTTGGAAACCTATTATATCTTCATTACAAACACACAAGAAAATAAATTCAATAGACAATTTCATTGCCCTCTAATCTGTCTCAACAAATGCCGGTTATCCTCTTAATCCCTTAAGTACCGTGACCAAAGCCCCTGACTTAATTGACCGTGACCTGACTACTTTCACTGATAATGAAGCAGGCAGACGGAACGATACATACAATACAAGACTTGCAACGAACTGTCAGATCTCTCTGAGGCCTGGGGTTGAAATTTGGGGAGTAGGCAGATTGAGGCCCCATAATCGAGCTACCACAACCCAACCCACCTTTGTCCACCGCTCTAAGGAGTAGGCGGATTGAGGCCTTAGAGTGTCATAGTTAAAATGTGTGTTTTATGTTTCAGCGACATGATGTATGTACACCGTATTTAAGCATTTAATAGAAAATAGATTGTGAACACACAAACTCGCTTTGCGATCGAAAATCAAGTGATGAAAGAAGTAATTTCGGTAACCTTCATGAATTGAAAAGTAAGTGTATACAGAATGTTTAACAGCTGTTTTTCTCAAATAAAGTTTATTTTGTTCCTTTCTGCCCCATTTTCGTGGAAAATAATTGTTTAGCAGTTTCGTAAAAAAAAAAAACATTTTTTGTGTAACATTACTTTAACCAATTTTTGTGAAAAAAATGGCAATTTTCGTTACAGAAATTGAGAATTTTCATGCAAACATTATTTTTTGTTGAATTTTTGTCAAAAAGGTTTTTGTGGATAATTATATTTTAACAGGTGTGTAAATAGCTTGAAGAAATTTGTTGCCCAGGAAAATCGGAACAGTTTTTTCGGGAGCATTTTAAGTTTATTTTCGAAAAATTATTATACTTTTTCAAACAATAAAGTTACTTTGATGAAATAAGGCACATAATTTCTACTATATGTTGGTTATATCAAATTCCATGCCTTTTATTTTAAAAAGACATATTTGCCATTAAAAGCATTTTAATGAAAATTCACCACCATAAGGCACTTGCTGCGTAGAGACCTATTTTTTTTACATTAATCATCACACATAATAAGATGTCTTGACATTTCTAATTGTTCAAGTAGTTGGTCAGCAATTTTTTAATTTCATATTTTGGACCTAGTCGTTATCATCAAATAAAACAGTTATGGCTTTACAAGATTAATAATAAGTACCTATATACAAATCAAAGCTAGAATATTTTTATTTCCTTTGATTTCAAGTTATCACTGTTCAACTGCAAACCTAATTTCATACTGCTAAGTTTTGTTTGTTATTTTCACTTTGCAGACTTTTCAACACATCCTTGTATAAATATGTTACACAAAGTTTCAGTGACCCAGTTTAGCTTAATTTAAATCTTAGCACTCTTACTGACATAAAATAATCAAAACTCAATGAAGTTATTGATTTTTCCCAACCTGTTGAATGCAACAGATTAAAGTTAAACAAGGAGACACTGTATGTTATTCTGTGATATTCAGGTCAATGTACAAGTCACAGGATGGTACACCAGCCTTCTAGAATCTACCAGGTCAAAAGGAAATGAATTCCATTTGTGGTTTAGAAACAAAATTAACATTATGTAGTCTGCACTGTCTACAGTAAATAAATACAATCTTTAAATTAAAACAAACAGTTAATAAAAAAGTTTAAAATACATTTTTTAACCTTTCATAAACACATTGGTATAAAAAATTAATAAACAAAACTAATATAAATAAGTTAACAAATGTTTTAATTAAAATAAACCAGTAGGTTCTAAAAATGCACTAGGTATATATTTTTGAGCTGGCTATCAAGAATATATAAAATTAATGAATGAAATAAGAGAAAACTAAATTAAAAGAAAATTCTAAAAAAACTTGGAAAAATTTTAAACTGCATTTTGTTTTACAATAATCAAACCAATAGTGATTCGTGAACCTTGTTTAAATTTAAAATGTTATTTGGTGGCAAAGAAGAGAGGCGTAGCAGATACAACAGGGTAAGAAAAATTACAAAACGAAATTTGTAACTTATGTATTTTTCTAAATGTAATTATATATTCTCATTAGAAGAGAAAACAAAATCAGGTTAACAGATCTACACACTCTTTGATTAGATAAACACTAACTAACTACCATTAAGTTAAAAAAAAGTATTTTGTGACACAACATTATTAAATGTTGAAACTGCTTTAGGTACATTTGCAGATTACCTCCCAAATGCTTTTCAACATTTTTTTTTCAAAAACATTCGTAGGCCCCCACTGGATGCACAAACCATACGAAAAATTTCTTGTTCACACCCCCCAAGGAAGTTATGGGACCAAGAGTGAATAGGGGTGCTGGGAGGGGTAGGTAGTAAAAAGAAAATATGAGCATAAAATGCGAAGAGAATGGCTTGAAAGCTGTCTTTTTCACATCTTGAAGCCATATCCCCCTTAAACCCTGCCTACCACGCACAGCACCCCTCTTCGCCCCACGTCACGAAACTTCCTTGGGTGATATCAACAACAAATTTTTCTCGTGGTTTATGCAATGAGGGTGGCTGTATGCACACGAGAGGGAATGAAAATCCCCAGGACAATGCAGGGAACCCCCCCACCCCGGCTCTTATCACAATTCGAAAACTAGAGGAAGGAAAACCCATGTTACGATATACATACTGCAAAAAGAGAATATATGATAGCAAATACAGCCAAACGATTGAAATTTAAAATATGAAGGGGTTGGGCAATGGGTCGATGGAAATCTAGCAACAATGGACCCGTTTTTGAGTGACCTTGACGTATGTTTACTTTAGAGGCAGCCTGGGGTTTTCTGTAAAACTTGACTTTTTTAAAGATATTTTGACAACTGCAACACATAAAAAATAGAGAACAAAAAGTCACCGTTCAACTTACATTTCTCTCCGAATTTTCCGCAGCGAGCGCCCTACTCAACAAGGCGGTGACTGTACTTTTTCCAACGCCACCTTTTCCGGATAGAACCAATATCTTATTTTTAACTGGTTGCAATCGTTCTCTGACTAATTGAATGCCCGGATCTGGGCCTTTTGGCCCTGTAGAACATATTTGCTGGTTTGGACAGCCAGCGCAAGCTGATGCCTTCCCAGCTTGCTCACTACCTGTTCCTGGACAATCTGAAAACAATAGAACATAAATATGATAAAGTAAACAAAAAGAAAATCGGCAACAAATTTAAAGAAATCTAGGAGACTAAAAATTAAACTCCGGAAAATGAACGAAAATGAATTTTGATTTTAACTCATTAAAGCTGCATAAATAAACCCAGAAAAAAACTAATCTTTAACCTTACGTTCAGGGGCATTACTTGGTTTTTCAACACTTGCCATGCTGTACCTAATTTATTTTAAAACCTATACTGGCTTAACAATATAATGTTACTGTTAACAGAAGGAATTTTTATTTTACTTTGATCCTGGATCATGTGTTTAAAGCAAAAACATTTGAAATGTGTCAAAATTAAAATGTCAATCTTTAACATTTGAGGTTATGTCTTTTTCACATCTATTGTCATCTTCTTTTTCTTGTATCGCATACTTTATTATCAAATGTAATATGTAACACATACATTTTTAGGTTGCCTGTTTTTCAAGTATACAATTATTCTATTATATTCTATTTATTCTAATTTTTTGATCAAACGTCACTGATATATGTAATCACTGCCAGTTTAAATAAAATGATGATTTTTGAATTGCATCTTAATATTAGTGAATTTTCTTAGAAAAAATTCACTAATGAGGAGATCTCGACTTTTGAATTTTGAAAAAATTTCTTCAAATGAGCGCGATCTAGGACCCCTAGAACCCATATCCGGGGTCAGTTTCAATTTTTATATGTTTATATATATATATATATATATATATATATATATATATATATATATATATATATATATATATATATATACATACATATATATATATATATATATATATATATATATATATACATATATATATATATATATATATATATATATATATATATATATATATATATATATATATATATATATATATATATATATATATATATATATATATATATGTATCACACCGATAACTCAAAAAATAATGGGCCGATTTTGATAAAATTTGGCATGTACCTTTCTTTTGTAAATGGCTTGGATAAGTTCGTTAGTCAGGAAAATCGGACGAGGTTTTCCGGGAAAATTTTGAGTTTTCATTCGAAAAAAATTCTTATCTCAAAAAGTAATAAGCCGATTTTAATAAAATTTGGCATGTACCTTTCTCTTGTAAATGGCCTTGACAAGTTTGTTAGTCAGGAAAATCGGACGAGGTTTTCCGGGAAAATTTTGAGTTTTCATTCGGAAAAAAATTTTATTTCAAAGAATAATAGGCCGATTTTGATAAAATTTGCCATGTACCTTCCTTTTGTAAATGGCTTTGACAAGTTCGTTAATCAAAAAAATCGGACGAGGTTTTCCGGGAAAATTTTGAGTTTTCATTTAAAAAAAATTTTTATCTTAAAAAATAAAAAATCTATGATAACCAAATTTGGTAGGTAGATTTACGATATAAAAAGTAAACTATACACCAAAATTTAGATTTCTATGTTACAAGAAAAAAAAGTTATAATAAAATATTTTGTGCCAGATCATTTCTATGAAAATTCACTACCATAACGCACTTGCTGCGTCCAGGCTTTTTTTAAAATAATGCCGTCTGTTTTTCTAACTTTAAGAGCAACTTAACAATTTTTCTTACATCTTATTGGTTAAGAAGACTGAAAGAGATCCCTATAACATATCAGAGACTATTGAACACAGAATTACTTTACACATCATCCGCAGAGTGAAGCTGAAAGGGTTCAGCTTAGAAGAGGACACTGTCGTGACACTACATTGTAGATTGTTTTTTTTTTTCTGTAAAGAACAATTATATTATAACTAACAGCCAGTATAAATTTTGATTGCTTCATTTGATTTTTATCTTTACTTAGAAGTTTGTTTTTATTTACAATTATATTCTTATAGGGCCCTTTACATAATGTATTATTGATCAAACAATACCTTCACTAATTGCATGGCAACAAACCTATCAATCAATGACAAAGTATTTCTGATTGACATTCACTATATTTTTCAGTGAAAGGTATTTTTTTCGACTAAAATATGGAAATTTGACAGCATGTCTGCAAAAATTGAAACAGTTTTATACTCAGTATGTGCCTGAAAAAAACCATCTCACAAATTCAGCTGACAAATGTTATTCTATTTTCCAGCAACTCCAGCCATGGAGTACAGTCGGAGCAACTCCATGTATGGAGCAAGTGGCTGGCTCCCCTTTACCAGTAAGAATTGGGAAATATTACGAGACACCCAGACCTCACCCATGGAGACCTACTTTAGGATACGAAACCGTCTCTGTCACTCCACTGTAATATAATATAAAGTTATTTAAATCGTCCATTGCTAAGGAAGGTGATTTTCAGGCCCAGTCAGCCGGTAACAAATGCTCTGATCGATCCATGTTACACGCCATATGGAATGGCAACTCAGCCCCTGAAGTTTCCTAATCTTGTGACAGGTTTTGAACGGAATCCAGCCCATGCTGCTAGAGCTGCTCTTTATACACGATACACACCATTAGAATGGACACAACATAATTTATCTAATTATAATGAGGCGGACACCAACAGAAATTACTCGGAAAGGCTTAGGGGAGAGTTTATTAGAGTTATGCGGTAGGTACATAAATTAATTAACTTATAAGGGAAACTCCATGGCCGCAAAACAAACATAATATTCACTAAGTGAAGATTGGAACCTGTGATGAGCATTGATAAGTACAATTTGGAGAACTCCTTTCATCACAATACAGTTTTTAGACCCGAAGTAATAAACCAGTTTATTCATCCCCTTGATGAATAGACTAGTTTATGCATCCCCTTGATGAAGCTAACTTTGTTAGCGAAACGATCGTCGGGTCTAAAAACTGTATTGTGATGAATTGGGAATTCCAAATTGTACTCATTAACTAACATGTTTTTTAAAGTATTTTTTGTCAAAAATGTTAGTTGCAAATTGGCTTTTTTAAAAATGCTATCTAGACTCCTCGTGATTCGAGGTTCAAATGGTAAGCAAACAAGGTTTTTATCTGCTTTCACTCTTCTAAAAGTGGTTGATTCTGCTAACATTTCCTTTGTTTTTTGTTTGTTAATTAATTTCTCCACTAGGCAAGCAGTGTATCCATTATATTCGGCCACGTTCTTGATATGCTTTAATTCTTTGGTATGTCTACTTTTACTTAAAGGAAAATTAATTACACAGTTTACTAAAAAATCCAGACTGGCCATTTTTTGTGCATACGTATGATGTGAGTCATTCGGAATGTAGCTTAGAGTGGTGGAGAACCCAAGGCACCACAACACATCTTTTTAAAGATCTGACGATCATTTCACTAAGAAAGTTAGCGTCATCGGAGGATGAAAAATTTTAACTATTTTCAACTAAAACACCACCTATTTATATTGATTCTTAGGTAAAGAACGATACCGAGAGGGAGATTAAACTGCAGGCAAATTTTCTGTGTATTGTACTTTTACTGCCGGAGGAGGTTATTGCACTTCCTTTATGACTTTATCTGACAGGTTTCCGAATGTTTATCTACTTCAAAGACAGAGCGCAAACAGAGGACTGTAAATCAGTGGCGGAGCTCGATTTAAGGAACTTTTGTTTTTTATTGCCTTGGAAATATAAATACTTTCGTACGCCTCAAGCTTAGCTGGGTGTCTAATATTTTTGATAAGTTTTAGATTTTCTTTATCAATGTGGTGGTTATTATCCCAAATCGGCTTTCTTAAAAATGCTCTTATGATACGCGGTTCAAAAGGTAGGCAAACAAATTTTTTCTCTATTTTATCTTTCCTGAATGTCGTGTATTCCGCTAACATTTTCTTTGTTCTGTGTCTATTAATTAATGTTTCCACTAAGGAATCCGAATATCCGTTATAATTAGCGACGTTTTTGATGTACTCTAATTCTATACTATATATACTTTTATTTAAGGTAAAATTTAGCAATCTATTTACTAAGAAATTTAAACCGGTCGTTTTTTGTGCAAACGTATGTGTCCACTCTAAGTTACATTCCAAATCACTCACATCATACGTTTGCACAAAAAACGACCCGTTTAGATTTCTTAATATACAGTGTGCCCCAAATTGGTGATGCATGTATAGGGATCTTAGAAACTATAAGAGATAGAGAAACGGTTAAATGGAGCATGTTGTAGGCAATTTTATTACCAATCCAAAGCTGCTTATCCGACTCCCCTAACTTTTTTTGGTTTTTGGGATTTTTTCAAAATACGAAAAATGGCGCATTTCTTCAAAGTGCTATAACTTTTATGTTTATCAAAATTTTTGAATTCTGTAAAAACATCTTCGCAGCAACTTTTAACGTAGAATTCAATCATCTACTCAGATTTCATGTTTATTGTTAAATAATCGCTAGGCGATTGTCAACTTTTTTTTCTTATGGACGCCATATTGGATTTTGACAATCTAAAAAAGACCAAAATTTTTGCTTTTCAATGATGCATCATACATTACAACAGAACGGTTAGAAATTTGAGAAAAAACAAGATTTTAAGATTTATTAATACATACATATGGCAACGTCGCAATCTGTAAAGTAAAACACATATGGCGCTTAATATGATTTCTTAATTATGATTAAGAAAAATAATAAGACATTTTAAACTCTGCAAGTAACATTCAATATTTTTATGCTACTTATAATGACTAGAATATTCCTGACAACCCAAGATATCCATGATTCGCAATTATTCTAGTTGCTTAGCAACTTGTGTTAATTGTGGCATTTGTTTAACAACTATTAAATGTTTGACATGGTTTGAAGTCTACTCAAGTCTTATTCAGTTGTTTTTTTTTGCCAAAATTTCAATTGTGTTTTCAAGTGTTCAAATCTATAAGTATTTCAATTAAAATTAAGTTTGTTTATCACTAAAATTTAGAAATAGCAGCATGCAGAATTATTCTAATGTAGAAAAATTTGACATGGTTGTCTGTTACATATCATCTCACAGAAACGCTAATCTAGCGTTACGAAACTACGTTAACAGTTTTCCAAAAAGGCGTCAGTCTAATGTTCGATATTTTGCCAAGCTTTTATCGTAGAATTCAATTATTTAGCCAGATTTCATGTTTATTGTTAATTAATCGCTAGGCGATTGTCAACTTTTTTTCCTATGGACGCCATATTGGATTTTGACAGTCTAAAAAAGACCATAATTTTTGCTTTTCAATGATGTATCACACATTACAAACGAACGATTAGAAATTTGAAAAAAAACGAGGTTTTAGGATTTATTAATACATACATATGGCAACGTCGCAATCTGTAAAGTAAAAAAGGGAATAACATAAACTTTAAAACATTGCGCGCTAGCGATTTAATGAACACTGGACAGAATATTAATTATAAATACAAACAATAAGAGCAACATCGAACATCGAATAACATTATAAAACCGATAAATAAACGTTAAACACAACATCAAATTAAAAATCAACACATACTATTAAGAAACAAATAACAAAGTTGGCACCTTTAGAAAAGCAAAGAAAAATAACAAGTACCACTTTTAAAGTTCAAAATGTCCGCCATTTTTGTCAATACCTTTTTGACATTTTTTTATTACTGAATTGGTAACCCGTTCTAAAGTAAGTCTATTAATTCCAGCAAATAGCTCCCTTGCCATTTGAATTAAGATGTATGTTTCTTCAGGTGGATCGAATTCACAAGTAAAAATCCAGAGAAGTAAGATCTGGACTCCTAGCTGGCCATAATACTGGACCGCTATTTGAAATTATACTTTCCCAGAATGTGTTACGAAGTAGAGTCTGTACCTCTAGAATTATGATCAGGACAGCCATCATGCTGAAACCAAAGATTTTCAAATTGAATCTCTGGCACCGCTTGTCTGATTGCAGGGCTTATTTGGGTTTGTAACATATCAAAATACCGCACGCTATTAAGTGTATCAGCGTAAAAAATGGCCCAATTAACTGATTTCCTGAAAAATAAAAAGATAGAATTGCAACTTACAATTTAAGATATTAAGACTACACTTTTGGGTCCTTGTTACACTTTTAAGATATGCTTACCATAGATTCCACACTATACATTCACTCCAGAGCGCTTTTGAAATCTACGGGGATTTTGTAATTCTAGATTCTCAGTTGCCCAGTAATGATGGTTGTAATTATTGAACACTCCCGAATTTGTAAAACGACTTTCATCAGTCCAAATTACTTGCTTAGGAAAGTCTCGATTTTCACGGCATTTATTAATAAACCAGTTAGAAAACTTTAATATACGTTCATAATCACCTCCCCGAACTCTTTGTACAATCGTTGGTTTATAAGGATGGTATTTGCTTTTCTTTAAAGTTCTTTGAATGATTGATTTTGGTACATCGAATTTTGTTTCGCCTGCTCTTGTTACCGTGGCAGGATTTACTAAAAAAAACAGACAGATTGCATGATCTCGATTTTCATTACGGCCGTAATTTCGAGTTGGGGGACTTTGAAGGCTTTCAAAATTTAATAAATTTGTTACCAGCTTGGCAAAATATCGAACATTAGGCTGACCTCTTTCTGGAAAACTGTTAGCGTAGTTTCATAACGCTAGATTAGCGTTTCTGTGAGATGATACGTAACAGACAAGCATGTCAAATTTTTCTACATTAGAATAATTCTGCAAGCTGCCATTTCTACATTTTAGTGATAAACAAACTTAATTTTTAATTGAAATACTTAGATTTGAACACTTGAAAACACAATTAAAATTTTGCAAAAAAAAAAAAACAACAACTGAGTAAGACTTGAGTAGAATTAAAACAATGTCAAACATTCTAATATTTAATAGTTGTTAAACAAATGCCACAATTAACACAAGTTGCTAAGCAACTAGAATAATTGCGAATCATGGATATCTTGGGTTGTCAGGAATATTCTAGTCATTATAAGTAGCATAAAAATATTGAATGTTACTTGCAGAGTTTAAAATCTCTTACTATTTTTCTTAATCATAATAAAGAAATCATTTTAAGCGCCGTATATTTTTTACTTTACGGATTGCGACGTTGCCATATGTATTTATTAATAAATCTTAAAATCTTGTTTTTTCTTTCAAATTTCTAACCGTTCTTTGTAATGTGTGATACATAATTGAAAAGCAATAATTATGGTATTTTGTAGACTGTCAAAATCCAATATGGCGTCCATAAGAAAAAAAAGTTGACAACCGCCTAGCGATTATTTAACAATAAACATGAAATCTGACTAGATGATTGAATTCTACGTTAAAAGTTGCTGTGAAGATGTTTTTACAAATCAAAAATTTTTATAAATAAAAAAGTTTTAGCACTTTGAAGAAATGCGCCGTTTTTCTTATTTAAAAAAAATCCCAAAAACCAAAAAAAGTTAGGGGGGTCGGATAAGCAGCTTTGGATTGGTAATAAAATTGCCTACAATTTTCCCCATTTAACTGTTTTTCTATCTCTTATAGTTTCTGAGATCCCTATACATGCATCACCAATTTGGGGGACACTGTATAGAGTACATAAAAAATGTGGCGAAACATAAGCATATTCGGATTGCTCAGTGAAAAAATTAATCAATAGACACAGAATAAAGAAAATGATAGCGCAATGCACAACATTCAGCAGACAAATGAGAGAAAAAATCTGTTTGCCTACCTTTTTAACCGCGTGTCACAAGGGGTCCTGAGAGCATTTTTAAGATAGCCGATTTGTAGCTAACTGTTTCGACAAACAAAATAATTTAAGAAATTTGTTAGGTAATACGAAAGATAAAGATAAAGCCACTGAAATGTCGGGTATCTATGAAATAGGTTCTAAGATTGTAATCTAAAATGCATTGGGCAAACTAAGAGAAACATAGGGACTAGATTGAGTGAACATCTGGCACAGCTGAGATACGGCAGTGTAGACAAGTCATGAGTGGCACAACATATTTGGGATAATAATCACCACATTGATAAGGAAAATCTGAAATTAAAAAAAAAATTAAACAGCAATCAATGCTTGATGCGCGAACCAAAGTTGCTTAAATGAAGCTGCGCCACTGATCTCATGTCCTCTGTTTGCGTTCTATCTTTGAATCAGATAAACATTTCTATAGCTGTCAGGTAAAGTAATAAAAGAAGTTCAACAACTTCGTCCGACAACAAAGAAACAATCTCCCTCTCGGTATCGGTCTTTACCTAAGAATCAATATAAATAGATGGTGTTGTAGTAGAAATTAGTTACAATTTTTCATCCTCTGATGACGCTAACTTTGTTAGTCAAACGATCGTTAAGTCATTAAAAAGATGTGTTGTGGTGATTTGGGTTCTCCAAGTGTACTTATCAGTGCTCATCAGAGGTTCTCATCTTAACTTACTGTTATAATTGTATTAATCAGCATCTTTTATCTAGTGAAACAGATGAGAAAACCACTCAAGGACAAAGAGACGCCGGTAGAAGACTCGGAGAAAGGATAACAGACACAACATTCTGGAGGAATGAAGTACGCACAGAATTAGAGAGACTACTGACAGAAAACCAGTTGCTATCAGACTGCAGGAGGGGAATAGAGAAAGCCATAGCAGACATCGAAGGCCCACTACACATAGCACAGGAGTGTTTATATCATAGGGAAAACAGACAAGGTAATTTAAGATTCACACCATACATATTATTCTGAAGTATAGGGACTTTTGATTTTCACAGATAAATTATCTTCTAATCATAAATTATTGTTTGTATACTTTTTAAAACATTAGCTTTACAGGATTTCCTAGCCTTGTAAAAAGTTGATATAACAACTACTGTTTTTCCTATACGTTCGGAATACCATTTGACTCTTTGTTTTGGAGCAAGTGATGTATCTGCATGTGCGCATGTTTCAAACTTGCTGCATGTATTATTATTATTACTTATTATTAAAAGTTTATTCCTCCAAATGACAGACAGAGATACAGTTTTAGAATCCTGCATTTGACCCTTTGTTTTGGAGCAAGTGATGTATCTGCATGTGCGCATGTTTCAAACTTGCTGCATGTATTATTATTATCACTTATTATTAAAAGTTTATTCCTCCAAATGACAGACAGAGATACAGTTTTAGAATCCTGCATTTGACCCTTTGTTTTGGAGCAAGTGATGTATCTGCATGTGCGCATGTTTCAAACTTGCTGCATGTATTATTATTATCACTTATTATTAAAAGTTTATTCCTCCAAATGACAGACAGAGATACAGTTTTAGAATCCCTCTGATACTTACAATGAATAAACGGATAGATACTCACATAAGCATAGCTTGTTTGTGAGAAACATTCTGACACATCATGAGACACAATCCGGTTGTTTCGCCATATTCGTGTATTTAAAAGTCTTCTCTGAAACATTTGTTTCCACTATTTAGCATTCTACTTGCATACTTCAGCTTACCACCAATAAATCATCACCACACACCCAAACAAACCTCCAAAACAAGCGCCCCGATGATACCCAGGGTAGACCAAAAATCCCCAAAATCACAACAAACAAAGCAGCCACCAAAGCTCACCCTTCACACCTCAAGATTTTCCAGATACATATTCAACAGTTTTTTGCCAATTTTGCAAACCTTTGCTGGCCAGCCTTTACATTCCTGATTTCCGGCGGCAACAATTGTATATCCTTGGACTAGTATATATGTGACAGTGCTGACCTTTTTTCCTTCCTCAGGGCTCGTCCGCGGCTTTGCCGTCTCGATAGCACTGCAACCTTTGGCTTATTGTACATGCCCTTAGTCTTTTTACTTCACCCATTCGAAAATCACTGTGCCTTGAACTAGTCTGCACAGCAATTGGTAGGGTGAAGTTTTATAATGCCCTGTCTCTGGTCTAGACTGACCATAGATCAGTTGTTTTTTGCGGTCCAGAGCTTTACACTCGCACAATATGTACTGAGCTGATTCCTCCCCCTCGCCGCAGAGTCTACATGCGAGGTCCCCCTCGAACCGCCCCATTTTTTGCAGGTGTTTCTTGACGGCCATGTGTCCCGTCAAGAGACCTGTTATGTTTCTGAGCTGTCCTCTGCTAAGATTTAGCAGCTCCTTAGCTCTCTTTGAACTAGGTTCAACAATTATTGACTTTCCATGTCTGAGCCCTGGACAGTCTGCCCAGTACACCTTGTGTTGGTTTCTGACCCAAGACTTAATGGCTCCCTTGGCAGTGCTCTTTGTCACGCCCAGAGCCGGTTCTGGTCCCATAAATTGTTCGGCTTACCCTCTCTTCGCGAGACGGGTAGCTTCTTTATTGCCTTTGACCCTCGAGTGACCCGGGACCCAGATGAGGGTGACCTCAATCTGCCCAGCCAGGTCGCTCGTCTCATCTTGGCACTCACTCACCAGCCAGGAATTTAATTGTGGGCTACTTAGGGCCTTAAGGGCTGCCTGGCTGTTTGTGGCTATGATGATCCGCTTGTTGGTGTAGCCCCTCTTCTTGTTCTCCCGCATACAGTGCAGGATGGCGTACATTTCGGCCTGAAAGACCGTTGCATGGTCTCCGAGGGAAATACTATGACTTACCCTCGGTCTTTCCGAATAAACACCTGCCCCCGTCCCACGCTCCTCGCCGGATCCGTCCGTGAACCAGAGGAGCGCGTCCCGTGGTATGCCCGGCGTCTCCTCCCGCCTTGCCTCGCGGTCGGGGATTTCCACTGTAAAGTTGTTTTCCCTGCAGATTCGCGGGCTCGCGAAGTCTGACCTCATTTCAAACATGGGCTCCTTCACGATCTCCTTAATTTTGCAGTGGCCCCTGAAGCTGGGTTGATCTTCAGTCTACCATTGCAGGCTAGTCTGTATAGTCCTAGCCTGGCCTCCCCCATAATAACTAAGTATATGGGGACAAATCCAGCAACACCTCCATGGTGGCTGTTGGGGTTGAAGACATGGCCCCTGTGATGCCTAGGCAGGCCATCCTTTGGATCTTGCCTAGTTTTTGTTTGGCACTGGATCGTGTCACCTTAGGCGATCAGACCAGTGCCGTGTATGTTAACGATGGTCTGACCACCCTTGTATACAGCCAGTGGGCCATACTAGGTCTTAGTCCCCACGTTTTACCATATGTACGCCAGAGCCAGGCTGGTCATCAAAAAGAGGGTAAGCGCCGGCGCCAGTATATCTGTTGGAGCATGATGGGCATTATTCCATCAAATCCCGGGGGTTTGTATGGCTTAAACTACCTCTTCAGCGACTGTCCAGTCTACTCTAGATGCCCGCATATAAGGCACCTCTATTTCTGAGTGTTCCCAGTCCGGAGGTGATGGGTTTATTATGTTACAGCTGGGGAAGTGCGTCTGGAGTAAAATTTCCATAGTTTCCTCCCCCGAGCTTGTAAAGCCTCCCCTGAATGTTCTAAGGGAGTCCCTCAGTATTTTGTTATAGGCCGTTAGGGCCTGTCTATATTCATCCCATGGTCCCGACCTTTTGGCAGCGTTAAACAGCTTACGAACGTCCGTCCTCCTTTGCCTGAGGTCCTCGTTCCACCATGGGACGTTCCTGGTGGATGCCCTTATTTTCAGGGGGCAGTTAGCGTTATAGGCCGAGGTGATTGCGTCTCGAACTTGAGCTGCTGCAATCTCGAGGTCTATTGAATTGTCTATAGTACTCTTAACCCCCCGCAGTTCCACTGGTAGGTCTGACCTGTAAGCTTCCCAGTCCGCCTTGCGGGGGTCCCGGTACCATACCGTTTGTCTTTCGACTTTAGCGATTTCAAACCAGAAGTATCTGTGGTCTGAGATACTCACTTCCCCAGACACAGCCCAGTTCTTAACAAAGTCACCTAGAAACTGGGTGGAAACTGTTAGTCCGAAAACTTCCTCACACCGTGTTGTGACGAAGGTCGGTTTATTACCTCTATTCAATATGTCTAAATTAAATTTCATAAAGAATTGTAAAAGTGTGTATAGTATACCTACTAAAAACGATGTGTTTATTAGAAAAGAATAACAAATTGATACATCATTAAATTTTTTGCAGCTATCGACTTAGTTCATGATGCTCCAGAGCAAAGTTTACTGAAAGAAATTGAGATATACAAGAATGGCCAAGAAAAACTAAAATGTCTGTTCGGAAAAATCAGGGATCAGCTAATAAACAATCGGGCAGCACAGCACGAGCTTGAAACAGATGTGAGAAGTAAGGAATCAGCTCTCGGCATCGATAACATGTGCCATCAGTTGAATAACTTCTCGAAGGGAATCAATTATTATGGAGGTATTGAGAAATTCGACCCAACAGTGAGCAACACAACTACATGGGCAGAAAACAGCAATCGCATAGTTCAGAGATCACAAGGTGAAAGAGGCAAATCTGCACAGATGCGTTCGGACATAGAAAACCTACTAAATTCTGTAGCCACTGAGATATGGGATGCCTGGAGCAACACCAATAATGCTTTGGCTCGTAGGGCTGCCGAAACACTAGAAGCTAAGAGTAAGTTACAGATGCATCTTCACAAAATTCAACAGGAACTATTTGATGTTGAGAAGAATATTGAGCTTCTGAAGAAAGCTATTATGGACAAGAGTGCTCCAATGAAGGTAGCACATACTAGATTAGAAGCTAGGACACATAGGAAAGAAGTAGAGCTCTGCAGAGATATGGCGCAAGATAGGTTAGTGAGAGAAGTGATCGATCTGCAAGATAGTATTGAATATCTCCACAGAAAACTACAGGAAGCTGAAGCACAACATCAACAGTTGTTAAAATCAAGAGCCAATCTTGAGACCGATCTGCACAACAAGGTCAACACATTATTTATCGACAGGGAAAAATGCATGGGTATGAGACGATCATTCCCCATCACTGCAACTATTAAATATTAGATTTTATTATCTCATTTTTGTGCATGTCGTTCATTTAAAGTTGTTATAAATTATAGTAGTTTGTTTTTGTTATGGTATGAAAACATTGTTGAATCAATAAAAACTATTTATTTAACAACATTAACAAAGACTTAGCTGTTATTTCTTAAAAAAACTCGGTACAGGTAACTTCAATCCTTCTTTTGCTTCAAAGAATGTGTAGGATAACGTTATTTCATTAACATATTCCATAAGCGGGTCTTCAGCAAATTCTGGATCAATGTAGAAGAATACTGGCATATCTACCTGCGAAAAGTAGTTCTATAAATACAGATATCCCAGTGATTCTGGCTGCATCTACTTGACAAAACCATTTTATATTAAACATAGATTTAGTATATTTTTGTTGAATTCGTTTATAGAAAATACAATAAATAAATTGAAAAGAAAAACAACAGGAAACAAAATAAACGGACAATGGTTTCAATTGGATAAGGACTATAGATGATATAGGTGTAGGTAGGAGAAACAGAAAAAAATTTGCATAGGATGCTCTATTACATTGATGGGAAGCATACTTTTTTTTATTTTTTTATTTGAACAACACACCACGAGGGCTTACAGCCTAAATACTATCGTACCGTGGGTGTCGACAAGGAAGAAAGAGGCAACTTGTTAATTCTGGACTTGGAAGTTCGGAGGAGAAGGAAAAACATCCGCCGGCAAGGAATTCCACAGCTTGGAAGTCCTCGGGACAAAAGAGCAGGCATAACAAGATGTTCTATGTCTGGTAACCTGGACAGTAAAAAGTACATTCGCTCTGTTCCCCTGGTAGATCTGTTGGGGGCAGCAGGTGGAGGAACTATGGAAGAAAGCTCCTCTGAGCACTGCCTGTGCAGATATCTATACAACAGAGAGGTCATCAACAGCACGTCGGTGGGCAAGGGATGGCAGCCTTTGGGTGAGGGTAGGGTCACGAATGAGACATATAGCTCTCTTCTGAATGGAGTCCAGGATAGCGAGTGTAGAAGCGGCAGCAGCACCCCAGATGTGGGAGCAGTATTCGAGGTTTAGCCTTATTTGTGAAGTATATAAGGTATAGAGATTAGCTGGTGAAAAGTATTTGCGAGCCCGGAAGAGGAAACCTAATTTCTTAGCAGCCGCTTCTGCAATTGATGTGACATGTTGGTGCCAATTGAGATTTCGATCCACAGAAATGCCAACAAGTGAAAAGGACTCATTACTTTGAATAACTTGGTTGTTCATTGTGATGGTTCTAGGGCTGGTGTATCTTTTATGAGAAAGAAAGCAAGACTGATTTGGTGGGGTTGAATTGTACAAGATTTCTACTTCCCCAGTCTAATATTTTTTGGAGATCCTCGGAGACAGAACCCTCCATGTGTCTGCGATCCTCATCTAGTTGGGCCAAAGAGACATACTTGGAGAACCCAAATCACAACGCATTTTAAAAAACCTGACGATCGTTTCACTAACCAAGTTAGCATAATCAGAGGATAAATAATTCTAAATATCTTATGTCCACAACTCTATTTATATAGTGAGTCACTAACGATTTAAGGAGGTTCTGCAACATGAAAAATTAACATATTTCCTGTAACGCAAATATCTGTATTTTTTTACTATCAATCGGACGTATTTGGTATTTATTTAGTAAAGTAATCTATCAGGAGACTACCCATAGGCGGCGGAGCGAGATTCATACACTTCTTATTATTGCTAAATTTAGCAATATATATATATATATATATATATATATATATATATATATATATATATATATATATATATATATATATATATATATATATATATATATATATATATACTTTCGGAGGCGTTTAGCTATCCTGGTTGTTTAAATTTTTTATTGTGCCAAATGTTCTTTGAATCTAATTCTAATACATCTTTTTGTTTGTCCCAAGGAATTGAGATCACAATCTTTACAGCTTATTTCATAAATTCCTGATATTTTGGCCACACCATCCTTGTCTTTTGGGTTACCTAGCAAGTAGTTTAAAGTATTTTTTGTCGAAAATGTTAGTTGCAATTTGGCTTTTTAAAAATGCTATCTAGACCCCTCGTGGCTCGAGGTTCAAATGATAAGCAAACAAGGTTTTGATCTGCTTTCTCGCTTCTAAAAATCGTTGATTCCGCTAACATTTCCTTTGTTTTCTATTTGTTCATTAATTTCTCCACTAGGCAAGCAGTGTATCCGTTATATTCGACCACGTTCTTGATATACTTTAATTCTTTGGTATGTCTACTTTTACTTAAAGGAAAATTAGTTAACCAGTTTGCCAAAAAATTCAGACTGGCCATTTTTTGTGCGTACATATGATGTGAGTCATTCGGAATGTAGCTTAGAGTGGTGGTTTCCTCTCTATGGACATCGAATTCTAAAGTGTCTTTATTTTTGATAACTAGTACATCTAGAAAGGGTAATTTATTATTAAGTTCTAATTCGTGGGTAAATTTCATAGAATCAAATTTATTGCTTAATTTGACCATAAAATCTTCTATTCTGCAAATGTTTGTGTTAAACACTGCGAATACATAATCCACACAACGAAATTACACTCTAGGACAAACAAAAAGATCCATTGGATCAATTAGATTCAAAGAACATTTGGCACAATTAAGATACAGTACTATCGATTGATCTTCTGTCGCTCAACATATTTGGGATAATAATCACCATGTTAATGAGGAGAATCTAAAATTAATAAAAAAATGTTAGACATATATATATATATATATATATATATATATATATATATATATATATATATATATATTTTTTTTGCTAAATATAGTAATAATAAGAAGTGTATGAATCCCGCTTTGCCACATATGGGTAGTCTTCTGATAGATTACTTTACAAAGTAAATACCGGCATAAGCATATCCGATATATAATAAAAGAATAGAGATATTTCCGGCCAAACGAAATATGTTAATTTTTGGAGTCACGGTCTTCGCAATAACGATCCTTTTCTACAAAAATTAACAAAAAAGTATAGACTATTAAACCACGAACTCTATAACTGAAACTACGGCCAAAGCACCAGAGAAAGAACTGGTCCGATTTCCTTGGCTAACGAACTTATCCAAGCCACTTACAAAAGGAAGGTACCTACCAAATTTAATTAAAATTAGTCCATATATAAACACAGATCTCCCCATTAGTGATTTTTTTAAAACAAAATTCACTAATAGAGCTGTGGATATAAGATTGAGAATTAGTCATCCTCTGATGACGCTAACTTGGTTAGTGGAACGATCATCAGGTTTTTTCAAAATGTGTTGTGGTGATTTGGGTTCTCTAAGTGTGCTTATCAGTGCTCATCACAGATTCCCATCTTCACTTGGTGGAATAGATGGTGTTGAAATTTTTTAAAGTAAAAATGAATTTGATGAAAACAAAAGTATGAACTTGCAGTTTAGTCTATGGACAATTTTAGATAATTCGACTACTGATAGGTAAAGTTGGGCATCTTACATGCAAGTTGACACTATTTTTACCTTTTGCTTCTTTGTCTCTGCTGAGTTATTTACATTTAAACTTGGTGCGGTAAGTTAAAAATGAATTTTATTTTTCAGAATTAGTTTTTTCTCTTGCTATAGAAATGCTTCTTTTCCGGTGCATCCCTACCATTGAACCCAGAGAAGTAGTCTCCAAGTCTGTATGTAGTATGGACCAGTTTCACCAAGTAAGGGCAACAACAATCAATGAATATCACTATCCATTTCTCAGATTGTACGGATGCGGAGAAAGCTACTGCATTCGCAGATCATCTGGAGTTGCAATTCAGCCCGAATTATAACAACGTTGATCTGTCGCACGTAGCAAGAACGCACCGCTATGTCAGGAGTGCGCTTCGCGCCACCCCAGACACAACTATCGAGCCCACAACTTTCGAAGAAGTTTCCCAAATAATCAAAGCATTAAAAAATAGGAAAGCTCCGGGATATGATGGAATCTCCAACGCAGCTCTGAAAAACCTCCCCCGCAAAGCCGTGGTATTCATAGTTACGATTATGAATGCCATGCTGCGATTTCAACATTTTCCTTCCATGTGGAAACTTGCCGACATTATCAACATCCCGAAACCCAGCAAAGTTCCGCTGTTCCCTCAGAACTACAGACCCATTAGCCTGCTACCAGTCATCGGCAAAATCGCCGAAAAACTGATTCAGAAAAGGCTAGCTTCTTTCACCTCAGAAAATCATATCCTCCCTGATGAGCAATTCGGCTTCAGACACCAGCACTCCACCACCAACCAAGTCCTTCGTGTGGTGGAAAACATCACCAAAGGATTCAATATCAACAAGTCAACTGGTGCAATACAGCTAAATACCTGCAAAGTGTGAACATCAGAAATATCTGCTTGTACTTTTATGGTTCTTATCACAAGTTTTGTATATCCAAATTTGTTAAGGTTTATGACGAGCTGCAGCATTTGTTTGTGTGCACTGGTGGTAGTGTTGGTTACGGATTTTGAACATTGTAGTGGAAGTTACATTTGAATTTTCTTTGTTGGAGTGTATTCTGCAATTGAACAGTTATTTTTTTGCACCGTGGTTATCTTATCTCCTGGTATTGTGTTGATGGAAAAAGCTTTTAACTTTATCAGTTTATTTATATTTCATTTTATACTGTTTATCTACAGCTGTCCATAAATCATGAGTGACTGCTCAAAATGTGGTGTTACTGGTAAGACCTTTAGTTGTGACACCTGTAAGCTCTTGTTCTGTGAGCAGTGTTCAGACCTTAGTGCCTCTGAGATTAGATGCATGGAGTTGAAGAAGAGGAAGCTGTTGTTTCTGTGTTCTGATTGTGAGGATGGTCTCAAACAGTTGCCAAACCTGATTGCTAGAATTAGTGATGTCGAGAAGCAGCTTGAGAAATTGAAGGTAACAGCAGAGTTGCCCAATACTGTACAGGTTCCAGCTGGTAGTGACTCCTATATAGAGGATATAATACAGGAGATTCGTGAGCGAGACAAGAGGAAGTCAAATATTATTATTTTTGGACTCCCCGAATCTGAGTCTGGGTCAACTGCTAGCCGTGGTGAGAGTGATGTTGACAGACTGGAAGTGAAGAATATCCTCCACAAGTTGTGTCCTGAGGGTGATTACTCCCAGATTAGGCTATTTCGCCTGGGTAGGCATTCCAGCAGTGCATCCGTTCCTAGACCTCTAAAGGTTACACTCTCTGATGAACATC
Source organism: Tillus elongatus (assembly GCA_964006375.1). Classification (NCBI taxonomy): domain Eukaryota; kingdom Metazoa; phylum Arthropoda; class Insecta; order Coleoptera; family Cleridae; genus Tillus; species Tillus elongatus. The sequence continues at coordinate 8,058,144 of OZ023263.1, forward strand.
AGGTACTTAGTATTCTGCGCAGGACTGGAAGACTCAAGGATGATCATTTGTATCGTAATGTCAGAGTTAGGCAGGACAGAACCCCTAGGCAAAGTGCATACTCCAAGTCTGTGATCAGTGAATTGAGGCGGAGGGTGGATGATGGTGAAGTAAACCTCAAGATTAAGTATGTTAACGGTGTTCCGACTATTGTTCCCCCCAAAAAAAACTAGGGGTGTCGGATGACCATTTATTGTTAAGCACTCCTGGTGATGAGAATTCCTTGTTTGTTCATTATCATAATGTTAGTGGACTACGAACAAAATTACCCAGGCTTCGACAGGGTCTGTCTTCTTGCTGTTTTCATGTTGTTATGTTGACGGAGACGTGGCTTACTGCTTCCCACTCTGATGCTGAACTCTCTTTTATGAATTATAATATTTACCGTAGTGATCGTGACAGTATTCCGGGCAATATCAGGGATCGGGGGGGTGGTGTGCTGATAGCTGTGCATAAAGACCTTGATTCTACTAGGATTGCTGGTGATATTTCACTTAATGAAGTTTATGTGAAGGTGAGGATAGGAAGGCGGAGCCTCATTTTTGGTGTTTGTTACATTCCACCCAATTCAGAAGTTGCTATATATGAACACCATTGTGATTCAGTCGACAGTGTGTTGTCTGATCATCCCAATTCTGAGGTCGTTGTCTGTGGGGACTACAACCTCCCAAACGTTACCTGGACAAGCAGTGCTGAGAGTGCTCCAGTTATTAGTGGTAACAGTCCATCAGCCTCACTTGTTTCTAACAGTTTTGGCTTTTGGGGCTTGTTCCAAAAAAAATTTTGTACTTAATAGATTGAATAGAACCTTAGATTTAGTTTTTAGTAATATAGATAACATATGTGTTGATGCATCTTTGGATCCGGTTTTTCCTGCTACTGCACATCATGTGCCCCTAGACATTTCTTTTTCACTTGAGACTCCCCCAACTGAACCCTATGAAGAGTATTTTTATGACTTTCGTAATGCTGATTATTGTGCCATGAATTATTTTCTTTCCGAATTTGACTGGGAATATCTTGAGTCATTGGAGATAAATGATGCTGTGAAGTGCTTTTATGACATTCTGTTTAATGCTGTGGATCGGTTTGTTCCAGTTAAGAGATGTAAAAAATCATGTTTCCCTCCTTGGTTTAGTGTCGAGCTTAGAGGCATGATAACTGAGAAGAAGAGGGTACACAGTCAGTATAAAAAATATGGTAGAATAGATGATTATATTAGGTTTTCTGGTCTCCGAGAGGAATGTAGGAATCTTCGTGATACTTGTTACAGAAATTTTATTGCTTATACTGAGAATAATTTTGAAAACAATCCGGGTTCTTTCTGGTCTTATATTAACAAGTTGAGGAGGATTTATGATCTTCCTGAGGCTATGTATTATGATGATGTTAGGAGTGATTCTTTGCATGATTCGGTTGATCTTTTTGCTAGTTTTTTCTCATCTGTGTATGAGGTACAGGCTGGCGGTGTCAGTCCCGATCCTTTTTTGCGTGAGTCGGTAAATATGACTGTGCCTAGTGTTACTTCTGCTGATATTATTGATCGTATCTGTAGTTTGAAAGATAAACTTAGTTACGGCCCAGATGGAATCCCCTCCCATCTGTTAAAATCTTGTGCCTTCACCTTGGCGATTCCACTGAGGATTCTCTTTAACATGTCCTTATTGTCTGGTGAGTTTCCACATGTTTGGAAGCATTCTTATTTGATGCCCGTTCATAAGCAGGGACCAAAGCACTTGGTTACTAATTACAGAGCTGTTTGTATTCAGTCAGAGATACCCAAACTTCTGGACTTTTTTGTCTCTAGACATATAACTTGGGAATGCAGACATGTTTTCGCCGAACAGCAGCATGGTTTTCTTAAGGGAAGATCTACAACGACCAACCTTCTTCTTTACCAGAATGTATTGGTCTCAGCTTTGGAGGATAGGTTACAGATCGATTCGGTATATACAGATTTCTCCAAAGCGTTTGATAAGGTAAATCACGCCTTATTATTGTCAAAACTTGCATTGTTGGGTTTTAATGCCAATTTGTTGTCTTGGGTGCGCAGCTTCCTTATGGGTAGGTCCCAGAGTGTAAAGATCAGGAACTTCATTTCTGGTAGTATTACTGTTTCTTCAGGAGTTCCTCAGGGTTCACATTGTGGACCAGTCCTCTTTAATCTTTTTATCAATGATGTCATACATTCACTTAAGCATAGTCAGATTTTGATGTTTGCTGATGATATCAAAATTTTCAAGATTGTTCGTTCCAGACAGGACGCTTTACTTTTACAGGAAGACTTAAATCGTTTTGCTCGGTGGTGTGGTGACAATCTTCTGACTCTGAATGTTGATAAGTGTTTCTGCATTACATTCACTAGAGCTCAGTTTCCCATTGACTTTGTGTACTCCATGGGCTCTGGTGCTTTTTTTTTTTTTTTTTTTTTTTTTTATGTCAACAACACACCACGAGGGCTTACAGCCTAAATACTATCGTACCGTGGGTGTTGACAAGGAGGAAAGAGGCAACTTGTTAATTCTGGACTTGAAGGTTTGGAGGTTCGGAGGAGAAGGAAAAACATGTGCCGGCAAGGAATTCCACAACTTGGAAGTCCTCGGGACAAAAGAGCGGGCATAACAAGATGTTCTATGTCTGGTGACCTGGACAGTAAAAGGGTGCATTCGCTCTGTTCCCCTGGTAGATCTGCTGGGGGCAGCAGGTGGGGGAATTATGGAGGAAAGCTCCTCTGAGCAGTGCCCGTGCAGATATCTATAAAAGAGAGAGAGGTCACCAACGGCACGTCGGTGGGCAAGGGATGGAAGCCTTTGGGTGAGGGTAGGGTCACCGATGAGACGTATAGCTCTCTTTTGAATGGAGTCCAGGATAGCGAGTGTAGAAGCGGCTGCTGCACCCCAGATGTGGGAGCAGTATTCGAGGTTTGGCCTTATTTGTGAAGTGTATAAGGTATAGAGATTAGTTGGTGAAAAGTATTTGCGAGCCCGGAAGAGGAAACCCAATTTCTTAGCAGCCGCTTCTGCAATTGATGTAACATGTTGGTGCCAATTAAGATTTCGATCCACAGAAATGCCAACAAGAGAAAATGACTCATTACTTTGAATAACTTGGTTGTTCATTGTGATGGGTCTAGGGCTGCTGTATCTCTTGTGAGAAAGAAAGCAAGACTTAGTTTTGGTGGGGTTGAATTGTACAAGATTTCTACTTCCCCAGTCTAATATTTTTTGGAGGTCTACGGAGACAGAACCCTCCATGAGTCTGCGATCCTCATCTAATTGGGCTAAAGAGACAGGCTTAGAATATTGTATGTTTGAGTGGAGGGTGCTGTCGTCCGCGTAACTGTGAACTGGGTTGGATGTGCTAGAGAGGAGGTCATTGATGTGGAGAAGAAACAAAGTAGGGGCTAAAGCTGAACCTTGAGGAACTCCTGCATTAATTGGATACAGTTTAGAGGAATGGCCATCCACAACAACAGATATGCTCCTGTTGGAGAGGAAATTTGCTGTCCAGGTACAAAGTTTTGGTGGTAGGCCATAGGCCGGAAGTTTATTAAGCAGCGCTGCGTGCCAGACCTGGTCGAATGCTTTGGATATGTCTAGAGCAACAATCTGGGATTCACCGTGTTGTTCCATAGACTTGTTCCAAGAATGGGTGACAAAGGAAAGGAGGTCGGCAGTCGATCTGCGCTGACGGAATCCATACTGCCTGTCGTGGATTAGACTGTGTGTTTCAAGGAATTTTAGTAGTTCGGTGTTTATATACTTTTCCATCACTTTAGAGATGACTGAAAGGAGAGAAATAGGCCTGTAGTTGCTAGGAAGCGCTTTGGATCCTTTCTTGGGGATGGGTTGTACTCGAGCAGTTTTCCAGTTACTAGGGAATATGCCTTTATTGTAAGATATCTGAAACAGACGAGTCAGGACAGGAGCAAGTTCTGGTGCGCATTTTTTGAGAACAATTGCTGGGATCTCGTCAAGGCCAGAGGCTTTCCTGGTATTGAGAGAAGAGAGCATCTTTCGTACCTTTTTAGTTTTGAAAATGATATCAGTCATTTTATGCGCGACGTTGGGGACTGTTGGTGGTTGAACATTTGAAGGTGGGTTGAGAGTAGAATTTCCGGCGAACAACGAAGCAAAAAGTTCAGCCTTGCCCAGGGCGGTAGAAACAATTTCGTCACCGGAGACGAGAGGTGGGAACGTGCTCTTGCAGAAATTATTCCCAATAGACTTAGCAAGAGTCCAGAAGGGTTTGCCGCCGTTGGAGCTTGAGAGGACTTTGTTTTTGATGTGGTTATTAAACGAGTTTTTTGCCTCAGAAAGAATGCGGACATAGCGGTTTCTTGCGTCGTTGAATGCTTGACGATTTTCTTGACTGGGATTGTGTAGAAGCGTTTTGTGAGCTTTGACCTTTTCAAGTCTGGCCTTGTCACAGGATTTAGAGAACCAGGGCTTTTGAGTGGCTGAAGAGGTTTTCTGTGTACGTGAAATAAATAATTCCATGCCAGCTTGGATAATTTCGGTGACGTTTTCTGAGATATCAGAGGGGTCAGGATGAGAGAAGCAGACAGACGCCCATGGAAATGAGGAAAAGTAATCCCGCATTTCGTCCCAGTTTGCGGAGTTGTAGTGCCAAACGATACGTGGGTGTGATGACTGTGTGACCTCGGGTTGCATTGCACAGGAAGCAGTGACCATGCCGTGGTCTGAGCGACCAAGGGGGGCGGTGACTGATATCTTATAGCATTCAGGATTTGTAGTAAGAAGGAGATCCAAGGGATTTGAGCTGTGTGTTGGGATACGAGGAAAGTAAGTAGGTTGCTGAACCATATTGGCCAAAGAATTGCTGACTGCAAAGGCCTCCGCTGCTCTCCCTTGTGGATCGGTTTTTGAAGATCCTAGCCATTCCTTATTATGGACATTGAAGTCGCCAAGAATAGTGACCTCGGAGGAAGGATATTCAGAAATCAGATAGTCGGTTTTTTCAGAAAGGTAGTCAAAGAGCTGGACAAAGTTGTTGTCAGAAGGTGACCGGTAAATGCAACAGATGAATTTAGTTGCAGCCCTGAGAGAGAGTTTTATCCATAGTATGTCTTTTCTTCCAGCTTCTAAATTGGGAAGTCTGGTGCAGGGTAGATTGCTACGGACGTATGCGCACACGCCTCCATGCAATCTAAAGGCAGTAAGGAGCTCATACCCCGGGAAATTAAGGTGATTAGTGGCTGTTTTGGCACTGATTTGGGTTTCGGTGAGGAAGAGGAGTTGGGGCCTGTTAGTCTGGAGGAAATGGTGGACGGAGTTCAGGTTAGAATTTAGGCCACATATATTCGAAAAGGATATGTTAAATGCTTTACAGAGGAAGGAAATGATTAAAGACTTGGGCATTGTATTGGATAGGGAATTATCTTTTAGGGATCACATGGAGTGCATAGTATCTAAGGCATATAAAATGTTAGGATTTATTCATAGATCAACTCTGGATTTTTCATGCAATAGCTTTAGAAGGCTGTATTGTGCTCTGGTTCGCTCTTTGTTGGAGTGTTCTTCTGTAGTCTGGAGCCCGAATTACAATATTTATATCAATCAGATTGAGGCCGTACAAAATAGATTCTTAAGAATTTGTGCTTACAGAATGGGCTTGCAGAGAAATGATCTTAACCTTTCTTATTTGCGGAATCGGCTGCACTTGCAGTCACTGAGAGGTAGAAGGATTGTCAGTGATGTTTGTTTTTTGCACAAATTATTAGTGAATAAAATTGATAGTCCTTCGTTGCTTGAGTTAGTCTCTCTAAGGATTCCGAACTGCACGAGAGCGAGGGAGGTTTTTGTGGTTCCCTTCCATCGAACCAATTATGGCTTTTTCAGTCCGATGTCGAGAATGGCGAGAACTGCAAATGAGTATTCGGAGCTCTTGGACATGTTTAATGATTCTGACCGTGTAATTAGAGGAATTTTGAGAGGTGTTATTGATTGAATTGTCATACATATGGTATACAGGTTATGTTTTGCTCTTTTTTTTTTATGTTCTCATATTGTGATTATTTAAGACTAATGTAGTTTTAGATGTTCTTATTATTATTGTAAATGGTTAATCCGTTGAATAAATAAATAAAATAAATAAATAAATATTTCTTGACATTGCTCAAGCTTTCGATAGGGTTTGGCATGCGGGCCTCCTAAACAAACGTCTATCATTTAATTATCCTCTCCCTCTGATTCTGCTAATCAGGTCATACCTACAACAGAGAAAGTACCACGTCAAACATCTGGGAGCCAGATCTAGAATGTACCCAGACACGGCTGGTCTCCCGCAGGGTTCTGCTATCTCCCCTCTGCTGTACAATATATTTGTCGCAGACATTCCGACAGCGCCCCTAAACGTGACATACGCACTGTACGCAGACGACACTACCATCCTCAGCAGCTCCACTTAACTGAGGATAATATCAGAACGACTTCAGACCGCCGTAGTCGAGCTGCAAGCCTGGTAGAGGGAATCTTGTCTAGCCATAAACCCCGATAAATGTTCAGCAGTCCTATTTTCCAAGGGAGACGCACCTCACGAACACGTATCATTAGACAACCGTATAATTCCCTGGCAAGATTCCGCCAAATACCTCGGGGTTTTCCTCGACAAACACTTAACATGGCGCCCCCATGTCGATCACGCTCGAAAGAAAGCCTCGATGTTCATCTCGAAGCTGTTCCCACTTCTAAATAGAAATTCCAAATTGTCCATGAACAATAAGTCGCTCATGTACAAAGTCATTAACCGGCCAGCCATGACCTATGCATCACCTGCATGGGCCACCGCGGCCGCAACACACATCAAGACCCTTCAAATCATCCAGAACAAAATTCTGAGAATGGTTACGGGAGCGCCATGGTTTGTCCGAAACAGTCAGATTCACTCTGATCTGGAAATGCCTTCGATACTTGAGTTTATAACTCAACTATCCACATCCCAGTTCGCAAAAGCCGCTTCTCACCCAAATGCTCTTCTCCGTAGTGCCACCGACTACGACGAGCAACTTCCACACAAGCATAAGCGTCCAAAGCTTATACTTACCCGCTAAACGCCCCCGCGGCAAAAACAGAATGGAAACATTCACTCTAAAATGTCATTGTGTGTAATTCTTTCCGACGGAGGTATGGACTAAGGTCCGGTACTCCCAGGGAGGGGGTTTTAGTGAGTACTGTCTCACAGTACCTCGATATCCCACGGAACCTACGGGACTGTGAATGGGGTCTGCATGAGCATTTCCCCCTCCTGCATCCAACAAAAAAAAAACAAAAAAAAATGTACTATGTCATGTTTTTGACTAAAAGGGGGAGGTGGCAGGCGGCAGGCGGGGGTTAGGGCCGATACTTTGCCGTGGGGATTTTCCTTCCCCTCCTGCATGCCTACAATCACCCTCAATGCATAAACAAGAAAAATTTCTTGGGAACAACCCCCAAGGCAGTTACAGGACCTGCGGCAAATAGGGTGTTGTGCTGAGTAGACAGGGTTTAAAGGAGGTATGGTATGTGAAAAAGGCAGATGTTCGAGACCCCATTAAGCTGTTTTTTCACATTTTCTATTCATATTTCCTTTTTATTCTTCCCTGCCCAGCAGCCCCATTCGTTCCTGGTCCCGTAACTTTCTTGGGGGTGGTTTGCAAGACATTTTCCTTGTGGTTTGTGCATGGGGGGGGGAGGGGGGGGTGCGTGTTCTCTGCATGTTTCTGGTTTTCTTAAATAAAAACGCTCCATGGGCTAAACTGCAGATTTACCAAGATAAGTAGGTATGTATAAGACTATGAAAATTGATATAAAGCTAAATGGCTGACAACTTCAATAAGTGCACCTGTCCATGTACTTTGAGAGTATTATTACAGATGAAGGTAAATTATCAGAGAACTTAGGAGGATCTCAATGGCAAAGCAAGCATTCATTCAATGAACACTCGCTAAAAACATTTTAACTTGTACCTTGAAAAGGTTCATCAAACACAATTATAGGGTGTTACATTGGGGTGGAAAGCTGAACTTTGAATAAGTAGGACATGAAGAGATTAAATGAGGGCATGGACATAATGACTTAGGTACACCAAGAGAAAGGTGTAGAAAATAGTTTTACAAATACGATAAGTCAAATAATATTATTAGCTCCTATATTTACATAGATCATTCATAGAAAAAGGATTTATTTAGGTACCTGTTCATGTGGATTAAGTTGCTGTTCTTCAAAACAGAAACACTGAATTTTATTAAAATACTGCCCTGCTTCAAATGGCACTACATTGTAAGTACTAATTCCAATAACAGGTATGTCTGTTGGATTCTTAGCCGTATAAAACGCTAACGCTGTTTCACCAGGGCGAACCTACAAAAAAATAACATCACTTTTTATGTATTGGACAACCTATACAACATACAGTTATCTCAGTCTGTTGTGGTTTGAAGTTCCATCTCATGCTAGCAGCAGTATCAGCATTAAATTTCACTTTGATAGGTCTATGCAGTATCGCAGACATAGTCTCCACTTTACTGGCGTCATGTCCTTCAGCTGTCGTGCCCCCATAACTATATGCTTGGCAGAACATCCTGTACAATGGAACGGCAGCATAGCTTAAACCAGCAGTGACAACACCTGCTGCTGTAAGGTAATATAATGTGGACCTAATCTTTGTTTTCTGTGGGTCTTGAGCACTGCTATTCTTTTGAAACAATCTACTGTTCGAGTGAAAATTACATTTGGTACACCTTGTATCGCCAAAAATTATATTATTTACTGTGGTTCTCTGAATAAATTTGTATAAACGTCCTAAACTTCTCTGACACATTTTTAGCGTTAATTAATTAATTTATTGACTAAATTAAGAAAACTGGAACATAATTAAAGATGAAGATGGGATTTTCCAAAACAATATTTTATTTTTACTTATGAATGACAACATAACCTAAAAATCTTAATCTTAAATTTTTGAACACTTTTGAACTAAGACCAGACCAACAGGACAGCCAACCTACCAACTGCCAACTAAGGCTTATTCAAATCAAAATTCCCTTATTTCCCATTGTATCCACTAGACTAGAAATATCTTTAACATTTTTGTGTCCGCCAATAGATAAAATAATTTTCTATCGTTTTGATAAAAAATAAAATCACACCAGAAGAAAAACGAGCATCTCGCCACAGTAATGATCCAGTTGTACTGATCATGCGCACTGTGCAAAATAATATAAGCAACGAAATAAAAGACCTCCCTGGCGTGCTGTTTACAGACAATCCTCCCAACTGACCTTCCTGACCTGCCCTGACATCAGTTTGCCTAATCAAAAGCTAAAAGAACGAAAAAAAGGGAAGGAAAAGTACATTACGCTCACATGAATGGCAGGGTTGATTTTCCCTCCCCTTTTAGCTTTTAATTGGGCAAACTCATGTCTGGGTAGGTCAAGAAGGACAGCTGGGAGGATTGGGTGTAAACAGCACGTCAGAGAAATCTTTTTAGTTACTTAAATTTCTAGAATTGCGCATGATCAGTGCAACTTATCATTACTGTGGCGAGACGCTCGTGAAGAAAACCACATAATTACCATAGAGATTGTTTTTTCTCCGTTTCTCTGATAGTTATTATTAGTAACTTGCCTGTCATCTAAGTGAAAACGTCTATTGTTAATTTCCTGTTTTTATTTATTATTTCACGTTTGAATTTATTGTTGTTAAAACCGTTAAAGGTAGAACAATGGGTGACGCTAATAATATTTTAGAATCCGTTCGAACCGATGATTTTGTAGAGTATTACATTTTTCCCCAGTTAGATATTTCAGACGAAAAACAGCAAGAGGTCATATTGGCTAACATTCTAGAAAAAGTGAATAAAATAGTTGAAAAATACAGCAGCGATTATCTGTGGCACAAAGATCCGATTAAGCTTGTTCCTAGGACTTTACTTAGCAATACCTTGATCCATTTAGAAGGAAAAAAAGGTAAGTTCATTCAACCTATTTGACTTGCATTTTTGGCATGTTATTGATTTTTATTTCAGAGCATCTTCCACCACATCTGTACGGGGTGTCCCACTATGGAGATAATATAGAAGATGAATGGTTTATGGTGTTCCTCCTGCAACAAATAACTAAAGAAATCTCAGGTCTTATTGCCAAAATTCATGATGTTGATGGGGAGTTCCTGCTTATCGAAGCTGCTGATCATTTGCCAAATTGGGCCAGTCCGGAGATGTGCGAAAACAGGGTGAGTATTTTAGCTCCTGAATTTTTAGTTTCTGAATTGACTGGCATATTTGATATTCACATATAATTAGCACTTACAGCAGTATTCAGGTAAATTTGGAGGCAAACCTCCCGAATGCTTTTTGAAACGTCTTTTTGGAAGCAAACCCCAAAAAATATTCTTGTTCACACCCCCCACGGAAGTTACAGGACCAGGAGTGAATATGGGTGCTGGGCAGGGTAGGTAGTAAAAAGGAAATATGAGCAGAAAATGCGAAGAAAACGGCTTAAAAGCTGCCTTTTTCACATTTTGAAGCCATATCCCTCTTAAACTCTGCCTACCCTGCACAGCACCCCTATTCGTCACAGGTTCTTTAACATCCTTGAGGGCTGCTCTCACGAAATTTGTCTTGTGGTTTTTGCATAGGGTGGTTGTATATGTGCTAGAGGAAAAGGAAAATCCCCATGTCGAAGCCGGCGGCGATCGAGCGGGGAAAAGCGACACGGGGGCCCGAAGTAGCAGTATTTTAAAACGTCGCCGGGGCGAAAGGAAAGCTACAGGAGAAAACGGCCAGCCCGGAACGTAAAGTGGCAAATTTTATTGAGGCAAAACTTTTTTAGGGATGGTGGAGTGAAAAAAATTTGCGAGAAACAAGAAAGAAACTGGATTTTCGACCTAAAAAGGTGCTCCGTTGAGGGGTCTATCTTCTCTGAAGATATGGCACTGCGAAATGCGCTATTACCAAAAACAGAATCTTCAGAAAATTTTACATCAAGTAGGCCGGTTTTTATTCTTTTAGAGTTGGCGGTGAATTGTTTTATTGAACATCAAAGTTGAAGAACTTTATGGAGAGGGGCTGGTTTTGCGTGAAATTAGTCAACAAATGAACAAATCGCGTGAGTGGAATTTTTGACAGAGAGGGTTAAAAAATTACACTGCAAGCTAATCACAACGTGTACGTTGCGTCCGGAATTAATATAGTGCCTGATTAACCACAATTGACTATTAAAGATTATGTTTTTATCCACAGTTTGGGTCAATTGATTGAATTTGGTAATTAAAAAACGGTTTTTACATTGATCTTTTCACCTATCTTTTAAGTTGACAATGTCATTTACAATAATTATTGCTTGATATACACATATGTGGGAAATGTCATGTTGTTATAGAGCATTTTCAGACAAGAAGATCGTGTATAGTTTTTGCAACATGTTACTATCTGTTTATGTGAGGGTAATTATCTATCAAGTGATTATTAATAAGGTGGTATATAAACACAGTGTTTTGTATGTAATATAATATAGTTTAAGCAGTTGTGTCAAAATAATCCATTTTAATTCTCCCATTTTTGCGTAGTGACTTTTCGTTGTTTTTCGTATGAAATAATCCAGGACAGCCAAATCAGGAGAACGAGGTGGCAATCCACTTGTTATAAAATATTTTCTCAAGAAGTTAATAACTAGGAAGGCGTTTTGTGGTGGGGCGCCATCGTGTTGGTAAAAAATTTTCCTGTATTCCGCCAGAGGTAAATTTTTTAAATATTGATCATCTAAATCTAAGGTCTTTTTTTGTAAATTTTGCTTCGTCAGTGCAAATTACGTTGTCCAAAAATCGGATGCCATCTTGCAACACTGTTAAAATAAACTCGCAAAACTGAATTCTTTTGGACAAATCAGTGTCTTTCAGGTGTTGAACTATTGAGATGGAATAAGGGTGAAATTTATGTTTCAACAGAATCCTATGTATTCAGTTTTTCAATATTCCTGTTTGTAGAGCCTCTTGTTTTAAGGATGTCATAGGATATGCTGTAAAATATCCCAAAGTAGCAATTTCGATGCTTTCATCAGTGATAATGAGTTATCTTCTGTGTTTGTTGACTTGACGCTGCTAAGTTTTTTAATATTCTGTATTTACAAATTTTTGTTAAAAAAAATTCGCTAATAGAGGTATTGATGGTGAGAAAAATTCAAATGAGTGCGAACCTGAAGCCAAGGTCCGTTTAAATTTTTAATTATTTATATATTTATATATATATATATATATATATATATATATATATATATATATATATATATATATATATATATATATATATATATATATATATACGAACCAGATGTCTTAACTTGTTTTTATTGTTAATATATCCATTCAGATATGATTCCCATTCACAAATCAGGTGATAAGACACAAGTTGTCAATTATAGAGGTGTTTCAATTGAACCTGTAATACCGAAACTATTTGAATATATCATTGCGGATGAGATTTCCAATACCTTGAAACACAGTATTGTTGGTGAACAGCGTGGTTTCTGTTGTGGAAGGTCAACAGTCACTAATCTTGCCATTTTTCAATCTTACGTGACGAATGCATTGGAGGCTGGTAAACAAGTTGATGTTATATACACTGATGTATCAAAGGCTTTTGACAGTGTGTGTCATACCCTTCTTCTGCAAAAATTGTTTTCAATGGGCATCTGTGGTTATCTTTCGTGGATTCGATCTTACCTGTCTGACAGAAAGCAATTTGCTAGCATTGGTGGTGCTCTATCAGATGAGGTCCTCGTCTTGTCTGGGGTACCACAGGGATCACATATAGGTCTCGTTCTCTTCAATCTTTATATTAGTGATGTTGTGAGTTGTTTTGAGTCATCGAAATGTTTATTGTATGCAGATGACTTGAAGTTTTTTTCTGAAGTTGTCCATGGTGTCAACACTTTGCAACATGATCTCGACAACTTGACTCACTGGTGCAGTTCAAACTTGTTGTCGCTTAATGTGGGTAAATGTAAGGTTGTGAGCTATTTTAGGGGTCAGAATCGGATTGTTCATAGCTATACCATTTATAACACGGTGTTGGACGTTGTCACTTCAGTTGCAGATTTTGGTGTAATTTTCCAAAATGATTTGTCATTTAATCTGCATATTGATGCTGTGGTTGTGAAATGTTGCAGACGTTTGGGGTTTGTTAAAAGACACACTAAACATATGACTGACACAAGGGCAATTACTAGTTTGTATACATCCTTGGTTCGAAGTAATATTGAGTATTGTTGTGTTGTATGGTTTCCATTCTATGCTTGCCACATTAATCGTATTGAAAGGGTACAAAACAAATTTGTTAAATACCTTCTTTATAAGCATCACTTTCCTTGTCAAGATATTGGGTATGATGTCAGATTGCTTCTTTGTGGTATGGTCAGTCTCAAAGCGCGACATGAGTATCATGTTTTATTTTTAAGTACCATTTGGAATTGTTTAATGCTGTAGGTGCAAATTAAATAAATAAATCATTTTAAAGGTTTTTCTCTATTTAACATGATCTTACGTGAGTGAATAGGTCGACGCAGACCGTGTCTGTGTTCGTCTAGGATCCTTGAGCAGGTGATACCTTCAGTAACCCTGCTCATATAGTCTTATTATGTCTATGGTAAATATACAATTGCTTTGAGATTCATACTGTTATCTCCTTTTATTTCTGGCTAACAGGTAGTTACAGTCTATGGTTATTAGTTGGGAGACGTTACAGGTCGATGTCTATAGGTTGGTAGGTCTGTAGTGTAGAAAGAACGTCCGTTGAAAGAGCTTCTGCTTCTGTCTCTTCTAGGTCTGGTCTCTGTACTGGAATGTGCTAATGTAGCCATTTTGTGTCACTGCTTCTGTTGATGAAGTCATCCTTCGAGGCAAACTGGTGCTTATAGCCAGTATATTAAATCGTTCGAAAAGTCACTGCCACTCCAGTGTAATGTAAATGTGAGTAAAAGTTGATGGGTCGTTAGAGTACGGAGCTGCTGTAGACTGGATGCTGATGAGAGTGCTGGGAGAGTCCATCTAGGGTGTCTGCGACCGTCTCTGGAGGCTAGATAGAGTATACAACAACCATCTCATGTGATTTCTTTCAGTTATTAGTGCAAATTTAGTGCCGTGCAATTGCCCATGAAATATCCTTTTTTTGTGCGATATATTTTATCAAGGCAGATAAACTGCTTGATGTATAGTAACTTGTAATGTCATCGTCAGCCATGACCTACCTTTAATGTCTGTTGAACCTGGTTGAAATGTGTTCAATTTAACTGATGTATTTTTTTTTCCTCCCTCAGGGCTCGTCCGCGGCCTCGCTGCCTCCATAGCACTGCAACCTTTGGTTTATTGTGCATAACTGATGTATTAATCTCACTTGTTGCTGGAGATATAACCTCACTAATAGGTGGGTGCGCGCGCGCGGGTGCTTGGGTGCGCGCGTGGGTGTGTATGTATATGGATGTATCCGAGCGATAAATCAAAAAATACTAAACTAATTTGAACGAAACTTGGCACATATCTTGATTTTGTTGAGACGATATATGAGTTTATTAGCCAGCCCGGTCGGATCGGTTTAGTGAAATTTGGTAGGTATATTGTGCTAGTAAAGACCTCACTCATGCCAAAATTCAACTTTCTAGGCCTATAGCAAATTGAGTTATTAAAATTTGATGCATTTAATGAAAATCGCTACCATAACGGAAGATACTAAACTAATTTGAACAAAACTTGGTACATATCTTCATTTTGTTGGGACGTACGAGTTTGTTAGTCAGCTCGGTCGGATCGGTTTAATGAAATTTGGTAGGTACATTGTGCTAGTAAGACCTCACTCATGCCTAAATTCAACTGTCTAGGCCTATATGAAATTGAGTTATTAAAATTTGATGCATTTAATGAAAATCGCTACCATAACGCACTTGTCGAGTCCCGAATTTGATTTGTTTCACATTATTTAGTGATGGTTTCTATTTATCTGGATATGTCAGCAGATATCTCACGTGTTCTTGATAAGGATTTGTTATGTTTGCAATAGATAATAAACAAATTTAAATAATCTTCAGGTGTCTTAATTCCATTGGCCCGGCATAATTGTTGATAACTGTCAAATGGTAATTGGTAACATTATGTAGCACTTGATTTTTCTCTGGCGATCTAGCCATCTGAGTAGCATTTTTGCAATAGAAAAATTTGTAAATGACAATTATTTCAGAAAAGTTTGGGATGCAGCAAGTGCGTTATGGTAGTGAATTTTTATTAAATGCTTCAAACTTGAATAACTCAATTTTCCATAAACTTAGAAAGTTTAATGTTGGTATGTAGTATGATCTTTCCTAAGGCAAGATATCCACCAAATTCCATTAAAATAACTTTGTAATATTCGGAAAAAAAAAGTTTTTTGAAAGAAAATTCAAAATTTTAATAACGCAATTTTCTATTAACTTAGAAAGTTGAATTTTGGTACGTAGTAAGGTCTTTCCAAAGTCAACATATCTAGTAAATTTCATTAAAACAGCTTTGTAATTTTCGACAAAAAAATTTTTTTTTGGAATAAAACTCAAAATTTTCCCGGAAAACCCTGTCCGATTTTCCTGGCTAACGAACTCACCCAAGCCATTGATAAAAGAAAGGCACTTGCCGAGTTTCATCGAAAATGGTTAATTATTTTTTGAATATATATATATATATATATATATATATATATATATATATATATATATATATATATATATATATATATATATATATATATATATATAAACATATAAAAATTGAAACTGACCCCGGATATGGATTCTAGGGGTCCTAGTTGGCGCTCATTTGAAATTTTTTTTGCAAAGTGTCACCATTGATACCTCTCTGTTAGTGATTTTAAAAAAAAAAAATTCACTAAAAAGACAAATTCCGGACCAGACAATCTCAACTATTTAAATACCTGATGAGTGTGTACAATAAAGTACATACTAAAATTCTAGACACACGTCTTGTTTACAGCGTCTTTATTTCATGATGACATGTCATTGTTTGTTATCAATGAAAATATGTTGTTTCCTGTCTTCCAAAGTCAATACAGCCATACCAAAGTGTTTGTAATAATCTTTAATTAACATACAAAAGAAGTAGGCACTCGTGTACCTGTTGTTATTCTCTTGAATTATGATTCACATGAATGAATACCTCTAGAAAATTGAAATACTTATTCCTAATTTATTTGGGTTATTGTGTATATGAGGTAATTCAGGTAATTCAGAAATGGAATATTTAAGTAAAAGTGTTATTCCAGCATAACCTTTTACTGAATTTTTTCAGAAATACTGGGTGATCTATGTTAGGATTATTTTCTTTTTCTTTTAAATTAAGACCTAAATCTGGCACACCTAATAATAATATAATTTATTCATACACTTTACACCAATATAAATGCTTGCATAGGTCAGTTAATAAAAAAAGTCTGGACGTACCAAGTGCGTTATGGTAGTGTACTTTCGTAAAAATATTTTTAATGGCAAATATGTCTTTTTAGCAAATGAAAAATTCGCTAGTAGAGAGGTCACGATGAAAAGCTTTTGAAAAAATTTCTTCAGGTGAGTGCGAATTTGGGTGCCTAGAACCCAAAACCAAGGTCCGTTAAATTTTTTATGTGTATATATATATATATATATATATATATATATATATATATATATATATACAGTGTGAAACACACCATTTTACCCCCACCACTTTATCTTTTATTAAATAGCAACCCTACATTTTTTTCATCACAGTTTGGTGGATCACATTGTGACGAAGTAGTCTATATTTTCAGAACAGCTGTATATATTAAAAACGGCTGTTCGAAAATAAATATAATACAATTCATACTAGTAAAAATTCCACGCAGTAAAAATTATTATCTTTATCATTAACATTTCTTAAAAGTACGCATTTTTCGAATTATCGCGGTGGAGTAAAAACATATCTGCAGTGATAAGGATAAAGTATCTTCCACCGATTAAGATGTTTCAGCCGGGGACTGCAGAGAGAATTTAACTACTGAAGTAGATAGTTCACCGTTTGCCGTAGTGTGTAGGAAAATATATAGCCAGAAGTTATATTCAATAAATAGAGTCAGTTCATAGAAATTGTAGTAAAACGTTAGTACACCGTACCCCCCGCCCCGTGGTTGTGAGAGGCAATTCCGTAGCGTAATAACCCTACTGAACGCCGTCTAGGTAAGAATATTTTAGGTTTGCCTTATTTAATATAATTGTAGCGAATTTTCGGATATTTTCCTCAGTTCCCACGCGCCTACCCGTCGACGTCGAGATCACGAGATCCAGTGTAGTTCCTCTTCTTAACCCTATCCCATTATTGTTGGCGTGTCGTAATACTTCTGGAAGGTGATGCTGTAGCTAACACAGACCTTCCAAGGGTGTTACCTACGACCGTTCCAAGTCGACTCTGGTCTGGACGCTGTAGTACATAAGCAGGCCAAGGTCGAGTTGGTATACGACAATATCCTTTTACAAGGTGTTCCCCTGTAACCCTCCCGTTCCTTATCGACGCCCTGACGTCAAGGCGTTGGATCTCGTGGTACCAATTCCGTCGGATAGACGCCATTTTAGGCTGCATCCACGGGTCATAAACCACCGCACTCGGAGTTTCCGTCCGCAGGACTCACGCATTTTCCGTCCGGGGGGAAATGAGTAACTTCGTTGGCCCGTCACCAGTAACGTAACTTGTCTTAGAGTAAATTAGTGTGATAAGTACATTTCATATTGTGAGCATACCAACGTGCTGTAACGTCCTATAATGTAATAAATAGTGTGGAAACTACATTCAGTCTATTTCCTAACTTTAAATAAATCTTCTACACCCTTATAAACTTTCGGAAGGTCAGGGAAATACAGGGGGAGCGATTAAAGCCCGCAACCCCGGAGGTATCTATACGGCCTGCTACATAACAGGCTACCGGACCCTCTCCACGGAGCTATCCAGGCACTCCGGTCACGTCAGTGGTCGGAGTCTTGTGACGAGGTCGCAGACACCCTCGTAGGGAGTAAACCCTCTAAAATCTGGCGCCCGGGACCGTTCCTGTAAATCCATTGATCCGTTTTACCGTATAATTCACCCCGCAAGTCAGGCCTCGTTACAACATTTTTCTGAATGCGGAGATACCCCATATGTATTATCTAATATTACACTTTTTAATATAGGGTGAAATTTAATACTGGAATATTAAAACTAAACAGTTTACCCTGAAATTCAAATTTCGAAAATAAACTTAATAAAAACCGTCCCTTTCTTATAATAAATGTTCAAAATGTTCTCCATTCAGTTACACACAACAAAATAATCTGCTCTGGAATTCTTCACTGACTCTTATCTGAAATTTATTATCTTCTCTTTTATCTAAAACGTACTTGGTATCATTAATCGTTTCTTATTAACTACCAATTTTTGCAGTGTGAAAGGTGAAATTTTACAGTTCTGTTTTATTTTGTGGTGTACTGTGTTGAATGCACGGTCTCCTAATAAGTTAGTCGTAATTTTGTTCCGATAATTTCAATTAATTTTTGGTCTAATAATGCGATACTTAACTGAAACTCTGCGAACATAAATATTATATAATGATGATTTGGTATGGTGATATGTGTAGAACACAGGCACAAGTTGTTAACCTATTTAATGAAAAACATCCAGATTTGCCCCCAATAACCCAGGGAACTGTGTCTAAGATACATTCACAGTTTCGTGATTATGGACACGTTAAACCACTGTCTAGGAGACCCAAGTTTGTTGAAGAAGATGTAAAACTTAATATTTTATTGTCTTTTCAAGAAGAACCAACAACTTCTACCTGTCAAGTGGCACGTGAAAATGATGTAAGTCAATCAACAATTTTAAGGTGTCTCAAAAAACGAAAAAATGCATCCCTATGAACTACAACACGTTCAATAGTTGATTGACGGTGATCCTGATAGAAGACTGCAATTTTGTGAACAACTGCTGGACATGTTACATAGAAATGTTATTTTTTCTGCTAACATTCTGTTTTTTTTTTTAATATTTTTTAAAATATATTTCAACAACACACCACGAGGGCTTACAGCCTAAATACTATCGTACCGTGGGTGTCGACAAGGAGAAAAGGGGCATCTTGTTAATTCTGGACATGAAGGTTTGGAGGTTCGGAGGAGAAGGAAAAACATGTGCCGGCAAGGAATTCCACAACTTGGAAGTCCTCGGGACAAAAGAGCGGGCATAGCAAGATGTTCTATGTCTGGTGACCTGGACAGTAAAAGGGTGCATTCGCTCTGTTCCCCTGGTAGATCTGTTGGGGGCAGCAGGTGGAGGAACTATGGAAGAAAGCTCCTCTGAGGAGTGCCCGTGCATATATCCATAAAAGAGACAGAGGTCACCAACGGCACGTCGGTGGGCAAGGGATGGCAGCGTTTGAATGGGGGGTAGGGTCACCGATGAGACGTTTTATGATGATGCAACATTTATTTTCAATGGCGATTAAACAGGCAAAATTGCGGATACTGGGCTGCCGAAAACCCCCACTGGATGCAACAAACACACACTCAGCGTCCTCAGAAGTTGAACGTTTGGGCTTGTATCATTGGTGATCACGTAGTTAGACCTGTTTTTATAGAAAATCTAAATGGTCCAAGGTATTTAGAAATGCTAAGAGAACAGGTTGTCCCAATATAATGGAACCTAATATTCCCCATGAAAGGATATGGTTTCAACAAGATGGTGCACCACACCACTTTAATCTTCAAGTACGGGAGTATTTACATGAAGTCTTCCCACAAAGATGGATTGGCCGAAGAGGTTCTGTAGAATGGCCCGATAGATCACCAGATCTTACACATCTTAATTTTTTTTTATGGGGATACCTTAAAAACAGAGTGTATAAAACGCAACCTGCTGTTTTAGATGATTTGAAAATGAAAATAACAACAGAAATTAGGAATGTAACGCCTGGCGTGTTGAACAGAGTTAGGGAAGAATTCCAGAGCAGATTATTTCGTTGTGTGCAAGAGAATGGAGAACATGCTGAACATTTATTATAAGAAAGGGACGTTTTTTATTAACTTTATTTTCGAAATTTGAATTTCAGGGTAAACTGTTTAGTTTTAATATAAAATTTCCACCCTGTATTGAAAACTGTAATATTAAACAATACATATGGGGTATCTCCGCATTTAAAAAAATGTGATTCATCGAATTGTGATGAAAAAATAAAGGGTTGCTATTTAAAAAAAAGTTGTGGACGCAGCAACTGTGTTATGGTGGTGAATTTTTATTAAGTGCTTCAAACTTAGATAACTCAATTTTCAATAAACTTAGAAAGTTGAATTTTGGTATGTAGTAAGGTCTTTCTTAACGCAACATATCCACAAAATGTCATTAAAATAACTGTAATTTTCGGAGATTTTTTTTTTCGAAAGAACTCAAAATTTGAAACACTCAATTTTCTATAAACTTACAAAGTTGAATTTTGGTATGTAAGGTCTTTCTCAAGGCAACATATCCACCAAATTTCATTAAAATAGCTGTAATTTTAGGAGAAAAATTTTTTTTCAAAAGAAAACTCAAAATTTTCTCGGAAAACCTTGTCCGATTTTTCTGGATAATGAACTCATTCAAGCCATTAATAAAAAAAGGCACTTGCCGAGTTTCATCGAAATCGGTTAATTATTTTTTTAGTTATCGGTTGGATATATATATATATATATATATATATATATATATATATATATATATATATATATATATATATATATATATATATATATATATTAGAGGTGTGCGAAGCTTCGAAATTACGAACCGAACCCGAACTCGAACCGAACCTTCGGTTCGAAAATATGTTCGCACTAGCGATGTTGAATTTGTTCGAAGTTCGAAATATGTAATTTTCTAGAATAGTTCGAAGTTCGTTGCTCAAAAATACTTCGAAATTTAACTTTACAGGCATTGAATGCTGCCAAAGACAGCGTAGTTGCGGCCCCGTTAACTCGGTAGCGGCGCTTTAAACTCGTTATCGGTCTCATTGAGTGGATAGCGTAATTTTATGAGATTTCACTCATGCATATTTTTGACAGTTGGTGGGCACATTGAGACACGACGGAGCCATTTAGCAATAACAGAATTATTTTTCTTATATATCTTAGCCTCCCAACACCTTTTTCAGTAACAACATTATGATGGCGGTGTTCGAAAGCGATCGGTAACGTAAATTTTCAGAATTTATGAGGATAATTGCAAATTGAGTTTGGAAAACACTGGTTTCAACATGATTTATTTCACCAGGAGCCAAAACCATCAGCACCAGAAGACATTTTCACCCAATCAACCTGCAAATTTGCCGAACTCTTCCTTTTTGTTAAAAGAATGCGAATCTTTCACATATCAAATATTGTATGTTACCCTATTCCTAAATTTTGTGTTTGAGGAAATGATATATGAACACTGAAGAATTTTGGGTAGTTCGATGTTCGATTTTGAATTTCTAATAAGTTCGAAGTTCGACTGTGAACCATACACATACTATTTCAGAGGTTCGAAGTTCGAGGCAACATATTTGCTTGGGTTCGTTCATAGTTCGGTTCGAACAAAACATGGGTTCGCACACCTCTCATATATATATATATATATATATATATATATATATATATATGAAACGAACAAGACTTCGTAAAATGCGATCGCGCACATGCGCAGTGCACCAAAACATCGAGAAATGCATAATAGATATATACAGCAAATTAATTCCTGCTGAGTACCAAGGAACGAAAGTAAACTAAAACGTCATAGTCTGCACCAATAATAATAATACAAATAAAATGGAAATAAAACATAAATAAGTAAAAAAAAATAAAAATAATTATTACATTCTTGAACATTCCGCACCCCGTAAAATACTATTTTACTCTACCCTACTGACTACTGATTTGGCAACGGACACAGTTTAGTAACTGGCCGTTTCAACTCTCCCAACGCCGTTTTCACGGTAACTACGCGAATGGTACCGTCTGCTCCTGGATGGACTGAGCTGACACGTGCCATACGCCATCGCAGAGGTGGTGACAACTCATCTTTAATTAAAACAAGTGTACCGACTCTCACGGGATTTGTTTCTGAATCCCATTTATTCCGCTGCTGCAAGGTATTAAGGTATTCGTGACTCCAACGGCGCCAAAACTTCTGTTGGAAAGCAGAGATATGTTGCCAACGTGACAAGCGAGACAACTTTAAATCTGACAAGTCATGTTCAATGAAGGAACCCAAGGGTTCTAAGTTTAAGAAATGCGAAGGGGAAAGAGCAGTTAAATCATTGGGGTCAGAGCTTAAACTACAAAGAGGTCTAGAGTTCAGAACAGCTTCAATTTGTGTGAAAACCGTCGACAATTCTTCGAAAGTAAGAATTTGATCACCTATAATTCGAGTTAAATGAGATTTAACTGACTTTATCCCAGCTTCCCATAAACCACCCATATGTGGGGCGGAGGGCGGATTAAAATGCCACTCGAAATTTGCCATTTCCACTGCAGATTTCATACAATCAAGAAGATATCTGCTGGCACCAACGAAATTTTTACCACAGTCGCTGTGAATTCTAACACAACTTCCTCGACGAGACACAAATCGACGAAAAGCGGCCAGAAACGCCTCGGTGGAGAGATCCGAAGCGAGTTCCAAGTGAACAGCCTTGGTGGTGAAACATACAAAAAGGCAAAGATAAGATTTCAAAGTTTTTGCACCCCGGCCTTTATTCATAGTAATAGTGAAGGGGCCGCCGAAATCAACACCCACAAATTTAAAAGCCTTTATTTCCGATAATCGAGAGGAAGGCAAATTACCCATAAGTGGATATATGACAGGCGGGTTCACCCTGAAACATGTGTGACATTTTGACAACACAGTTTTAATCGCACGGTGGGGAGATAATATCCAAAACTGTCGCCGAAGCAAACAATGCAAGGTGTTAAAACCTGGATGTAAGTAGGATTTATGATAGTATTCAATGATAAGAACAGTCAAGGCATGTTTTCTTGGGAGCAAAATAGGATGCTTAGCATCGAAATTCAATGAAGAATTCCTCAATCTACCACCGACCCTTAAAATATTTTTATCATCAAGAAATGGATTAAGTTTCCTAATACTCTTTGAACAATTTTTATTTTGTGACAACAATTCTATGTCTGATTTAAACACAAAATGCTGCACTAACTTTATCAGTCTCAATAACGCATCTTGCAGTTTCAGATGAGTAAACTTCTCACCCACCTTTTTCTTGTGCCGACAATATGAAGCAAATCTCAGGCAGTAGCATGTTACACGTTGCAACTTAGACAATGAGGAGAATCTACCAATAAATGAGAAGAAGTCATCTGTTACGAAAACAGACAACGAATTTTTCACTTCCTCATGGAAGATTTCAGTACTATGTTCCTGAGAGATGCTTTGCTCTGGCCAATGCTCAGAAGTCAAACATAGCCAGGCAGGTCCAGTCCACCATAAGGGATGTGCAACTAGCTGCGATGGAAATATACCCCTACTAGAACAATCAGCAGGGTTCTGTGAGGATGGGATATATCCCCAGCAATGAGGAGGAACGAGTTCCTGAATTTGTGCGACCCTATTCGCCACAAAGGTCTTCCACCGGTGAGAGGGAGAAGACAGCCAGTTAAGCACCACTTTTGAATCTGACCACGCGAAGAGTTTATAGTCTCTATGGACTAATGCAAAGGCAGGTAAAATTGCGTTTACCAATTCAGAAAGCAGTAAAGCCGCACATAATTCTAGCCTGGGAAGAGACACTTTTTTCAACGGACTGACCTTCGACTTAGCAGCTACGAAATATATTTGAGTGGGATCTGAAAGTATCCTAAGATAAACAACTGCAGCATACGCCTTTTCAGACGCATCACAGAAGGCATGAAACTCAACAGCATGATTTAAATCGTCCATGTGAGTATATCTTGCTATGTGTATGCTAGACAGTAAGTGTAGTTCAGATTGATATTGATCCCACTGCTGTGTCACAGCCGGAGGCAAGGGGTCATCCCAACCAAGTTTCAATGTCCAAATATGCTGAATTAGGCATTTTGTGAAAACCGTACAAGGAGATAAAAACCCCAAAGGATCAAAAATCCTGGCTAACTCCGACAACATTGATCGCTTTGTACAAACACTTTGCCTCTGTCTTACTTCAAATGTAAACTGATCCAAGAGTGGGTTCCATTGTAGACCTAAAATCTTAATAACGATTTCCTTTTCCGCATCAAATGAAATATTTTGCTGAAATTCCGTGGAAATATTATTCAGAGCTTCCCGACTGTTACTTGCCCATTTACGTAAAGGAAAACCACCCGCTTCACAAAGCCCAATTACTTGTCTCTGTAATTCCGCTATTGCTTCCAGCGAAGAGGCTCCTGTGATAACATCGTCGACATAGACATCATTTTTCAAGACTTCTGATGCTACAGGAAAACTGCTGTACTCATCAACAGCGAGCTGTTGTAGTGTACGTAATGCCAGATAAGGAGAGGGTTTGACTCCAAACGTAACCGTTTTGAGTCTGTACTCTCGTACCGGCTCATCATCTTTGAATCTCCACAAAATATACTGATAGTCACACTGATCGGAAACTACCTGAATCTGACGATACATGTGTTTAATGTCAGCAATAAAAACAAACTTATGGAAACGGAAACGAGTCAACAAAATTGCAATATCCTGTTGTAATTTGGGACCCGTGTACAATGTATCATTTAACGAAAGACCATTACTTGATTTTGCTGAAGCGTCATAGACAATTCTCAACTTCTTCTCATTAATGACCGCATGATGAGGAATATAATACACATCCTTTTTTTCAATTTGTGCTTCTGGCACAACTTCCATATGATTAGAATCCAAATATTCCTTCATACAATTTATATAACCTGCACGAATGCTAGGATTCTTTAGGAGAGATTTCTCTAATGAGTAAAATCTCCGAAGAGCCATATCACGAGAGCGTCCTAAGTGGCAACCATCCTCTCGGAATGGAAGTGACACCACATACCTACCTGAAGGATTTCTCGAATGAGTTTCCAAGAAATGGCGTTCACAATAACTGTCTTCTTTATTGGTTATTACAGAGGGAACATTTTCTAATTCCCAGAATTTGCTAACTATATGATCAATTGAAACCTCTGAAAATAAACAAACCTGCTCAGACTGTTGCGGCACTCCACATGTCACCTTTCCCATTAGAATGTACCCAAAAATAGTATTTATCGCAATGGGATCACCAATCCTTTCACCCCTAACTACACCCCCTGTCAACAAATACGGAACGAATTCCGCACCTAACAACATATCTAAGGGCTGAGGTAAATGAAACTTAGGATCGGCCAATTTGAGGCCATCAAGATGCTTCCAATTTTGAGGGTCCACGGTTGTATCAGGCAAATCCGAACAAATTTTTGGTAAAACAACAGCTTCTATGTTCAAGGTTGGGGCCAACATGTCACGAGGTCGAATATAACAATTTACTATACCCTTTCCAACAGCAGATGGTGTTTGGCTTAAACCTCTAACTGTGACGCAAGAGCTTTTCCTTCGAAGACCAAGTCTCTGAACACATGCTTCCGAAATGAAGGATAACTGGCTGCCTGAATCCAAAACCATACGAATGAGTTGAGAACTCCCCGAGCAATCAACACTCTCCACAACAGCAGTACCCAACAACACCGTCGAAACAGATGCCAAAACACTTAGGCCAATATTACTAGAACCACCTTGCCCCATCGGACACAAAATCTGATCAGCTTGTACCCCAGTTGAAGAGCTTTGTAGTTCATCTACATTTGAACCATCTGATGTTGATGTCTCAGAGTTTAAGCAAACATTAGTGTGCTGACTGGTTAAGCCTGAATTGTCTGATTTGGATCTATCCTTGTGAACCTGTCCCTTAAAATGCAACAAAGTGTTATGTCTCTGCTTACACTGGCCACACTTTCTCTTTGATTTGCAACCTGAAACACGATGCGACTCACCAAAGCAAAGTATACAACGATTCAATGATTTTATCACAGTAAATCTATCCTGAGGTGACTTATTTAAAAATACATCACATTTATATAGCTCATGTTTGGATTCACAAAGACTACATTTACATGAATTCACAATCAACGAAAGCCGTGAAGATTTAGTTGAGGGACCAGCTCTCCTACCTTTAGTATCAAAGTCCCCACAAGTTTTCAAGTGCCCGAGCCTGGGCATAAACAAACTCAATCAACTCCTGAATTGAGGGCAATGCATCATCTAAAATAGTCAACTCAAACCGTTCCCTGGTCTGGCCATCCAATTTACGAACAAGAAGATTCAGCAAGAAAAAATCAAGTTGATTTTCAAGGTCAGGAATTATTGACCTAAATGCACTTAAATTTTCAGAAAAGCTATTTATGACATGGTTTAAATTTTTTGAAGTTCGCTCCATTACAGGAGGAATTTTATACAAGGCCTGCAAATAACTACCTGCTATGATACGTTTATTCATGTATCTTTTATCCAGTAAATTTAAAGCAATTGGATAGTTTGAAGCAGTTAATTGCAGTGATTTAACTAAAACACTAGCTTCACCTTTCAAAGATAAAAGTAAATAATGAAATTTTTCGACATCACTTAAATTCTGATTTTCATCAACTAAGCTTTTAAACAATTCAATAAAACATTGATATTCTTTTATGTCACCAGCAAAAGAAGGAAGTTGTATACAAGGAAGTTTTACACATGTTTGCTTAGAGCCTTCAGTATTAATCTTACTTACAGTTGTCTTTCTTTCCAATATTTCCAAAACACACCGTTGTTTTTCCTTAATTGAATAATACAAGTCTTCAAAATTTTGCAAACATTCATGTTCCTGATCCAATTTTTCCTCTTGGTCATTTTCAATAAACATTTCTAGGATTTTAGAGTGAAGTAACTGATGTGCAGAGTTTAACTGGTATAAGTCCTCACATCTAGTCAAAGCTTTATATATATCACCCTCATCTTCACTTCTCTCAGCAACTATTAACAACTCAAGAATTTTCTGGCATTTAGAACTAATAATAAATGTTTCTGTCTTTAAAAGTCTCAATTTTTTATCCATTGTACTTAGTCAGACAGCAAATTAACAAACTAAATGTCTAACTTGCAAACAAGTTAAAAACTTCATAAATGAAATTAACCTATTGTTTTTTATGTATCAACTAATTGATACAAAGTATTCAAATATTATGTATTTTATGTAAACAACGAATTGATTACAAGTTTGATCACTTCTATCATGTAAACATTAACATAACCTATCTTATGTATATTAGGCAGAACATCAGAAATGTCAAACGTCAAACCCCGTGAGAAATAAAATTATGACAGGCCACAGAATATAGAAATCTGTGGTAGTTAAATTACAGAACAGTCGTTACAAATGAACTACAAGTAGATCACCACCCAGCAGCGATGACGACAATAAGCCGACGGACACGAATCGTCCTTAATCGACACGATTCAAGAGTTGAACAAAAGCGGTATAAAAAAACGCGATAAAAACCCGATAAGATATAGTATCGCATTTACGTTTATTTTAACGCTTTTTGAACGAATTTAAGTTATTTAATGCAGACTATGATAATCCTGGGTCGATGGACCAATGAGAGGGACTGTATTTAAACGCAATTGAATAATTTCT
Organism: Tillus elongatus; assembly: GCA_964006375.1. Taxonomy (NCBI): domain Eukaryota; kingdom Metazoa; phylum Arthropoda; class Insecta; order Coleoptera; family Cleridae; genus Tillus; species Tillus elongatus. Next base: position 8,085,918 of record OZ023263.1, read on the forward strand.
AATTTCAACTGTCGTTCCATAGGCACTAATAGGGATTCACAGGATAACTTAGCCGCATATAAATATCAAAACACTTACGATTATTCAGCGTTTTCTCATGCAGATAGGTGTTGGAATCTTGCCTTTGTTCGTACAATTCGCCGCCAACTTCTTCAGTCTTGCTAACAATACTGAAGCCCACTACAACTGCAGGTGGATACGGTATGTCAACTCATGCGAACATGGGTTATTAGCTAGCTAATCGTCTGAGCACGGGTAACTCGCGAACGACGTGCTTTCTGGTTGACATCAAAAACTCAACTCTTCTTGAAACGAACAAGACTTCGTAAAATGCGATCGCGCACATGCGCAGTGCACCAAAACATCGAGAAATGCATAATAGATATATACAGCAAATTAATTCCTGCTGAGTACCAAGGAACGAAAGTAAACTAAAACGTCATAGTCTGCACCAATAATAATAATACAAATAAAATGGAAATAAAACATAAATAAGTAAAAAAAAATAAAAATAATTATTACATTCTTGAACAATATATATATATATATATATATATATATATATATATATATATATATATATATATATAATGAAGCTGACCCCGGATATGGGTTCTAGGGGTCATAGTCTCACCATCGATACCTCTCTATTAGTGAATTTTTTTAATAACAATTCACTAAAAAATGGTTAAAGTGGTGAGGGTAAAATGATGGGAGTTTAATTTTTTTTAACTATAATTATAAGATAATGTTTGACAAATTAAACTTCACTTGTCTCAGCGTTTTCCACAAAAACTATTTTTTGCCGAATAATGAATTTTATTCCATAAGTGTATTTTACACTGTATGTATCCGAGCGATAACTCAAAAAATACTAAACTAATTTCAATCAAACTTGGCAAAAATCTTGTTTGGGCGAAAACCGAGGTCTAGTTCGTTAATCAGCCTTTATGCTCAAGTTTTTCCGGTGGAAAATCGGGGAAAACTTTTTGAAAACGGTATATTTTTGTAAGTATCAGAGTAACTGTAATGAGACTTTACATGTGGCTAGAAATAGTGCAAATAAACCTATGTTGTGATTTTTAAGTAATTTGGTACACAATATTTAGAGTTTTTTCCAAATTAAAAATAAAATCCCAAAGACACGCATTGAAACGACTTAGTGGTTAAAGTTCAATGCCTGACAGACAGAGTGGATTGATTCATACAACAGGTATAAACCATACATCAACGGTAACCAAACTAAGTATATACCAGGACAAAACATACTACCCGAACCAACAATCGTGAAATCTCGGCCGTAATTATGGAAAATGACAGACGACATGAAATTAAAAATTTGTCAAGTGATTTTTATTTAACTGGGTAATTCAATCAATTATTAAAATACACTATATTTGTAGCTTTATTAATGGCCCCAAACACAGTTTCAGCGCAGCATAGATATATTATGGTGTCTCATAATATAGCAGAAATGTAAACAAAATCAAGCCAAGTCTACAAAAATGATTCTAAAATAGTTTCTTTTATCAGTCGTGAGATGTGTTTCAATGGTAATTCTACTAATTCTCTAATTAATTGTTACGTATACTTTGAATATAATATCCCGGGCATGAAGCTGATCTAAAGTATCACGCAAATAAAACGTCAGTTGACGTGTGCTTAGATGGCACAGGGGACATCGCGCCTGTCTCCTAAGCAGAAGGTTACACAATCGAATCCAAACCAATGAATGTATGTTTTTTATGTTTTATTTTGACATTTGAAGAAACAATAGTGCACAGATTTCATATGTTTTGAACAAGATCTCATTTTTGTTTAAAAGCCTAAATAAGTTTGTCACCTTTGAGTCTGAAATTATAATTTTGTTATTGTTGATATTGAAAAAACCGGTTTTATTAGGTTGACTAAAACGAAATCATACTGGCGAATAATAAGAAAAAATAACTGCTACGTTTATAATTTGGCAGATACTTTGCTCCTCTAAATATCAATTAGCTTTCCTTCTGAAAATCTTCTGTATAACTTTAATGAAATTTGTAATACAAGTTTCTTTATCTACAGATATAGCCAAATTTAGTCCTTTAGCTTAATAGAAAATTGAGTTTTGGGCATTTTCTCAAAAGGAGTTAGAACGCAAGATTATTTTGATAATAGAGAGATATCGATGGTAACACTTTCGAAAGAATTTTTCAAATGTGCACGTACTAATCGATCTTCAAGGTCTGTGTAAGTTTAAAGTATTAACTTTACTAATATTCCGTATAATAATAGTGTACAATTTTTATGAAAATTCACTACTATAACGCACTTGCTGCGTCCCGAAATTTATAATTGTATCTACATGCAGGGCACCCTGTATAATTTATTCTAATAAGTAGTTAAATATACTTGTTACAGCATTTTAGTTTAGTAGGTATCTTTCAGTTTCTCAAATTCATTTTGTTGCAAAACCAGAATTTACAGTAGTTTACAATGTCTTAAATGTTCTTAAACAGCTGATTTGTGTGTGATGTATAAACCTACTAATCTAAATCTACATATTCTCTTTTGACAGGTATACATTCACGAAGGCAATATTCATATAGTTCCTGTGGAAAACATAGATAATACATTAGACTACGAGCCAATTTCTATTAGAGAAGCTTTATTGAAAATCAGGGAAGATCCCACATCCACGGTTGCATCTCATTCCATCCAAAATAGCATCGCCAACAAACTGAACAGCTATCCCGATAAGATAAAAGAAATCCTCCATACTGCCACTGTGTATTTACCTATAGGAGTAGCTGCTATCCTTAAACACAAGCCAGGTCTCGTAGCGCCAGCTGTCCAAGCTTTGTGTAACCGAGATCCTATTGATTTGAAAGCTTGCAGAGCGATGCGGTATTTCCCACCAGAAAATCGAGTACTCACCAACGTAACGATGACAAAATGTTTATATGCCATGTTGAAGCATAGTAAATACTTTCCAGATCGCAGGACAGGTTGGAATGTACCTTCTCCTACTAGTCCGCAATATAAAGCTCATATCTTAGGTATTAAGATAGCCAGTGGCTTCGAGATACTAGTTTCTCAAGCTAAACCTAGCGATGATATTAATTTCGACAAAGGCTGGCATAATTTTCTGAACAGTCTCAAACAAAAGGATTATTTCGGTGATCTTTTGGAGCATTCAAGAGATTATAACAATCTTCTAAATAAAGCCAAAGAGTATTACATAAGTTATAGAGATTCAATGAATTATACTCCAACAATAGGGCAGGAGATTTTGGAATTAACTAGAAATCTAGATTATAAAGTTGAGGAACTGAAAAATGAGGAAAACTGTCTTCCAAATGAGGATGACGATTCATGGCTTGATATTTCACCAGAAGAGCTTGATAAGATGCTGCAAGAGAAGTACGGGCAAAAGAAAATCTTCAAAGTTAATAATAATTCAAATGCTACAGAATTTTCAGAGAAATTAACTAATTTCTTGAACCACATGACTGATATAGAAGGTGCGGAGTTTCCGAATCATGAGACCCCACCTGTTCGTCCTCCACGTGGTATACGCAAAGGAAAGAATTCAGTTTCGTTCGCTGAAGGTACAAAAAGTGAGGATTCTGTCAATAAAATTAATTTTGATGCCAACCAATTTGCGTGTGCTGTCCAGAATATTTTGAATTTTGTAATTCCTGAAGATGATAGCTGGAATTTAGATACTGATTCAGATATGAGCGACTATGCAGAGGATAACTGCGTGGAAGAGAACTTTGATGATGCCAAGAGTAAAATGGAAGAGTATATGAAACAAATGGATAAAGAGTTAGCCGGAACAACTATTGGAGAAAGTTTTGAAAAACAGAATGGTGATAGTTTTGAAGATATCGAGAATTTCAAGCCGGTCGATATTGATGTGAATGCGCTTAAAAATATCATGGAAAGTTACAGGTTACAATTGGGGGAGGCTGGACCTTCGTCTAATATGTTAGGTCCTATGGGGGTTCATTTGGACACCCAAAAAAATGGTGATATTGATTAATGGTGAATCATTGCAGAGTTTTATATTTATGGGAGAGAAAAAAAGGAAATGATAATGAATTATAATCAGGTTTGACATGTATTTGATACTAATTCAGCTGCTGATCTTGTAGTTTTTTCAAAAATAAAAGAATAAAGTTAAAGCAGTATACAGTAAAATAGTGATCTCTTTAATGGCCATAAATTATTATTATTATTGCCATTTTGTAGTATAGAAATAGTTTTTGCAAAACATATGTAGTATGTTAACGTTAATATTTGGGTTGCCCCTGGCCTAAATCGTCCATTACGAAGTAATCCAAAGTTTAACATGTTACGACTATCTTTTTTAGGGCATGCAAAAACTCTAATATCTGCTTGATTTATATGACTTAATGTTTCTATATTGAAAAAGTATTTCCGTTTAATATAACGTTCATTTAAAATATTTTTATCATGTGATTACGCTCAGTATAAACAAACAAGATGTTTTTTTCTACTAAAAACTAGAGGTGTGCGAAGCTAAGCAATTTCGAACCGAACCCAAACTCTAATCGAACCTTCGGTCCGAAAGTATGTTCGTGCTAGCGATGTTGAAGTAATTCGAAATTCGAAATATGTAATTCTCCAAAATAGTTCGAACTTCGTTGCTCAAATATAACTTTACAGGCATTGAATGCTGCCAAAGGTAGCGAAGTTGCGGCCCCGTTAACTTTGTAGCAGCGCTTTAAACTCGTTATCTGTCTCATTGAGTCGATAGCGTAATTTCAGGAGATGTCACTAATGTATATTTTTTACAGCTGGTGGGACACATCGAGACACGACGGAGCCGTTTAACAATCACATAATTTTTTTTTTATATATCCTATCCTCCCAACACCTTTTTTGGTAACAACATTATGATGGCCGTGTTCTAAGGCGATCAGTAACGTCAATTTTCAGAATTTATGAGGATAATTGCAGATTGCCTTTGGAAAACAATGGTTTCAACATGCTTTATTTCACAATGAGCCAAAACAGTTAAATATTCAAAATCAGGAGATTTTTCACATTTTAAGTGGTTATTTGATACCTACCAGGCTCACTTTGAACCCTCTCAATCTGTTTGCTAAAACTGACTAGCCAGTACCAAATAACATATTTATAATTGAGCTTATCTATAAATCTCGAAATCTAAAACAGTTTCAAATATTTTTTGTTTTTGTATTTTTGATTTAACGTTAATCCACCTCCACAATGATCAGCACCGGCAGCATCAGCATTTTCACGCAATCAACCTGCAAATTTTTTGAACCCTTCCTTTTTGTAAAAAGAATGGGAATCTTTTACATATCAAATATTGTATGAAGTTCGAAGTTCAACTGTGAACCTTAGACATACTATCAGAGGTTCGAAGTTCGAGGCAACATAATATATATATATATATATATATATATATATATATATATATATATATATATATATATATATATATATATAGTAACGGCCACTTGGGGTGGTTGGGGGTGTTAGTGTTAGTTTTCCCTAATATGGGGAATTTTCGGGATGACTTCCGGGACATGGCTTTCCTACAGGATCATGCTCGAGCGCCAACGCGTATAGAGTTTTCTTCAGAGAGTAGGCGTGCTCTCTCGGGATACTCACCCTCTCCCCAAGTTACTGTCGACGTACACATAAGCCCCAGGGTAGTTTCTAGTGGAGGCAGGGTCCTCCTAAGTTAAGATGAAGTCCCCCGAGACTTCTGGTTATGGTCTTTATTAGAGATCTGGGGTAAGGTTTATTTGGGTGGATATTCTGGAGTGTTTAAATGAAATGCTGAGTAAATTAAAATAAAATCTATTTACTAACTATTTACAAAAGACAACAACGGGGTCCTGCTACCAGGGAATTAAGTAATTATGAGGAGACAGAGGTGGTTATTTGACTATCCAAGCTATGTGCAGGTTACACGGGGGGGTGGGGGATTAAAGCGGCAAGGTTTCAGCGGTGTGGGGTGGTAGCAAGGTAGTGAATAATGGGTGTTCCCAAGCGGGCATGCAGCATACAGGGTGTGTCGGACTCTACATCAAGCTAAGCTAGCTGCGAACTAAAATATAGTTAGGTGCCGAAGATGCCCACCCCTGTTCTCAGATTTACACCCCCTCCGAACGGATCCGCGCACAGCACGGGAGGCCAGTCGCCTTCTGGCTGCTTCGATCCGTACCAGCGCAGTCGCTGCAATACGAATCTGCTACAGCCCAGGAGTATCCTGGCTACGATCCTCCGGAGCACGGCGGCGACCACCCGAAGGGTTGTTTTTGACTGTCCCCGATAATGCAATCACTACGACAGGGACGACTTTCAACACCTTCGTGCGGCCGAATGCCTCCGCGATCCCAGGGGAACCGCAACTTTGCAATGCAGCCCCTAACTCCCCGAGCAGCCCGCCACCGGAGACAGGGAAGAAATGGTCCCCTCTAAGGTTCCCAGTGTCATTGCGGAGCGTTCAACATTTCTACCACGGGCTCGCTAAATAGTATTAGGCTTTCACCTACCTGGGGTACTCTCCGGTGACGATGCTCACTAAACAAACGCTGCGGCGGTGGCCTCGCTAATGTTTCTGCTTGCAGGTATACTGTTTTCTCCCTGATGCGGACTTCTTCTCTTAAACCTCACGTACTTTACAATTTCATTTACTGGCCGCCGACGTACTCGCTTGTTCGCGGTGACTCTAGAACTGTCTGCTGTTTGCTTTCTCTCCGGCTAATAATCTCCGACGTTCGCGGCTGGCGTACCGTCTCGATCGCGGTGACTGTCCTTGCCCCCCCCCCCCCCCCTACGTATTTGGTTTGACGGGCGGATCTCCGCGTACTATTCTACTGAAAACGTATGCGAATATTCCAGCTGTTTTTAATATAGGAAATCCTAATACATACAAACAAATCAACAATTAATTAAGAGGAGAAAAAAAAAAACAAACAATCAATTAACCATACATGTGCTCTCAACATTAATAGCTGAAAAAGTTTCCTTTTAAATAAACCCAATGTACCACAATTTCTTAAATGATCAGGTAAGCTGTTAAACTTGCTGATACCTCTAAAAAACACTGACTTCATTGCTCCGCTTCTATAAGTTCTATATATGTGCAGACCATTGGCACCCTTTGTATTATATTGGTGAATGTCTCGTATTAAAAACCAGAAATGAATCGAAATAGGCTGGCAACAGATTCTTCGCAAGTTTGAAAACAACCATTGTTAAATAGTACAGTCGTGTGCATCAATTTTATAGGTGTATATCTGCTCACTTTTAAGACAATTCACATTCCACGATTGTGCAGTTTCTGTAACACATTCAGAGAGTTCAGATCCATCACGTGAAGCAAGGTAGCACAGTAATCAAAATGAGGTTGCAACAGTGTGTGATGCACCGTGATACTAGCAAACACTGACAAATTGTGACTGAGTCTGCTGAACAAAAATAATTTTTTCTTTATTTTCTTGCTTATGTACTCAGAGTGACTCTTAAAGCCAAGTGCCTCATCCACAATAAATCCCAAATATTACATTTCTTTCACAAATTATATCCTATTGTTTTCAATCCTCAAAGTTATATTATTATAATCTATCTTCTTCAGCCTATACTTACTTCCCAATAAGATAGCTTTCGTTTTATTCGTATTCAACCCCAGTCTGTTCACATGCAGGTATGCAACAAACCTATCAAGATCATCATTCATCCTTGTAACCATATTTGCAACATTGTCTCCAGTACAGGCAATCAATGTGTCGTCAGCAAACAAACTTATATATTCAAAATCTCCACCAAAATTAATATCATTGATATAAATGATAAAAAGTAGAGGTCCAAGTATAGTCCTCTGAGGAACTTCAGTGCAGCTCACCACCTCATCTGATATTTCTTTCTCTAATCTGGTCCTCTGTGTCTTGCCTGTCAAGTATAGCCTCAGCCATCCTAACACATTTCCACCAATACCATAATATGCCAGCTTCTGCAGAAGAATATCCCTGTCGATTGTTTCGAAAGCTCTCTTAAGATCAACAAACACAGCTAGTACATATTTCCCCTGATCTATTGCTTCTTTCCACTTAGAAATTGTCAGCTGCAAAACAGTCTCACAAGAATGATGCTTTCTAAACCCAGACTGATAACCAACAAACAGTGTGTTTTTCTGGAAATAATCCATTAACTGACAATATACAAAATGTTCCAATAGCTTCAACACTCGGCAGAGTATTCACAGGGCGAACATCTTTCTCTCCCTTGGGAATTGGTATAATTGTCCTGCACTTAAGGGCCTCCGGAAAAGCACCATATTTAAGGGAGACATTAATAAAATTCAAAATTACATGACCAATCACTCCCAAGGTTACTCTCAAAAACTCCTTGCTGAGGATCTCTGTGATGCTACCTTTTTTCATCATGTTTACATATTTATTCAGATCAGCAAGAGTCAGAGGCTCAAAGTCAATAAAAGAACATGCGACAAGGGATAACCCTCATGAGACCAAGGACAACCCACTGGAATTGAATCTACAATCACATTAAGACTATTTACAAAATATACATTTAATTTTGCACATGCCTTCTTTCTCGTTGCTGCAAAAGAAACCCTACCATCACAGCCGAAGTTGAAATCTAGAAAGTTCACCGCATTACCATTAGCTTTGTGCAGGGTTTTTAGTGTTTTCCACATGTCCTTCGAATTACCTCTATTTGAGTCAATTTTCCTTTCAAAATATTTCCTTTTTTATCCTTTAGTAGATTCAAAACTCGTTCCTAGACAACTTGTATACAGTCCACAAATGCTCATGTGTATCTCCCACAGATGTCTTAAAAATTTTATAAGCGCAGTCCCTCTCTTTTGCTTTACGCTTAAGCTCTTGATCATACCAAGAAACCTGTTTATTAGCAACCCTATATGTAACATATTTGCTTGGGTTCGTTTATAGTTCGGTTCGAACAGAACATGGGTTCGCACACCTCTACTAAAAACTATCTTTATTTTTTAAACCTTTCTTTAGATTTTGGAGCCCTCTTAAAAAATCTGTAATTTTGATTTGTTTGCCAGATCTTACAGGGTTTGAAGATAAGCAGTTTTGCAATTTGCTATTTAATTATCGGCATCTTTCAATAAATATATGTTCAAGAAAAATACTTCTATGTTTTTGTTGAAGCTTGAATGAAATAAAAATCATAAAGCCAGATGTATTCTCACCATAATTAGAAGCGCAGACCGGTTTCGTTCTAATTAGAGGTCGTCAGTATGGTATACTAATTACAGCGAGAACACACCATAATGCTATGGTAGCCAGCCTCCTAGAACATTCTGAGATGTACGAGTGCGCCATACCGGTCCCTCCACCACGACCATAAGGTCTATTGTGGCTCCAGATAGTTGCTAAGATCATTTACGTACAACATAAACATAAGCGGCCCCAGGATGCTTCCCTGTGGAGCGCCCAGCTTTACTTGATATTCATCAGATCTAACATCGTCCACTGAGACTACTAATCGCCTGTATCTAACAAGCCAATCACTAACAGGTCCCCAAAGTCCGACCGCATTTAATTTTCTTTCGAGGAAAGTACAATGAATGGTATCAAACGCGCGAGACATGTCAAAAAATAGGCCCATAGTGTGATGCTTTTTGTCAACACAATCCACAATATACTGTAACATGTCGACGCAGGCCAAGTCGCTGGAATATCCCTCACAAAAACCATACTGCCTAGGAGGCACACCTTATTCAATGGTGTCAAACGCGCGAGACATGTTAAAAAATAGGCCCATAGTGTGATGCTTTTTGTCAACACAATCCACAATATGCTGTAACATGTCCACGCAGGCCAAGTCGTTGGAATATCCCTCATGAAAACCATACTGCCCAGGAGACATACCTTATTCAATGGTGTCAAACGCGCGAGACATGTTAAAAAATAGGACCACGGTGTGATGCTTTTTGTCAACACAATCCACAATATGCTGTAACATGTCCACACAGGCCAAGTCGCTGGAATATCCCTCACGAAAACCATACTGCCCAGGAGACATACCTTATTCAATGGTGTCAAACGCGCGAGACATGTTAAAAAATAGGACCACGGTGTGATGCTTTTTGTCAACACAATCCACAATATACTGTAACATGTCCACGCAGGCCAAGTCGCTGGAATATCCCTCACGAAAACCATACTGCCTAGGAGGCACACCTTATTCTTACTTGAAGGAAAGTACAATTAATGGTGTCAAACGCGCGAGACATGTTAAAAAATAGGCCCACGGTGTGATGCTTTTTGTCAACACAATCCACAATATGCTGTAACATGTCCACGCAGGCCAAGTCGCTGGAATATCCCTCACGAAAACCATACTGCCTAGGAGACACACCTTATTCTTACTTGAAGGAAAGTACAATTAATGGTGTCAAACGCGCGAGACATGTTAAAAAATAGGACCACGGTGTGATGCTTTTTGTCAACACAATCCACAATATACTGTAACATGTCCACGCAGGCCAAGTCGCTGGAATATCCCTCACGAAAACCATACTGCCTAGGAGGCACACCTTATTCTTACTTGAAGGAAAGTACAATTAATGGTGTCAAACGCGCGAGACATGTTAAAAAATAGGCCCACGGTGTGATGCTTTTTGTCAACACAATCCACAATATGCTGTAACATGTCCACGCAGGCCAAGTCGCTGGAATATCCCTCACGAAAACCATACTGCCTAGGAGACACACCTTATTCTTACTTGAAGGAAAGTACAATTAATGGTGTCAAACGCGCGAGACATGTTAAAAAATAGGCCCACGGTGTGATGCTTTTTGTCAACACAATCCACAATATGCTGTAACATGTCCACGCAGGCCAAGTCGCTGGAATATCCCTCACGAAAACCATACTGCCTAGGAGACACACCTTATTCTTACTTGAAGGAAAGTACAATAAATGGTGTCAAACGCGCGAGACATGTTAAAAAATAGGCCCACGGTGTGATGCTTTTTGTCAACACAATCCACAATATGCTGTAACATGTCCACGCAGGCCAAGTCGCTGGAATATCCTTCACGAAAACCATACTGCCTAGGAGACACACCTTATTCTTACTTGAAGGAAAGTACAATAAATGGTGTCAAACGCGCGAGACATGTTAAAAAATAGGCCCACGGTGTGATGCTTTTTGTCAACACAATCCACAATATGCTGTAACATGTCCACGCAGGCCAAGTCGCTGGAATATCCTTCACGAAAACCATACTGCCTAGGAGACACACCTTATTCTTACTTGAAGGAAAGTACAATTAATGGTGTCAAACGCGCGAGACATGTCAAAAAATAGGCCCACGGTGTGATGCTTTTTGTCAACACAATCCACAATATGCTGTAACATGTCCACGCAGGCCAAGTCGGTGGAATATCCTTCACGAAAACCATACTGCCTAGGAGGCACACCTTATTCTTACTTGAAGGAAAGTACAATTAATGGTGTCAAACGCGCGAGACATGTCAAAAAATAGGCCCACGGTGTGATGCTTTTTGTCAACACAATCCACAATATGCTGTAACATGTCCACGCAGGCCAAGTCGGTGGAGTATCCCTCACGAAAACCATACTGCCTAGGAGACACACCTTATTTTTACTTAGGGAGTCCGTTATCCCGTTATGCATAATTCTTTCCATCATTTTGGAAAATTGATTCAAGACCCTTACAGATCCGTAGTTTTCCATTGAGAACGGATCGTCTTTTTATATATTGGTACCCCTTTGGCTCTTTTCAATTTTGAGGGAAACTGGCCTAACTTAAGCGAGGTATCCATGATTACTGTTAGATAAGGCGATATCTATTCGAAAAGTTGTTTAATCACAGTGACTGCAATATCATCTAAGCCAGTGGATCTTTTATTTTTCAGTTTATGAATAATGTTACAGGCAAATGCTTTGGAAATGTGCGAATGGCTAAATTAGCCGCAGCCAAGCAATTTCGACTATATATACATACATGAATGTTTGTCATTTCAGTGTCCGTCACTGGAAGAAAATGAAAACTATCGCGCACCATTATGGAGGTTGTACACTCTTTGTAGTTAAGAACACCAAACTGAGCTGTAATTTTTTCTTCGACCCCACAGGCAAAGTACTTTGCAAATGAATTTGATACTAAACGCTTGTCAGTCATTATTTCGTTATTTATTTTTAATCTCATTTCAAATATAGCAACACATATTTAATATTAAAAGCAGAGTGCTTTATATTTTTCCTCTCTCAAAACACGATTTTTCTCTAAGTGAAGATTTGAACCTGTGATGTAAGTACACTTGGAGAACCCAATCACCACAACAAATTTTTTTAAAATCTGACAATAGTTTCACTAACCAAGTTAGCGTCATCAGAGGATGAATAATTCTGAGTATCTTACATGTTACATGTAATGTTTGAGGGCGCTTCAACAACACAAAAATTAACATATTTTGTTTGGCGGAAATACTTGAATTCTTTTATTATCTATCGGGTGTGCTTCTGCCGGTCTTTCTTGTAAAGTGATCGTTCAATAAACTCCCCATAGGCTGCGGAGCAGAATTCATACACTTTTTTTTATTATTACTATAACAATAAATATATATATATATATATATATATATATATATATATATATATATATATATATATATATATATATATATATATATATATATATATATATATATATATATATATATATATATATATATATATATATATATATATATATATATATATATATATATATATATATATATATATATACAGAACAGACCGATTTGCGCCCAGAGAATATTTTTTTTGAGGGAGACATGTTTTGACATAAAACTCAACTTTGTCACATCAACCCCTTAAGGGTGGTGACAACAACCCTAATATTTTAAATAGGGAACATGGGTTGACTGTTACATGATTTGAAAGCTCTTTCTTTTCTGAATTCTGCACACTAATTTTTTTGGAAGTTTTATCAACGTGTTTAAAAATTATTCACAGTTGGAGTTGCAAGAACGTATTTCATTCTTGTGATAAGAAATGCACTAATTAGACAATTTTTCGTTAAAAAAACTAAAAAACAAAACCAAACGTTCAAAAATGTTTATGCAGCTTAGTAAGTGTTCAAATTGTTGACCACCAGCTTCCATACAAAAGTACAAATTTTGTTCAAAACGAGCTCTGACATTCTGGAGCATTTGTGGAGTTATTAGACGGCATTCTTCAACAACGTGTCGTCGTAATTCTTCCAGAGACTCCGGTTCTGTTGCGAAAATTCTACTCTTTAAATGGCCCCATAGAAGGAAGGCTAAAGGAGTTAAATCCGGTGATCTAGTGGGCCACTCAATAGCACCTCTACGCCCAATCCATTGTCCTGGAAATTCTCTGTTCAAAAACTTACTAACACGTGAAAAAAGCGGAAGAGCCCCATCTTGTTGAAACACTAATTGATTTTCTTGATAGCGATCATCATTTTCAACAATGTCAATTAGTAGAGGGTAAACGATATCTTCTAGTAACTCCAAATATGTTTCGCCACTCAAATTGCCATCAAGAAAAATTGGTCCGATTAAACGGTCTCCAAAAATGCCAGTCCAGACATTCCATTTCTGTGGAGTTTGAGTGTGGACTTTGTGAAAATTTCTTGCATTATTATCTGCCTAATAACGACAATTATGGCGATTGACTGTAGAGTTTAATAAAAACGTACACTTGTCTGAAAAACATATTGAACAGAAAGTTCCTGTTATCAGCTGTTTGTGCAGTCATAACTTCACAAAACTCCAGCCGCCGATCAAAATCATCTTTATTCAGTTGTTGTACAAGATGAATTTTATACAGGTGAAATTTATGATGCTTCAATATTCGCTGAATAGTTCTTCTTTTGATGTTTGAAACAGTGGCCAATTTTCTCGTGCTCAAAGTTGGGTCTGCAGCAATTTGTCCTAAAACTTCAATCTCAGTAGTCTCATTTCTAACCGGAAATTCACGTCCAGGATCCCATTTTTTGTTGGCTACTGAACCACTTTGTTGAAACTTTGCAACTAACTCCAAAATGTATTTTCTGTTAACATGTCTATTTGGATGTTGTTCATTAAACAAATTTGCGGTACGGTTGGCACAGTCATCGTTTTTGAAAGAAAAGTAATTATTTCAACTCTCTTCTTATATATATATATATATATATATATATATATATATATATATATATATATATATATATATATATATATATATATATATATATATATATATATATATATATATATATACTTTCTTCGTTAAATCTAATTTCAATAGATCTTTTTGTTTGTCTGACATATTTAAGATCACAATCTTTACAACTTATTTAATAAATACCCGACATTTTAGCGGTACTATCCGTGTCTTTTGGATTACCTAGCAAGTTTTTTAAAGTATTTTTTTGTCAAAAAAGGTCGTTGCAAATTGGCATTTTTTAAAATGTTATTTAGACCTCTCGTTTCTCTCTTCTAAAAATCATCGATTCGGCTAACATTTTGTTTGTTTTCTGTTTGTTAACTAATTTCTCCACTAGGCAAGTAGTGTTCTGGTACGTTCTTAATATACCCTAATTATTTAGTATATCTATTTTTTTTTAAGGAAAATTAATTAACCTGCTACTGAAAAATTCAGACTGGCCATTTTTTCTGCGTACATATGATGTGAGTCATTCAGAATGTAACTTGAGAGTGGTGGTTTCCTTTCTATGGACATTGGATGCTAAAGTGTCTTTATTTTTGATAACTAGCACATCTAGAAAGTGTAATTTATTATAAATTTTTAATTCGTGTGTAAATTTTATAGAATCGAGTTTATTGTTCAATTTGGCAATAAAATCGTCTATTTTGCAAATGTTTGCGTTAAACACTGCGAAAATATCATCCACATAATCACACTCTAGAAAAATACTCACTTTCACTTTCAAGATCTCTTTCAAATCTATTCGTGAAAAGGTGTGCAATAACCGCGATAGTGGGTGCCCATTGCCATACCTTGGGTTAAGAAAACTCATTGTTGAATTTTAAAATATTTTGTGTAGTACAAAGGTTTGTTAAAGTTAAATGTTCTTTGCAGACCTTTTGATTTATATTATTCATTTTTAATAACAGTAATAATCAAATGTGTATGAATTTGGCTCCGCCGGCCTGGGGATTTTATTGATCGATCACTTTATAAGAAAGATCGACAAGAGCACGTCCGATAGATAATAAAATAATTCAGGTATTTTTGCCAAACGAAATATGTTAATTGTTGTGTTGTTGAACCAACTGTCAATCGTTATGAACCAACTACCTGGAGAAAAATATAAACAGAGTTTTAGATGTAAGATATTTAGATCGTCAGGTTTTTAAAATGTGTGTGTGTGTGCCCGTGTTTGAGATGACCTCGGAAGTATAAGTCCATTGGTCACAGACGTTTGAAGATTTTTGTTTGTTTGATTTCGTGCATTTTTTAAAATGTGTTTTAGTGGTTTGGGTTCTCCAAGTGTATGATTTTCTTTTAATTTTGTCGTTATCAGATTATTTTATTTCAAGTTGAACTTTGCTGCAATAATTAAAATTGTTAGGATTATTTTAATTTTGTTGTTCCTTTTTTAATAATAAGACATCACATTATTGTTTTAAGTTTTGTAATCTTTAAATTTTTAAGTATCCAATAAGTTAATATAATAACTTGTTGTATTTTTATGTTAATAAGTAAGCGTGTGGTTTAAAAACAGAGGTAAATATTAATCTTTCAGTTTTCTTAAGGTGCTGGCTTGGTGTGAATCTTGAGTTTTAACAATAACAGAACTTTCAAACCCTTGCCGTACAACATTTGCTGAAGATACGCAATGTTGTGTCATTTTTAACTAACGTTATTTTAATTCTTTGATTGAAATTTCTGTAAAGCTATGATTAAAATTTACCACTTTGTATAAATTAACTTGCATGCATCTTATTGGTTTTTATATTGTACTTATGTTAAGCAAAATGTATAATACAATCTAAAGTTGCTGTAAAAGCTATAAAAATAATTCCAGTATTATAATTTATAAACTGCCATAATTGCTATAAGGGCTATGTTCTAGTCTTTACATAGTCACCTTTTTGTATTTTCATTTTTATATTTGCATTAAATAAATACATATATTATAAAATATGTGTTTTACTTTTAAAGTGTAACTTTATTTTGCTTTTGAAGATCTTTCTCCTAGAGTTTTTTATAACCATACAAAATTGTAACTCTTAGTGAATTTCCTTCAAAAAAATTCGCTAATTAGGAGACCCCACTTTTCAATTTTGAAGAAAATTCTTTAAATGAGCGCGAACTAGGCCCCCTAGAACCCATATACGGGGTCAGTTTCACATTATTTATTTATATATATATATATATATATATATATATATATATATATATATATATATATATATATATACAGGTGTCCCACGTCGAGTAATGTATTAGATTATTTCCGAAAATATACATTTTTGAGTGCTGAAAATTTGTATACGGGGGTTTCCGAAGATGCCCTATTTAATGGAAATAATTTCCAAAGTGGCGGTCTTCCGGTTACACCGTAAATAGATATAAACATCGTTATTTCAAATAGAACACCCTATATGTTATTGCATTTTTAAAATACTCATCTAATTTTAGGTTAAAAGTTATTAAGGTATGCTTTCCCTGTCTTTAACTGTTTTCGAGTTGTCAATTTATTTGAGAATTCTGTTCAATGGGAGGCTGACTTAATGAAGGTGATTTCGTGTCGTGTTAGGATGCTGAAAATTCTTTAATTTGTCAGATACGTTTCAAGGCCATTAAGCTATGACATGATTGTAAGGAAAAATTGTTTCATATACAGGGTGTTTTGTAGGATGTATTAGAATTTGGTGTGCTTTAAACTAGAATAACTCATTTATTTCAAATAGTTATTTGCGATGTACCAAAAAAAAATTTAATTTAATATTTATGAAATTTCAACAAATAACAGATAATAACCAAAAGTATTGAAAGCTGAAAATGATTATGACCCTCCTTTTGCAAGTGGCTTGAACAAGTTCGTTATATAGGAAAATCGGCGTAGGTGTTCTCTTTCAGAAAAATTTATATCCGGAAATAACAAAGTAAGGGCAACCAAATTTGGTACGCATGTTTGTATTATAAGGGGTGAACCATGTACCAAAATTTAGCTCTAAGTTTAAGATAAAAAGTCTGAACGCAGCAAGTGTGTTATGATAGTGAATTTTCATTAAAATGTTTTAAATAGCAAATATGTGTTTTTTTTAAGAAAGCAGGCATCAAATTTGGTTACCAGTATAACCTATATAGTAGAAACAATGTAGCATATTTCATGAAAATAACTTTACTGTTTGAAAATGTTCAAAAAGAAACTTTACATGTTCACAGAAAAACTAGTTTCCTGTCCAAAGAACCTTATAGGTTAATAGCAAATTGAGCTATTCAAATTTAAGGCATTCAATAAAAGTCCGCTACCATAACGCACTTGCTGAGTCCCGAAATTGTTTTCTTACATACATGCATTATAATTTCGTTGTCGAAATTCCATACATTTAAGGTCAGCTAAGAACTGGTACTGACTGGTGGAATCCGTCAAATTAAGCCTAATCATTCTTTAATCTATTTCAACTAAGCAGATTTTTCTGGCTAACCAACTTATCCAAGCCACTGGCAAAAGAAAGGTACTCGCCAAATTTGATCAAGATTGGTCCATTATTTTTTGAGTTATTGGTGTGATACACACACACACACAAATATATATATATATATATATATATATATATATATATATATATATATATATATATATATATATATATATATATATATATTAACATATAAGAATTGAAACTGACCCCGGATATGTGTTCTCGGGGGCCTAATTAGTGCTAATTTGAAGGAATTTATTCAAAAGTCGGGATCTCCCCATTAGTGAATTTTTTAAAGAAAATTCACTAAAAAGCTATGGGCAGTTTAAGGAAAAAAATTTGGAGTTTTCCTCAAAACTTCCAAGTCGCCATTTGAAACGTCAAAATTCGCAACATTTAGGCAAAGAATCTGGAACAAATACGTATTATGTAAAGAAGGTGTCACAAGAAAGGTGTTCTGCAAACCCTTAAGATTCAGCTTCAACCATCATTGTCTTTCATTTTACTAAAATATTTACAGAAAATTCCTTTCAAATAGACCCTTTCTCTGATGTTTTGGCTGTAGGTTTACTTAAGTTTATGGCCCGTTAAAATGTTTATGTTATATATATATATATATATATATATATATATATATATATATATATATATATATATATATATATATATATATATATATATATATATTATATCACACCGATAACTCAAAAAAGAATAGGCCGATTTTGATTAAATTTGGTGAATACCTTCCTTTTGCAAGTGGCTTGGATAAGTTCGTTAGCCAGGAAAATCGGCCCAGGTTTTCTCGGAAAATTTTGTTTTCTTTCGAAAAAAATTTATATCTCCAGAATTAACAAAGTAAGGGCAACCAAATTGGATTCGCGGGTTTATGTCGTTATAGGTAAGTTACCTGCCAAAATAGCTCTGTGGGCCAAAAGACAAAAAAGTTATAGGCATTTACCTCAAAACGTCAAAGTTGCTATTTAAAACGTCAAAATTGGCAACATTTAGGCAAAGAACTTGAATTTAAAAGTCTGGACGCAGCAAGTGCGTTATGGTAGTGAATTTTCATAGAAATGATCTGACAAAATATTTTTTTATAACTTTTTTTTCTTTTAACATAGAAATATAGATTTTGGTATATAGTTTCCTTTTAATGTCATAAACGTACGTACCAAATTTGGTTACCATAGTTTTCATATTTTTTGAGATAAAAATTTTTTTCGAAAGAAAACCCAACATTTTCCTGTAAAACCTGGTCCGATTTTTCTGGCTAACGAACTTATCCAAGCCACTTACAAAAGGAAGGCACGTGCTAAATTTTATCAAAATCGGTCCATGATTTTTTGAGTTATCGGTGTGATATCTATATATATATATATATATATATATATATATATATATATATATATATATATATATATATATATATATATATATATATATATATATATATATATATATATATATATATATATATATATATATATATATATATATATATATATATATATATATATAAACATATAAAAATTGAAACTGACCCCGGATATGGGTTCTAGGGGTCCTAGATCGCGCTCATTTGAAGAATTGTTTTCAAAAGTCGAGATCTCATTAGTGAATTTTTTCTAAGAAAATTCACTAATACGGGCTATGGAAAGAAAATGTCTCAATAAGAATGTTTTACAAACCCTGAACTCTTACTTTCAGTCGTCATTGTCCTTCATTTTACTAAAATGTTTCCAGAAAATTCATTTCAAATAGACCCTTTCTCTGATGCTTGGCAGTAGTATTAACTATAGAGTTTATTGTTTAATGCTATATAATTTTTGTCAAATTTTCGTAAAAAATCAATCGAGTAAATATATATGTTATTATATAAGATATGAAAAAAGATTGTATGCATTAATTATAGGGTGTCTTGAACTACATCTTTAAAAATTACTTCTACAATCACAGGTGGCCCATAAGTCGTTGGTGATTCAAATTTTCCTTTTTTCTTTTTTAATCACACACCTTATGTTATTGCATTTTCCATCGAAATATAACGCATGTTAGTAAGAAAAGAAATTCTCGACGCGGCAAGTGCGTTATGGTAGCGAATTTTGATCAAATGCTTCATAAAAACACAGCACAAGTTGAGACTTATTGTGTATTGCATATTGTATAATTTAATTGATTAAACATAATAATAATATTTGAATAGCTCAATTTGCCATTAACCTATAAGGTTGACCAAGAAACGAGTTTTTTCGGGAACACTTTAAGTTTACTTTAGGAAATTTTTGTACATTTTCAAACAATAAAGTTATTTTGATAAAACATAGCACATTGTTTTTGCTATATAGGTTATACTGGTAACCAAATTTGATGCCTGCTTACTTAGAAAAAAGTCTGGACGCAGCAAGTGCGTTATAGTAGTGAATTGTCATAAAAATGTTTTTAATAGCAAATATGTTTTTTTATCTTCTTATCTAAGCCACTTGTAAAAGGAAGATACACGCCAAATTTGATCAAAATCGGCCCATTATTTTGTATGTGTGATACATACATACATACATACATACATACATATATATATATACATACATACATATATATATATATATATATATATATATATATATATATATATATATATATATATATATATATATATATATATATATATATATATATATATATATATATATATATACATAAAAATTAAAACTGACCCCGGATATGTGTTCTAGGGGTCCTAGTTCGCGCTCATTTCCAAAAATTTTTCCAAAATTCAAAAGTCGGGATCTCCCCATTAGTGAATTTTTTCTATGAAAATTCACTACCATAACCCACTTGCTGCGTCCAGACTTTTTAATTTTAATGAGAGGGGGATGTTGCATATAATAGTGAATGTTCTGTGGTTGTAAGTGTGGCAACATTGTAGGAGCTGGGGGACGAGGACACATGACAGATAATGACAGAACACATCACAGCTCAGATAAATGACAGATGACAACGGTGGCATGATTGTAATAGAAAAGATCTTGATTAAAAGAAATAAAACTTGATATATCATTACTCTAATAATACATTAATACTACATAGCGTGCTGATGATGAACCAGGACGGTTCGAAACAGCAGTCGTTTCCCCAAATGTCAAAAAAAAAACATAAAAAAAACATACATTCATAGAGCTGGATTCAATCGCGTAACCTTCTGCTTAGGAGGCAGGCACGATGCCATCTAGGCACACATCAACTAACATTTTATTTGCCTGATACTTTAGATCTGCTTCATGCCTGATATTTTTATATAGACTTGAGTTGATTTTCTTTACATTTCTGCTATATTATGAGACAGAATAATATATCTATGCTGCGTTAAAACTGTATTTGGGGCTGTTAATAAAGCTACAAATATAGTGCGTTTTAATAATTGATTGAATTCCCAAATTTTTAATTTCATGTCTGTCATTTTCCATAATTGCCTCTGAGGTTTCACGATTGTTGGTTCGGGTAGTATGTTTTACACCTGGTATATATTTAGTTTGGTTACCGTTGATGTATGGTTTATACCTGTTGTATGAATCAATCTACACATGGCAGTTAACCACTCTGTCTGTCAGGCATTGGACTTTAACCACTAAGTCGTTTCAACACGCGTCTTTGGGATTTTATTTTAAAATTGGAAAAAAACTCCAAATATTGTGTACCAACTCACTTGAAATCCACAACATAGGTTTATTTGCACTATTTCTAGCCACATGTAAAGTCTCATCCCAGTTACACTGATACTTACAAAAATATAGCGTTTTCAAAACGTTTTCCCCGATTTTCCACCAGAAAAACTTGAGCATAAAGGCTGATTAACGAACTGGACCTTGGTTCTCGCCTAAACAAGATTTTTGCCAAGTTTGATTGAAATCAAGCTTAGTACTTTTTGAGTTATCGCTCGGATATATACCACATATATATATATATATATATATATATATATATATATATATATATATATATATATATATATATATATATATATATATATATATATATATAAAGAAACTAAAAGTGGGTCACTTAAATGTACGATCACTAAGGGCTCACTTTGCAGAGGTGTGTGAGGTAGTGTTGCAGGAATCATTCGATATTTTTGGACTGACAGAAACGTGGCTAAGCACTGCTGATAGCAGCGCGAATTTTAGTGTGGGCGGTTACGCATTGGTTCGAAGGGACTATCGTGGCCGGGGGTCGGGAATAGCTATTTACGTGAGAAATGAAATAAAGTATATGATTGTACCTACCTCGGACAGAGTCGAGCAGTTATGCGTTAAACTTAGCATAAACTCTCAAACATTTTTGGCGTGCATTATGTATCGGAACCACGACATGAATCATAACGACTTCTTGGACGAGCTGGAGGGTACTGTTTGCAGTACCCTCGGTGTGTCTAATAAGTTGATTATACTTGGTGACATAAATATAAACTTGCTGAATGAAACTGACATAAAGACAATAGCATATAGGCGGAGGTTGGACGAGCTCAGTGTGAGTCAGCTGATAGTGGAACCTACTCGACGTAATGCCTTGGTGGATCACATTGTGGCATCCAATGAAGCCATCGTAATGGATGCTGGGGTTATGTCTTGTAGTATATCAGATCATGACATCATCTATGCGATTCTGAATGTCAGGAGGCCTAGGCTAGAGCCTATCTGCATTACGAGCAGAGATTTTAGAGCGTTTGATGTGGATGGGTTTGTGGAGGATTTGCGTGCATCAAATATGGAATGTATGTATTATATCACAGATATAGATGAAAAAGTCGCTATTTTTAATCATACGCTGTGCGATTTATACGACAAACATGCACCTATCAGAACATACAGAGTAACCAAGCCTTACAGCCCTTGGATCTCAGATAACACCCGCTTACTGATGAAATTTAGAGACAGAGCAAAGGCAAGGTTTAGAAAAGATCCGTGTCAAGCGACCTGGGACGATTATAAGGGATTGCGGAATGCGGCAACTGTAACAGTCAAAACGGAGAAGAAAGCCTACCTATCCGAAAAATTTAAATCTGGGGATATAAAGACTGTTTACAAAGAACTGGAACATCTAAATATAGGCACCAAGAGAAAGACAACATTACCTGAAGCTCTCCGGGATCCCCATAAAGTCGCTGATCACTTTATGAACAATAGCTTAAGTCAGGATCTTATGGGAAGCAGCATCAATGGGTCTGCATTTTTCGGGGCGATTAGTGGTGGGGAAGGATTTCAGTTTTGTTTGGTCGATGATCCGACGGTGCTCCGGCACATAAATGCGATCAAGACCAATGCAACAGGACGTGATGGATTGAGCATTACTATGATTAAGCTTTGTAGCAGGTATATAGTTGGCTTCATAACACACATAATCAACTCGTGTATTCTGGAAGGCTATTTTCCAAAAATCTGGAAATGTGCTATCGGGCTGCCGTTTCCGAAGGTGGTGGATCCTACGGAGCTGAATCAACTGCGGATAATCAGTATATTGCCCATATTATCAAAGTTGCTGGAAAGGGTGCTGGACTAGCAGCTTAGGACTTACTTGAGTGATAAGAACATCTTATCTGACTTTCAGTCTGGATTCTGGGCTAATCATAGCTGTGCCACTGCACTGCTAAGGGTTACAGACGACATTTTGCGGGCCACGGACCAGGGGATGCTGACACTACTGGTGCTGTTGGATTTTTCCAAGGCCTTCGACACCATAAATCATAATATATTGCTGAAAATATTGAGAGCGGTTGGGATGGGCTCGGAAGCTCTGGCGTTGATCAGAAATTACTTGAGGGAACGCTACCTTATTGTGAGAGTTGGCAGCTGCGAGTCGGATGCTCGTCTTGTGGAGTGCGGTGTGCCGCAGGGCTCGGTCCTTGGGCCCCTGCTTTTCGCTATTTACGTAAATCATTTCCCTAGGGTCATTCAGTATTCTAAAGTACAGATGTACGCTGACGATATTCAGATATACATTTCCTTCAATGCCGCGGAGCTTTCGGATGCACTGGGAAAGGTGAATTCCGATCTGGATTCATTGTCCAAAGTGTCCAAAGACCAATCGCTGTGTCTAAATGCGAAGAAGTCGGCTGCTATTTTGTTTGGGAGTCAGATTCTTGTAGAGCGCTTAAAGGTAAATGTGAGGGTCATGATCAATGGGGAGCCTCTGGAGCTTTTGGATGAGGTGCGAAACTTGGATGTGATAATGGATAACAAGTTTAGATATAAGCGGCATGTTGGTGCCTGCCTTCAGCGGGCCTACAACAACCTGCGTCTGCTGTACCCGCAAACGACTTATCTTCCGACTGGTGTTAAGCTAATGCTTGGGAATACCTTAGTCCTCTCGCAGTTTGCCTATTGCTCGGAATTATATTCGCCATGCTTGGATGGTTGCGATTATAATCGGATACAGAGACTGCAAAATTCCTGTCTGAGGTTCGCGTATGGTATTCGAAAATTCGAACATATCTCGCATAAACTAAATGAAGCGAAGTGGCTTAATATGCGTAATCGTTTCACTCTGAGAGCAGCAACATTGTTCCATTCTATTATTGTGTCTAGAGTCCCAACATACTTGTATAGAAAGGTAACACACAGAACTGATGTTCATGGCATTAACATACGGTCGAAGGGCTTAATTTCACCACCTAAGTACAGGCTAACACTGTTTAAACGGTATTTTACCTATCAGATATACGCTATATACAATGGTCTTCATGAGAGTGTTAAGAGCTGTTCTGTGCGTTCCTTCAAAAAGAAACTGTTGCTGATTATGCCTGGTGTTTAGGCAGGTTGCCGGGCTGGCTGTTGACTACCAGTTTTGCATATGGGCGTAAGTGGGAGAGCAGGGGATGATTATACATCCGTCTGAACTTCGCCCAATTCACACAGTTTCTTATTATTTTTCTTTTAATTGTGTACATGGAACTGTGTTTTTGTAAACAACGTTGTATTGTTGTATTTTTTTTTGTTTTTTTTTAATTGTACACTTGAGTACTGTATTATCTACTGTGTGAATAAAGGCTATTTTATTATTATTATTATATATATATATATATATATATATATATATATATATATATATATATATATATATATATATATATATATATATATATATATATATATATATATAATCAGAAAGATTTCTGCGGTCTTTAATGTGACACATACTTGGTTCTCAGGTTAAACCGCGTCCAGAATTTATGGAAACTCAACATTTCGGCTCCTGTTTTGGAGCCATTTTCAAGAGGTAAAGGAAATATGTAAGGACACTCTAAGGCCTCAATCTGCCTACTCCTTAGAGGGTGGGTAAAGGAAATATGTAAGGACACTCTAAGGCCTCAATCTGCCTACTCCTTAGAGCGGTGGACAAAGGTGGGGTGGGTTATTGTAGCTCGATTACGGGGCCTCAATCTGCCCACTCCCCAAATCTCGCCTGTGAGGTCTCAGTGTGTTCAACCCTAGGCTTCAGACAGATCTGAGGCCTAGGGTTGAACACACTGAGACCTCACAGACGATCTCCCGTAATCGAGCTACAACAACCCACCCCACCTTGGTCCACCGCTCTAAGGAGTAGGCAGATTGAGGCCTTAGAGTGTCCTTATATATTTCCTTTACCCACCTTTGTCCACCACTCTAAGGAGTAGGCAGATTGAGGCCTTAGCGTGTCCTTACATATTTCCTTTACCTCTTGAAAATGGCTCCAAAACAGGAGCCGAAACGTCGAGTTTCCATAAATTCTGGACGCGGTTTAACCCGAGAACCAAGTATGTCATATATATATATATATATATATATATATATATATATATATATATATATATATATATATATATATATATATATATATATATATATATATATATATATATATAAACAGACCTTGGTTTTGGGTTCTAGGGATCTAAATTCCCGCTCATCTGAAGACATTTTTTTCAAAAGCTTAACAGCGAATTTTTCCTAATGAAAATTCGCTATAAAAAAAAACAAAACAAATTGAGTAAAACAACATTGCTCAATAATAGTTAACATAATTTATGAGACACTCTCTAAACAACTGAATGATATACACAATAAAAAAGATCAAAGTATTTAAATTATTTTGTAGGTTTGAACCATTTTAACTGAAAAGATAATGTACACAATAAAAAAGATCAAAGTATTTAAATTATTTCGTAGGTTTGAACCATTTAGGTACTTTCTCTGTACTTTTAACGATTTTTCTAGTAGCACCACAATTGGACGTTGATGGTGTTGCAGAGCTTGTATCTGCAACTGGTTGACTGGTAGATGGCTCAACATCCATTGCTTCGCTGCATTCTGCATTATCGTCTTCTGTTGATGTATCAGTCCTCCTCGATTGTTGTCTATAAACAAAACCTAATTAGAGTTTGCAACTGTTAACCCAAGATTAAGTTCGAATTCTTTATTCTAGTACCTTACTACGGTAGCTGCTAAGCTGGCTACGGAATTTGTAGTAAATTTATCTTGTAGGTCCTTTCTGAGATATTGGCCATTCGTATCAAGTGGATCTGTGCCGAAATGCACTAAGGCCCCTGGCACACAATTAATTTCTATTAATTTACTCTCTTGATCTAGTACATCTTTAGGAGGAGTGGTGTCTGAAATAATAAAAAAATTATAATCGGTGTAACATTTCTGTAGGTAGACAACAAGCTATAGACAGATGGGTGTGCCCTAATTTATGGAGCATTTTTAGTAAATTTTCTTAAAAAACTTAACTAATGAGGATATCACGACTTTTCAATTTTGAAAAGATTTCTACAAATGAGCACTATTTAGAACCCCTTATATATATATATATATATACATATATATATATATATATATATATATATATATATATATATATATATATATATATATATATATATATATATATATATATATATATATATATATATATATATATATATATATATATATATATATATAGATTGTATCATGCCTTTCACGTAGCTGATTGGACTACTGTTACATCTTGTATCGACATGGACTCAGTATGCGAGCATTTTTAGTGAATTTTCTTTAAAAAATTAACTAATGAGGAGATCGTGACTTTTGAAAAAATTTCTTCAAACGAGCGTGAACTAGTCACCCTAGAACACATATCCAGGGTCAGTTTAGATTTTTATATGTGTATATATATATATATATATATATATATATATATATATATATATATATATATATATATATATAAGTTTGGACTTTATACATGGGGTTTAAGTCCATTGCACTAACCTGCCATATTAGACATTTGATAGAATAGGAAGTTCATATATATATATATATATATATATATATATATATATATATATATATATATATATATATATATATATATATATATATATATATATATATATATATATATATATATATATATATATATATATATATATATATATATACATGGAATTATTTATTCCACGTACACAGAAAACCTCTTCAGCCACTCAAAAGCTGTGGTTCTCTATATCTTGTGACAAGTCCAGACTTGAAAAGGTCTAAGCTCACAAGGCGCTACTACTCAATTCCAGTCAAGAAAACCGCCAAGCATTTAATGACGCAAGACACCGCTATGTCCGCATTCTTTCTGAGGCAAAAACTCGTTTAATAACCACATCAAAAACAAAGTCCTCTTAAGCTCCAAGGGCAGCAAACCCTTCTGGACTCTTGCTAGATCTATTGGGAAAAATTTCTGCAAGAGCACGTTCCGACCTCTTGTCTCAGGGTATGAAATTGTTTCTAGCGCCCTGGGCAAGGCTGAACTTTTTGCCTCGTTGTTGCTTCCTAGCAACTACAGGCCTATCTCTCTCCTTTCAGTCATCTCTGAAGTGATGGAAAAGTATATAAACGCCGAATTACTAAAATTTCTTGAAAAACAGTCTAATCCACGACAGGCAGTATGGATTCCGTCAGCGCAGATCAACTGCCGCCCTTCTTTCCTTTGTCACCCAATCTTGGGACAAGTCTATGGAACTACACGGAGAATCCCAGATTGTCGCTCTAGACATATCCAAAGCATTCGACAAGTCTGGCACGCAGCGCTGCTTAATAAACTTCCGACCTATGGCCTACCACCAAAACCTGTACCTGGACAGCAAACTTCCTCTCCAACCGGAGCATTTCTGTTGTCGTGGATGGCCATTCATCTAAACTATATCCAATTAATGCAGGAGTCCCTCAATGTTCACCTTTAGCCCCTACTTTGTTTCTTCTCCACATCAATGACCTCCTCTCTAGCACATCCAACCCAGTTCACAGTTACACGGACGACAGCACCCTCCACTCAAATATACAATATTCTAAGCCTGTCTCTTTGGCCCAATTAGATGAGGATCGCAGACTCATGGAGGGTTCTGTCTCCATGGATCTCCAAAAAATATTAGACTGAGGAAGTAGAAATCTTGTACAATTCAACCCCACCAAACCTCTTGCTTTCTTTCTCATAAGAGGTACAACAGCCCTAGACCCATCACAATAAACAACCAAGTTATTCAAAGTAATGAGTCGTTTTCACTTGTTGGCATTTCCGTGGATCGAAATATCAATTGGCACCAACATGTCACATCAATTGCAGAAGCGGCTGCTAAGAAATTAGGTTTCCTCTTCCGGGCTCACAAATACTTTTCACCAGCTAATCTCTATACCTTATATACTTCGCAAATAAGGCCAAACCTCGAATACTGCTCCCACATTTGGGGTGCTGCTGCCGCCTCTATACTCGCTATCCTGGACTCCATTCAGAAGAGAGCTATACGTCTCATTAGTGACCCTACCCTCACCCAAAGTCTGGCATCCCTTACCCACCGACGTGCCGTTGGTTACCTCTCTCTCTTTTATAGATATCTGCACGGGCACTGCTCAGAGGAGTGTTCTTCCATAGTTCCTCCATCTGCTGCCCCCAACAGATCTACCAGGGGAACAGAGCGAATGCACCCTTTTACTGTCCAGGTCACCAGGCATAGAACATCTTGTTATGCCCACTCTTTTGTCCCGAGGATGTCCAAGTTGGGGAATTCCTTGCCGGCGCATGTTTTTCCTTCTCCTCCGAACCTCCAAACCTTCAAGTCCAGAATAAACAAGTTGCCTCTTTCTTCCTTGTCGACACCCACGGTACAATAGTATTTAGTCTGTAAGCCCTCGTGGTGTGTTGTTGAAATAAAAAATAAATAAAAAAACCCCATGTTTTATTCAAACCAAACTATGAACGAACCCAAGCAACTATGTTGCCTCGAACTTCGAACCTCTGAAATAGTATGTCGAAGGTTCACAGTTGAACTTCGAACTTCTTAGCAATTTATAATTGAACATCGAACTACCCAAATTTTTCAGTGTTCATATATCATTTCCTTAAATACAAAATTTAGGAATATTGTAACATACAATATTTGATATGTAAAAGATTCCCACTCTTTTTACAAAGACAAAAGATTTGACAAATTTGCAGGTAGATGGGTGAAAATGCCTTCCGATGCTATCATTGTGGAGATCGGTCAATGTTAAATCAAAACTCCAAACACAAAAAGTTATTTAAACCTTTTAGATTTCTAGATCTATTAATAGGCTCAATTATAAATATGTTGCTGTTGTTTGGTATTGCCTAGGCAGTCTACAATTATCGTCAAAAATTTTGAAAATTTACGTTACTGATCGCCTTCGAACACCACCATCATAATGTTGTTGCTGAAAAAGGTTTTGGGAGGCTAGGATATATAAGGAAAATAATTACGTAATTGCTAAATGGCTTCGTCATGTCTCAATGTGTCTCACGGTGAAAAATATGCATGACTGAAATCTCCCAAAAAATATTACGCTATCGATTAAATGAGACTGATAACGAGTTTAAAGTACAGCTACCGAATTAACGGGGCGGCAATTTCGTTACCTTTGGCAGCATTCAATGCCTGTAAAGTTAAACTTCGAAGTATTTTTGAGCAATGAAGTTTGAACTATTTTGGAGAATTGCATATTTCGAACTTGAAACACTTCAACATCGCTAGTATGAACATATTTTCGAACCAAAGGTTCAGTTCGAAATTTCTAAGCTTTGCACATCTCTAATATATATATATATATATATATATATATATATATATATATATATATATATATATATATATATATATATATATATATATATATATATATATATATATAATTTGGAGAAGGCAGTTGTGATTTTGTTACACAAGAGTGGTGCGATGACGGAACTGCTTAATTATCGACCTATCTCTATAAATCCAAACATCTCTAAGGTTATAGAAAAAATAATTGCTACAAGGATGCTTGATTTTTCTGAGAAAAAAACTCAATATCAAAATGCCTACTTAAAGGAGAGATCGACAGTGAGGTCGATTTACCAACTGATTGAGGAAGTTATGGATGGAATTAATAAGGGGGAGAAGGTTTTGGGGGTTTTTATGGACCTATCCAGAGCATTTGACAGCGTGGAGCATGAAATACTGTTGGGGAAATTGGAAGCCTTAGGTTTTTGTGGGCTAACATAAGATTGGCTAAGATCCTACTTGAGTGAAAGAAGGCCGTGTTTGTCGGTTGTTGACAGAACAACAGGCAAAAGAATATATTCCGCATGGGAGAGCATTGACAGAGGGGTGCCACAGGGATCCGTTTTGGGGCCTTTCTTGTTTCTCGTCTATGTGAATGAGGTACCGAGTCTAACACCACATAGAACGATCTTGTTCACTGATGACACCTCATTTGTAGTGAGATACATCAGAGAAAAGACAGTTAGTGCTTTAGATAATTTTAATAGATGGTTTGATGAAAACGGTTTGCTTTTAAACATAAATAAAACAGGCCTCGTTGATTTCAATAGAGTACATGATACACAACTCTCTATTAATGGTCTGGAAATGAATTTTACTAAGAGCATAGTGTTCTTGGGAGTGAAGCTGGACAGTAACCTAAGTTGGAGAGCTCATGTAGAAATGGTGGTGGCAGGTTACGGGTATGCGCTAAGAACAATCTCATCTTTGGTGGATATGTCCGCCAGTCTGTCAGCTTACCATGCTTTGGTGGAGTCCAGAATTAGATATGGAGTAATCTTCTGGGGCTAATTCAGTAGAGGCAAATAGAATTTTTGTGCTGCAGAAGGCGTGTATACTTACCTTTGTTTCTCTATATGTGCTTGAATGTTTGTGTTTTGTAAAAAAATACTATGAGTTTTTTGTAGGTAGCGAATTAATTGATTCACACAACACAAGGGGCACTGTAAGACCTTACCTTTGTCAGCCACAAAGACAGCTAGCTAAAGTACAAAAAAGTGTAAAAATCAATTAATAGTATTTTACAATCATTTACCTCATAGTTTAAAAGACCTAAGTGAAAATAAATTCAGATTAAAAATGAAATGAATTTTAATTGAAAAAGGATTGTATAGCATAGACGAATTTTACGGAATTAATTTTTAGGGAGTATAATTTTAAGGTATAGTTTGTGTGCTTGCCTCGTAAGCAGAATGTTGCGTGTTCGAATTCAGCTCTATGAATGTATGTTTTTTTATGTTTTATTTTGACATTTGGAGAAACAATAGTGCACAGATTTCATACGATTTGAACAAGATCTCATTTTCCTTTAAAACGACTAAATAAATTTGTCACCTTTGAGTCTGAAATTATAATTTTGTTATTGTTGATATTGAAATAACCGGTTTGGTTATGTTAACTAAAATGAAATCATACTGGTGATTAATAAGAAAAAATAACTGCTACGTTTATAATTTTGCAGATACTTTACTTTTCTAAATATGAATGAAGTTTCCTTCTGGAAATCTTCTGTATAACTTTGATGAAATTTGTAATACAAGTTTCTTTTAAGGAGACTTACACTATCTACAGGTTTAGCAAAATTTAGTTCTTTAGCTTCATAGAAAATTGAGCTTTGGGCATTTTTCTCAAAAAGAGTTAGAATGCGAGACTAAACTTGATCTTCAAGGTCTGTGTAAGTTTAAAGTGTCAACTTTACTAACATGCCGTATAATATAGTGTACAATTCTTATGAAAATTCGCTACTATAGCGCAGTTGCTGCGTCCCGAAATTTTTATATCTTTTCACCTTTTGCTCATCAAAACCTAATTATCAATACAAAAGTTACAGCGGTGTGTCTATCTTAAATGGGCCAGACTGTATAATATATATATATATATATATATATATATATATATATATATATATATATATATATATATATATATATATATATATATATATATATATATATACACATACAGGTGTCCGGAAATTGTGAGCAAAAAATTCAGGAGGTTATTCTACTCAAAGAATTAATGCCCCTAGTTCCTATAATAGTTTTTCGAAAACTCGAAAATAAGGGAATTATAGGGTGCCAAAAAAAATTTTTTCAAATTTTTTTCGATAATTTTTTTTGTCGTGAATCGATTCTTTTCAAATTTGGTGCACACGTAAATAATATCACTCTGTATTTATGTTGCACAACAAACTATTATCTGTCAAAACTAATGCCACATGATCTTGTTGACAGAGAATGTTTTCAAAGCACGCTCCGTTAATATTGAAAATGAGATTAGGTGATTTCGTATTCAATCATACCAGTAAATTTTTAAGAACAGTTTTCTCGAAAACGGTTAGTTTTATCATGATGCAACAAGATGACCTTTTTTAAGATTTTATAATTCCCTTTAATCGTGTATTGTTAGATTTCAGATAAAGATTCAAGCAAAAAAGTTATGAGTCCTTATCTGTTGGTCAAGGGCAGCTTCGGCCTTTAAATTTAGATAGATCCATGTCAAATACAGATCCATTGTAACATAAATACAGAGTGATATTATATACGTGTGCACCAAATTTGAAAAGAATCGAATCACAACAAAAAAAGTTATCCACCAAATGTTGAAAAAAAAATTTTTTTTTGACACCCTATAACTCCGTTATTTTCGAGTTTTCGAAAAACTATCACAGGAACTAGGGGCATTAATTCTTTGAGTAGAATAACCCCCTGATTTTTTTGCTCACAATTTCTGGACACCATATATATATATATATAAATGTAAAAATTGAAACTGACCCCGGATATGGGTTCTAGGGGTCCTAGTTCACGCTCATTAAAAAAAAATTGCCAAGTCTCACCATCGATACCTCTCTATGTGTTTTGTTTTTTTTTCAAATAAAAATTCACTAAAAGTGACAGTTCTGACGATTTCTTGGCAGTTAATGATATTGGAAGAGGCTATTTATTTCTAAAATGTATGTTGTATATATGTACAAGTGCTAGCTTTTATGTGAGGCATTCTGTTTGATTATAAAGGGCAAAAAATAAATATATAAATAAAATGGATATTAAAAAATAAAATTTGACTGTAAATCTTAGAAAAGCTATTTCCTATGCTCAAACTTCAAGGTACCATATTGGTTTGCGTTCGTTCATGGTTCAGTTCTTAAAAAAAAAAACATGGGTTCTCACACCTCTAGTTTTTGAAAAAAACAAACACTAATGTGAATTTTTACCCCATTTTAAGGGACTATAACTTCCCAAGGAAAGCTTCGATCAAAATATTTTATATGAAAAAGCCCTTTTAAAATTTATCAGGGAATCTTGTACATCTTTACTGATTAATGAAAGAACTTGTAAACAAAAAATAAACTGTTAAAAAATGAAACATACTAACATAAATAAAACTTCAAACTCTTATCTTCTAGATACTCTCTTACAAACTTGATAACATCTCCAACCGTGTCGCTGGGTTGAAATACACCTTGTAGTATGGTCCTGTTTGGGAACTGGACACGTATGATGGCTTTCTTGTATCTATTCAAATGACGCAATTGTTTTTTGCTCTCCTCCAGATTTCTTAAAGCAGAAGTCATCAATGGCCCACCTGTTTCTAGTTCATCACGTTTACGTTTGATGTCTCTCAATATCCTACGGGCATCGTCTATGGTCAGTTCGAAGAAGTCATCAGGTAAGTCTTCAGTAGGAACCGATTGAGCTGATTCTAATGAGAAGATCATTGCGTTCCTAGCTCCTATCTGGAACAATACAAATAAAATAACACAAGTATTGAAGGAGCAAGAGAGCCTCGGTGATCCAGAGGTAACAACGTGTTTTTTTATTTCAACAACCCACTACGAGAGCTTACAGCCTAAATACTATTGTACCGTCAGTGTGGACAAGGAGGCAACTTTTTAATTCTGGACTTGAAGCTTTGGAGGAAAAGGAAAAACATGTGCTGGCAACGAATTTCACAACTTGGAAGTCATCGGGACAAAAGAGCGGGCATAAGAACATGTTCTATGTCTGGTGACCTGGACAGTTAAAGGGTGCATTTTCTCTGTTCCCCTAGTAGATCTGTTGTGGGCAGCAGGTGGAGGAACTATGGAAGAAAGCTCCTCTGAGCAGTGCCCGTGCAGATATCTATAAAAGAGAGAGAGGTCACAAACCGCACGTCGGTGGGCAAGGGATGGCAGCCTTTGGGTGAGGGTAGGGTCACCGAAGAGACGTATAGCTCTCTTCTTAATGGAGTTCAGGATAGCGAGTGTATGAGCGGCAGCGGCACCACAGATGTGGGAGCAGTATTCGAGGTTTGGCCTTATTTGTGAAGTATATAATGTATAGAGATTAGCTGGTGAAAAGTATTTGCGAGCCTGGAAAAGGAAACCTAATTTTTTAGCAGCCGCTTTTGGAATTGATGTGACATGTTGGTGCCAATTGAGACTTTAATCCACAGAAATGCCAACAAGTGAAACGGACTCATTACTTTGAATAACTTTGTTGTTCATTGTGATGGGTCTAGGGCTGGTGTACCTCTTATGAGATAAGAAGCAAGACTGAGATTTGGTGAGGTTGAATTATACAAGATTTATACTTCCCCAGTCTAATATATTTTGGAGGTCCAGAGACAGAACCCTCCATGAGTCTGCGATCCTCATCTAATTGGGCTAAAGAGACAGGCTTAGAATATTGTATATTTGAGTGGAGGGTGCTGTCGTCCGTAACTGTGAACTGGGTTGGATGTGCTAGAGAGGAGGTCATTGATGTGGAGAAGAAACAAGGTAGGGGCTAAAGTTAAACCTTGAGGAACTCATGCATTAATTGGATATAGTTTAGAGGAATGGCCATCCACGACAACAGAAATGCTCCGGTTGGAGAGGAAATTTGCTGTCCAGGTACAGTTTTGGTGGTAGGCCATAGGCCGGAAGTTTATTAAGCAGCACTGCGTCCCAGACCTGGTCGAATGATTTGGATATGTCTAGAGCGACAATCTGGGATTCACCATGTAGTTCCATAGACTTGCTCCAAGAAAGGGTGACAAAGGAAAGGAGGTCGGCAGTTGATCTGCGCTGACAGAATCCATACTGCCTGTCGTGGATTAGACTGTTTTTCAAAAAATTTTAGTACTTTGGTGTTTATATACTTTTCCATCACTTTAGAAACGACTGAAAGGAGAGAAATAGGCCTGTAGTTGCTAGGAAGAGCTTTGGATCCTTTCTTGAGGATGGGTTGCACTTGAGCAGTTTTCCAGTTATTAGGGAATATGCCTCTATTGTAAGATGTCTGAAACAGACGAGTCAGGACAGGAGCAAGTTGTGGTGCGCATTTTTTGAGAATAATTGCTGGGATCTCGTAAAGGCCAGATGCTTTCCTGTTATTAAGAAAAGAGAGCATCTTTTGTACCTTTTTAGTTTTGAAAATTATATCCGTCATTTTATGCACGACATTGGGGACTGTTGGTGGTTGAACATTTGGGGGTGGCTTGAGAGAGAATTGCCAGCGAACAACGAGGCAAAAAGTTCAGCCTTGCCCATTGCAGTAGACACAATTTCATCCACTGAAACAAGAGGTGGGAACGTGCTCTTGCTGAAATTATTCCCAATAAATTTAGCAAGAGTCCAGAAGGGTTTGCTGCCGTTGGAGCTTGAGAGGACTTTGTTTTTGATGTGGTTATTAAACGAGTTTTTTGCCTCAGAAAGAATGTGGACATAGCGCTTTCTTGCGTCGTTAAATGCTTGACGGTTTTCTTAACTGGGATTGTGTAGAAGCGTTTTGTGAGCTTTGACCTTTTCAAGTCTGACCTTGTCGCAGGATTTAGAGAACCAGAGCTTTTGAGTGGCTGAAGATGTTTTCTGTGTATGTGGAATAAACAATTCCATGCTAGCTTGGATAATTTATGTGACGTTTTGTGAGATATCAGAGGAGTCAGGATGAGAGAAGCAGACAGACGCCCATGGAAATGAGGATACACCTGCACTAATATACTCAAGTTCTTTGTTCACTATAACAACATCTAACAGTGATGAACTTTCGTTCGTCACTCTAGTTGGTTAACTTATTAGCTGCATGCTGTTATGTCTATATAAAATATCATCTATCATCATACCCTTTGGACCAGAATCTGAAAGCATATTGACATTGAAATCCCCAATGAGAACAAAGTTACTATACTTATTTTCCATTAGGTACTCCAAGAGGTATTCCAAGAATCCTATGGAGCAGACATTTAAATTTGAAGGCCTGTACACAGCTCCTAATACAACAGAAAATTTACTTATCCGTACTTTGACTAAGACACATTCTATTTCAGGAAACCATTGACAAGGGAAATCCAACTGAGACACCTCCAGAAAGTTAGTAACTTATATAGCTCCCCCTCCTCGATTTTCTCAATATCTTCTAATTAGCTGATATCCCGGAATAATAACCGTAGCATCACTCACACGTGAATTTAGCCACGTCTCACTCAATGCCAAACTGGCTTATCTACAGAGACAAGCTTGTCTGATGATAACGGGAGCGATAAGCGTACCATCAGCCGCTCTGGAGGTCCTCCTTAATATTCCACCTCTTCACATATGGTTGGAGAGGGTGGCGAGGTGGACAACGTACAGACTAAAACAAACAGCCGACAGTATGCCGAAGGAAATCAGTCTGGGAGGGTCCGGACTCCTCGATGACATTGAGGGTCACGGGATTCTGGGAATGGTCTCAGACTTGATGCCTATAAAGATCAGTAGAGATCTGTCTTTCAAGACCGTACTCCTGGAAAGGGACGACTGGGAATGAAATCAAACGACCCTATTGAGAGCCGATCTCTGCTGGTACTCTGACGGCTCCAAAATCAATTTGGGAGTAGGAGCCGGCGCATATGGGGGCAGCACCGATGTTAGACTATCAGCTATACACCAGGCAGAAGTGTATGCCATCGAGATGTGTGCAAGGAAAAGTATAAAAAACCAGTGCACACACAAATCGATAAAGATATATGCAGATAGCCAAGCTGCAATAAAGGCTCTTGGTTCCTACCGGTGTAATTCAAAACGGTATGGAGGTGTAAATCTGCACTAACGAACTGGACAGCTGTAATGAGGTGTCGCTGGTCTGGATACCGGGTCACTCGGACCATGATGGCAATGTTGCGGCTGACACGCTTGCCAGGAGTGGTGCCCAGAGAGACTTTATCGGACCAACACCGGTGCTGGGGATAACATCATGCACAGCAAAACGCACCTTAAAGACCTGGACAGAAAGAATGACAATCCAGTATTGGCAAAATCTTCCAGGATTAGCTCACTTTAAGGCCTTTATAAATGGCCTGTCTGAGTCAAGGGCTAAGAAACTTCTAGAGTTAAACAGACAACAACTGGGTACTCTAGTCGGCCTGTATACAGGACACTGCCGCTTGCGTCACCACATGCACCGTATTGGGGTCGGTTGGGAGACAGAGTGCCGGCTGTGTATGGAGAGTGACGAGACAGCAGAGCACATACTGTGATCCTGTCCAGCAGAGGACAAGACTAGATACTTGTTCTTTGGCAAGATAAAGCTTGCTCCGGAGGATCTGGATCAACTTTCGTCCACGAAGATTATCAACCTCTGCAGCAGGCTGGCTTTGTTGGGCGAAATATAGACTATTAGGCGTGAGCCACAATAGACCTTATGGTCGCAGTGGAGGGACCGGTATGGCCCACTCACAAACAAACCTAACCTAACCACTTAATGCTATGCAAGAATATTGGTCCCCGAGCACTAAAGATACAAGTCTATCAAATTTATTAATTATTGATCTCACATTCAAATGACAAACATTTAGTGATCTTCTTTCTAGTTGTTTTTATAAGCAGATGGATGTTAATGTTTTCTCAATGTGTGGAAAGTTTTCAAATAACAAAAATAATAATTTCAAGTAAAACATCAAACTTTCAATAGAGCTACAAACTTGATATTACAAGCAAATAAACTTATACATCTTAATATTAATAGAATGACCTATCTACTTACAAATGCAAATTCCTCATCTACGTTAACATTATGAGCAGTAGTCTGCATATTTCTGGCATGATTTCCACCACTTCCAGAAGCACCACCTGCTGTTTCATCAACTTCCATAGATTCCTCTTTCTGGTGAGTATCTGTATAAGTCTTCTTAATATCACATTTAGTGGGCTCAGCTGGCTTAAATTCCAATTTACGTTTCTCTTTGGCAAGTTTTAACAAGTCTGTATTATGTTTCGGTTGTATTTGAGCAGGCCTACCAGACAAATGAGTGGTTTTTTTGTTACTTGTGTCATCAACATTATTTTTTTGAGTTTTGTGGTTATCTGAGTCAGTTACTGCATTTTTGTCTTCTAAGCTTTCTTCTGTTTTCGTAGTGGGATTCACATCATCATCTAATTTTTGAAACGTTCTACGATAAGGTTTTTCTTCAACAGGTTTTGATGGTATAGGAGCTGATACATTTGCTTGTGTTTTTAGCTCTTCAGGGTGTCTGTAATAGAAATCTTAATCAACCTTAAATAGTTTCTAGTTTCAGCTTAGCAAGATTAAAAATAGATAATAATTTTAAAAAATGCAATCTAAAAACAATTAAGTAATAAATGTATTGGAGCTAATTAAACTTCTGAATGTTAATAATATTTGGCATCTAAAAAAAGGGTAAATTTTTCCCGTTGTTTAGAAAAAATGGTTTCATTTACAGTAATTACTTAACATTTTATAAAAACAAATTATTATTTTTTAATAATAAAGTACAAGTACCTGTGAATCAACCTCAACATAGCTCTGCCACCAGTCAAACCTAAGCTTTTTAGGGTTGTCTGTTGCAGGGCATCGCCATAAATTTCTCTTCTAGTATAAATAATGACTGGATGCTTATCTGATTCTGCACTTTCGGGGTTTAATTTCTTAAGTACATCTAACAAACTCTCGCTTGGATGAAACTGTCCCGTTGGTCTTGTGCCGTCTTCTAGCGATAAAGCTAATGTTACATCTGACACTTCTCTCACTTTAACGGCATCTACTAGTTCAAGTTGAGCATTATTAGGCAATCCGGAGAATCGAAACGTTGCAGTTGAATCAAGAACCTTATTGTGATGTTTGAGATCATGTTCTTCCGGTTTAAGATCATGTTTTTTGCAGACATCTTCTAAAATCTGCAAAATTAGCAAGTAACGTAATGAATAATATAATTGTACCATTAAAATAATTAATTACTTGTAAAAGTGTAGTATTGGGAGTACACTTCACCGTTTGTCTCCTACCATTGGGAACTAATACACAAACACTAGCCATTTATAAATGCTACAGCTACTATGGCTACTTTCATAAAAACTATTTTAAACAAAATTATTTTAAATTTAATGACAAATAAATTCTTCCAAAAATAACCTCAATAACTCAATTTTCAATCTCAAAAGTCATTACAGTTCTGTCAACAGTCACGTCCTCCATAGAGAGTTCTCTATTATGGTATCCTCTGTCAACATTTGTTTTGTTTTTAGCGATTTTTCTCTTGGTAGTGGCCTAATTTTGCTGCTTTGAGTCAGAAACAATGCTCTGTTTCTATTTAATTTTCGACTGGTGGCGACTTATTACCTTATTATTAGTTATTACAATACCTACAATGCTGTCGTAAAGGCCGAGTCACCAGGCACCAACAGTAAATAATTTTGTAAAAATTTGCGCACAAGTCCGGCAGAGTTTTTGCTAAAACTCAACTGTTGACTGTTGCCAATTTGTCAAATCGGATCGACAGACAAACCACAAAATAGTGCTTGAAAACAACAGTCTCTAATCGGTGAAATGTATCGATAGTCAGCAGATTCGTACTCAAACTCAGCAGTTGGAGCCTGGTGTACTATCCCATTATAAAAATAATTCAATAATCAAAGAAGAATATGATTTTGCCTATAAAACGATTTCCTTTGGGGAATTTGGTTTATTACATTTTTGATGTTGGCTACATAGCGCGAAATGTAACAAATGACTAATTTTAAAACAACTGAATATTAGTTCTTTGCAAACTTCTTGAAATTTATAGCGTCGTTATCTATTATAAAATTATTCTTTCAAATTAAATTATATAAAATAAGCAAATATGACTGCAATGGCTGATAAAATGGAAGTCAACAGCGAAGATAAAGAAACCACAGCAACTGTGGAATCACTCGAGGTGTACGAAGAGGAAGATGAAACTTTTTTCCAGGACATAGATTTGCTGACAGAGCAAGGAATTTCAGTAGAAGACATAACAGAATTGAAAAAAATGGGGATTAATACCATTAAAGGTGTACAAATGACCATGAGGAAAAAGTTTATGGAAATTAAAGGCTTTACCGAGGAAAAGGTTGATAAAATCAAGGAAGCGTGTTGTAAAATTTCGTTAAACAGTGGGTTTCTCACGGCTCTGGAGGTTTCTGAACAGCGAAAGCAAATTTTTAAGCTTAGTACTGGAAGCCAAAGATTGGAGTAAGGGTTTTTAAGTTTTAAATTTTTTATATATATCATTACCTATATATCTTATACATGAAAATTTATTTATACCTATATAGTAATACAGAGGCACCTATATATCCAGGTATTTACTTATCATTACCGATCTATTTGACTTTGTGAGAATATACATATAGTAATTAAGTTTTTATGTGTGTGAGCGCGTTCGTGCGTCGTCCATAGGCTCGCGCGCTTGAGTGTCTGAAATAATATTGAAAATACTATATAACTTCGGGAAACGTTAAAGCATATAGTGACTTTGTTTTCGCTGTACAAAATCCTTGGAACCGCCGTGGAACGAAATACATAATTAGAAAACCAGCTAGATTGGAGCAATACGCAAGATGTTTTTTCAAAATCAACAAAAAAATCGCTTTGTTATTATAGTTTAACAAATTGCTTTATGAAATATGTTTTCTGACATAGGTACCTAAAAAACTCATAATGTAAAACCTTTTGTGATTTTTCGCTAAACGTATATATATTATTCATTTCAAAATGGTAATAGTAACCCCTATTCCTCTTTCGCAAAATTCAACTATTTTGAAATGGCGGCATGCAATGTGTTTGTAATCTAAAACTATTATTTAAGCATGATAATTTCATAATCCTTCCACATTCTCGTGAAAAATCGACTGTCTGAATACGGGACTCGAACCCGCGACCTCTTAGTCCAATTATAGAGGTTATTCGTCTCGCGCACTAAGCTATTTGGCCTATATTATATTATATACAGAATGTGCCATTTAAAACTCCATATGCCATTTACTCTAAAAGTAAATAAGATATTTGAAATCTGTCAACGCCGTTTAATTACGGACGCAAATGGCTTGAAGTTTGCGGAAAAAATATTTTTACCACCACACATGTAGATGGCGCTGCTGCGCAAAGAAACTTTTCGATTCGCAGATCATTGAAATAGCTTGCGTTTGATCAAAGAGGTTGTTACAACCTCTTTGCGTTTGATTAATAATTAAATTTCGATTAAATTTGTTGCTATTCACAAGTTCATAAAATCAACCGTTATTTAGATATTTGAGGTTAAGCGCAGCATTGCATGCAAGATAAAAACCTTCACAACTTTTTCAAATCAAATACTGGACACTAGTTTCTTTACAACATTTTGGATATTAAAATATCCAAAATTTTCCATATTTCACTTTAACCAGATTTTTTATTATTTTTTTATTATTTCAACAACACACCACGAGGGCTTCAAGCCTAAATACTATCGTACCGTGGGTGTCGACAAGGAGGAAAGAGGCAACTTGTTAATTCTGGTCTTGAAGGTTTGGAGGTTCGGGGGAGAAGGAAAAACATGTGCCGGCAAGGAATTCCATAACTTGGAAGTCCTCGGGACAAAAGAGCGGGCATAACAAGATGTTCTATGTCTGGTGACCTAGACAGTAAAAGGGTGCATTCGCTCTGTTCCCCTGGTAGATCTCTTGGGGGCAACAGGTGGAGGAACTATGGAAGAAAGCTCCTCTGAGCAGTGTCCGTGCAGATATCTATAAAAGAGAGAGAGAGGTCACCAACGGCACCTCGGTGGGCAAGGGATGGCAGCCTTTGGGTGAGCGTAGGGTCACCGATGAGACGTATAGCTCTCTTCTGAATGGAGTCCAGGATAGTGCGTGTAGAAGCCGCAGCAGTACCCCAGATGTGGGAGCAGTATTCGAGGTTTGGTCTTATTTGTGAAGTATATAAAGTATAGAGATTAGCTGGTGAAAAGTATTTGCGAGCCCGGAAGAGGAAACCTAATTTCTTAGCAGCCGCTTCTGCAATTAATGTGACATGTTGGTGCCAATTGAGACTTCGATCCACAGAGATGCCAACAAGTGAAAAGGACTCATTACGTTGAATAATTTGGTTGTTCATTGTGATGGGTCTAGGGCTGGTGTATCTCTTATGAGAAAGAAAGCAGGACTGTGATTTGGTGGGGTTGAATTGTACAAGATTTCTACTTCCCCAATCTAATATTTTTTGGAGATCCACAGCGATAGAACCCTCCATGAGTCTGCGA
This sequence comes from Tillus elongatus, assembly GCA_964006375.1. Lineage (NCBI taxonomy): Eukaryota > Metazoa > Arthropoda > Insecta > Coleoptera > Cleridae > Tillus > Tillus elongatus. The sequence goes on from OZ023263.1 coordinate 8,128,450, forward strand.
TCCTCATCTAGTTGGGCTAAAGAGACAGGCTTAGAATGTTGTATATTAGAGTGGAGAGTGCTGTCGTACGCGTAACTGTGAACTGGGTTGGATGTGCTAGAGAGGAGGTCATTGATGTGGAGAAGAAACAAAGTAGGGGCTAAGGCTGAACCTTGAGGAACTCCTGCATTAATTGGGTACAGTTTAGAGGAATGACCAACAGAAATGCTCCGGTTAGAGAGGAAATTTGCTGTCCACGTACAGAGTTTTGGTGGTAGGCCATAGGCCGGTAGTTTATTAAGCAGCTCTGCGTGCCAGACCTGGTCGAATGCTTTGGATATGTCTAGAGCGACAATCTGGGATTCACCGTGTAGTTCCATAGACTTGTTCCAAGAATGGGTGACAAAGGAAAGGAGGTCGGTAGTTGATCTGCGCTGACGGAATCCATACTGCCTGTCGTGGATTAGACTGTGGTTTTCAAGAAATTTTAGTAATTCGGTGTTTATATACTTTTCCATCACTTTAGAGATGACTGAAAGTTGAAAAATAGGCCTGTAGCTGCTAGGAAGCGCTTTCGATCATTTCTTGGGGACGGGTTCCACTCGAGCAGTTTTCCAATTACTAGGGAATATGCCTCTATTGTAAGATGTCTGAAACAGACGAGTAAGGACAGGAACAAGTTCTGGTGCGCATTTTTTGAAAACAATTGCTGGGATCTCGTCAAGGCCAGAGGCTTTCCTGGTATTAAGAGGAGAGAGCATCTTTCGTACCTTTCTAGTTTTGAAAATGATATCCGCGAACAACGAGGCAAAAAGTTTAGCCTTGCCCAGGACGGTAGAAACAATTTCATCCCCTGAGACAAGAGGTGGGAACGTGCTCTTGCAGAAATTATTCCCAATAGATTTAGCAGGAGTCCAGAAGGGTTTGCTGCCGCTGGCGCTTAAGAGGACTGTCACTTTTGAGACGTTAATGTTTCGAAAACTATCAAATTTAGGAAAAAAGTGTATCTAAGAGAAATGTTCAGGATTATGAGAAGCTTCGGAAAACAAAGTAATACATGGGGTGTTCCATTCAAAAAGTAATTCAAGATGGCGCTTCTCCGCCATTTTTAAACTTCCAGCTGTCCTTTTTTAATAAAATCATAGGGTTGTACATCTTATCTGAGCCCTCTAAATTTTGTTGCGATATACAAGGTGGTTCAAAACTTAATAGGGGGGAAAGGGACTTTATAGACGGGCACTGTATACCAAATTTGAAGACGCTAACTCAATTTTCGTTCTACAGTTATCGTTACCGTACAAACAAACATACATGTAGACCACAAAAAAAATCGTTCCCAAATCATGTTTTATATATGTTTTGGCACTTTTTCCGACGTTTAAGCGAAAAAAAGTTTTGAAATTTTTGTCGCCGATGCCATCGTCAATACATGTGGAAGTAACTTGTATTGACGATGTGGAAGTAATTTATAAATGTGTAAAACCTACTACCTATTAAATTTATTTGGACATACCCACATGTTTGCAATATTATATATTCATCAAAAGAGTGAATATTCATCAAAAAAGTGAATCTAATGCAAACGTCATTTCTGAACACATTCTAATTGTTCCTAATGAAACTTACTTCCCATCATACATATAGTGTTTTTTTATTATCTATCTAAAATCTCAATGTAAATTGTATGGTTATATTTAACAAATGGCCTATAGATATTTGTGCAAGTAGAAACATCAGGATAAAAGCAATTGTGCGAAAGAACAAGTGCAACGTAAAAACATCGCTTGAAGAGTGCTCCGACATATTGACGAGAAGGGAAGCCATCCATTCTGCTGTCCGAATGCACGTACGAGTAGAAAGAGACCGCATGAAGACCCTGTCTGACGTGTGAGCTAATTTGGTTGATTTTAAAGAAGAAGACCGGGTATGGTTCTACAATCCAGTACAACGCACGGGACGGTCACCAAAACTACAGAAATTATGGGAAGGTCCGTATAATGTAGTCAAAAGGATCAATGACGTTGTCTATCGTATTCAGAGGTGCCCGAAGAGCAAGATTAAGGTGGTCCACATGCACAGACTTACGCCATGTTAAGAAATGTCAGAATTCGACCGGGGCGGTCGAATGTAAGAAGGGGACAGTGTCACATCCATCTCTATGAGAATTAAGTTCATGAACTCGGTTACTTCTATCGCCACAGGCATTTTGTAATGTATGTTGGTAACAGCGAACACTCTGGAATTATATTTCTAGAAGCGACCGGAAATGACAGGTGCTGTACCATAGGGTCGCATCTCAGTGCGGAACCAGGTATAGTATGTTGTCACGGCAGCTCTAGTCAACACAAAATGTTATAGATAGAGACTATGTACAACCAACAAACAATTTTGTAAATTGTCAGTCCTGGCCCATTTTTTCCATAATCCAGAGACAATGTATGTAAGGCTAGATGTATTCTCACCGTAATTAGAAACACAGACCGGTTTCGCTCTAATTAAAGCTCGTCGATACGCTATACTAATCACAGGTGTAGAACAATGTAGAAGGTCTAGAATCTCTATGGACAGTATAAATAGGCGAGCCGCAGATAGATCAAGTCAGTCAATAGTGAGTTGGTGTTGGTGTATAATAAGCGATCGTAGAAGGCGTATAGTCGAATATAGTTCTATGGACATTTAGTAATAGAGAGAAATATTGTAATTGATGGTGGTGTTGGAAAATAGTTGGTTATAATAAATTAGTGCGAGAACCTCGGTGGTTCAGGGGTAACAACGTGTGCCTCTGAAACGAAGGGTACTGGGTTCGATCCCAGGGTACTCCTTTTACTTTTTCAGTACAAACTGTAACATTAACATCAGCCGAGGTTCTGGCATTGTATCTGAGCAAGTTGAATGTCTGCACGTTCCGCCCTTCGGAGGGGGTGTAAAGCCGTCGGTACCGTGTCCATGTGATGTTGGGCACGTTAAAGATCTCTACCCTCCTTACATAAAGGCAGGGATTCGGAAAAATTTAGTGAGGTGAAACTGCTTCCTGGCTTCGGTGATTAGCCATAGTCGCGGAAATAGGCCGACGTTAAAGAAACAAAACACACACACAACAATAAATTAGTAGTTTGAAAAAGCTGTGTTTTGTTAGTCATAAAATTCAGAACCACGAAGACCGTAACAATATATATATATATATATATATATATATATATATATATATATATATATATATATATATATATATATATATATATATATATATATATATATATATATATAATTTTTTGATATAAATTGCCCCAGTAAGAACTAAGAATAAGCTAACATTTTGCATGTATACACACACATCAATGTTTAATAGATTTTCGTAAAAAAATGTTTGCGAATTCACGTCAAAAAATTGTTTTCGAGTTTTTGATGAAATACGTTGCACGATTTGTAATATATTATGTTATCTGCCAAATTTGATGGATTTCATTCAAAAAATACATATTTGTCATTAAAAGCATTTTTATGGAAATTTGCTACCATAACGCACTTGCTGCGTTTAGACTTATTTAACATATTTAATTCAAAATGTTAGCTATTTAATAAAAAATAGTATATCTTGTTAGACCATAATCCAGTAGTGGCTATTGCCTTAATGCATTGAGGGTGCGCAAGAAAAAAAAGTTCGGGACGCAGTAAGTGCGTTATTGTGGTAAATTTTTATTAAATGCTTCAAATTTGAATAACTCAAGTTTCTACGAACTTAGAAAGTTTAATTTTGGTGTATAGTAGGGTATTGCCCAGGGCAACATATCCACCAAATTTCATCAAAATAGCTTTGTAATTTTCGGAGAAAAAAATTTTTTTCAAAAGAAAACTCAAAATTTGAATAACTGAATTTTCTAAAAATGTAGAAAGTTGAATTTTAGTGTGTAGTAAGGTCTTTTATAAGGCAAAATATCCACCAAATGTCATTAAAATACCTTTGTCATTTTCGGAGAAAAAGATTTTTTTGAAACAAAACTCAAAATTTTCCCGGAAAACGTGATTTGATTTTCCTGACTAACGAACTCATCTAAGCCATTAATAAAAGAAAGGCACTTGCCGAGTTTCATCGAAATCAGTTGCTTATTTTTTGAGTTATCGGTTGGATACTACACACACACACACACACACACACACACACACACACACACACACACACACACACACACACACACACACACACACACACACACACACACACACACATATATATATATATATATATATATATATATATATATATATATATATATATATATATATATATATATATATATATATATATTTATTATATATATATATATATATATATATATATATATATATATATATATATATATATATATATATATATATAAAATTTGAAACTGAACCTGGAAATGTGTTCTAGGGGCCTAGTTCGCGCTCATTTGAAAAAATTTTGGCAAAGTCTCTCCATCGATACCTCTTTATTAGTGAATTTTTTAAAATAAAAATTCACTAAAAATGAAGAGCTTGCCTATTTTCCCCCGAAAATGTATTATAAAGAAACCTACTTACTAAACTTAATAATTATTAACTATTTACCAAGTTTTTCTCTAGTTAGTTATACGTTATAGTAGTTAAAAAGTCCCTTAAAAAGTTTACCTTTAAATTTATAATATCCACTGAATTAATCACAGTATCACAATTATTTTGTCCACTTATTAAGCAACCCGAAGTAGTAACCATAATAATAATAATAATTGTCTTGTTAGAACATGTAAACAACGAAATGATCTAATGAAAAATCAATTCGACGCGAAGACGAAAATTACTACGTAGTAGATACACACGCTCTGCCGAAAGTCCAGTACAAACTGGAAGTGTGTAATTTTATAGCGCACAACAGATTGCTTATTCGGTCGTTTTCGAGGGGATCATTTCGCACTGAAGTATCGCATTTCCTGAGAGCGCCGAAAAATACACACTGCCGCCCGCCTGCTTTATATGGATATGGATGTATATAACGTCTGCAACGATTAACACTATACTTATTCTGATTCTGTATTCTGTATTAATGGCTGCCGACTCTCTGCGATCCTCGATATACTAATTTTGTTTGTTGAATGCAGGAGGTAAAAAAGTAAATAAAAATTTATTAAAATATAGCATAGCAAAAATATTGTTTTTTCCACGTCCGGCGGCAGTGCGCGCGCACGGGCGAACTTATTGAGTAGCCGCCCCTGCCACAATCACAAGATAAAATTGGCGTGACGGAACCTAATTTTGTTTTACTAAATTTGCTAAAAAATGTCAGCATTCGGAAACGTCAAATGTATAGTATATTTTTTATATTAATTTTTTTTGCATGGAAAAATTATGGAAAACAATTGGTATACTTACCTTAAACAAAAATGTTTATTTAATAAAAGGATAATATTTATTTCGAGACTTTATTTGCTTCACATATAATTAGAAGATATAGCAGATAGTAAAACTAATGACAACATTTTTTTTCTAGTAAACTTTTAGGTGGAGGAGTCGAGTCAATGGCTATAACTGAAGTATTTGGGGAATTCCGTACCGGAAAAACTCAATTGTCCCATACATTATGCGTGACTGCACAAATGCCAGGCCCAAATGGTTATATTGGAGGGAAAGTCATGTTCATAGATACAGAGCATACATTGTATCCTTTTTTAATAGTATATTTTTTAACGATAATCACAAAAATTGTGTTTTATAAAACACACCTTAATACTGTACAAACAAAATTTTAAAATAATCGTAATACTCGAAAGTAAATAGGTTGTGGAAGATGTATTGAACTTTACCTAGATCTACGGAAAAGCATGCATTATTTGTGTTTGTGTAATTTATAATAAATCTTGTAAATTTCCATAACGATACACACCTTTGTCTTTTTTAATACGTAAAACGCTGGCTTTTAAACAAGTAAATTTAAATCTTTAATAATACCCGAAGCTTGAGAATACATTTTTGAATTCCCGTCAGAAAAAAACAGTGAACTTAAATTATTCAAATATATCCATATATTAGACCTTTAAAAAATTTTTATCTACAAAATCTAATTTCTTAAAGTTTTTAAATTCAAAGCATTTATTGATGTTTTTTAAGCATTCAATTAATTTTTTAAATTTAAAAGAGACTCACTGATTGTTGTTGCCCTTCACCTACAAAAACGAAACTCAACAGTGAGGCCAGAGAAGTAGTCTCTAAGTCTGTATGTATTCAAAATATTTTCATTGAACAAATGTAAAAAGAAATGAACGGGGTGTCTAAACTATCAGGAACATTCGGTCCGACGTTTTCTTCAAGAGGAAGGGTTTGTGTGGCATTATTTGGGTTGGTGGTTCATTTTACTGTCTTTTGACTTACAAAATGTATGAGTGGTACCCCATCTTCACTATCAAAATCGTAATTTGAATTACGCTCGTCGTCTTGCTTTTTTATACCATCGCCTGACTCGTCTAAAATATCATTTTGTTCGTCTAAAGCACCCGGTATCAAATATCCATGTCAGGTACTTTTTTATTTTTTTATTTCAACAACACCACGAGGGCTCACAGCCTAAATACTATCGTACCGTGGGTGTCAACAAGGAGGAAAGAGGCAACTTGTTAATTCTGGACTTGACGGTTTGGAGGTTCGGAGAAGGAGTAAAAGCATGTGCCGGCAAGGAATTCCACAACTTAGAAGTCCTCTGGACAAAAGGACGGGCATAACAATATGTTCTATGTCTAGTGACCTGGACAGTAAAAGGGTGCAGTCGCTCTGTTCCCCTGCCAGATCTGTTGGGGGCAGCAGGTGAAGGAACTATGGAAGAAAATAAAAGAGAGAGAGGTCACCAACGGCATGTCGGTGGGCAATGGATGTCAGCCTTTGGGTGAGGGTAGGGTCACCGATGAGGCGTATAGTTCTCTTCTGAATTGAGTCCAGGATAGCGAGTGTAGAAGCAGCAGCGGGCTCCCAGATGTGGGAGCAGTATTCGAGGTTTGGCCTTATTTGTGAAGTATTTTTAGAACAAGTCTATGGAACTACACGGTGAATCCCAGATTGTTGCTCTAGACATATCCAAAGCATTCGACCAGATCTGGCACGCAGCACTGCTTAATAAACTTCCGACCTATGGCCTACCACCAAAACTCTGTACCTGTCTATCTCATAAGAGATACACCAGCCCTAGATCCATCACCATGAACAACCAAGTTATTCAAAATAATGAGTCCTTTTCACTTGTTGGCATTTCTGTGGATCGAAATCTCAATTGGCACCAACATGTCACATCAATTGCAGAAGCGGCTGCTAAAAAATTATGTTTCCTTTTCTGTGCTCGCAAATACTTTTCACCAGCTAATCTCTATACGTTATATACTTCACAAATAAGGCCAAACGTCGAATACTGCTCCCACATTTGGGGTGCCGCTGCCGGTTCTACACTCCCTATCCTGGACTCCATTCTGAAGAGAGCGACGCATCTCATCGGTGACCCTACCCTCACCCAAAGACTGCTATCCCTTGCCCACCGACGTGCCGTTGGTGACCTTTCTCCCTTTTATAGATATCTGCACGGGCACTGCTCAGGGGAGCTTTCTTCCATAGTTCCTCCACCTGCTGCCCCCAGCAGATCTACTAGGGGAACAGAACGAATGCAACCTTTTAATGTCCAGGTCACCAGACATAGAACATCTTGTTATGCCCGCTCTTTGAGGACTTCCAAGTTGTGGAATTCCTTGCCGGCACATGTTTTTTCTTCTCCTCCGAACCTCCAAACCTTCAAGTCCAGAATTAACAAGTTGCCTCTTTCCCCCTTGTCAAAACAACCACGATACGATAGTATTTAGGCTGTAAGTCCTCGTGGCGTGTTGTTGAAAGATATTTAAAGAAAACCAAACTAAATATATACTAGGCAGAAAACATACTACCCGAACCAACAATCGTGAAATCATCGACGCAATTATGAAAAATGGTAGACCACATGAAATAAAAATGTTGCCAAATGATTGTTTGAATGATTTAACTGGGGGATTCAATCAATTATTAAAATACACTATATTTGTAGCTTTATTAACGGCCCCAAATACAGTTTTAGCGCAGCATAGATATATTATGCTGTAGCAAAAGCATAAAATATTTTTCTTAATGAAAATTCGCTAATATAAAAAAATGTTTGCCTACCTTTTGAACCGCGTATCACAAGGGGTCTCAAGAGCATTTTAAGCCGGTTTGCATCTAAGAAATGTGTTAGGTAAGACGAAAGATAAAGATAAAGCCACTGAAATGTCGGGTATTTATAAGACAGGTTGTAAAGATTGTAAGCTTCATTACGTTGGGCAGACTAAGAAAACTATTGAGACTAGATTTCCTGAACATCTGGCACAGCTGAGATACGGTAGTGTAGACAAGTCATGCCTGGCACAACATATTTGGGATAATAACCACCACATTTATAAAGAAAATCTGAAACTTATCAAAAATGTTAGACAGCCAGCGAAGCTGGATGCATACGAAAGCATTTATATTTCCTGGGCAATAAAAATCAAAACTTCCTTAAACCGAGCCCCACCACTGGTTTGTAGTCTTCTCTTTGCGCTCTGTCTTTGATGCAGATATACATTCCGAAACTCGTGAGGTGGAGTGATAAAGGGGGTTCAAAGACCTCGTCCGGTAATTAAAGCACAATACACAGAAAATTTGCCTGCGATTTAATCTCCCTCTCGGTATCGTTCTTTACCTAAGACTCAGTATAAAAGGTGATGTTTTAGTAGTAAGTAGTTAGAATTTTTATCCTCTGATGACGCAAACTTTGTTGGTTAAACGATCGTCAGGTCTTTAAAAATATGTGTTGTGGTGATTTAGGTGTCCTCCAAGTGTACTTATTGCATTTATGTATTTTGTTTTGTTCCATTTTTGCATCTTATCGCTGTCATTTCACCTCATTTAACCTCTGTTAACATGTAAGATAACCGTTTCGGTTCATCCATACTAGACACAATATGACGAACAAAATAAAATGCTATATCTTTCTTCCATGACATATAGAACCCATATTTCCTTGACTTCTACCTTAAGTCGACCAGAACGTCTTAGGGCTATCGCAGAACGATTTAATTTGGACCAAACTGCCGTTCTGGAGAATATCCTTTACGCGAGAGCTTACAACTCCGAACATCAATTTGAGCTTCTAAATAGGTTTGTATTATATTATAGGTAAAATTGAAATTATATTTTGGGAGAGATTTTAATGTCGATTAATAAGAAAAAGTCTGGACGCAGCAAGTGCGTTATGGTAGTGAATTTTCATTAAAATGTTTTTAATAGCAAATATGTGTGTTTTTTTTAAAGAAAGCAGGCATAAAATTTGGTTACCAGTATAATCTATATAGTAGAAACAATGTGCCATGTTGCATCAAAATAACTTTATTGTTTGAAAATGTACAAAAATTTCCGAAAGTCAACTTAAAGTGTTCCCGAAAAAACTCGTTTCTTGGTCAACCTTATAGGTTAATAGCAAATTAAGCTATTCAAATAAGAAGCATTTAGTCAAAATTCGCTACCATAACTAACGCACTTGCTGCGTCCAGAATTTCTTTTCTTACAAACATGCATTATATTTCGATGGAAAATGCAAAAATCCAATAAGATAAGGCGTGTTCGACTAAACAAAATAAAAAAATAAATTGTATCACCAACGACTTATGGGCCACTCTGTGAATGTAGAAATAATTTTTTAAGATGTAGCTCAAGACACCCTATAATTAATGTATACAATTTTTTTTCATATCTTGTGTAATAACGGATATATTGAGCTTTATTGATTTTTTACAGAAATTCGACAAAAATTATATACCTACCATTAAACGATAAAGTCTATAGCTAAGGCTACTGCCAAGCATCAGAGAAAGAGTTTATTTGAAATGAATTTTCTGGAAATATTTTAGTAAAATGAAGGACAATGACGACTGAAACTAAGATTTCAGGCTTTCTAAAACATTCTTCTTGAGACATCTTTTTCCATAGCCCGTATTAGATTCAAGTTCTTTGCCTAAATATTGCCAGTTTTGACGTTATAAATTGCGACTTTGACGTTTTAAGGAAAAACCCAATTAATTTTTCTTTAAATGCCTATAACTTTTTTGTCTTTTGACCTACAGAGCTAAATTTTGGTAGGTAATTTACCTATAATTATATAAACACGAAATTCGGTTTCCCTTACTTTGTTATTTCCGGAGATACAATTTTTTTTTGAAAGAAAACACAAAATTTTCCAGGAAAACCTGGGCTGATGTTCCTGGCTAACAAACTTATGCAAGCCACTTGTAGAAGGAAGGTATTCATCACATTTAATCAATATTGGCCCATTATTTTTTGAGTTATCGGTGTGATACATGCATACATACATACATATATGGGGTGGCGCATTGAAAACGAAACAGACCAATTTGCGTCCAGAGAGAATTTTTTTTTAAGAAACGCTGAAACACGTCAATTTTAATATTGAGGGGGACATGTTTTGACATAAAACTCAACTTTGTCACATCAACCCCTTAAGGGTGGTGATAACAACCCTTATATTTTAAATAGGAAAGAGTAGAATTTTCTCAACAGAAAAGAAAGAGCTGTCAAATGGTGTAACACTCGACCCATGTTCCCTATTTAAAATATAAGGGTTGTTATCACCACCCTTAAGGGGTTGATGTGAAAAAGTTGAGTTTTATGTCAAAACATGTCCCCCTCAATATTAAAATTGACGTGTTCCAGCGTTTCTTAAAAAAATTCTGTGGACGCAAATCCGTCTGTTTCGTTTTCAATGCGCCACCCTATATATATATATATATATATATATATATATATATATATATATATATATATATATATATATATATATATATATATATATATATATATATATATATATATATAAATCGAAACTGAACAAAAGAAAATTCACTAAAAACCATTAGAAAAGTATGTAGAGCCGTTGATAGGGGACTATCAGGTTGGTTTTTGAAAAATGGATCTACAGTCGACCACATATATCTGCTGAAACCAATTTTGACATGTTATTGCGGAAATGAGATTTCAGCACACAAGATCTTTCTTAGTGAATTTTCGTAGAAAAAATTCAGTAATGGGGAGATCCCGACTTTTGAATTTTGAAAATTTTTTTGCAAATGAGCGCGAACTAGGACCCCTAGAACTCACATCCGGGGTCAGTTTCAATTTATATGTATATATATATATATATATATATATATATATATATATATATATATATATATATATATATATATATATATATATATATATATATATATATATATATATATATATATATATATATATATATATATATATATGTATCACACCATTAACTCAAAAAATAATGCGCCGATTTTGATAAAATTTGGCATGTACTTTCCTTTTGTAATTGGCTTGGATAAGTTCGTTATTCAGGAAAATCGGAAGAGGTTTTCCGAGAAAATTTTGAGTTTTCATTCGAAAAAAAATTTTATCTCAAAAAATAAAAAGCTATGATAACCAAATTTGGTAGGTAGGTTTACAATATAAAAAGTAAACTATACACCAAAATTTAGATTTCTATGTTACAAGAAAAAAAAAGTTATAATAAAATATTTTGTGCCAGACCATTTCTATGAAAATTCACTACCATAACGCACTTGCTGCGTCCAGGCTTTTGATTTTAAGACTCCCAAAAGCCTCGCATTCACACAGGTAGTAGTAAGACGTTTCTTCAGTCTCGCCGCATTCCTGGAAAATGGGATCCCTCTCGACACCTATCACTGTAAGGTGTCTTCTGAGAGCGCAGTGGCCCGCCAGTACCTCAACGATGCGGAGAAATGCAAAACGACTCCTACCAAGAAATCAGGGAGTCTTGTTCCTGTCTGGCCACTCCACGAAATCGCTCGCCTGCCTACAGCCACCGACCGACCTCCACTACTTCTCATGATCTCCTCAGTGCATTTATCTAGGGCGTCGGAGATCAACTTCCTACTTATGCCTATAGCAGGCTCCGGGTCACAGAACGGCCGCCGGGAACCAAGCCTTGCGACGTCATTTGCTACTTCATTCCCCGCGACGCCACAGTCTCCCGGAACCCACACAAGTTGCATCTCCTTTGTCCTGGACAGCCCCGTGAGAGCGTCAGCGCACTCCTGAACCAGCGTTGACCTAATTCTGCACGCGCAGACTGCCCGGAGGGCAGTATACACATTTCTCATGGCTCATCCTCACATCCTGTCGATTAGCTACAGACATAATAGCGTACACCTCCGTTTCTAATGCGTGCAGAGCCTAACTCTCGCGCACCCTTAGGATATCGATGTATATTCCCGCCCCGGAGGATTGCTGATCCTCCAGCCGTGATCCGTCGATGAAACAAAACAGACTAGCAGGCTGGAAAGCAACCTCATTTTCCCTCTACTGGTCCTTGGTGGGGATTCTGAGGGTATATGTCCTAGTCAGAGTCATATAGTATTCTGCATTTGGTGCCTTGATGGTGGAAATTGGAATTTCCCTTTCCACCTCCTTGGCAACTTTTGCATGTCCTGTTATTGCACCTTCTCCACATCAGTTTCCAGAGTCTCGCATTCTGAGATGCGACGCCATAGCCTCCCTTCTGATACAGATGGGAAGCGGTGGCAGCATCAGCAAGACCTCTGGCGCGGCTGAGGGTGTCGTCTTCATAGCGTCGATGATACCCAAACTTGCCAGCTTTTGAAGTTTGGCCAGCTTCCGGGTAGCAGTTTGGTTCACACAACACTGAGAACATCATCCAGCTTATTTGTCTTATCTACTGGAAAAGTATTAAAGATATCTAACCCCGCTTCACTTATGATATGTAAAAGTAGGACTATTTTCCTCAGATCATTTGAATTTATATTATACAATGTATGTGTACCTAATTCGTAAGATAATCTGGTCCAAGCAAAATTGGCGAACCCCTCGTCGGTGTCAACTGTAAGATATGCTTTAACACTTGTTTCTTTACTGGGTGCGTTTTAGTTTTTGCTAACCTGACACCATGTTTCAGTTGCTTCTGTTGCCTGTATCTATGTTTGCAATTACACACTGTTCTCCGTGTTCACGTCACATTATTATTTTTAATTAATTATGTTATAATATAACCTTATACAACATTGACCTCACACCATTCATGTTGACATTAATTTACATTTACATCTATCGGCCATCTTCATCTTCCTTTCTACTCTACCACCGGCATAGACATGCACTCTATGCCTAAAGAAGGAAGGTGCCTAAATATACAAATTTTAGGTTGTGTTTAACATAGAACAGGTAAAAGAATTAAACATGCAAAATAGTTACTATTGTAATTCTCACCGTTATCTATCATCATCTATCTTTTTCATTAAATTTTAAAGTTATATAATAGTATAAGGACATGTCAAGCACCATTGCCGGCCTTAACCACCCAGGCGCCCCGGGCGAGTCAATCATTTGGCGCCCTTTATTATATGATAATGTAATAATACTTATGTATAATTATATATTAAAATATTAAAAGAAGTTAATTGGGTAGCACATTTGTTTTATATTTAAGATAACTCTAAGCTTGTCTGGCAGTTGGTTGAACTCGAAACGTGTTAAAACTTTACTTTTCTAGCTTTTTTGTCAGCAAATTCTCTAATAAGACAAGCAAAATCTAGGTTTTCTGCAACTTGATTTGCCATGGATAGTGAGCCCAAACTGGTTTGGACATTGTAGACCGCAAGTAGGTTTTTATCAATTTCAGTTTGGAAAAATTGCGTTCACCACTTGGAACAGTCACTGGTATTGTTAACAGAATACGCAACGATATCCAGGTGTTGGGATATAATTTTTGAAGGCTATGCTTCTTGATAAAGTTTAAGGCTTTCAATAGGCGTTGCTTGACTATCGTCAAAATAATGTTGCCGGCGTAAAATTTCATCGCACAACAAATTTCCATCGATATCTGATTTAAAGTTGACAGTTAACTGTTTCTGTAACTTAGCACAATGTTTTAATAATCGTTCTTTATTTTGATTCTTTTTTATGTTAAACAACAAACTCCACGTCGTAGAAAAATCTAGCATCTGTTCAAATCTTTCTTTTATAGATATAAGCCCAGTATTCAGAAGAGCATTAAAAAATTCGCGGCGCCCCTGTGCTCCGGCGCCCGCGTCGACACCCCCCCCCCTAAAGCCGGCACTGTCAAGCACAGTCTGAGCGAATATTCGGAATAAAGATCTATTCGAATATTCTCAATATATTGATGAAGAATTTTCTTATGATGTGATTGAATAAATGTATTCAGAATATTCAAGGTGCAGTTTGAAATTCCATAGATGTTATTGGAACATTCCGAAACAAATATTATGAAAAAATAATGTTATCACATTGTGAGAACATTCTGAGAATATCTTGTGCTGTATGTGTAGGGATTTTCACAATCTCCCTGAGATGGAATCGAATTGGAGGGCTTTACAGGTAAAATATAATAGACTAGGTGACACTTTTATAAATTCAAAATGGCGGACGATTTTTTTTCTCAACAACATCCTCGATATGGGTATCAAATGAAAGGGCTTCACGAGTAAAATACAGTAAGCTAGGTGAGGCTTTCATAATTTAAATATGGCGGTTGACGCAAGATTGCGGAATATATTTTTCACAACCCCTTGATATGGATATCAAAATAATGTCTTCACGAGTGAAATACACCAGGCAACATGGCGCTTTCATTTCATTTGTTTTCGTACTCCTAACTAATAGAAGCTTGTTTTTAAATGATTTTTAACTCATATCTTATCTTAATCTTATATCGTATAATATGTATTTCTTTCACTATAAATTTAAAATTACTTTTATAGTGTTGCTGAAAAGTTTCACGAAGAAGCTGGAGTATTCAAACTGCTGATCGTCGACTCGATCATGGCTCTATTCCGGGTTGACTTCACAGGGCGAGGAGAAATGGCAATCAGGCAACAAAAACTGGGACAAATGTTATCTAAGCTTCAGAAAATCAGCGAGGAATATAATATCGCTGTATTCATAACAAATCAGATCACCTCAGAATGCAATAATAATAATAATAATGTGCAGGCAGACACTGAAGACATGCCTAAACCTGTTGGGGGCAACATTCTCGCGCATGCGTCGACTACACGATTGGCGCTCAGGAAGGCCAGAGGCAACAAAAGGGTTGCTAATATATACGACAGTCCGGACCTGCAGGAAAATGAGGTCACTTTCACAATTACAGGAGGAGGGGTTGCTGACCCCAAAGATTAGTGAGACAGTAGACAAATTATAGCAAATTATAATATGATCTCCACACGTAAAAGGTTATCATAAGTATAATTTTCGATGGTATTTTTTGTTGTAAGTTTTATGTGTATTTATTTAGAAGTAGGTGGTAAAATGTAATTGTATTTTTAGAGTTTTAATAAGGTTAAATAATTTGTTTCATAGAAAATATAATTAAATGCTGGGTTGTGTTTTGCAATTTGTTTTTATAAAGAGATTAAAAAAGAATAAAACGTGTTTTATTTTACAGATAAGCCTAAATTTAAAATGACTACAGCAAGTGCGTTATTGTAGCAAATTTTTAAAAAATATTTTAAAATAAAAAAAATAACAGAATAATTAGTTCCGGAAATACAAATTCGTTTTGAGAAAAAACTTTTTTTTGGAAAAACCGGTTTGATTAGGCTGGCTATGGAACTCATCCAAGCGATTAATAAAAATAAAATTATAAATCTGGTAAGTACAGGGTGTTCAAATAACTTTGACCGACTAGCATATCTCCGTAACCATTTCTCTTAGAGCTTCCGGATATAAAAAAAAATTCTTGGAAAAATCGATTATAAATATATGAATTTTGTAACGATACCATAATCTATAGAAAATTATGAACAATTTTCATATACATCTTTTTGCGCTGGCTTTCCAAATAAAAAAGTTACAGCAGGATAAAAACTTGTAAAAAGAATAGCTCATAACTTGGGCTTGAACAGCCATAAATTAAAACAGTTATTTTATTTGATATAGTTTTAACTGGTATTTAATATTAGTTGCTCCGTATAGCGTTTCAATTCACGATATGGTTGCCAGGGGCCGCTTTTCAATAATAATTAAGTTTTGTAATTTTTCTCAAATTTTTCAAACAGAAGCATAAAATTTGGTCAATGTTAATAGAAAAGTGACAGAAATACAAAGAAACTAACGTTGATATCTTTATTAGAACCGAAGATAAAACCAATCAAGGTTTTATACCATACTCTACGACACACTGCTAAAAAAATGAATAGTAGGCTATGAAAATGTTCAGAATGGCATTCATAGATCTCGGTGCCTTCGATGTTCAAACTGCTTTCCGCCATTTTCAATACATAAACGAGCTCTTTTTATTGTGGAGGAAACTCCACAATAAAACTCCTCTTCCTCACCGAAACCCAAATCAGTGCCAAAACAGCCACTAATCACCTTAATTTCTCGGGGTATGAGCCCCTTACTTCCTTTTAGATTTCATGGAGGCGTGTGCGCATACGTCCGTAGCAATCTACCCTGCACCAGACTCCCCAATTTAGAAGCTGGGAGAAAAGGCATACTTTGGATGAAACTCTCTCTCAGGGCTGCAACTGAATTGATCTGTTGCATTTACCGGTCACCTTCTGACAACAACTTTGTCCAGCTCTTCGACTATACCTTTCTGAAAAAACCGACCATCTGATTTCTGAATATCCTTCGAGGTCACCATTCTTGGTGACTTCAATGTCCATAATAAGGAATGGCTAGGATCTTCAAAAACCGACCCATAAGGGAGTGCAGCGTTTGCAGTCAGCAATTCTTTAGCCAATATGGTTCAGCAACCTACTTACTTTCCTCGCATCCCATCACACAGCTCAAATCCTTTGGATCTTCTTCTTATTACAAAACCTGAATGCTATAAGATATCAGTCACCGTCCCACTTGATCGCTCAGACCACGGCATGATCAATGCTTCCTGCGCAATGCAACCCGAGGTCACACAGTCATCACACCCACGTATCGTTTGGCACTACAACTCCGCGAACTGGGACGAAATGCGGGATTACTTTTCTTCATTTCCATGGGTGTCTGCTTCTCTCATCGGACCCCTCTGATATCTCACAAAACGTCACCGAAATTATCCAAGCTGGCATGGAATTATTTATTCCACGTACACAGAAAACTTCTTCAGCCACTCAAAAGCCCCGGTTCTCTATATCCTGTGACAAGGCCTGACTTGAAAAGGTCAAAACTCACAAAACGCTTCTACAAAATCCCAGTCCAGAAAACAGTCAAGCATTTAACGACGCAAGAAATCGCTATGTCCGCATTCTTTCTGAGGCAAAAAACTCGTTTAATAACCACATCAAAAACAAAGTCCTTTCAAGCTCCAACGGCAGCAAACCCTTCTGGACTCTTGCTAAATCTATTGGGAATTATTTCTGCAAGAGCACGTTCCCACCTTTTGTTTCAGGGGATGACATTTTTTCTACCGCCCTGGGCAAGGCTGAACTTTCTGCCTCGTTGTTCGCCGGCAATTCTACTCTCAACCCACCTCCAAATGTTCAACCACCAACAGTCCCCAATGTCGCGCATAAAATGACGGATATCATTTTCAAAACTAAAAAACTCGGGACGCAGCAAGTGCGTTATGGTAGTGAATTTTTATTAAATGCTTCAAATTTAAATAACTCAATTTTCTATGAACTTAGAGAGTTTAATTTCAATACGTAGTAAGGTTTTTCCTAAGGCAAGATATCCACAAAATTTCATTAAAATAACTTTGTAATTTTCAGGGAAAAAAAATTTTTTCGAAAGAAAATTTAAAATTTGAGTAACTCAATTTTCTCTAAACTTAGAAAGTTGAATTTTGGTACGTAGTAAGGTTGAGGCAACATATATAGTAAATTTCATTGAAACAGCTTTGTTACTTTCGGAGAAAAAAAATTTTTTCGAAAGAAAACTCAAAATTTTTCCGGAAAACCCCGTCTGATTTTTCTGGATAACGAACTCATCCAAGCCATTAATAAAAGACAGGCACTTGCCAAGTTTCATCGAAATCGGTTAATTATTTTTTGAGTTATCATATATATATATATATATATATATATATATATATATATATATATATATATATATATATATATATGTATTTATATATATATATATATATATATATATATATATATAAACATATAAAAATTAAACCTATTTACAAATGAACTTTAATAAGATATTATGCTGTGACAATACCTCTCTCAAGCACCCTAAAATATAATCAAAATGTGCACAGTTATATATGTTTTATTTCTTTTTCCCTTGTCTTAATACACTACATATTTTATGACAATCGATTTAATTTACTTATTTGATTTCATAAATAGTCGGTTAATAGTGACTTGGAATGAAGTAGACACCACATCTTCAAACATATTAAGAGAATATGAGTAAATCAACAGCAACTGGGAATGAATTCGGTCAGTCGCCCAGCCACGTGGTTAAAAAACACTGTTTGTATGATGGTTACAACTCTAGATCTAAATAAAAGGACTGTAACAGCGGCAGAAGCAGAAGTCAATGGAAGGTTGATGAATGAATCTCATGAGTCAATAAGAAAAGCATTGACTAACCAACAGCAACCACATACTTATGATTTAAACATGTTTCAAATTTGAATAGCTCAATTTTCTGTAACCCTAGAAAGCTGAATTTTGGCACATAGTTAGGTATTTCCCAAAGCAATATGTAGACCAAATTTTATCGAAATTTTCGGAAAAAAAATTTTTTTTTGAAAGAAAACTCAAAATTTTCCCGGAAAACCCCGTCCAATTTTCCTGGCCAACGAACTCATCCAAGCCATTAATAAAAGAAAGGCACTTGCCGAGTTTCATCTAAATCGGTTAATTATTTTTTGAGTTATCAGACGGATACATATATATATATATATATATATATATATATATATATATATATATATATATATATATATATATATATATATATATATATATATATATATATATATATATAAGCATATAAAAATTCAAACTGACCCCGGATATGGGTTCTAGGGGTCGCGCTCATTTGAAAGAATTTTTGCAAAGTCTCACCATCGATACCTCTCTATTAGTGAATTTTTTTAATAAAAATTTACTAAAAGGTACGAAAGATGCTCTCTTCCTTAATACCAGGAAAGCCTCTGGCCTTGACGAGATCCCAGCAATTGTTCTCAAAAAATGCGCACCAGAACTTGCTCCTGTCCTGACTCGTCTGTTTCAGATATCTCACAATAGAGGTATATTCCCTATAGTAACTGGAAAACTGCTCGAGTAAAACCGGTCCATAAGAAAGGATCCAGAGCGCTTCCTAGCAATTACAGGCCTATTTTTCTCCTTTCAGTCGTCTTTAAAGTGATGGAAAAGTATATAAACACCGAATAACTAAAATTTCTTAAAAAACACAGTCTAATCCACGACAGGCAGTATGGATTCCGTCAGCGCAGATCAACTGCCGACCTCCTTTCTTTTGTCACCCATTCTTAGAACAAATCTATGGAGCTACACGCTGAATCCCAGATTGTCGCTTTAGACATATCAAAAGCATTCGACCAGGTCAGATACGCAGCGTTGCTTAATAAACTTCGGGCCTATGGCTTACCACCAAAACTCTGTACCTAGACAGCAAATTTCCTCTCCAACCGGAGCATTTCTGTTGTCGTGGATGGCCATTCCTCTAAACTGTATCCAATTAATGCAGGAGTCCCTCAAGGTTCAGCTTTAGTCCCTACTTTGTTTCTTCTCCACATCAATGACCTCCTCTCTAGCACATCCAACCCAGTTACGACAGCACCCTCCACTCAAATATACAATATTCTAAGCCTGTCTCTTCAGCCCAATTAGATGAGGATCGCAGACTCGTGGAGGGTTCTGTCTCTGTGGATCTCCAAAAAATATTAGACTGGGGAAGTAGAAATCTTGTACAATTCAACTTTACCAAATTTCAGTCTTGCTTTCTATCTCATTAAGAGATACACCAGCCCTAGACCCATCACAATGAACAACCAAGTTATTTAAAGTAATGAGTCCTTTTCACTTGTTGGCATTTCTGTGGATCGAAACTCAATTGGCACCAACATGTTACATCAATTGCAGAAGCGGCTGCTAAGAAATTAGGTTTCCTCTTCCGGGCTCGCAAATATTTTTCACCAGGTAATCTCTATACATTATATACTTCACAAATAAGGCCAAACCTCGAATACTGCTCCCACATCTGGAGTCCGCTGTCGGTCTACACTCACTATCCTGGACTCCATTCAGACTCCACCGACCCCTTGATGAAAGGGGATGGAAGGTTAGATAGAAGTCTGTGTGCTAAACCTGTGAATGCTTTTCTACGAGGATGGCGCCTTTCGGGATATCTGGTGGCATATACCTTGGCCGCAACATTCGCATTTTCATAATTTGGGAAATATCATATGCTTGTTGATTTGAAATGATCTTAAACCTTCAAAAATAGCAAAGCAGGGTTTTGTAAACAGTTGATTCGTAAAAGTAAATGTCAGATTTTCAGATAATAGAAAATTTGCATGTTTTACTTTTAGTGTAAAATTACCCACTTGTTGAACGGTTCGATACGAATCCTCGTTCATTTATAGAGCATTTAAGCTTTGGAATCTTTCCGAAGGCATACCTATATTATATTAATAATCTCCAAATATTCAAGAAGCAGGTAAATACCCATCTTGTGGCACAATAATGTTTTTAGTGAATTTTCTTAAAAAAAATTCACTAATGAGGAGATCCCGACTTTTGAATTTTGAAAAAATTTCTTCAAATGAGCGCTAATTAGGCCCCCCAGAACACATTTCCGGGGTCAGTTAAAATTTTTATATGTTTATATATATATATATATATATATATATATATATATATATATATATATATATATATATATATATATATATATATATATATATATATATATATATATATATATATATATGTATCACACCGATAACTCAAAAAATAATGGGCCGATTTTGATTAAATTTAGTGAATACCTTGCTTTTGCAAATGGCTTGGATAAGTTCGTTAGCCAGGAAAATCCGCCGAGGTTTTCCCGGAAAATTTTGTGTTTTCTTTCGAAAAAAATCGAAAAAAAATTATATCTCCAAAATTAACAAAGTAAGGGCAACCAAATTTCATACGAGGGTTTATATCATTAGAGGCAAGTCACCTACCAAAATTTAGCTCCGTAGGTTAAATGACAAAAAAGTTACAGGCATTCAAAGAAAAATAAATTTGGATTCTCCTCAAAACGTCAAAATCGCGATTTTAAACGTCAAAATTGGTGAGTACCTTCCTTTTGCAAGTGGCTTGGATATGTTCGTTATCCAGGAAAATCAGACGAGGTTTTCCCGGAAAATTTTGTGTTTTCTTTCGAAAAAAATTTATATCTCCAAAATTAACAAAGTAAGGGCAACCACATTTTAAACGCGGGTTTACATCATTATAAGTAAGTTACCTACCAAAATTTAGCTCTGTAGGTCAAAAGACAAAAAAGTTATAGGCATTTAAACAAAAATAAATTGGGGTTTTTCACAAAACGTCAAAGTTGCGATTTAAACGTCAAAATTGGCAACATTTAGGAAAAGAACTTGAATCTAATACGGGCTATGGAAATAAAGTGTCTCAAGAAGAATGTTTTACAAACCCTGAAGTCTTAGTTTCAACCGTCATTGTCCTTCATTTTTAACCGACTTAAGGAGGAGGTTCTCAATTCGCCTGTATGTTTTTTTTATGTGTGTTACCTCAGAACTTTTTTCTAGGTGAACCGATTTTGATGATTCTTTTTTTATTTGAAAGCTGGTGCTTCTCGTGTGGTCCCATATAAATGTGATCAGGATCTGACTAGTAGTTTTTGAGTTATCCTTAATAATGCGTATTTAATTGGCTTCGACTACATCGATGATGATTGTGGATCACAACCAACCATTCATTCTGTTGAGAAAGAAACAGTGTTTCCGCGGAAACAAAACTTATCTGAGATTTCAGTATTTAATTTAATAACTAGGTATTAATTTATAATTTTTATATAAATAAATGATATAATAATGAAATAATAAAACATGAATTATGATTAAAATGATTAGAACGCCCGCTCGAATACGACATTAAAACAAACTTTCAACAACTGATTCGCTGGTCTAGAGGTATGATTTCCGCTTAGAGTGCGGGAGCTCCCAGGTTCAAATCCCGGTCAAGCCCAAATACGTTTTATTTGCTTTTTTTAAACCGATTTCAAACAAGGAGGAGGTTCTCAATTCGCCTGTATGTTTTTTATGTGTTACCTCAGAACTTTTTAGTGAATTTTCTTAAAAAAATTCACTAATGAGATCTCGACTTTCGAATTTGGAAAAAATTTCTTCAAATGAGCGCTATTTAGGACCCCCGGAACCCAAATCCGAGGTCAGTTTCGGACTTTATATGTTTATATATATATATATATATATATATATATATATATATATATATATATATATATATATATATATATATATATATATATATATATTTATGTGTCACACCTATAACTTAAAAAATAATGGACCGATTTTGATAAAATTTGGCACATACCTTCCTTTTGCAAGTCGCTTGGATAAGTTCGTTAGCCAGGAGAATCCGCCAAAGTTTTCCCGGAAAATTTTGTTTTCTTTCGAAAAAAATCGAAAAAAAAATTATATCTCCAAAATTAACAAAGTAAGGGCAATCAAATTTCATACGCAGGTTTATATCATTAGAGGCAAGTCACCTACCAAAATTTAGCTCCGTAGGTTAAATGACAAAAAAGTTACAGGCATTCAAAGAAAAATAAATTTGGGTTCTCCTCAAAACGTCAAAATCGCGATTTTAAACATCAAAATTGGTGAGTACCTTCCTTTTGCAAGTGGCTTGGATATGTTCGTTATCCAGGAAAATCCAACGAGGTTTTCCCGGAAAATTTTGTGTTTTCTTTCGAAAAAAATTTATATCTCCAAAATTAACAAAGTAAGGGCAACCAAATATTATACGCGGGTTTATATCATTATAAGCAAGTTGCCTACCAAAATTTAGCTCTGTAGGTCAAAAGACAAAAAAGTTATAGGCATTTAAACAAAAATAAATTGGGTTTTTTACAAAACGTCAAAGTTGCGATTTAAACGTCAAAATTGGCAACATTTAGGAAAAGAACTTGAATCTAATACGGGCTATGGAAATAAAATGTCTCAAGAATAATGTTTTACAAACCCTGAAGTCTTAGTTTCAACCGTCATTGTCCTTCATTGTAATAAAATGTTTCCAGAAAATTTATTTCAAATAGACCCTTTCTCTGACGCTTGGCAGTAGTCTTAGCTATAGAGTTTATCGTTAATAGTATATAATTTTTGTAGAATTTTCGTAAAAAAAATCAATAAAGCTCAATATATTTGTTATTATACCAGATATGAAAAAAAATTGTATATATTAATTATAGGGTGTCTTAAGCTACATCTTAAAAAATTATTTCTACAAACACAGGGTGGCCCATAAGTCGTTGGTGATACAAATTTTCTTTTTTTTTTAATCAAACACGCCTTATGTTATTGCATTTTTGCATTTTCCATCGAAATATAATGCATGTTTGTAAGAACAAAAATTCTGGACGCAGTAAGTGCGTTATGGTAGCGAATTTTGATCAAATGCTTAATATTTGAATATCTCAATCTGCTATTAACCAATAACGTTGACCAAAAAACGAGTTTTTTCGGGAACACTTTAAGTTTACTTTTGGAAATTTTTCTACATTTTCAAACAATAAAGTTATTTTGATGAAACATGGCACATTGTTTCTACTATATAGGTTATACTGGTAACCAAATTTGATGCCTGCTTTCTTAAAAAAACACACATTATTGCTATTAAAAAATAGTTTTATGAAAATTCACTACCATAAGGCACTTGCTGCGTCCCGAGATTTTTTAATAGATCATTGTTTGTTTCTATTTAACTTGTTATTCACTTAACATTTAACGGAACAAAACTGTTTTTGAAAACTCAATTTTCATGAGCGTTATCGAACTTTTTACACAGATGCGCCATGAAGCGATCGCGAACCTACGCGCACGTGCTATGATTTCCTGAGAAATCTTTTGGGTTGTAAATTAGTTGAAATAAAATAAAAATTCACTAAAAACCAGGTCTCTTTTATTATGTGACATGTTTTGTCAAGCAGTTAATGATTCGCTTTAAATTAGGTTTGTTGACTTTTTATTCGTAATTAAAATGTTTGTATGATTAATTTGTTATGAATCATTTTACACAATTTTAACAATAGTCTACTCATCTATTGGTAAATAATGTAGTAAAGATAATAGTATTTGAATGAAAATATGAAACTGGGAGATTGATATGGGACATTATCGCAAAGTGGTGTGATATTCCAAGGGGCGTTTAAAACCGGAATACGCAGTGGCGGCGAAATGAAAATGATTTTCATAGATTTCTAAGATTATAGTATAGTGAGTGAAGATTGGAACCTGTGATGAGCGCTGATAAGCACAATTTGAAAAACCATATTCATCACAGTAGGGTAGACTGGGGTAAACTGAACACCGTTTTTTTGTAAAATTGTCAAATTTGTCTGGTTATAGATAGAGAAAGTCTGTAAAGAAGAATGTCTTCGATATAGTTTAAGGTGTCTAAAAAAAATTGTTTGACTTAATTTTTCACTTTTGCCCTAGTCAAAATTGAGATTTAAAAAAAAAGGACAAGTGTTCAGTTAACCCCATGGGGTGGGTTAAATGAACACCAAGGGTGGGTCAACTGAACGCTTGTGTAAAAAAACATATTTTTGAGAGAAGAAACTGTATTAAACAAGTGAAACAGGTATAAATCCTTAAATTATTACAATAAATGTTTAACCTAACATTAATCAGAAAATAGGACTGAACTCATCAAAATCAAAATTGAAAGCAAACATACCCATAAATCTGCCTGCCTTAAATTTTATTGGATCAGGTAAATTAACAATGGAATCTTGAGGTTTTACAAACCCTGTTTCCTCAGTAACCTTAAACTTGAATGTCCCCGTAACTCTCTTGAAAAAAGTAACGTCGTAACCCACTGAGTAAGCTCTATCGATCTGACAAACAGAAACGAAAGTTATCTTTAGATTTTCTGTAAGCTTTAACCAGGGAAAACGCACCCTCCTCTAAGTCTTTCGGAGGTTCATCACAATCAAATTCTTCATTCGATGAGTCTGAATCATGGAGCGAGACATCTTCAGAGTCCACTGAATCAGAAGAATCGTCTAAATCGGTGTTAAGAAAAAACCTCTTCTTGTAAGGATTTTGTTTCTTAGCACCATTCATTGGAAAAATTGTCTTCAAAATTTTTTCTCTTCAGCTTGTTTCTTCCTTGCTGCCCTTTCTTCCTTAAACCTCTGTTTCTCTTCCAATTTTTGTTTTTCTGGCGTCGTTGTTAACACAGCAGAAATTGTTTTTGGTCGTTTTGTCATCGTTTTTCTAGCTGCTGCCTTTGGATAAGGCCGCACCTCTTTAGGAGAAACCAAGGAAACAGATGCTTTGGAGGATGTTGGTGTGTCTGCACACCTTGTTGACGGTCCCGCCTGGGGAGTGAGCGCCTCCGAGACATTAGAAGGTTCCGCAGACAATAATAATCTTGACGTAGAGTTCGTAGGGAGCACAACAGAAACTTCGTTAACTGCTTGCACATTGGTTGGATCAGGCCGATCTGTAACGTAGGAGCATAGGACATCTTCTGGACCAAAGACATTGGGGTCAAACGGTTCGATACCAGTTTTTTTAAACCCACTGCAAATGTTGTGTGGGGTGAAGCTTTTGGGAAATGATTCACCGACTAGCTCTGCGATTTCATAAATGCTGATCGCAGAACCTGGGTGATTCAGTAACCATTTGTCCGCTGCTTGGTTAAAAAATGCTTTGAAAGATTTGAAAACTGCGACATCTAGCGGCTGTAATTTATGACTGCAGTGTGGAGGCAATGTTAACAAGATGATGCCATTTGCAAGTGCATAATCAATAGCAGATATGCTGAGATGAGACTCGTGATTGTCTAATATTATCAGCTTAGGATTGTCTTTCGTTGGTCTTTCATGGGCAACAAAATGCTCCAAGACTGGAAAGAATAAATCTGAAACCATCCAGCCAGATGCGTTAGCTGCACCTTTGCTGCCTGGGGGAGCGTTGCAAAGCATGCGATCTTTGTAATGCACTCTGGGAAAGATCAAAAATGGAGGTACTGCTTTTCCTGTAGCACCAATGATAGCAACCAATGTAACCAGCGTTCCTCGTTCACCGGAGGTCATTTGCGAAATTGTTCTCTTGCCCTTCGGAGCAATAACTTTAGGTGGACGATGGACAGTTATACAGCCGGTCTCATCCAGATTGTAAATATTCTGTGGTGGAAAGTTATATTTCGTTTTTAGTTCTCGCAGGTTATCAAAAAAACCTTTCACATTGGCTTCATTGAAACTTGTTGCGCGGCCTAAACTAATAGCCTCTGGGGTACAAAAAGACAATCTGTGACGTTCCATGAAGGATCTCAGCCAATCTTTACCTGCTGCTTTATTTAATTTCCAACCAGCAGGAACCTCAATATTGTTGACTTGGGCGAAATCGAAAGCCAAAGATCTTGCTCGAAGGTTAGTCAGGCCATAATGGAAACTGGATGCTTCAGGCATGTATTCTGCTAGCAACTTTTCATCCACAGGTTTGAATACTTGGCGATGAACATTTGGCTTAAATGTTAGCTGGTCCAGTGAAGTTGCTTTGGCCTTTTTAACATAGCGAATTAGAGTGGGATGTGGAATCCCGGCAGCGGCAGTGGTTGGTTTTATTTTTGCACCAGCCAAGCATTTCTGAATAACTTCTTTTAGTGTATCCGTTGAGTAGTCTCTGTTGTTAGTTGTTCTTATTCTGTTGCGAGGCATCCTATAGTTGTTAAGTACTACAGGAAAGAGAAGAAAAGAAATGCTCTTAGGAAATAATTTTGCTTATTTGTCTTGAATGGGGTTGACTGAACATGTCCAGTTAACCCTACCTTATCAGTGTTCAGTTAACCCCATCTTGACTTTTCAGGAAAAAAACCACATAAAAAAGTTTCAGTTGGGACAATAATCAAAATAATAATTGAAAATCGCACAGGAAGGAGTAAACAAAACAATAGTAAACTTTTTTTTGTTCCCTCAGGGCTCGTCCGCGGCCTTGCCGCCCCGATAGCACCGCAAAATAGTAAACTTACCTCAAATATAAGTGTTAATTGGGACTTCGATGTAGGGCGTCGAAAATTTACTTTTTGTGATGACAAACAGCTTTGTAATCATAACCTCTAAACGAACAACAATAATCAACCGAAAGCTAGATGCAATAGAGCGCTACCACCAACTGCTTAAAAGAAGGCAAGGTCTGTTCTTCGTTTTGCCACTAGATAGCAGTAAGGTCAAGTGTTCAGTTAACCCGCCCTGTTCAGTCAACCCCAGTCTACCCTACAGTTTTCAGACCTGACGATCGTGTCGCTAACAAAGTTAGGGTCATCAGAGAGAACCCACACAGCACAGGACATCCAATGGATATCCATTGCCCATACAACACAAGATATTCTCAGAATGTTCTCACAATATGAGATCATTCTTTTTTCAGAATTATTGTTTCGAAATGTTTTAATAACATTTATGGAATTCCAAACTTCAATCTTGTATATTCTAAGTACATTCGTTCAATCACATCCTAAGAAAATTCTTCATAAATATACTGAGAATATTTAAATGCATTATTATTCCGAATATTCGCTCAGAATGTGCTTGAGATGCCTTATAATATTATATAACTTTAAAATTTAATGAAAAAGATTGTTGATGATTACGGTATAGTGGTAAGAATTAAAATAGTAACTATTTTGCATGTTTGATTCTGTTACCTGTCTATGTTAAACACATTGGAAAATTGTATATTTAGGAAATCCCTTTAGGCATAAAGCGCATGTTCATGCCGCCGAGAAGGGAAGATGGCAAATGGCAAGATGGCTGATAGACGTAAATGGAAAGTAATGTCAACATGAATGGTCTGTGGTTAATGTTGAATAAGGTTATATTCTAACATAATTAATTAAAAATAATCATGTGACGTCAACACGGAGAACAGTGTGTAATTGCAAACATAGATACAGAGTACAGAAGCTAACTAAAACATGATGTCAGGTTAGCAAGAACCAAAACGCACCCACTAAACAAACAAGTTTTAAAGCATCTCCTGTAGTTGACACTGATGTCGCAAATTTTGCTTGAATTGTATACGTTAATTATAGGGTGTCTTAAGCTGCATCTTACAAAAATATTTTGACAATCAGAAGGTGGTCCATAAATCGTTGGTTAGCCCTAGAATTGTTTTTTCGAACACCCTTATATTATTGCATTTTTGCATTTTTTTTAAATAGAAATATGATGCATGTTTGCTAGAAAAAAAATCTAGACGCAGTAATTGCGTTTTGGTAGCGAATTTTCATAAAATCCTTCAAATTTCAATAACTCAATTTGCTATTAGCGTAAGCTTTCTTGGTTAGGAAGTTAACATTTAAGTTTATTTTCGGAAAATTTTGGTATATTTTCAAACCATAAGTAGTTTTGATAAAATATAGTACATTGTTTCTACTACATAGGCTATACCGGTAATCAGATTGATGCCTGCTCGCATTTTCTATTAAAAACATTTTAATGTAAATTCACTTCCATAACACACTTGCTGCATCCCGACTTTTGAAAAATGTTTATATATTTTCAAACAAAGTTATTTCGATGAAATATGGTACATTGTTTCTACTATATAGGCAACCAAGTTTGATGCCTGCTTTCATGAAAGCAAGACATTTGCTATTAAAAATATATATAAAAAAAATTCGCTACCATAACGCACTTGCTGCGTCCAGACTTTTTAAAATTTTTATTTAAAAAAATCACTAATAGAGAGGTATCGATGGTGAGACTGCAATTTTTTTTAAAAATGAGCGCGAACTAGGACCCCTAGAACCCATATGCGGGGTCAGTTTCAATTTTTATATGTTTATATATATATATATATATATATATATATATATATATATATATATATATATATATATATATATATATATATATATATATATATATATATATATATATACAACCGATAACTCAAAAAATAATTAACCTATTTTGATGAAAGTCGGCAAGTACCTTTCTTTTATTAATGGCTTGGATGAGTTCGTTAGCCAGAAAAATCCGACAAGGTTTTCCGGGAAAATTTTGAGTTTTCCTTCGAAAAATTTTTTTTTTCGAAAATTTGATGGATATGTTGCGTTGTAAAAGTCCTTCCTACACACCAAAATTCAACTTTCTAAGTTTATGAAAAATTAAGTTATTCAAATTTTTAGTTTTTTTAGAAAAAAAATTATTTCTCCGAAAATTACAAAGTTATTTTAATGAAATTTGGTGAATACGTTGTCTTAGGTAAGGCCTTACTACATACCAAAATTAAACTATCCAAGTTTATAGAAAATGGAGTTATTCAAATTTGAAGCATTTAATAAAAATTCACTACCATAACGCACTTGCTGCGTCCCGAACTTTTATATTTATAGACTCATCTTCAGATATTGGCTCCCCCCCAACGTTATTCGCATTTATTTAGAAGCTACGCCACTGGTTTGGTTGCTTCTGTTAAGCCACGACATAGCTCACACAATTGTTTATCTACATTTGAACGCATGTAAGGACAAAAATAAATGGAAACCATGTCTTTACCCAGTTAACGGCGTGCCTCGGTTGGCTGTCTCCGTCTGCGCCTTTTATTCGGGAAGCCAGCGTCATTCGCGTTATTATTGCGCTGCCTTCTGTCAGTGTCAAATGTGTTCGTCGAATGTTTACGTCACATGTACTTGAATGAATTTAGTCGAGGTCCGGCGTCTCGTAAGTTTTGGAAATTAATTATCGCCAGTTGTTGTCATTTGTAGTTGGCCAGTGAGAAAAATCAGACATAAAACAAACGTCAAGTGATAAACATCAGACATCAAAATGCCCGAAGGAAAACCTCAAGTAAATGGTGATAGCAAGAAACAGATCCGTGTTTGGTGCGATGGGTGGTGAGTCCTATTCAATAATATAACCTATAAATAGTAAAATCGATAAACAGGAAGTTCATAAGATGCAATTCATAAGTGTTTAGTTGGATGGTGGGGTAGGTGACGGTCAAATTTGAATTTGACGTTGCTTTTAATTGATGACTAATATTTAATGTTTACAAATACAGGGTAAATGAGTCTGGGTTCCATAGAAGAAATCCCGGTCCCAGTTCCAATTATTAACAGCGACCTTTGACATTAAATTTGACCCAGGATTCACCCCAAACATTCTGTCTTGTCATTCATACACAATAGCTAATTAATTTTTATACTCTAGTGTAATAGTGCTGCAAATTGAATCGCAACTTACACATAGCTGTGATAATCTACTCTCATGAAATGAATTCAGGGTCCATGACTTGACTAAAAAGAAAATATTCGTATTCCTGTACCCATAAACTTCTGAAACATTACATTACTCGAGTTTTCAATGTTCACCAAATCACCCCCTATTTATTCCCTACCCCCCCTAAAGCGATCTTACCCAAAAACAATTCGAAGCGTCCCTGTGTCGGGTGCTAACTGCGTATGAAGATGATATCTCAATTCGTTCGAAAGTGATTGCGCCTACTAACAGACAGGCGTACAGGCCGACAGACCGACCGACAGACAAAAAAATTCGTTCCAAAATCAAGTTTTCGATGTTTTGAGACTTTTTACGCCGTTTTAGCAACAAAAAAAATTCGAAATTTCTGATACCGATATTCCACCCCCACACATAATTCAACCCCTAATTTAATTTCAGCACAGAATACCAGATTAAGTGAGTAGTGGACGTGCCGCCACCTAGTTGCGGAACCAAGTAGTATGTTGTCACGCCAGCTCCAAATAACACAAAGTGTTTAAAAAAAATAGAGACTGTATACAACTAACTAATAATTTAGAAAATTGTCAGCCCTGGCCCATTTCTACCCCAATATAGGGACAAAGTATGTAAGGCGAGATGCATTCTCGCAACAACTAGAACCGTAGACCGGTTTCGCTCTCATTAGAGCTCTTCAGTACGGCATACTTGGAGCTGGCGTGACAACATACTACTTGGTTCGGCAACTAGGTGGCGGCACGTCCACCACTCACTTAGTGTTGAAAGGCTGGTTATACTATAGCCGTATTACTTTAGGCAGCATTTTTGCTGTTCAGCTGTCCTATTTTCCAAGAGGAGACACGCACCTCACGAACACGTTTCATTAGACAACCTTCTAATCCCCTGGCAAGATTCCGCCAAATACCTCGGGGTTTTCCTCGACAAACACTTAACATGGCGCCCCCATGTCGAACACGCCCGAAGAAAAGCCTCAATGTTCATCTCGAAGCTGTTCCCACTTCTAAATAGAAATTCCAAATGGTCCATGAACATTATATTGCTCATGTACAAAGTCGTCATCCGGCCAACCTTGACCTATGCATCCCCTGCATGGGCCACCGCGGCCGCAACACACATCAAGACCCTTCAAATCATCCAGAATAAAATTCTGAGAATGGCTACCGGAGCGCCATGGTTTGTCAGAAACAGTCAGATTCATTCTGAACTAGAAATCAGTGCTGTTCCTGTCATGAGATTATAAGTGCTGAGTTTAGGGACGTTTCGGTGCTAAATTTACGGTTTGAGTGCTAAAATATCCCCAGATTTAATTGGAACCAAATTTAAGAGTAACTGTACGTTTTAAGTTTAAGGCTAGAAGGTCTCATGAAAGAGAGGGAAATTATGCACACTTATCATAATTAAACGATAATTAAGCCTAAAATTAAATATTTTATTCTTTTTTTTTGAAAATTAACAAAAGAAATAAGTGTCTGAAATAAATAAAAACAAATATATTCGCTTACAAAATAAAATAAAAATCCATAAACATTTGAGGATTTGACATTTGACGTAACACTTGACAGTACGCAATACGCAAAAGTAGAAAACGTATGCCAACCTATAATAATGAATCTAACCATCGAGTAACGCGTAGACGGGGTCGTTAATGCGCATGCGGACAACGGAAACTTCAAATGCGGTTCATGAATTTGTTATGTTGTATGCTTTATATCCGTGTCTGACTTGAGAATGGCGCGTAGCTTTAAAAAATTAAAATGTGCCAGAATAGTGTAAAGGGGTGCTAGAGTGCCAAATCTGAAGACATAGTGCTAAATCTGGCACGATCGTGCCAGCAGGAACAACAGTGCTGGAAATGCCTTCGATACTTGAGTTCATAACTCAACTATCCACAACTCAGTTCTCAAAAGCCGCTTCTCACCCAAATGCTCTTCTCTGTAAGTGCCACCGACTACAATGAGCAACTTCCATATAAGCATAAGCGTCCAAAGCTTATACTTACCCGCTAACGCCCCCGCGGCAAACTCAGAATGGAAACATTCATACCCAAAAAGTCATTGTGTGTATTCTTTCCGACGGAGGTATGGACAAAGGTCCGGTACTCCTAGGGAGGGAGTTTTAGTGAGTAGGTGTACTAAGAGTGCGAGTTTCACAGTACCTCGATATCCCACGGCATTACGGTGTCTGGCATGAGGTCTGCATGATGCATCTCTCCCTCCTGTATAAAAAAAGCATTTTTGCTGCAATTAGTATGCCGTACTGACGAGCTCTAATTAGAGCGAAACCGGTCTACGGTTCTAATTGTTGCGAGAATGCATCTAGCCTTAGAATACCAGATGTTTGATGAAATTGAAAGTTTTTTAAATAAACAAATCTTAAAACGTTATATTACATCGAGTTTTAACAAAAAAATGTCAATTTTTAGCAAATCACACCCCACCCCCCAATTCATCCCCTACCCCCTGGAGCGATTTTACCCAAAAACAAACCGAATCGTTCGTTTGTCGGGTGCTAACCAACTAACTATACCAAATTTGAAGAAGATGACGATATCTCAATTCGTACGTGGCGACAGACACAGCCAAAAAAATTTCGTTCCCAAATTATGTTTTCTATATGTTTCGTCACATTTGACGGCGTTTAAGCGAAAAAAAATTGAATGTCGCCTATGCCATACTTCCACACGTGACGATGTGGAAGTAAAATTATGTGTGTTGGAGAAAGTTAAAGAAATCAGGAAAGCTGTAGTTTTCTTATTATCAGTCAAAGCAATATTTTGTTAGGCTGTAAGTACCTATTGTACATTTTGTCGACTTCGACTTCTAAAATTATATTGATATCTATTATTATACTAGTATTTTTTATGTAGCTAATTATAAACGCAGTTTCTAGAATCATTATAGACACTGATTATTAAACATTAAATACGTACAATCAGTATCATTATGATTGACGTATTTTATGGTTAACCGCATTTTAGAAGAATTTTTATGATTAAAACGAAAAAATTAGATGTGGCCTAATTCAACAAGTATTGTTTGGGTGAATCCGGTTTTTAATTAATGATAATTTTACAACAAAAAAAAATTTTTAATGTATGATAAGATTACCTAAATAGTTATATGTAGCACGTCTGAACAGTAATCACCAGAGTAGGCATGGACCGGTTTCGTCCTTTTAGTGAATTTTCTTAAAAAAAATTCACTAATGAGGAGATCCGGACTTCTGAATTTTGAAAAAATTTCTTCAAATGAGCGCTAATTAGGCCCCCTAGAACACATATCCGGGGTCAGTTTCAATTTTTATATGTTTATATATATATATATATATATATATATATATATATATATATATATATATATATATATATATATATATATATATATATATATATATGTATCACACCGATAACTCAAAAAATAATGGGCCGATTTTGATAAAATTTGGTGAATGCCTTCCTTTTGCAAGTGGCTTGGATAAGTTCGTTAGCCAGGAAAATCGGCCGAGGTTTTCCCGGAAAATTTTGTGTTTTCTTTAGAAAATAATTCATATCTCTGGAAGTAACAAAGTAAGGGCAACCAAAATTGGTATATCGTTTAATATTGCTATAGCTAAATTACCTACCAAAATTTAACGCTGTAGATAAAAAGACAAAAAAGTTATGGGCATTTAAAGAAAAATAAATTGGAGTTTTCCTCAAAACGTCAAAGTGACGATTTAAAACGTCAAAATTCGCAACGTTTAGGCAAAGAACTTGAATCTAATACGGGCTATGGAAACAAAATGTCTCAAGAAGAATGTTTTACAAACCCTGAAGTCTTAGTTTCAACCGTCATTGTTCTTCTTTTACTAAAATGTTTCCAGAAAATTCATTTCAAATAGACCCTTTCTCTGACGCTTGGCAGTAGCCTTAGCTATAGAGTTTATCGTTTAATGGTATATAACTTTCGTCGAATTTTCGTAAAAAATCAATAAAGCTCAATATATCCGTTATTCTACAAGATATGAAAACAATTGTATACATCTTAAAAAATATTTCTACAATCACAGGATGGCCCATAAGTAATTGGTGATACAAATAATTTTTTTTTAGTCGAAAACGCCTTATGTTTTTGCATTTTCCATCGATATATAATGCATGTTTGTAAGTAAAGAAATTGTTGACGCAGTAAGTGCGTTATGGTGGCGAATTTTGATTAAATGCTGCATATTTGAAAAGCTCAATTTGCTATTAACCTATAAGGTTGACCAAGAAACGGATTTTTTCGGTTACACTTTAAGTTTACTTTCGGAAATTTTTGTACGTTTTCAAACGAAAAAGTTATTTTGATGAAACACGGCACATTGCTTTTACTATATATGTTATACTGGTAATCAAATTTGATGCCTGCTTTCTGAAAAAAAACACACATATTTGCTATTAAAAACATTTTTATGAAAATTCTCTACCCTAACGCACTTGCTGCGTCCAGACTTTTTTTAGGACTGAGTATGTCATACCTACGCTTGATGAGCCCTTAAAATTTGTGGACGCAGCAAGTGCTTTATAGCAGCGAATTTTCATACGAATTGTACACTATTATTATACGGCATATTAGTAAAGTTAATACTTTAAACTTACACAGACCTTGAAGATCGATTTTGGGGGTCCTAGTATGCGCACATTTGAAGAATTCTTTCGAAAGTGTTACCATCGATATCTCTATTTCCAAAAAAATCTTGTGTTCTAACTCCTTTTTGAGAAAAATGCCCAAAATTCAATTTTCTATGAAGCTAAAAAACTAAATTTTGCTATATCTGTAGATAGTGTAAGTCTCTTTAAAAGAAACTTGTATTACAAATTTCATTAAAGGTATACAGAAGATTTCGAGAAGGAATCTTAATTAATATTTAGAAAAGTAAAGTATCTGCCAAATTATAAACGTAGTGGTTATTTTTCTTTATTAATCGTCAGTATGATTTCGTTTTAGACAACTTAATCAAACCGGTTTTTTCAATATCAACAATAACAAAATTATAATTTCAGACTCAAAGGTGACAAACTGATTCACGCGTTTTAAACAAAAATGAGATCTTGTTCAAAACGTATGAAATCTGTGCACTATTGTTTCTCCAAATGTCAAAATAAAAAATAAAAAATCAACATTTATCGAGCGGGAGTTGATCGCGTAACCTTCTGCTTATGAGGCAAACGCAAATTGAAATTCAAATTCAAAACTTTATTTGCCATTTTTTGATACATGTAATTGTCAATGCAGCCCCTAATCAAGCTCCTATAATACTGTAATAGTATTGTGCCAGTTAGCGGATGCATTGTTTACAGCAGAGGTTGGGTTTATTCGGTTCCTATCCATACAGATTTATCCGAAATTACAACTAATTTTTTAATAAATATTCATGTCATCTGTTGTACAAAACAGCTGTATATTTTTAAGCTTAGTAGTTTTTACATTGTGGCAGATGTTACTTGGTAAGGGTTGTTTACTGTCAAACGCGACAGCCATCTAGGCATACGTCAATTAACGTTTTGTTTACATGATACAGTAGATCGGCTTCATGCCCGGGATATTATATTTAAAGTATGCGTAACAATAAATTACAGAATTGGTAGAATTACCATTGAAACATATCCCACGACTGTTTCCGTCTTATGTGACTTCTTATATTTAAGTTTAAAGATAAAAGAAACTATTTTAGAAACATTTTTATAGAGACTTGGCTTGATTTTGTTTAAATTTCTGCTATATTATGCGACATCATAATATAACCATGCTGCGCTAAAACTGTATTTAAGGCCGTTCAAAAAGCTACAAATATAGTGTATTTTAATAATTGATTGAATTCCCCAGTTAAATAACAATCACTTGGCAAATTTTTAATTTCATCTCTGTCATTTTCCATAATTCCGGCCGAGATTACACGATTGTTGGTTCGGGTAGTATGTTTTATGCCTAGTATATAATTAGTTTGGTTACCGTTGATGTATGGTTTATACCTGTTGTATGAATCAATCTACGCGTGGCAGTTAACTACTCTGTCTGTCAGGCATTGGACTTTAACCACTAAGTCGTCTCAGCGCATGTCTTTGGAATTTTATTTTCAATTTGGCAAAACTCTAAATATTGTGTACCACATTACCTAAAATTCACAACATAGGTTTATTTGCACTATTTCTAGCCTCATGTAAAGTTCCATTTCAGTTATTCTGATACTTAAAAATATAGCGTTTTCAAAAAGTTTTCCCCGATTTTCCACCGGAAAAACTTGAGCATAAAAGCTGATTAGCGAACTCGACCTAGGTTTTCGCCCAAACAAGATTTTTGCCAAACGGACCTTGGTTTTGGGT
The DNA here is from genome assembly GCA_964006375.1 of Tillus elongatus. Taxonomy (NCBI): domain Eukaryota; kingdom Metazoa; phylum Arthropoda; class Insecta; order Coleoptera; family Cleridae; genus Tillus; species Tillus elongatus. The sequence goes on from OZ023263.1 coordinate 8,165,345, forward strand.
TCTAGGGACCCAAATTCGCGCTCACGCGAAGAAATTTTTTCAAAAGCTTTTCATCGTGACCTCTCTATTAGCGAATTTTTCGTAATGAAAATTCCCTAAAAGGACGTAACCGGTCTGTGTCTCCTCTGTCAATTGCTGCTGATGCGTGCTATATTTCATACCGCAAGTCCCAGCGGGAGTGGAGTGATGGTAGCTAGCGAGTGATGTAATTCAACGCCTGTCGTGGTATTAACTAGGGGACTAGTTTTTTCGCTCCCACATCTTCCTTCTTCTGCACTCTATGTGCGTGGAAGATGCTGAGGAGCCTGGAATTATCACACACCCAGAGATGGTGCTTCGCGCTTTTCTCCATTGAAACAGTCACACCCAATGTAAAGAGTCTGTATTACTTCCACATGGTCACAACATGTGGAAGTATCGCATCGGCATCAAAAATTCCCAGAATATTTTTTTCGCTTAAACGTCGTAAAAATAGTTTACTTTTTATATCGTAAACCTATCTACCAAATTTGGTTATCATAGCTTTTTTATTTTTTGAGATAAAATTTTTTTTCGAATGAAAACTCAAAATTTTCCTGAAAAACCTCGTCCGATTTTCCTGACTAATTAAGTTATCCAAGCCATTTACAAAAGGAAGGTACGTGCCAAATTTTATTAAAATCGGCCTATTATTTTTTGAGTTATCGGTGTGACACACACACACACATATATATATATATATATATATATATATATATATATATATATATATATATATATATATATATATATATATATATATATATATACACGTGATTCGTTTTCCTCGTGAAGAGTTATGTTATAATTTATTAGGTTTAGGTTCGTGGAAATTTCTTCATTTTTGGACAAAAATTCAAACATTTGTGTTTTTGATTTAACGACGTTTCGCCGCCTAATGCGCAGCTTCTTCAGGTTTTTTAAATTCTTTAATCTATTAACATTTCACTTTTACGGTTGAGAGCTGTAAACATTGAAAAGATATTTTTAGAGAGTAGGTTCTCCGTAAATCATTGCAATATATGTTTTTATAAATTATTTAGATTTATATCCTACCTGTGTGTTACATCATCACTCAATTGTAATTACCGAAAAATATATCTTAGTTGATATAGTTTAATGTAATTTTAGTGAATTTTTTATTTAAAAAAATTTACTAATAGAGAGGTATCGATGGTGAGACTTTGCAAACATTTTTGCAAATGAGCTCGAATTTGGGCCCCTAGTACCCATATCCGGGGTCAGTTTCGATTTATATATATATATATATATATATATATATATATATATATATATATATATATATATATATATATATATATATATATATATATATATATATATATATATATATATATATATATATATATATATATGTATGTATCCAACACATAACTCAAAAAATAATTAACCGATTTTGATCAAACTCGGCAAGTGCCTTTCTTTTATTAATAGCTTGGATGAGTTCGTTAGCCAGAAAAATCGGACACGGTTTTTCGGGAAAATTGTGAGTTTTCTTTCGAAAAAAAATTTTTCTCTGAAAATTACGAAGATATTTCGATGAAATTTGATGTACATATTGCTTTGGGAAAGACCTAACTATGTGCCAAAATTCAGTTTTCTAGGGTTACAGAAAATTGAGCTATTCAAATTTGAAACATTTATGTTTAATATCATCGCGTTTCATTGTCAATAGCTTATATGAGATCTAGTATGTCGTTGCCGTGGTAACCGAACATTTGATATTATTGCGCAGGTCTGTTAGACGCTGTAACTATGTCGTATGGTATTGGTCTGAGATTATTTATATGTTTATTTGTTTGAGTCGACGAATTGTTTGTGTCATTTGGGAAATTTTTATATACAAGTGCAAATTATTCCTTTATTAATGTTAGTGGGTGGATTAAACAGTGTTTGTTATGTTTTATCAACACATATAAAGGGTCTAAGTTTTACGAAAGGGCTGATATGCAACAGGTTAGTTATTTACTCTCTAATACTTTGGCGGTAGTTTTTGTTTAGTTTATGGTTTAACGGTCCATAATATTTAGCTAATTTTCGTACAAAAAATTCGTCAATGAGGAGACCGCGACTTTACAATTTTAAAAAGATTTCTTCAAATGAGCGCAAACTAAGCCCCCTGGAATCCATATCCGGGTTTACGTTCAGTTTTGATCTGCTTACATATATACAGGGTGACGCGTTTCTACGGTAAAGCTGAATATAATTATTATTATACAAGAGACGAGAAAAAATGGTATAAATTAATTATAGGGTGTCTTGAGCTGCATCTTATAAAATTATTTTGACAATCACCGGCTGGCACACAAGTCGATCGTTGGTGATCCCTACAATTTTTTTTCGAACAGCCTTATTTTATTGCATTTTTTATCGAAATATGTTTGTAAGAAAAAAAATCAAGATGCAGTAAGTCGTAAAATTTTTGTACATTTTCAAACAATAAGTTATTTTGATAAAATATATTACATACTTTCTACTATATAGGTTATACCGGTAACCAGATTGATGACTGCTTGCATTAAAAAGACATATTTGATATTCAAAGCATTTTTATAAAAATTCACTGCCTATAAAAATTGAAACTGACCCCGGATATGGGTTCTAGGGGTCCTAGTTCGCGCTCATTTGCAAAAAAATTTTCAAAATTCAAAAGTTGGTATCTCCCCATTAGTGAATTTTTTCTACGAAAATTCACTAACACGATTTAGGAACGAACTTATTTTTTGTCTGTCGGTCTATATGTCTGTCTGTTTGTAGCCACGATAACTTTAGAACGCATTGAGATATCGTCCTCAAATTTGATATACAGTTAGCACTCGACAAACGAACGGTTGAAATTGTTTTTGGGTAAAATCTCTTTAGAGGGGGCGATTTGGTGAAAATTGAAATGTTTTCGTTAAAACTCTAGTAATATGTTTTAGGGTTTATTTATTAGGAAACTTTTATTTTCATCAAATATCTGGCATTCTGTGCGGAATTAAAATTAGGGGTTGAATGTGTGGATGTGGAATATTGTTGACAAAAATTTCGGATTTTTTTTTGCTAAAACGGCGTAATAAGTCTCGAAATATATAGAAAACTTGATTCTGGAACGAAAATATCTTAATTGTGCCAAATTATCTTTGAATATAATTGATCCAATGGATCTTTTTGTTTGTCCTAGATGTTGTTATGTGGATTATGTATTCCCAGTGTTTAACACAAACATTTGCAGAATAGAAGATTTTATTGTCAAATTAAGCAATAAATTTGATTCTATGAAATTTACCCACGAATTAGAACTTAATAAATAAATTACCCTTTCTAGATGTACTAGTTATCGAGAACAAATACATTTTAGAATTCGATGTCTATAGAAAAGAAACCACTACCTTAAGCTACATCCCGAACGACTCACATCATACGTACGCACAAAAAATGGCCAGTCTGAATTTTTTAGTAAATCGGTTAAATAATTTTCCCTTAAACAAAAGTAGATATACCAAAGAATTAAATTATATTAAGAACGTGGCCGAATATAACGGATACACTGCTTGCCTAGTGGAAAAATTAATCAACAAACAGAAAACAAAGAAAATGGTGAGGGAATCAACGATGTTTAGAAGAGAGAAATCCGAAAAAAACTTTGTTTGCTTTCCATTTGAACCTCGAATCACGAGCGGTGTAGATAGCTATTTTGAAAAAGTCAACATACAGCTAACATTTTCGACAAAAAATACCTTAAAAAACTTGCTAGGTAACCCAAAAGACAAGGATAGCACGGACAAAATGTTGGGAATTTATGAAATAAGTTGTAAAGATTGTAATCTTAAGTACGCCGGGCAAACAAAAAGATCGATTGGAGTTAGATTCAAAGAACATGTAGCCCAATTACGTTACGGTACTATATATAGATCTTCCGACGCCCGACATATTTGGGATTATAATCATCACGTTAATGAAGATAATCTGAAATTAATAAAACATGTTAGACAACCAGGACAGCTAAACTCATTCGAAAGTAAATATTTTGCGAAATATAGTTACAACAAAAATTGTATGAACGTGTCACCACCGCCGATTACGAGTCACCTGATCGATTGCTTCGTTAAATAAAATTCCAAGGTTTTAACACGTCCTAGAGATAACATAATTATACAGATAGTTCCGACAAAGCAAACTATGTTAATTTAGTTGTCGTTGAACCTTCCCAAAATTATTAGAGATGGACACATTTTAGATAAGTTAGTAGGGACAGTGTAAAGACCTCGTCCGGCGATAAAAATACAATACACTGCAGAATTTGCCTGCGTTTACTTTCCCATCTCAGTTCGGTCCCTTTACCTAAGATCCGGTATATAAGGTGATGTTAGTTTTTAAAGTAGTTAGAATTTTTCATCCTCTGATGACGCTAATTTGGTTAGTGAAACGATCGTCAGGTCTTTTTAAAATGTGTTGTGGTGATTTGGGTTCTCCAAGTGTACTTGCAATACGGTTCTAATTGTGGTGAGAATGCATCTAGCCTTACATACTTTGCTATACAGTTAGCACCCGACAAACTAACGGTTCGGATTGTCTTCGGGTAAAATCGCTCTAGAGGGGTAGGGGATGAATGGGAGATGATTTGGTGAAAAATGACATTTTTTCGTTAAAACTCGAATAATATACCTCGAATATACCGTTTTGGGGTTTGTTTATTGGAAAACTTTCAATTTCATAAAACATCTGGTATTGTGTGCTGAAATTAAATTAGTGGTCGAATTGTGGGGGTGTGATATCGGTGACAGAAATTTCGAATTTTTCGCTAACACGGGGTAATAAGTTTTAGAACATACAGAGTGATCCTGGAACGAATTTTTTTATGTCTGTCGGTCTGTGGGTAGGTCGGTCGGTCGGTCAGTTTGTCGGTCGGTCTGTCGGCCTGTATGTATGTCTGTTAGTAGGCGCAATAACTTTCGAATGAATTAAGATATCACCTTCAGATTTGGAACATAGTTAGCAATCGACAAACGAACGGTTCGGATTGGTTTTGGGTAAAATCCATCCAGGGGGTAGGGGATGTGGCAAAGGAATGCTTCGAGTTGTTTTTGGGTTAGATCGCTTCAGGTAATAGGCGATAAATGAGAGGTGATTTGGTGAAAATTTAACATTTTTTCGTAAAAACTCGAGTAATATAATGTGTCAGAAGTTTATGGATACAGGAATACGAATATCTTCTTTGTGGTCAAGTCATCGACCCCAAATTCGTTTCATAAAATGTCTTTCTGAGAGAGTAGATTATCACAGCAATGTGGAAGTTAGGATTCAATTTGCAGCACTCTTTTTTTTGTGTTAAAACTCAAGTAATATAACGTTTTAGAGTCTGTTTATTAGAAAACTGTCTATTTCATCAAATATCTGGTATTTCGTGCTGATATTAGTTTAAGGCTTGATTGTGTGGGGGTGGAATATCGGTGACATAAATTTCGGAATTTTTTTGCTAAAACGGCGTAATAAGCCTCCAAACATATAGCAAACTTGATTCTGGAAAGATTTTTTAAAATATGACGGTCTGTCGGAGTGTACGTCTGTCTGTTAGTAGACGCAATAACTTTCGAACGAATTGAGATATCATCTTCAAATTTGGTACACAGTTAGCACCTGACACAAGAACGCTTCGAATTGTTTTTGAGCAAGATTGCTGCATGGGGTAGGGGATAAATGACTGGTGATTAGGTGAAAATTGACATTTTTTCGTTAAAGTTCGAGTAATATAACGTTTCAGACGTTTGTGGGTACAGTAATACGAATATTTTCTTTGTGATCAAGCCTTGGATAACTAAATACATTTCATGAAATGTCTTTCTGCAGAGAATATATTATCACAGCTATGTGCAAGTTATGATTCAATTTGCAGCACTATTACAACGCTTGCGACATCTATTAAACCCATTATTGTGGGAACAGTCATTAAATCAACTAAATCGATTATTGTATTTTATAAACTAATATTAGACAAACACGTGAGTGACTGAAATTACATAAGAAGAAAATTATAATTGGGCTTATCTTAATGAGGTTTTGTTTACCTTGACCTTGCAAATCAATATTATCTTCTCGTAAACGTGTTAGTAACTCGTTAATATAGTAAATAAATGAGATGCGAAATTTCCAAATTAGGAGAAAGATTAAATCGAGATTTGTTCATTGAAACAAGTAGCAGACAGTGGCGTAACTTTGAGGCTGTAAGTTAGTTCTTAATCGTAATTTTTGCGCTACATCTACGAGGTAAGTGCCAAAATGTCAGGACCTGACATAGATCCATGGTATCGCAGCCTGTTAAATTTTGGTAAGACATTGGTTCAAGTCTTACTAGCGTTGGAAAAACAAAATGGATTTTATGTCGATTAGTTTTCTTATAACTGACACTTGTTCATCACGACGTCAGAAGTCACGATAATTGTGTATAGAGCTGTTATTAAATCCCTTAGTCAAAACGGTTTCGAATGGGGCAGTACCCCTTGAAGGTAACGCAAGAACAGGAAGGACGTTGAAAGTGGTGGCGGACAACACGATTGCCCTGGTTGAGGATCTCACGCTTGAAAGTTGTTACGGTCGAGTTTTCAGCTACCGTACCATTTTGAAATTACTCAACATGTCTGAGAAGATTTTAAATGGTGATTATCTCTTTTTTGGTGATGAAAATACAAGAGCGATATAGACGAGCGTGATTCAGAAGGCGAAGACTTCTTTTAAAAAATATATATTTCAACAACACACCACGATGGCTTACAGCCTAAATACTATCGTACCGTGGGTGTCGACAAGGAGGAAAGAGGCAGCTTGTTAATTCTGGACTTGAATGTTTGGAGGTTCGGAGGAGAAGGAAAAACATGTTCCGGCATGAAATTCTACAACTTGGAAGTCCACGGGACAAAAGAGCGGGCATAGCAAGATGTTTTATATGTGACCTGGACAGTGAAATGGTGCATTCGCTCTGTTCCCCTGGTAGATCTGTTGGGGGGCAGCAGGTGGAGTACCTATGGAAGAAAGCTCCTCTGAGCAGTACTGGTGCAGATATCTATAAAAGAGAGAGAGGTCACCAACGGCAAGTCGATAGGCAAGGGATGGCTGCCTTTGGGTGAGGGTAGGGTCACCGATGAGACTTATAGCTCTCTTCTGGATGGGGTCCAAGATAGCTAGTGTAGAAGCGGCAGCGGCACCCCAGATGTGGGAGCAGTATTCGAGGTTTGGCCTTATTTGTGCAGTATATAAGGTATAGAGATTAGCTGGTGAAAAGTATTTGCGAGCCTGGAAGAGGAAACCTAATTTCTTAGCAGCCGCTTCTGCAATCGATGTGACATGTTGGTGCTAATTGAGATTTCGATCCACAGAAATGCCAACAAGTTAAAAGGACTTATTACTTTGAATACCTTGGTCGTTCATTGTGATGGGTCTAGGATTGGTGTATATCTCATAAGATAGAAAGCAAGACTGAGATTTGGTGGAGTTGAATTGTACAAGATTTCTACTTACCCAGTCTAATATTTTTTGGCGATCCACAGAGACAGAACCCTCCATGAGTCTGCGATCCTCATCTAATTGGGCTGAAGAGGCAGGCTTAGTATATTGTATATTTGAGCGGAGGGTGCTGTCGTATGCGTAACTGTGAACTGGGTTGGATGTGCTAGAGAGGAGATCATTGATGTGGAGAAGAAACAAAGTAGGTGCTAAAGCTGAACCTTGAGGGATTCCTGTATTAATTGGATACAGTTTAGAGGAATGACCATCCACGACAATAGAAATGCTCCGGTTGGAGAGGAAATTTGCTGCCCAGGCACAGAGTTTTGTTAGTAGGCCATAGGCCGGAAGTTTATTAAGCAGCGGTGCGTGCCAGACCTGGTGGAATACTTTGGATATGTCTAGAGCGACAATCTAGTGTGTGGCTGGTATAGCGTAGTATATTACAGGTTTTAAATGTTTTTAAAAAGAATAAAAACCTGTATCAAATCCGGTGATCTACGTTGCCATTATAAGTTTCTTCTATTCATTTTTTAAGAATTTTTTTTAATCTAAATAGTCTTTCATATTTCTGTAATAATGCTTTCTTGCTTGTTGGGAATACATGGCTTCCCAGTGGACATATTATGCCATCGTATTAGTTGTGAGAAGTTATCTTGTTAAAAGTGTTCTAAATTTGTAAAAGAAGGCAAAAAAATGCAATATGCACTCTATAATAGTCAACGTCTTGAAAGTTTTTGATCACTCGATATATATTTGGGAACTAATACTTATATAAATAATAATTTAAGTATAATATCTGTAGTGTATTTTAAGAAGACAATAGAAAAACTTTACGTTACTTATCAAATGCGTAATGATAGTTGCTAAGCTTCTATTATATTTTACATGACGTCGGCACTAGCATGTAATGTTTTTTTTGGTGTAATTAGGAATTAAGGAAATTATAAATAATTAAATATTAATTGTCTTATTTGTCACTTTGTTATTACTGTAACTTTAACAATGAGTCATTATAAATCAAGAGTAAACATTTTTTAAAGTTTATAATAGTTAAGCAGTTAAACTAGCTTCGGGTTTAATGCTGAAGATCATTTTTTAACAATCAATTACATATCTATTAAATAAAATCCATATTTCTTATTAGTATTTACCGACCCCCTACAGCATTATTTATTTCCTTGCGTTCTTTTCATACCACGTCTTGTGTTTCTGCATACGAAGAAGATACTGTGTTGCGAAACCTGCCATACAGTCCTATAAGTGGAAGTCTTGTTAATTTGTTTTTGAAATCAATTAAAATCTTGGAATCCTAATTGTTTCCGGGTGGCTATGCTGGACGTGTCGCTAAACCTAGATGTTGGCGTCTTCAGTACCTGGGCTGAAACCGAACGTCTGGTGAATTATTGACATTTTGACAAACTTCTAAGTAATATTGCCACAGACAGCCAGGCAGCCCTTAAGGCCCTAAGTAGCCCACGGGTAACTTCCTGGCTGGTGAGTGAGTGCCGAGACGAGACGAGCGACCTGGCTGGGCAGAATGAGGTGACCCTCATCTGGGTGCCGGGTCACTCGGGGGTCAAAGGCAATGAAGAAGCTGACATCTCGCGAAGAGAGGATCTGCAGAACCATTGATGGGACCAGAACCAGCTCTGTGTGTGACAAAGAGCACTGCCAGGGAAGCCATTAAGTGCTGGGTCGGAAACCAACACAAGGTGTACTGGGCAGACTGTCCAGGGCTCAGACATGGGAAGTCAATAATTGACGTTATCGGTCGGATATATATATATATATATATATATATATATATATATATATATATATATATATATATATATATATATAAACACGGATATCCTCATTAGTGATTTTTTTAAAAAGAAAATTCACTAAAACTGTTATTTTTATTTGTAGATTAGACAGTTAATTTAAAAAAAAATCAGGTAACTTCATTGATGGTCCGTTCTTTTTTGAAAATAATTTAATTGGGGAAAGGTATCTTAATCTATTGAGAAATGATATATTACCAACAATTAGAAGAGTTCATGATAATTTAGACGAGATTTGGTACCAACAAGACGGTTGTCCAGCTCACAATGTTAGGATCGTCAAAGAATTTTTGTACCAAAATTTTAATAATTTTAGTCCTGATATAACACCCATGGATTTTTGTGAATTTTCTTTAAAAAAATTCACTAATGAGGAGATCCCGACTTTTCAATTTTGAAATAATTTCTTCAAATGAGCGCTAATTAGGACCCCTGGAACCCAAATCCGAGGTCGGTTTCAGACTTTATATGTTTATATATATATATATATATATATATATATATATATATATATATATATATATATATATATATATATATATATATATATATATATATATTTGTGTCACACCTATAACTAAAAAAATAATGGACCGATTTTGATAAAACTTGGTGAGTACCTTTCTCTCGCAAGTGGCTTGGATAAGTTCGTTAGCCAGGAAAATCCGCCGAGGTTTTCCCGGAAAATTTTGTGTTTTCTTTCGAAAAAAATTTATATCTCCGGAATTAACAAAGTAAGGGCAACCAGATTTGGTACACGGGTTTATATCCTTATAGGTAAGTTACATACCAAAATTTAGCTCTGTATGGAAAAGGACAAAAAAGTTACAGGCATTTAAAGAAAAATAAATTTGGGTTCTCCTCAAAACGTCAAAGTTGCGATTTAAAACGTAAAAATTGGTAATATTCAGGCAATGAACCTGAAACTAATATGAGCTGTGGAAGGAAAATGTCTGAAGAAGAATGTTTTACAAAGCCTGAAGTCTTAGTTTCAATCGTCATTGTCCTTCATTTTACTAAAATATTTCCAAAAAATTCATTTCAAATAGACCCTTTCTCTGATACTTTGGCAGGAGTGTTGGCTTTAGAGTGTATCTGTTAATGGTATAACATTTTTGTCGAATTTTCGTAAAAAGTCTTTAAAGTTCAATATATCCGTTATTATGCAAGATACGAAAAAAAAATGTATACATTAATTATAGGGTGTCTTGAGCTGCTTCTTACGAGTGGCTTGGACAAGTTCGTTATCCAGGAAAATCGGACCAGGTTTTCCCGGAAATTTTTACGTTTTCTTTCTTAAAAAATTCATATCTCCGGAAATAACAAAGTGAGGGCAACCAAGTTTGGCACGCGTATTTCTATTATAAAGAGTGAACCACGTACCAAAATTTAGGTCTCTAAGTTTAAGGACAAAAAAGTTACGGGCAGCTAAAGAAACAAATTTTGTAGTTTTCCTCAAAACGTCAAACTCGCAATTTAAAACGTCAAAATTGGCAATGTTTAGGCAAAGAACGTGAAACAAATACGGATTGTGAAAAGAAAATGTTTCAGGAAGAGTGTTCTGCGAACCCTTAAGTTTCAGATTCAACCGTCATTGCCCTTCATTTTACTAAAATATTTACAGAAAATTTATTTCAAATAGACCCTTTCTCTGATGCTTTGGCTGTCGGTTTAGTTAAGTTGATGCTTTCGCTGTAGGTTTAGTGAAGTTTATGGTTTACCGGTCTATAATTTTTAGCTAATTTTCGTAGAACAAATGCGTTAGTGCATTTTAGCATTTTTTATCGAAATATGATGGATGTTTGTAAGAAAAAAATCTGGACGCAGTAAGTGCGTTTTGGTAGCAAAATTTCATTAAATCCTTCAAATTTCAATAACTCAATTTGCTATTAACGTAAGTTTTGTTGGTTAGGAAACCAACATTTAACTTTATTTTCTGAAAATTTTTGTATGAACGCAGCAAGGACGTTATGGTTGCAAATTTTCATTAAATGTTTCAAATTTCATTAACTCAATTTGATGTTAACCTAAGGTACATTGGCTAGGAGACCAGTTTTCTCGGAAACATTTAAAGTTTATTTCCGGAAAGTTTTTGTACATTTTCAAATAATTATTTTGATAAAATATGATACATTGTTCCTACTATATAGGTTATACCGGTAACCAAATTGATGCCTGTTCGCATTAGAGCGATATATTTATGATTAAAAACATTTTTATGAAAATTCACTTCCATAACGCACTTGCTGCGTCCAGAGTTTTTTTATTTATTTATGGGGTACTTTGAAGAAAGATGTCTATAAATTCGATCCACCACGGAACCTATAAATCATAAACCAAAACACGCTCACCAGAGTTTGCAGGCATGTTTCAAAAAGGTGAATAAAGTGCATTGAACAAAACCGTGGCCATATTGAAAAAAATTCTATTTAGTGTATTTTTAAGTTTCTATTTTATTATTTGTTGAGTTCCGTTTCTAATTTGTGGAGTTAAATTTCTATTTGTTATTGCCGGGTTTCGTTATTAAACTGTTTCACATAATATTAGCTTGCATTATTACCTACTTAAGTATTGTAAATTAAATCACAATATTTTTTTGGAAGCTCTTTTCACAGGCTATCACATGAGTAAAAAATCCAATGTGGCTGCCATAATAAAAACAAACGTTGATACCTTTAGCTCAAAAACAAATGACAATCCAAAGTTGAGAGTAGCATAAAAAGATTACTCTGTAAAAAATGTCCTGATATTGTGCAACTCTTAGACATGTCGGATCAACACCTACTTAGATATTGAAGAAAAAAGAAATCGACAAATTTTGGTTTTTCCTAAATAACTCGAAAACGAAAAGAGGCAGTGCAAAATACAAGTCATATTTGGAACGAGCATGAAATTCTACAAAACATTGCAAATTTAACCGTCTCCCTATCTCTAATAATAACGGAGATAGCAATACATTCCCATCCAGTTTGGGACACACTGTATGTATATATACATACATACATACATACATACATACATACATACATACATACATACATACATACATACATACATACATACATACATACATACATACATACATACATACATACATACATACATACATACATACATACATACATACATACATACATACATACATACATACATACATACATACATACATACATACATACATACATACATACATACATACATACATACATACATACATACATACATACATACATACATACATACATACATACATACATACATACATACATACATACATACATACATACATACATACATACATACATACATACATACATACATACATACATACATACATACATACATACATACATACATACATACATACATACATACATACATACATACATACATACATACATACATACATACATACATACATACATACATACATACATACATACATACATACATACATACATACATACATACATACATACATACATACATACATACATACATACATACATACATACATACATACATACATACATACATACATACATACATACATACATACATACATACATACATACATACATACATACATACATACATACATACATACATACATACATACATACATACATACATACATACATACATACATACATACATACATACATACATACATACATACATACATACATACATACATACATACATACATACATACATACATACATACATACATACATACATACATACATACATACATACATACATACATACATACATACATACATACATACATACATACATACATACATACATACATACATACATACATACATACATACATACATACATACATACATACATACATACATACATACATACATACATACATACATACATACATACATACATACATACATACATACATACATACATACATACATACATACATACATACATACATACATACATACATACATACATACATACATACATACATACATACATACATACATACATACATACATACATACATACATACATACATACATACATACATACATACATACATACATACATACATACATACATACATACATACATACATACATACATACATACATACATACATACATACATACATACATACATACATACATACATACATACATACATACATACATACATACATACATACATACATACATACATACATAGATATATATATATATATATATATATATATATATATATATATATATATATATATATATATATATATATATATATATATATATATATATATATATATATATACACACATACATATAGATTTGCGCGCGCGGGAGATACGAAATGTGCTATCATATACTTCACCCTTCTGCCCCTTTCCAGTAAAATATATTAGGGACAAAAGTTTATTTTTTGTTCAGTAGGTGGTTTATCGATGGATTCCATCGTAATACAGAAAGCCATAAACATCACCCCACTATTGTAGTCGCCGGTATCACATCATTGTTTCCCATACTGTTTCAGTATTGTATAAGATGTACTAAGGCTTGCGAAATTGGTTGCCGGTTATTAGTGTACTAAAGTTAGACCCCCGACGTGACGTTACATCACTTAGTTTGTATATTACGGTGGCTAAGACTGGTCGTAGATTTGATTTATCTTATACATTCCACACAAATAAATACCGATGTTTATTTTTTTTTACAGTTACGATATGGTCCATTTCGGACACGCCAACTCCCTACGACAGGCGAAAGCTTTGGGAGACTATCTTATAGTGGGAGTACACACAGATGAGGAAATAGCCAAACACAAGGGTCCACCCGTATTCACACAGGAGGAGCGGTACAAAATGGTCAGAGGCATCAAGTGGGTAGACGAGGTGGTCGAAGGAGCTCCCTACGTCACCACCCTGGAGACTCTGGACAAGTTTGACGGCGATTTCTGCGTCCACGGGGACGACATCACCATGACAGCGGACGGGGTGGACACCTACCATGAAGTCAAAGAGGCTGGAAGATACAAGTGAGTACATTGAGAAAATCATTAATAGAAATTTTCATTTAAATTATCTGCAAAATACCAAACGTATTGTTTTATCACTATTATTATTATTGTCTACTTAGCCGGAAAAGCTTTCACGTTCTTTCAAATGGGAATATGCACTCATCCCAGGCATCTCAGATACTAGAGGGATTGAGCTCAGATGGTGCTTCCAGGCACTATTTCTTTCCTAATACCGGGACAAAGTTTGCGTCCAGAAGCGCAAAATTTTAGCATGAGAATGTATACTAATAAATTTAAAAAAATAATGACAGTGATTCAGTTTCTTTAAAAACAATCTAGAACGGCGTTTCATTATGTATAAATATTAAGGTTCCCATTCTTCACGTTCACGGTATTTAAAATTAAAAGCCATCTTTCTCTCTCTCTCTCTCTCTCTCTCTCTCTCTCTCTCTCTCTCTCTCTCTCTCTCTCTCTCTCCTCTCTCTCTCTCTCTCTCCTAGTTTAATCTGACCACACGTAGTTATTTGACACAGAGGAGCGTGTACGCTTTGTGCATTGCATTCTGTTAGCGAATTTTCATAAAAATATTTCAAATGTTGATAATCCAATTTTCCATTAAGCTAGAATCTTCAGTTTTGATACATAGTAAAACCTATATAAAAGCAGCGTGGATACTAAATTTAAAAAATAACAATGAGCTTCACAGATAATTACAAATTTGTTTTAAAAAACCTTTTTTTATTATTTTGTTTGCAGAAACTGGTTCGATTGAGTTTTTTAAAACCGATCATTCAAGCGATTAATATGGAAAAATACTTACCTGCCACCTATAACTTCATAGATGCATTCCGTTTGTAAATAAAAATTAAATTTTCGGTAAATTTGCAGATTAGCACATGGGGGGTGTTTAGAACAGTTTTTTCAGAAATATGCTTAGAACCCTTCTGGATGTCCAAAGCACAAAAATAATTTCTTGCAAACAGCCCACAAGAAAGTTACGGGACCAAGAGTGAAAATGGGTGCTGGGCGGAGAAGAATATAAAAAGGAAATGTGAGCGTAAAGTGCGAAAGAAACAGCTTAGTTGGACCTCTTTAAGCTGCCTTTCTCCCATTTTGTAGCTATAACTCCTTATAATCCCGTTTACCGCGCGCAGAACTTCGATATTCACCGCAGGTCCCGTCACTTTCTTAGGGGTTGCTCCAAAGGAATTTTTCTTGTTCACATTGTTGTTGTTTATGCATTGAGGGTGGTTGTAGGCATGCAGAAGGGGAAGGAAAACCCCCGCGATGAAGCAGCGAACCAAGATTTTCAATTTATGTTTAAATTGTTCTCATTTCATTTTTTAAAATATTTTTACAAAAAGGATTTTGAGGTTGCCTTGTTTGTCAGTCTTATATAGTAAGCTTCAATATTTTATTATTTTAAAAAAACTCTGGACGCAGCAAGTGCGTTATGGTAGTGAATTTTCATAAAACTATTTTTTTAATAGCAATAATGTGTGTTTTTTAAGAAAGCATGCATCAAATTTGGTTACCAGTATAACCTATATAGTAAAAACAATGTGCCATGTTTCATCAAAATAACTTTATTGCTTGAAAAGGTACAAAAATTTCCGAAAGTAAACTTAGTGTTCCCGAAAAAACTCGTTTCTTGGTCAACCTTATAGGTTAATAGCAAATTGAGCTATTCAAATATTAAGCATTTTATCAAAATTCGCTACCATAACGCACTTACTGCGTCCAGAATTTTTTTTTTTTTACAAACATGCATTATATTTCGATGGAAAATGCAAAAATGCAATAACATAAGGCGTGTTTGTTAAAAAAAAAAGAAAATTTGTATCACCAACGACTTATGGGCCACGCTGTGATTGTAGAACTATTTTTTTAAGATGAAGCTCAAGACACCTTATAATTAATATATACATTTCTTTTTCATATCTTGTATAATAACAGATATATTGAGCTTTATTGATTTTTTTACGAAAATTCTACAAACATTATATACCATTTAACGATAAACTCTATAGCTAAGAATACTACCAAGCATCAGAGAAATGGTCTATTTGAAATGAATTCTCTGGAAACATTTTATTAAAATGAAGGACAATGACGGTTGAAACTAAGACTTCAGGGTTTGTAAAACATCCTTCTTGAGACATTTTATTTCCATAGACCGTATTAGATTCAAGTTCTTTTCCTAAATGTTGCCAATTTTGACGTTTAAATCGTAACTTTGACGTTTTGTGGAAAACCCCAATTTATTTTTCTTTAAATGCCTATAACTTTTTTGTCTTTTGACCTACAGAGCTAAATTTTGGTAGGTGGCTTACCTATAAGGATGTAAATCTGTGTTTGTGTCTGGTTGCCCTTACTTTGTTAATTCCGGAGATATAAATTTTTTTCGAAAGAAAACACAAAATTTTCCGGGAAAACCTGGACCGATTTTCCTGGCTAACGAACTTATCCAAGCCATTTGCAAAAGGAATTTTTTCACCAAATTTAATCAAAATCGGCCTATTATTTTTTGAGTTATCGGTGTGATACATATATATATATATATATATATATATATATATATATATATATATATATATATATATATATATATATATATATATATATATATATATATATATATATATATATATATATATATATATATATATATATATATATATATATAAACATATAAAAATTTAAACTGACCCCAGATATGTGTTCTGGGGGGCCTAATTAGCGCTCATTTGAAGAAATTTTTTCAAAATTCAAAAGTCGGGATCTCCTCATTAGTGAATTTTTTTAAGAAAATTCACTAAAAAGTATGGATACAGCAACCGTAAATAAGGGTCTGAGTGTTGTGTTATGGTAAAAATATTTCAAATCCGATAGCTCAATAAATTTCCCATTGACTTAGAATCTTCAATCTCGAACCATAGTAACACCTATGTAAACGCAGCGTGGGTATTAAATTTAAGAAAAATAACATAATGAGCTTCGCGGATAACTACCAATATCTTTTAAAAAAACCTTTTTTGTTGTTTATTGTTTGCAAAAACTGGATGGGTTGACTAAAACAAAACCATCCAAGCAATTAATAAGGAAAAATACCTGCCATATTTATAATGTGACAGGTACATTCCCTTTGTAAATAATTAATTTTTTTCTGAAAAACTTTTTTAACTATGTGAAAACTGGAACCTGTGATGAGCACTAATAAGTACACTTGGAGAACACCCAAATCACCACAACACATATTTCAGAGACCTTACGATCGTTTCGTAGACAAAGTCTACGAAATTTTTCTTCCTCTGAAGATGTAGACTTTGTCTACGAAACGATCGTAAGGTCTCTGAAATATGTGTTGTGGTGATTTGGGTGTTCTCCAAGTGTACTTAACTTTTTTAACTTTAATGAAATTTGTAATACAATTTTTAAAGACACTTGCAGTACTTATATATTATATATACGACCAAATTTTAATTTTTTAGCTCCATATAAAATATAATTTTTTTCAAATAATCGCTAACTGGGACTAAAACCGATCTCCAAGGTCCATTTAAATTTAAAGAATTAGTTTTAATAATATATCTGCTCGAGTTCAATCCGTCCCCAAGAAAGGACCCAAAGCGCTTCCTGGCAACTACAGGCCTATTTTTATCCTTCCAGTCGTCTCTAAAGTGATAGAAGTTCTAGACATATCCAAAGCATTCGACCAGGTCTGGCACGCAGCGCTGCTTAATAAACTTCCGGCCTATGACCTACCACCAAAACTCTGTACCTGGATAGCAAATTTCCTCTCCAACCGGAGCATTTCTGTTGTCGTCGATGGTCATTCCTCTAAACTGTATCCAATTAATGCAGGAGTCCCTCAAGTTTCAGCTTTAGCCCCTACTTTGTTTCTTCTCCACATCAATGACCTCCTCTCTAGCACATCAAACCCAGTTCACAGTTACGCAGATAACAGCACCCTCCACTCAAATATACAATATTCTAAGCCTGTTTCTTTAGCCCAAGGAGATGAGGATCGCAGACTCCTGGAGGGTTCTGTCTCTGTGGATGTCCAAAAAATATTAGACTGGGGAAGTAAAAAATCTTGTACAATTCAACTCCACCAAATCTCAGTCTTGCTTTCTATCTCATAAGAGATACACCAGCTCTAGACCCATCACAATGAACAACCAAGTTGTTCCAAGTAATGAGTCCTTTTCACTTGTTGGCATTTCTGTGAATCGAAATCTCAATTGGCACCAACATGTCACATCAATTGCAGAAGCGGCTGCTAAGAAATTAGGTTTCCTCTTCCGGACTCGCAAATACTTTTCACCAGCTAATATCTATACCTTATATACTTCACAAATAAGGTCAAACCTCGAATCCCACATCTGGGGTGCCGCTTCCGCTTCTACACTCGCTATCCTGGACTCCATTCAGAAGAGAGCTATACGTCTCATCGGTGAGCCTACCCTCACCCAAAGGCTGCCATCCCTTGCCCACCGACATGCCGTTGGGGACCCATCTCTCTCTTTTATAGATATCTGCACGGGCACTGCTCAGTGGAGCTTTCTTCCATAATTCATCCACCTGCTGCCCCGAACAGAGTGAATGCACCCTTTTACTGTCTATGTCACCAGACATAGAACATCTTGTTATGCCCGCTCTTTTGTCCCGAGGACTTCCAAGTTGTCGAATTCCTTGCCGGCACATGTTTTTCCTTCTCCTCCGAACCTCCAAACCTTCAACTCCAGAATTGACAAGTTGCCTCTTCCGTCCTTGTAGACACCCACGGTACGATAGTACTTAGGCTTTGAGCTCTCGTGGTGTGTTGTTGAAATAAAAAAAATCTTACTAATAGTGTACAATTCTTATGAAAATTCGCTACTATAACGCACTTGCTGCATCCCGAAATTTTTTATACATCTATTTATGCAATTTGCTGACCATTCTGCATTTCATATACTTCTTGTATCTTCCTTTTAAATATACATAAAGTGCGACATTTGTCGAGACCGAATTGCAATGTAAATATCTCTGAAAAATGCTTCCACGATTTTAAGCAGTTGTTCCAGGTGGTTCTTTATATATGCCATCAACTTCATCATCACCCATACATAGTAGAGTATTTAGCCACGTTTAGTTTGTGTCCTTGATTTCTACATTAAACTCATATCTGGTGGGAGTTCACATGGGTTGATAGTGAGGTTAGTGGGGCAGCTTAAAATTATGTAACTTCGTGAATTTTTTTTTCTACCTTTCATGGGAAACAATATATGGAACTTAAACATAAATGCGCCACCCTGTATATTGATTTTCAGGAAGGTGAAAGGCCTTCATCGATAATAATAATACTAATACTACTTTGATTAACCAACACTAAGTGAGTGGTATGACACGAAGCAACGTGCCGCTACCTAGTTGCGGAACCAAGTAGTATGTTGTCACGCCAGCTCCAAAGAACGCAAAGTGTTTAAAAATAGAGATTGTATACAACCAACTAACAATTTAGTAAATTGTCAGCCCTGGTCCATTTCTACCCTAATATAGGGACAAAGTATGTAAGGCTAGATGTATTCTCACCACAGTTAGAACCGCAGACCGGTTTCGCTCTAATTAGAGTGAAACTGGTCTACGGTTCTAATTGTGGTGAGAATGCATCTAGCCTTATTAACCAAAACCAAAGTAAATTCTACAATTAATCGAAGTGTGATAAAATAAAAGCGTGTATGGCGCTGTATTGCTTCGTAGCAGCATCAATTGTTTGTTTTTTTAATTTTAGACTAACTTCGTAAGCTATAGGTATAGAATAATATCCTTCATTGCATGAAAACAATGCAACCTGAAAATTGCAAACTATGGGAGAAGTGATTTTTTAGCTGTTCGAAATGCTTTTGAATTTTAAAAAACGTATAGACTATTAATATTATTTGTTTACAAAATACGCCAAGGAAGATTAGATAAACGCAAATTTTTATCTTAATTGGCACTAGAAAATAATGTGGTGCTTAAAAATCGACGAAGATGGTCGGTCATTGTACTAACTAAAAGTGGTCTGTTTAGGTATAAAAATAAGTACTGTACTGGTGTAGAAATGTGTTGACACTTAAAAAAAGTCTGGACGCTGCAAGTGCGATATGGTAGTGAATTTTCATAAAAATGTATAAATATGTCTTTTTTTTTTTAAAGAAAGCAGGCATGAAATTTGGTTACCAGTATAACCTATATAGTAGAAAAAATGTATCAAATTTAATAAAAATGACTTTATTGTTTGAAAATGTACAAAAATTTTAACTTAAAATGTTCCCGAAAAAACTGTTTCCTGGCTAACGAACGTTAGGTTAATAGCGAATTGCGCTATTGAAATTTGAAACTTTAATGAAAATTCACTACCAAAACGCACTTCCTGCTTCTAGTTAAAATTGAAATCGGTTGCAGAAAAGAACAAGCACTTTTGACGCCACGGGAAAAGTCTATGACTGTATTAAGTATGGAACGGTTTCACTAAGTTAGGGCAATAACAAACAATCAGATATGCTACTCAAATTGAATTAAGTCTTAAAAGTTTTCATCTCGTCATAATTTAATTTGTCATACAGAAACTCGCTAAAAAAATCATCGGAATTACACAATATAAAAAATAAAAAAAAGAGACCTATTGTGTTTCTGACCTGTCCTCTGCTAAGATTTAGCAGCTTCACAGCTCTCTTTGAACTGGGTTCGTCAATTATTGACTTCCCATGTCTGAGCCCTGGACAGTCCGCCCAGTACACCTTGTGTTGGTTTCTGACCCAGGACTTAATGGCTCCCCTAGCAGTGCTCTTTGTCAGGCCCAGAGCCGGTTCTGGTCCCATAAATGGTTCTGCTGACCCTCTCTTCGCGAGATTGTCAGCTTCTTCATTGCCTTTGACCCCCGAGTGACCCGGCACCCAGATGAGGGTCACCTCATTCTGCTCAGCCAGGTCGCTCGTCTCGTCTCGGCACTCACTCACCAGCCAGGAATTTACCCGTGGGCTACTTAGTGCCTTAAGGGCTGCCTGGCTGTCTGTGGCTATGAGGATCCGCTTGTTGGTGTAGCCCCTCCTCTTGTTCTCCTGCACACAGTGCAGGGTGGCGTACATTTCGGCCTGAAACACCGTTGCATGGGCTCCGAGGGAAATACTGACATACCCTCGGCCCTTCCGAGTAAACACCTGCCCCCGTCCCACGCTCCCCGCCGGATCCGTCCGAGAACCAGACGAGCGCGTCCCGTGTTATGCCCAACGTGTCCTCCCGCCATGCCTCGCGGTCAGGGATTTCCACTGTGAAGTTGTTTTCCCTGCAGATTCGTGGGCTCGCGAAGTCTGACCTCATTTCAAGCATTAACGATCTTCTGAATTTTGCAGTGGCCCCTGAAGATTGGGTTGATCTTCAGTCTACCATTGCAGGCTAGTCTGTATAGTCCTAGCCTGGCCTCCCCCACAATAACTAAGTGTAGGGGGGGCAGATCCAGCAACACCTCCATGGCGGCTGTTGGGGTTGAAGACATGGCCCCTGTGATGCCTAGGCAAGCCATCCTTTGGATCTTGTCTAGTTTTTGTTTGGCACTGGATTGTGTCACTTTAAGCCACCAGACCAGTGCCGCATATGTTAACGATGGTCTGACCACCCTTGTGTACAGCCAGTGGGCCATACTAGGTCTTAGTCCCCACGTTTTTCCATATAGCCGCCTAGTGACGGCTAAGGTCATGACTGCCTTACGCAGTATTTTTCCAATGTGACCATTCCAGGTTAGCTTAGAGTCCAATACGACCCCCATATATTTTACCTCCCTGGCCATTGGAATGCTCCTACCGTATAGAGTGAAAGTTCTGTGGCTGTCGCACGTCCTCCTCCTCGTAAACGACACGACGGTTCCTTTCTCGGGGCTCACCCCAAGCCCTTGACCAACCGTCCACCCTTCCACCAGTTTGTCATAGTGCAACAATATATAGGTGTAGAAAATGTAATGTGCAAATAAAAAATAATAATCGATGTTCACATATCTGGCAAATGATGCGCATACGCATCATGCTGTTTTTCCAAATGTATGACCAAAAAAAATTGCTAATTTTAAGTTCACCAGTATGATTTTGTCCCATTAATATAGATAGTTTATATTTCTTAGAGTGTTTTAACGTCTTGACCGTAAATGGGTTAAATGCGCTTATCGCAGAATAAATTTATGCATAAGTAAAGACGCAAAACAATTTGAACATTTATGCTTTATTAGTTCAGGTATTGTCGTGATTCTCGTTTGGTTAATAAAATTTATTGATTTTACTGTTTTTTATCTGCTCTGTTTTATAGTAAAACGTGTTGTTGAAAATAGAGAAAGCTTCGTTGCTTTCTCATGTTTCTTGTAAATTTAATAATAATGCTTTGATTTTGCTACATTTCGCCATTAGTATCACACCAACCCAGAGTGTAATAATGATTAATTCAGGGGCGTGCGGTCCATGGAAGCAAAAGCACTGCTGTCCCTTAATACTTGTAGCAAAATTGTATTTTTTCTCTTAACTTGTATTTTCCCTTTTGAATTATATTTTTCCCTTTATTAAGTTTGAATAAGTTGTAGGTAGTTATTTGGCATATCTATTGAGCTTGGCAATGTCAGATAATATCGAATACCGCACTAAAATAAATAAATTCACTTGCTGTTTCACTCTGTTTTTATTTTTATATTAGATATATAAACACAAGATAAGTAAGTATAATAAAGTGGACCCCTAATTAACATTGGGGATACACAAACTTAAAAGTAGAGAAGACATTTAGATCGTATCTGTGTGCACATAAAAGTTAGTAAAATTCATTTATAAAATCTAATAAAAAACAACAGTTTTACGATCTTATTTTCAATAAACCAATAAGAATACGTTTCGCGGCTATTTCGCAATTCGCGAGTGTATGTATCTCGCTTTTGTCCAAGACTACACTGAAATTCGGTCGACGACGAAAGCAAACACCTTTTAAATTAAGCTCGATAGGTTTGGACGCTTAACAAACGCAGGTATGTCTAATTTTAACTGGGAGACGTACCTGTTTGAAACGTACAATATACGAAATACAGAAATACGCTTTAGAGTGCTATTTACTAAACTAACCTGCGAAATAATCGATAATAAAAATGATGGATCTAGTAACTTATCTATCAGCATCGTTCTAATTTTGTGAGTAGGTTTTGATAATTGTAAAGAACATTGTTGCATGCTAAAATTTAGCGCTTTTGAAAGCAAACATTGTGCGGGTATTATAAAAGAAATGGGCCAGGTCTGACAATTTACAAAATTGCTAGTTGATTGTACACAGTCTCCATCTATACCATTTTGTGTTAACTAGAGCTGTTGTGACAATATAACCTGGTTCCGCACCGAGATGGCGTCCCTGTCGTACGTTTCACAATGTTCTACGACATATTGCAATGATACTTGTAACTTCCATTGTTTACATTTTTATCCACCATTTATTTAAATAGCGTAGCAGTACAGGTGTGTTTTTGTTTCTTTAACGGCCTATTTCCGCGACTATGGCCAATCACCGACGCCAGGGAGCAGTTTCACCTCACTATCCTGGAAATTTTGCCGAACCCCTGCCTTTCTGTAAGGAGGGTAGGGATCTTTAACGTGCGCAACATCGCATGGACACGGGACCGACGGCTTTACGCTTTCCAATAACTTTATTTTTCTTTGATCAAAAGACTTGAAAATTTGTACACAACCATGTCTGTCTATGTTCTTTTAAGCTGTAAATTTTTGCTTCAATCACTTAAAGAATTTCAGAGATATTGCGTTTTAAAAAATATTTTTGTATTTTTTGAGTTATTGGTTGGATACATACATATATACATACATACATACATATATATATATATATATATATATATATATATATATATATATATATATATATATATATATATATATATATATATATATATATATATATATATTCAGAAAGATTTCCGTGGTTTTTAATGTGAGACATGCTTGGTTCTCGGGTTAAACTGCGTCCAGAATTAATGGAAACTCGACGTTTCGGCTCCTGTTTTGGAGCCATTTTCTTCAAGAGGTAAAGGAAATATGTAAGGACACTCTAAGGCCTCAATCTGCCTACTCCTTAGAGTGATGGACAAAGGTGGGTAAAGGAAATATGTAAGGACACTCTAAGGCCTCAATCTGCCTACTCCTTAGAGTGGTGGACAAAGGTGGGTAAAGGAAATATGTAAGGACACTCTAAGGCCTCAGTCTGCCTACTCCTTAGAGTGGTGGACAAAGGTGGGTAAAGGAAATATGTAAGGACACTCTAAGGCCTCAATCTGCCTACTGCTTAGAGTGGTGGACAAAGGTGGACCACTACACTACAACAACAACAGCGTCCACACAACAACACACTGCGTTTCTACCACACATTAAAGGTATCACCGACAAAATCAGCCGAATTTTCAGAACCCATAATATCAAAACCGTATTCACAACAGACCAAAAACTGTCAAATCTTATAAAAACTCCCAAGGATACGATTCCAAACGAATCCCACGGAGTTTACTAAATTCCTTGTTCCGACTGTTCCCGAACTTACGTAGGACAAACAAACAGACGCATCCACAATAGAATATACGAACACACCCTCGCTGTTAGAAAATCCGACCCCTCATCGGCGCTGGCCATGCATCATATTCATACAGGGCACAAAATAGACTTCGATAATGCCAAAACAATAGCACCGGTTTACAATTTCAAAACGAGAATTATCCGCGAAGCAATCGAGATTGAAAAACGTCCCGATCGTTTAAATAAGAGAGATGATGGTCTTCGCCTTCCGACTACTTGGAAACCTATTATATCTTCTTTACAAACACACAAAAAGGAAATAAATTCCACAGACAATTTTATTGCATCATTATCTGCCTCAACAAATGCCGGTGACCCTCTTAATCCTCCTCTAAATACCGTGACCAAAGCCCCCCACTTAATTGACGGTGACCCCACTACTTTCACTGATGACGCAACAGGTATACGGAACGACATATATAAGACAAGACTTGCAACGAACTGCCAGATCTCTCTGAGGCCTAGGGTTGAACACGCTGAGACCTCACAGACGATCTCCGGCGAGATTTGGGGAGTAGGCAGATTGAGGCCCCGTAATCGAGCTACAACAACCCAACCTACCTTTATCCACCGCTCTAAGGAATAGGCAGATTGAGACCTTAGAGTGTCCTTACATATTTCCTTTACCTACCTTTGTCCACCACTCTAAGTAGTAGGCAGATTGAGGCCTTAGAGTGTCCTTACATATTTCCTTTACCCACCTTTGTCCACCACTCTAAGAAGTAGGCAGATTGAGGCCTTAGAGTGTCCTTATATTTCCTTTACCCACCTTTGTCCATCACTCTAAGGAGTAGGCAGATTAGAGTGTCCTTACATATTTCCTTTACCTCTTGAAAATGGCTCCAAAACAGGAGCCGAAATGCCGAGTTTCCATTAATTCTGGACGCGGTTTAACCCGAGAACCAAGCATGTCTCATATATATATATATATATATATATATATATATATATATATATATATATATATATATATATATATATATATATATATATATATATATATATATATATAAACAAACATTTTAGCTGACTATGGAAATGGGCTCCAGGGGCCCTAATTCGCGCTCAGTTGAAGAAATTTTTCGAAATTCTCACCATCGATACGTCTTCATTAGTGAATTTCCTAAATGAAAATTCACTAAAATACAAGTTTATGTCATAGCTTCAAAATCATGCTTGTTACCAAAAAAACTTGGGACGCCATTGCATATCTTCAAAAAAAGTGCCTTAAATAAATAAGTCACGGGGTGGCTCAAAATGCACAAAATTGAAAACAACTCTATATCTTCTAAACAGTTTAAGATATCGATGTGCGGTTTTGCACAAAAATCGAGCTCGTAACGTGTGGGTTAGTTTTTTTTTTCTATATTCCCTAGTAAATGGCATTTCCTATCAGAAGTGTCCAATTTGAACCACTCTGTACAAAGTGTGCCAAAAAAGCAGGGCAGTACAACGTTGGTGTTTTGGACAGGAACATTATTGCTATGTTTTTGTTAAGTAAAACTACACATAATGAAAGATTATTGAAACTAACCCTATGACGGTGAATTTAATGCGTAGTTTCAGCAAGATGTCACCTCATAAAGTTTTGACACGTTGTTGAAAACCAGTTCGTTGCTACATAATTTGGGTGCCTGTCAATGTAAAAATAATGTATTAAATGCTTGTGTTTTTCGTAAAAACATTCCACAAATTGAAAATTTACGAAATATTTTAGAATGTAAAGATTCTTAAATTCGCAGTTAAGTACTCGTATGTATCAACCTTGAAGATATTATCGCAAATAGTTGTGATTCTTCTGTATTAGTTGTTTTTTGTATACATTTTATTTTATAAGTGTGTTAAATTATACTGGCTTGCCGTGAGGTTTAAAGGAAGCAATTAATCTCCTTACACGTGGGATTGTAATTTTTTATCTTTAGTCGACACTTTTCATTTGTAATTACATAGACGGCAGTAAAATGTAACAAGAGTAATAATGTTGCAATGTAATCTCAACTTATATGAAACATTTCATCATGGATTTACAATGGCCTGTCAAAATATACAGGGTGGCCATCGAAAACTATATAAGCGGGTTTTTTAGTATTTAAAGTTATATCTGGAACAAGTAGATTTTGTTTTAGAGGGGGACATATTTTCGCGTTAGTTTACTTTTTCGTCAACAAAATTGAATTTTTGAAACAATTTTATTTTACCTAGTTCAATTAAAAACTTGTAATACAAAATAAAAATATATCAATAATAATTATCAGAAATGTGAAGCTTAGCTTGTTCTAGGGAGGTGCAGAGGACGGCTGGTGTATCGACGACGGATCTGGTTGGACGGATGCTGCTGTTGACGAGGAACCATTTTAGGCAAGGTCAGTATGAATATGATGTTGAAAAAGAGCATTCATCAACTATGGGTCAAGATTCCGCAGCGAGATCGCCGTGGACTGGATGTTCACAGTTCCTACCTACCACACAGAAGATCATACAGTTCTCTGACGGAAAACCCCCATCACCAGGTGATAGGTATGCCGTTTTTATTACTATTTGGTGAATTTTTGTATGTAAAGTATTAAATATTGATTTGACGACCTACTGACTGACCGACCAACCTACCTACCATCTGATTTACTAACTTACGAACTGACCAACACCAACAACAGATTAACAGACAGTAGTCAGAAAGTTGCATTGAATGAGTGTGAATATCTCGAAACTCGAACGGTTTATCGATATCAAACAAGTATACTCTTTTCTTTTTATGCGGTAGAGGGTTGCATAAAAAGTTATGACCATTATTCAATAAAAATTTTCGGGACGCAGCAAGTGCGTTATATTAGCGAATTTTCATAAGAATTGTACACTATTATTATACGGCATATTAGTAAAGTTAATACTTTAAACTTACACAGACCTTGAGTAGGTGGTAGTTGAATTTTTCCTTTACGTGATAGTAAAGAATTTATTTCACGCCCGAGGAGGTACCACCCCTTACATCAAGAGGGATGAAGTCCCAACGGACGTTTCCGGTTCTGGTGTATGAGTCGGTTTCCCTTATAAGCAAAAATGATGATGGCTCCTCCTTTTACAAAAGATTCCTGAGGTAAAATACCCCTCCATTCGGATCTCCGGGAGAGGGGTGTACAGGGGGCGCCAGCATCAAGATTTAACATATCCTTCTCGAATATATGTGGCCTAAATTCTAACCTGAACTCCGTCCACCATTTCGTCCAGGCTAACAGGCCCCAACTCCCCTTCCTCGCCGAAACTCAAATCAGTGCCAAAACAGCCACTAATCACCTTAATTTCTCGGGGCATGAGCTCCTTACTTCCTTTAGATTGCACGGAGGCGTGTGCGCGTACGTCTGTAGCAATCTACCCTGCACCAGACTCCCCAATTTAGAAGCTGGAAGAAAAGACATACTATGGAGAAAACTCTCTCAGGGCTGCAACTAAATTCATCTGTTGAATTTACCGGTCACCTTCCTGACAACAACTTTGTCCAGCTCTTTGACTACTTTTCTGAAAAAAACCGACCGTCTGATTTCTGAATATCGTTCCTCCGAAGTCACTATTCTTGGTGACTTCAATGTCCATAATATGGAATGGTTAGGATCTTCAAAAAACCGATCCACAAGGAAGAGCAGCGGAGGGCTTTGCAGTCAGCAATTCTTTAGCCAACATGGTTCAGCAACCTACTTACTTTCCTCGCATCCCAACACACAGCTCAAATCCCCCGGATCTCCTTCTTACTACAAATCTTGACTGCTATAAGATATCAGTCACCGCCCCCTTGGGTCGCTCAGACCACGGCAGGGTCACGGCTTCCTGCGCAATGCAACCCGAGGTCACACAGTCATCACGCCCACGTATCGTTTGGCACTAGAACTCCGCGAACTGGGACGAAATGCGAGATTACTTTTCCTGATTTCCATGGGCGTCTGTCTGCTTCTCTCATCCTGACCCCTCTGATATCTCACAAAACGTCACCGATATTATCCAAGCTGGCATGGAATTATTTATTCCACGTACACAGAAAACCTCTGCAGCCACTCAAAAGCCCTGGTTCTCTAAATCCTGTGACAAGGCCAGACTTGAAAAGGCCAAAGCTCACAAAAAGCTTCTACACAATCCCAGTCAAAAAAACCGTCAAGCATTTAACGACGCAAGAAACCGCTATTTTCGCGTTCTTTCTGAGGCAAAAAAACTCGTTTAATAACCACATCAAAAACAAAGTCCTCTTAAGCTCCAGCGGCAGCAAACCCATCTGGACTCTTGCTAAATCTATTGGGAATAATTTCTGCAAGAGCACGTTCCCACCTCTTGTCTCAGGGGATGAAATTGTTTCTACCGCCCTGGGCAAGGCTGAACTTTTTGACTTGTTGTTCGCTGGCAATTCTACTCTCAACCCACCTCCAAATGTTCAACCACCAACAGTCCCCAATGTCGCGCATAAAATGACGGATATCATTTTCAAAACTAAAAAGGTACGAAAGATGCTCTCTTCTCTTAATCAAATTGTTTTTTTTTCAATATCAACAATAACACAATTATAATTTCAGACTCAAAGGTGACAAACTTTTTTAGGCGTTTTAAACAAAAATGGGATCTTGCTCAAAACTCATGAAATCTTTGCACTATTGTTTCTCCAAGTGTCAAAAGAAAACATTAAAAAAACATACATTCATCGGGCTAAATTCGATCGCGTAACCTTCTGCTTAGGAGGCAAGCGCGAAACCTCCTGCGCTGTCTAGGCGAAAGCCAACTAACGTTTTACTTGCGTGATACTTTAGATAGGCTTCATGCCCGGGATATTATATTCAAAGTATACGTAACAATTATTAATTACAGAATTAGTAGAATTACCATTGAAACACATCCCACGTTTTTAGAATATAAACCTACTTGTTTATTGTATGGACGATGATAATTATTTTCTAATAGTTTTGCTGCTACCTTAGAACACATGTATTGTTATGATAAATAAAACACTGTGTGAAAAAAAAAATACAATACTGATCTTGTTTCAGGGTGATCTACGTTGCTGGTGCATTTGACCTCTTCCACATAGGACACCTGGACTTCCTGGAAAAGGCCCGCCAAAAGGGCGATTACCTCATCGTCGGCTTACACACTGATCCTGTGGTGAACAGGTACAAGGGCTCCAATTACCCCATCATGAACCTGCACGAGCGGGTGTTGAGCGTGCTTGCTTGCAAGTACGTCTCGGAAGTGGTGATTGGGGCCCCTTACACTGTCACCGAGGACCTCATGGACCATTTTAACGTGGATCGGGTAGTGCACGGAAACACACCAGTCATGGAAGACGAGAGCGGCAATGACCCTTTCGACATACCAAAGAAATTCAACAAATTTGAGGTCGTAGAGTCAGGGAACGATATGACGACGGAGAAGATCGTCGAGAGGATCATCAGAAACAGGTTGGAGTTCGAGGCGAGGAATCTGAAAAAGGAAAAGAAGGAACTAGAGCTGTTGAAGATGATAGAGAAAGAGCGGGCAACCAATAAGATCTAGACACTGGCTTTTATATGTCTGGGGCTTTTTTATATATACAAACCAACCTGCATTATTGTGGATATTTATTTTCGGCAAGTACAAACCTTAATTTCTTACATCTAAGGCATGATTCACTGAGTACATTCTTATAAATTTATTGGATTATTGATGATTAAATTAATTTGTTTAGATAGAAAAGTGTTCATCTAAGTTTAAAAGTCATCATTGATCCTTGTATGGATACTTTATTTTGTGGGAATGCTTAACAGCTTTCTTCTTATCTATTGACATTGAGTTATTGAAACTTAAAGCATTTAGTAAAAATTCCGTACTAAAACGCACTTGCCACGTCCCGAAGTTTTTTCTTACAAACATGTATATTTCGATGAAAAATGCAGCAAGAAGAGCATCCGTGCTCAAATCTGAAGCCAACTCCAAATGGATTGCTTTTGTGCAAAAACTGGTTTTACCAAGGGTAACCAGAAACGGATCGGCATAGTTAATGGCAACCCCTTGAAAGGGCTTTAATTGACTAACACGACCAACAGGTAAATTTCCCATATAAGGAATGATAGGTTTAGGATTAACCCGAAAACAATGAAAACAATTTGACAAACAAGAGCAAATAACTCTTTTTGCAGCCAAAATCCAAGAGTTCTGCGAGATCAAAACATGCAAATGCTGCAAACCAGGATGAAGGTGTTTCATGTGAGTATATTCGATAATGAGATTAGTCAAACGATGTTTTTGAGGAAGCAACAAACGAAATTTTCTGTTGTAAGACAATTGCGAATTTGTCAATCGACCGCCGACCCTGAGGAAATCGCTTTCATCTACGAAAAGGTTTAACATCCGAAATGTTTTGGATCTACACATACCCTTTCGAATTTTGGAAAGAAGATCAGAAAGCATTTCACATTGTACCTGTTTAACTAAGCGAAGAAGAGAATTGTGAAGCTCATCTTCACTCAAATTACCAACCGTTTTATTCCCAGAATGACGAGAATTAAAAATAAATTTCAGAGAATAAGCAAGTATTCTGAGAATCTTATTTAAAGATGAAAATCTAGACAGAATACTATCTGATTCCTTAGTTAATAACGAAACCAGAACGATGCTTTTAGCTTCTTCATTTATCTAGAGGCTACAAACCTCAGAAGACTCTAAAGGCCAACAATTCGAATCCTCTGTTAGAAAAGAAGGTCCAATCCACCATACGCTATGTTGTACTATTTGCTTTGGGAAAAAGCCTCGACTTGCGCAGTCTGCACGATTTTTGCATGAAGGGACATATTTCCATCGAATTGGAGACACCGTTTCCTGTATATGGCTAACACTATTACTAACAAAGGTATTCCATTTATGTGCTGGAGATTTTATCCACGAAAGTGCTACTTTGGAGTCTGACCAGGCAAAAATTCCAGATAAACTAATATAATGTGAAAAAGAACGAATTACAAAGTCTACAAGATTTGACAACAATACAACAGCGCAAAGCTCCAAACGAGGTAAGGTTATTCTTTTAAGAGGAGCTACCTTCGACTTCGCTACCACTAGCGACACGTTCATGTTTTTCTGCACGTCCACAATTCTAAAATAGACAACTTGCATACACAGCTTCACTTGCATCACAAAATGCATGCAATCCACATCCGAGATGCTTAATATTTAAATGTAGGAATTTTGACCCCCTTGATCACTGGTAATTCCGACTGAAACCTTTTCCATTGCTTAACAAGGACGAAGGAGGGTTCATCATACCAGTCTAGTCCAACAATCCACAAATGTTGGATCATACGCTTGGCAAACAGCGTGAGAGGTGTCAAAAAACCCAGAGGGTTGAATATCCTGGCTAAATTAAACAACACAGCTTACTTTGTACAAGTTGTGGATAGTTCATTAATTTGATGTCAAACTTTTTTCTTTTTTCTTTTTGATATTTCAACAACACACCACGAGAGCTTGCAGCCTAAATACTATCGTACCATGGGTGTCGACAAGGAGGAGAAAGGCAACTTGTTAATTCTGGACTTGAAGGTTTGGAGGTTCGGAGGAGAAGGAAAAACATGTGCCGGCAAGGAATTCCACAACTTAGAAGTCCTCGGGACAAAAGAGCGGGCATAACGATGTTCTATGCCTGGTGACCTGGACAGTAAAAGGGTGCATTCGCTCTGTTCCCCTGGTAGATCAATTAAAGGCAGCAGGTGGAGGAATTATGGAAAAAAGCTTCTCTGAGCAGTGCCCGTGCAGATATCTATAAAAGAGAGAGAGGTCACCAACAACACGTCGGTGGGCAAGGGATGGCAGCCTTTGGGTGAGGGTAGGGTCACTGATGAGACATATTAGCTTTCTTCTGAGTGGAATCCAGGATTGCGAGTGTAGAAGCGGCAGCGGCACCCCAGATGTGGGAGCAGTATTCGGGGTTTGGCCTTAGTTGTGAAGTATATAAGGTATAGAAATTAGCTGGTGAAAAGTATTTGTGAGCCCGGAAGAGGAAACCTAATTTTTTAGCAGCCGCTTCTACAATTGATGTGACATGTTGGTGCCAATTGAGATTTTAATCTACAGAAATGCCAACAAGTGAAAAGGACTTATTACTTTGAATAACTTGGTTGTTAATTGTGATGGTTCTAGGGCTGGTGTATCTCTTATGAGATAGAAAGCAAGACTGAGATTTGGTGGAGTTGAATTTTACAAGATTTCTACTTCCCGAGTCTAATGTTTTTTGGAGATCCACAGAGACAGAACCCTACATGAGTCTGCGATGCTCATCTATTGGGCTAAAGAGGCAGGCTTAGAATATTGTATATTTGAGTGGAGGGTGCTGTCGTCCGTGTAACTGTCGTGGTTAGTTTCCCAACGTAAACCTAACACTTTGACATAACTAGGTTGATCTAAATCAAAACAGACGGGCTGCTGTTCTTCTATTGGATCATCCGCTAAGATCATTGCTGGACCATTTTGCCAATGCAAATCCACCCGTTGCCACTATCGATGTGAGTTCACGCCTAATATTCAAAGCTTCCTCCAAAGAATCAGCGCCTGTCAGTATATCGTCTACATACATATCCTCAGTCAGTATTTTTGAAGCTGTTGGAAAATCATTTTCTTCATCAGATGCTAACTGGCGAATAGTTCTATTTGCTAAATAAGGAGAACAGCTAAGTCTGAAGGTGACCGTGTTCAATCTGTATTCTTCGATGGGTGCATGTCTATTGAATCCTTTGGTAATCCCCATCTTTACCTATATATTGTAAGGACGAATTTGTATAAATGGAATTTTAAAAGTATTGTAACAATATCCGAACGCAATTCAGGTCCAACGTCCAAAGTATTGTTTAAAGAAACGTTGTTTGTCGACTTCATAGAGGCGTCAAAGACAACTCTTACTTTTGTCGTAGGTCTATCATTTTTTATAACACAGTGATGAGGTACATTAAATGAATTGTCCTTTGAAGCCGACTTGACAGGAGACATATAACCTAAATCCAAATAGTTCCTCATAAACTCTCTATACCTTGTCAACAGTTTAAGATTTTCATACAATTTATTTTCTAATACATAAAATCGGCGAAGTGCAAAAGTCCTGGTATCCCCAAAGATAGGATTTTCAATTCGAAAGGGCAAGGCTACCACGTATCGAAAATTAAGGTAGCCAGCCTTCCAACACTAAGTGAGTGGTAAGACACGAAGCAACGTGCCACCACCTAGTTGCGGAACCAAGTAATATGTTGTTTAGCCAGCTCCAGATAACACAAAGTGTTAACAAAATAGAGACTGTATACTGTGAGAATGCATCTAGCCTTACATACTTTGTCCCTTTATTAGGGCAGAAATGGGCCAGGGCTGACAATTTACTAACTTGTTAGTTGGTGGTATACAGTCTCTATTTTTTAGTGAATTTTCTTAGAAAAAATTCACTATTGGGGAGATCCCGACTTTTGAGTTTTG
Organism: Tillus elongatus; assembly: GCA_964006375.1. Lineage (NCBI taxonomy): Eukaryota > Metazoa > Arthropoda > Insecta > Coleoptera > Cleridae > Tillus > Tillus elongatus. The sequence goes on from OZ023263.1 coordinate 8,199,792, forward strand.
AAAATATTTCTTCAAATGAGCGCGATCTAGGACCCCTAGAACCCATCCAGGGTCAGTTTCAATTTTTATATGTTTATATATATATGTATATATATATATATATATATATATATATATATATATATATATATATATATATATATATATATATATATATATATATATATATATATATATATATATATATATATATATATATATATATATATCACACCGATAACTCAAAAAATAATGGACCGATTTTGATAAAATGTAGCATGTACCTTTCTTTTGTAAGTGGCTTGGATAAGTTCGTTAGCCAGGAAAATCGAACCAGGTTTTCCAGGAAAATGTTGGGTTTTCTTCCGAAAAAAATTGTTATTTAAAAAAATTGAAAAGCTATGGTAACCAAATTTGGTACGTAAGTTTAGGATATTAAAAGGAAACTACATACCAAAATCTATGTCTATGTTAAAAGAAAAAAAAGTTATAAAAAATATTCGTTGTCTTATCATTTCTATGAAAATTCACTATCATAACGCACTTGCTGCGTCCAGACTTTTTAATACTGTGTTATTTGGAGCTGGCATGACAACATACTACTTGGTTCCGCAACTAGGTGGAGGCACATTGCTTCGTGTCTTACCACTCACTTAGTGTTGGAAGGCTGGCTACCATAGCCGTATTACTTTATAGGTGTATTTTCGCTACAATTAGTATGCCGTACTGACGAGCTCTAATTAGAGCGAAACTGGTCTACGGTTCTAATTGTTGTGAGAATGCATCTAGCCTTATATGTTCTGCATGTTTAAATTATGTCTATTAGTGTTCAGTATTTAAAGAAATATAGGTATTTGAGTAGGAAATATATTTATAAAGCCTTTGTTCTCGGTGAATCATGCTGCATCTAGTTTTATCTTCTTATTTATTTTGATAATTGTAGAGAAAGATTTGATGTTGTTTAATTTTAGTATATTGTTGGTTCGGTTATCAAATTGTGTTTATATAATGTAATCTTTCACTTGTGTCTGTTTTGTTTACTGTATTCATAATAGACTGATAGTCTTTTAATGTTATGGTAGACAATTTTTATCATATCATTAAAGTGGGTTTCCTTTCGAACATTTCAGGGTCATTCTGATATGGCAGGTAAATAAGAAAATTGAGACACATAAGTATTCATGCCAGGTTAAAAATGTCAGTATTCCATTTTAATTTTATAAGGTTACCAAGAAGTTTACGGATTGTTTTATTACTTTTTTGTTGTAATTTTTTAATATGTTATTGTTTTTTATGTTTGTAGTACTTTTTAAATAAATAAGAATAATAAGTTGTTATGGAACTTGTTTGTCAATTTTTGTTTTCAAGCTGATTTTACTACCACTTCCAGATTCTAAAACTTAGCGTAGGAGCTTGGAAGAGTATGCAATTAAAAAATAATAATTGAATTACAAAAATTTTAAATGTACTTAAAACTAAGTTGAAACAAACCAATTTCTGTAGCATAAAGTCATATAGAAATTCCACGGTCTGTAAAAATTGGAATACCGAAATTTTAAAGTATCGTAGTGTCAAGAACACATCGAGCTGTTTTTATTTTGATATACAGCAGCCTCGGTGGTCCAGGGGTAGGAATGTGTGCCTCTGGACCCAAGAGTCCCAGATTCAACACCCAGTAGAAACATCAAATTATTTTTCACTGTAACTTAGCATCAACCAAGGTTGTGACATTTCGTCTAAGCAAATTATATGAGCAAGTTTTAATGTTGCACATTCAGAGAGGTCGTTAGGCGGTCGGTCCCGAGTACCACGCGATGCTGGGGACTGTAAGAGTCCCACACCTTCATAGATACACTGGATTCCAAGGGACTCCAAAATAATACACTTTGATTATATAATATATATATATGATGTATTGACACTTATTTTACAATCTGTACACATTAGTAGTTGTTCACAATTTGAGGTTCTACAGTCTGTTGACGAATTATTAAGGAAACTTACAAATCCGTTGGCTACTGACATGTTGAATTTGCTTAAATGCATGTTTGAATATAGAGGAATGTTTTTTGTATGATTTCCGAAACACTGTATGAAGTTAATTGAGAGAGACTGCAAGCCTCTGGTTTTCGAAGCCTAATGTTCTTTGGGCATTTTAAAAGAGAGTTTTTCCAATCAACACCTGCCATTGACTCATTCCACGAATGTGAAGCATCAAGCTGGTTTGCTTCATTTACTTGGGATGCCAGCTTTTGTGTTTCTACCACCCATAAACCAAAGGCCATTTTACTACATGTTTGTAATAAGTATGAAGCTAATTTTTCTTCTTGCTGTGTATTATAAAAATTTGTTTGTTAGCATAATTTGACTCCATTCAGATTTTGCTTCCTGGATTGGCTCTTATCTTCTTTACATACCTTTGGAGTTTCTGAAATTGAGTTTTGCAGTTTTCAGTGGCTTGTCGTAATGTAAAGTTGCTACTAAGGACTATATTAACTGCCATAGACACCGATTTTGCGATTGATTTACCGATCCTGTGTTCTTTTGATTTCCTTGGCGTCTAGCTGGAAATAAGGACTAAATCAACTTTTTTTTTAATTTCAACAACACACCACGAGGGCTCACAGCTTAAATACTATCGTAACGTGGGTGTTGACAAGGAGGAAAGAGGCAACTTGTTAATTCTGGACTTGAAGGTTTGGAGGTTCGGAGGAGAAGGAAAAACATGTACCGGCAAGGAATTCCACAACTTGGAAGTCCTCGGGACAATAGATCGGGCATAACAAGATATTCTATGTTTGGTGACCTGGACAGTGAAAGGGTGCATTCGCTCTGTTCCCCTGGTAGATCTGTTGGAGGCAGCAGGTGGAGGAACTATGGAAGAAAGCTCCTCTGAGCAGTGCCCATGCAGATATCTGTAAAAGAGAGATAGGTCACCAACGGCACGTCGGTGGGCAATGAATGGCAGCCTTTGGGTGAGGGTAGGGTCACCAATGAGACATATAGCTTTCTTTTGAATGGAGTCCAGGATAACGAGTGTAGAAGCGGCAGCGGCACCCCAGATGTGGGAGCAGTATTCGAGCTTTGGCCTTATTTGTGAAGTATATAAGGTATAAGGATTAGCTGGTGAAAAGTATTTGCGAGCCTGGAAGAGGAAACTTAATTTCTTAGCAGCTGATTCTGCAATTGATGGTACATGTTGATGCCTATTGAGATTTCGATCCACAGAAATGTCAACAAGTGAAAATGACTCATTACTTTGAATAACTTGGTTGGTCATTGTGAACTGCCATAGACATAGTTTCTGCGATTAATTTACCGATCCTACGTTATTTTAATTTCTTTGGCCCCTAGCCGTGCTTTTCGATACGCCCAGGTTCGGCTGATGCTCTCTTCGCGAGACTGACAGCTTCTCCTTGCCTTTGACTCCCGAGTGACCCGGCACCCAAATGATGGTGACCTCATTCTGCCCAGCCAGGTCGCTAGTCTCATCTCAGCATTCACTTACCAGCCTGGAATTTACCTGTGGGCTACTCAGAGCTGCTTGGCTGTTTATGGTTATGAGGATCCGCTTGTTGGTGTAGCCCCTCCCCTTGTTCTCTCGCACGCAATGCAAGATGGCGTACATTTCGGCCTGAAAGGCCGTTGCATGAGCTCCGAGAGAAATACTGTGACTTACCCTCGGTGCTTCCGAATAAACGCCTGCCCCCGTCCCACGCTCCCCGCCGGATCCATCCCTGAACCAGACGAGCGCGTCCCGTGATAGGCTCGGCGTCTCCCCCCGCATGCCTCGCGTTCGGGGATTACCACTGTCGACTTGTTATCTCTGCAGATTCGCGGGCTCGCGAAGTGTGACCTCATTTCAAGCATGGGATCCTTCACGATCTCCTGAATTTTGCAGTGGCCCCTGTAGCCTGGGTTGGTCTTCAATATATCACTGCAGGCTAGTCTGTATAGTCGTAGCCTCCCCCATGATAACTTGTAGGGCAGGGGGGCAGATCCAGCAACACCTCCATGGCTGTTGGGGTTGAAGACATGGCCCCTGTGATGCGTAGGCAAGCCATCCTTTGGATCTTGCCTAGTTTTTGTTTGGCACTGGATTGTGTCACCTTAGGCCACCAGACCAGTGCTGCGTATGTTAACGATGGTCTGACCACCCTTGTGTACAGCCAGTGGGCCATACTCGGTCTTAGTCCCCACGTTTTTCCATATAGCCGCCTAGTGACGGCTAAGGTCATGACTGCCTTGCGCAATATTGTTTCAACGTGGCCATTACAGGTTAGCTTAGAGTCCAATACGACCACAAGGTATTTTACCTCTCTTGCCTCTAGTTACTATGTACTTATTATTTACTGGTATAGAATTTAATGTCATGGACTACCATATGAAAGATGCTTATGAAAATTTACTACCATAACACACTGGTTGCTTTGGGACTGTCCTGTTGATGTCATTATTGCATAATTTGCAATCCCAAAACATTATGATGTGGCCTTTTGCTAAAACCCATGGTATCCATATTATTTGCAATATTTCTGGTTTATGCCAAGAGATTTCATCATAATTATATTTTTGCTTATATTCTGTGAAATATATTATTACCCCAAGTGAGTTCGAATGGAAACACCACCGTTTTAATTGTCTGTGATGTCTTGGAAACATGTTAACCATGGTGATGACTTCCTTTCTGTTTTTTTTGCAGTACTTGTTTTAATGTTTCTGTTGTTTCTACTTCTGTAATAATTGTATTTGATACTTGTGTATGTGATTTTTTAAAAGTTATAAACATGTTAAAATTCTAAATATTGTGCCATAAAATAACCGTAGTGTTGCTGCTAGAAAATAAATCATTAGGTGAATGCATTTGTGAGTGAAATAGTGAACGTTTTCGAAGCTAACATTTAGATTTTTATACAATTTCTTTGTAAATATTTTTTTAGATAAAATTTTATCTGCATAAGGATCAAAATTTTAGATGTAGCTTTCAGAAGTTAGATACAGGGTTTTCTATTTTAAAATTTTAATACTTTTCTAAATTTAAATAATCAGCTGGAGTGTGTATACAGTTGTACAAAAATAACTTTTAACATTATTTAAATGTGCAATATAATTTTGCTACAGGTAAATTTCTCTAATATGTAATGTATTTGCAACTGCACATATGACGCTACTAAAATCAAAGGTGGCAATCTCTCCACTTGTAAAGTTGTAGAAATCATAGAAAAACTGCGATGAATATTAAAATACTGAGAATATGAGATAGAATATGGAATTGTTTTTTAATTGGGGAAGCTAACGTACAAGAAATTTGTCTGAATATCTTCAGATTCTTCCAGAGCGACGGCTCTTTGAACAATCTATTGGATTTTTTGGTGGTGGCTTAAGGACTTCTTTTATAGCATTTTTCCAATTAAACATTTCACATTCTTCACCTAAATGCAGATTAGTTATTTATTCTGATAGTAAGTTCTAGTACTCACTTGGTTAAGTAATAACTTCCAGTTTCCTGATGGTTTGTTCCAAATGACCAATAACTCTGTCGGCTGGCGAAAGATATAAACGTCTAACGAGTGGAAAACTAGCCCCAAGTCTTCAACATTTTTTAAAGCATCTTCAGCTATCCACTCGCAACACATGCCAATTGAAGTGCTATTTTTATTTTGGTCACTACATCCATCGCCTACCAACTGTATTGTTTTTGAACTATTGCAGAAATCATATTTGTTAAGCTGGCGACAGACAACCGAGGAAGTTTCGTTCGATCCTTTTCCGTGCTCATTTTGCAGCCAAGAATGCACTGTATTTATTCAATGGTGACTCAATAGTTTCTTCAATGTTTGTGAAGTTGTATAAATATAACTGCTTGCGGCTTGGGTCTTAAGCTGGCAATAGACAGCTGAGAAAATTTTGATCGATCTTTTCCGTACTCATTTTGCAGACAATAATGCACTGTATTTATTCAATTGTGACTTAATAGTTTCTTAAATGTTGGTGAAGTTGTATAAATATAACTGTTTGAGGCTTGGTGACTTAATAGTTTCTTGAATGTTGGTGAAGTTGTATAAATATAACTGTTTGAGGTTTGGTTCTTAAGCTGGCGACAGACAGCCGAGGAAATTTCGTTTGATCCTTTTCCGTGCTCATTTTACAGCCAATAATGCACTGTATTTATTCAATGGTGACTTAATAGGTTCTTGAATGTTGGTGAAGTTGTATAAATATAACTGCTTGCAGATTGGTCAGGAACCTGCATCACCAATTTTTTAGCAGTCAAATAATAATATAACTAAATATTCTCTTTGTTCCCATAAAAGAGAAAGCTTCTGCTCTAAGCTTATGTGTTATTTTCTCAGCTGCTATTCACAAACATTTTAGATACTATTAAGTCACCATTGAATAAATACAATGCATTCTTGGCTGTAAAATGAGCACGGGAAAGGATCGAACGAAATTTCCTCGGCTGCCTGTCGCCAGCTTAAGAACCAAGCTGCAAGTAGTTATATTTATACAACTTCACCAACATTCAAGAAACTATTAAGTCACAACTGAATAAATACAGTGCATTATTGGCTGCAAAATGAGCATGGAGAAATTTCCTCGGCTGTCTGTCGCCAGCTTAAGAACCAAACCTCAAACAGTTATATTTATACAACTTCACCAACATTCAAGAAACTATTAAGTCACCAAGCCTCAAACAGTTATATTTATACAACTTCACCAACATTCAAGAAACTATTAAGTCACAACTGAATAAATACAGTGCATTATTGGCTGCAAAATGAGCATGGAGAAATTTCCTCGGCTGTCTGTCGCCAGCTTAAGAACCAAGCCTCAAACAGTTATATTTATACAACTTCACCAACATTCAAGAAACTATTAAGTCACCAAGCCTCAAACAGTTATATTTATACAACTTCACCAACATTCAAGAAACTATTAAGTCACAACTGAATAAATACAGTGTATTATTGGCTGCAAAATGAGCATGGAGAAATTTCCTCGGCTGTCTGTCGCCAGCTTAAGAACCAAACCTCAAACAGTTATATTTATACAACTTCACCAACATTCAAGAAACTATTAAGTCACCAAGCCTCAAACAGTTATATTTATACAACTTCACCAACATTTAAGAAACTATTTCCTCTTTAGTGGACGTATGTTTGAGTTTCTCACTGATTGAACACCTCAGTATGTGGAGTCTTGAAGCTTAAATTGAATTTGGATTTCCAAAATATGATCTTTAAGCTAGTAGCTCCTGATCTACTGTATCATTGTATATTTTGTACATTTAATTTATTAACAGAACAGATGGCAGATACGTTTTCTTGAATGATTGAACGATAATATTGATATTGTTCTATGCACTTGAAATGTCTTACAAAGTTTTCAATGGCATTTTGATGTCAGAAAAAAAATTACGATATTTTGGTACAATGGTATATATATATTCCAGCCGATTGCTTTTGCAGAAGTTACAGAATGTACGTAAATATTCTGTTATTATATTTTTAGATCCAAAGGAAGCATCACAGAATATAATTTTTTTTTTATACATATAACCAATTGCTCAAGTTTTCTTATATTTGTAAATATTTAGTGATTTATTTTCAGATTTAAATTACTTATTTTTCTTTCAGCTTCCAGGTATTGTAAAGAATGGTATTGTTTTTAAATATGATAACTGCTTATTATTGTTGCTAATGAAGAAAATCTGATTTTAATACTGTATATTTTTGTTGAGTTTTAACCAAAGATATGTGGGTGGGTTGTTGGCTCTTATTTTTAAACTTTGCATATCTTATTTTGCAAGGCAACAAGTTTTGAGTTGAGTTGAGTTGAGTTTGAGTGAGTGTAAACACTCAAACACTCGGGATGGCACGAACTTGTAGTTCGTTCACCAAAGATTTTTACAAGTTTTGAAAATATAACAGTTTAGTGAAGCAATTGTATTTTTATTAATTTATAGGAGAAAAATTAAAATTGTGAAATTCAAAATGAGATGTGAAAAGTTCAAAAGTAAAGTGGTGCAATAGGCTTTAAATTAGTTGAATAATGTGGCATTTTGATTCTTTCAACTTTTAACAGATTCTCTGCAGTTAAATGATGCCTAGTCAAGTGATGTTCTAGTTATTCATTCAATGAATCGTTTGTGCAAAGCCTTCTGATATAATTCTGTCATTAAAATCAGTTTCCAATTATTATTATGTAGAAGTTTTAGGAATTGAAGTGCCACACTTGAGAATTTGCAATTTTGGAACAGTGACTATATGCTGGAGAAATATTAAAGTTGTTGCCTTTATTTTTTATTGTGTTTCTATTGGCTATTTTACAGTTGCTTTTAAAAATACTAGTGATGGGAGGATCGAAAAGGAATCGATCCTCAAAAGTACCCATTGTACTCGAATACCCACAAAAAGGATCGCATCCTCCTATGAATCCTAGATGTTCAAACAGAATGATTCATTTCCTGTACCCCAATTCGGAATGAAAGATCGAAACTGTCAGACGGCACTGCACAGCCCCGCCTCTCGGATATTCTTGCTCTCACTGCTTTACTGGCGTGTGGTGAGGCGCAGGAGAAATTGAATCTGAAAATTAAAAACGTCGCAATCTCCCCAAAAAGCAATTCTTTAACGAAAATTCGCTAAAAATGAACTATAGACGTTAAGTCTGCATACGCCAATTGATTATGATGCTGAGTTTTACTTTATAGTACACGAGTATTTAGTTTTCATTCATATCTATTTTCGTTCCAAGTAGATTCGAAAAGATCAGACGACGAACGTGAAGTTAACAGTAAAAGATTCACTACACTACCCTCTCCGCACTAATCACATAGGATTCATTCTATATGATTGGGATTCAGTACCCAGTACCCACAAAAAGATTCAATCTTTAAAATGATTCAAGACCCAATGATTCGATCCTCAAAAGGATTCAATCTTGTGGTGCCAGTTCATAAGTGGGGAGACAGTATGAAAATCACAAACTATAGGCCTATATCCCTTATACAGCCTTAGCAAAATTATTTGAGAGGATCATTAAAGAGCACGTAGTCGGATTTTTAGAAAAGAACAAAGTTTTGTCCAGGTTTCGATATGGATTTCGACAGGCCAAGTCAACCGAGGACGCCATAAGAGAGGTAACTAGCTTTATTTACGAGTGTTTGGATATGAATATTCCATTGTCTGTGTTCTTGGACGTATCAAATGCCTTTGACAAAGTTTGCCATGAAAGGCAGATTGCAAAGCTAAACACTTATGGTGTTTGAGGACCTGCACATCAACTTGTTTGTAATTACTTGAGAAGTCGCAAGCAGATAGTGAGATTGGGTCAGGTGAGTGAAGTCCGTGAGCTTATTTATGACGTGCCACAGGGTACTGTGCTTGGTCCTCTCTTATTTATAGTTTATATGAACAGCTTGTTTTATCATACAACTTGCGGCAAGATTCTTGGCTTTGCCGATGATGTTTGCATATCTTACAGTGGGAATTCCTAGAATGAGTTCGATATTATTGCGCAGAGTGATCTGAAAGGTATTGTTGGGTGGTTTGGGGCAAACAAGTTGACAATAATCTTCGACAAAACAATGTATCTCCCCTTCACATCGTATAGTAATAATTTGCCAAACTTGAGGCCTTTGATTATAAATACGAACGTGCAAATCCCATAAGCAGAAAAGGTAAGGTACCTTGGGGTATCCCAAGATCGACATATGAGTTGGAACGTACATATAGACAGTTTGGTTAACAAACTACGAGGATTATTGTCGAAATTTAGCCACCTAAAAGCTTACCTAGATGTGAAGCACATGATGACCGTCTACTATTCACTGGTTCAGTCACAAATAAGCTACGCAATATTGGAATGGGGAGGAGCCTATGATAACCGTGTGTATAAAGTTGTTGAATACACAAAAGTGGTTATTTAAAATAATATACGACAGATAAATTACGTATCCAAATGATGCTCCGTATGAAGAGGGTAAGTATTTGACCCACGACATATATATTGCTCAAGAATAATAAGTGTCCATAAATTAACTGTCTCTGTGAACGAAAGTAAACATCGATACACCATTAGAAATGGAAGTTGGAATTATGAGGTTGCACGATAGCAAAAAATATACGACAAAGACACTGCAATTACTTCTGCCCCCGTTTATATGTTTGAAGTTGACGGGTTGGAGTAAGACAAAGAGAAGAAGGGGATGGAGATTAAGATGATGACTTTAGGGTATATGTAGTATAACATTCTCAACTGTAAGAAAACGGGTAGCGATGCTATATTGGGCTCGTATGTTGTGTTTAATTATCAATATGTTTTATTTGCTGATGATGAGGCTGAAAATGAGGTTGCTTTCCAGCCTCTAGCCTGGCCTGTGTTACCGACGGATCACAGCTGGAGGAGCAGCACACCTCCGGGGCGGGAATATATATTGATAGCCTGGGGGTGTGCGAGAGTTATGCTCTAGGCGCATATACCACGGCATTCGAAACGGAGGTGTACGCTATCCTGTCGTAGCTAATCGACAAGATGTGAGTATGAGCCCTGAGAAATGTGTATACATTTCCTCAGATAGTCAGGCGGTCCTCCGGGCAATCTGAGCCACCAGAGTTAGGTCGACGCTGGTTCAGGAATGCACTGACAGGACTGTCCAGGACAAAGGAGGTGGAACTTGTGTGGGCTCCGGGACACTGTGTCGTCGCGGGGAATGAAGTGGCGAATGACCACGCAAGGCTTGGTTCCCGGCGGCCGTTCTGTGGCCCGGAGCCTGCTATAGGCATAACTAGGAAGGTGGTCTCTGACGACCTGGATAAATTGACTGAGGGGGCCATGGAGAAGCACTTGAGGTCGGTCGGTGGCTGTAGGCAGTCGAGGGATTTCGTGCAGAGGCCAGACAGAAACAAGACTGTCTGGCTTCTTGGTAGGTGACGTTCTGCCCTCGCCTCATCATTGGGGTGCTGACAGGCCACTGTGCTCTCAGAAGACACCTTACATCGGTAGGGTCGAGACGGACCTCATTTGCCAGGAATGTGGTGAGACTGAAGAAACTTCTTACCGCTACCTGCGTTAATACGAGGCTTTTTGGAGTCTTCGAACACAATTGTTCGGTTCGAGGACTCTGCAGAGGAATCAAGTAAGTACCGTCCAATTGAAGGACGTCACGGACTTCATTTCGAGGTCGAGGACTTTTGGTGACGGAACTGAGGAGGGCCCTTTGTGGCGTTAGCCTTCCTCACTATTGCTACTACTACTACTACTACTATTTGATGATATATTTTATTTTTAATTTATGCTATATTTTAAATCTTTTTATTAGTTTAGGTTAAAATTGACTAAATATTGTGATTGTAATGATAATGGATTATTTCACGTACAAGCATAAAGCTTCTGCGTAAATTGTTGTTCCCCCAAAATTATTTACTCCTAAATTGTGTCATTATTTATGTATGTAAGTAGAAGAGTAAATAAAATTATTTAAAAAATGATTATACTAATTTTAAAAATCCACGTAGATAGTGATTAAACTGATATGATATCATTATCAAAATCGTCGTATTTGCAAGCACAAGTATAAGCTTATTTGCAAGACAGTGTATAATTATAGATATAAAATGGATAAAAAATAGAAAAAAAAAACGCCATTGAATTCGCAGTCTGCCACCATCTAAATGTTTAGATAACTAATAAACCTGAAGCAAAGGCTAGCTTAGTTTGTTGTAGGAGACTCTTAACTGGTCAAATAATGATTTAAGCATGAAAGCAAGGTATCATTTTTATTTTTTGTTATATTTGTAGATACTGAGTTTTTGGTGTTGAATTTCGTCGCTAATTTTAAATGATTTTTTTGTATTGTTTACATTGTTCTCCAGCATGTATTTTACTGTTCTTATTTGAATTTTGTTATTGTGTGCTAATACACAATTATTCTTTTTTAGATATTTTTGTAAATACTATACATTGGCTTATTGGAAGAGTGTCTGATCTTATTGGATATGAACTAATTGTTTATTTTTATATCTTCTGTATTTTTTGTGTATATATGGCGACCATAATTATTACTATTATTGTATTTGTATTGTACCTTTTATTATGAAAATATATAGATGTGTTACTTAAATGGTGTTTCATTAGAAATACAGGGTGTGGCACCAATACATTTAGTTAGCCATTTGTCAATAACTACTCGAATTTGAAATTTGAAAATTTATGCACATACGATTGAGACAAATTCTAGTTCAGAGAAAATAGTTTACTTTGTCAGACTTCTGGTTTAACCGGAAGTGATCATCAACTTGCTTATTTAAAATACAACATGGTGATTTTCATTATATTTTTGAATTCTACATTGAATTTGAGATAAATTATTACTAAAAATCATCCGTTTTCGAAATTTTTCGATTTTTTTGAAAATTCTCGCGAAAACCAAGGTGAACATTGCACTCTCTCTCTCTCTCTCTCTCTGTGGAAATACAACAGAGAAGACTCAGTTTTTGTACAGGTGACCCTCAGATTGGCACCTAAACGACACGTTTGATAGCGTTTCTTTTAAATATATAGGGTGATGGGAATTAGCCTTGCCATTTTGTAAAATTCAAATCACAATTTTTCGCTTATTTCAAATGGAACACCCTATATTTTATGAGCTATTTCGGTTCGCATCCGGTTTCGCCTTCAACGTGTATTAACATTCCCTATACCTAAATTCCACCGTTTCCCAAATATTTCAATTATATTGGATTCACTTAATTCAAATTGTCACAATAGATTTAAAGCAGGCCTTGGAACTTGATAATATGCTTGTTGACGTCTACATGTCAAGTCCCACCTCTTACAAATGAGAACATAACATTTGTTGGGCCTTCTCGCGTAAAAAAAAAGAGAACACTTTGTATTCGCATCCAAATCGCTGCATTTCCCTTGTTTAGTTCTGTAAAAACAATGTGTTGTCAACTAACTTGTAAAACCAAAATACAACTCGACAAGGTAGGTAGCTATTTATTATAAATGAGTACAGAACTTAACTAATAGCTAGTGGAAAACTAAAACACAAAAACAAATAAAAAAATTGTGGAACTTATACCAAATGATCAAACTTACTCCCACTGACATGGAGGCATTTTGTTATTCGTCTCATAATGTTGTGGTTCGTATTGAATTAAAGGCATGTAAAACTCTACCTACCATGTCTTCTTTTGTGGTGGCAGGTTCGTGGTAAACTTTATTTTTGATGTTGCCCCAGATGCTTGCAGCCAGAGGTGTTAAGTCAGGGCCATCTATGTGGGTCCGTTATTGGCAATCCACCTGTCCTCAAAATGTTAGTGCAAAAAATCATGAGCTAAATGGAAACTGTGGGGCGGTGCTCCGTCTTGCTGATACCAGCTTTTTCTAGCTTCTTCTAAACTTAATGTGTTGAGAGAAATTAGAATCACTTTGTGCAAAATATCCTTATAACTCACATCAGTGAGATTTTGAATATGGTTCATTTGAAGAACCCAAAAACAAATATGGTAGTAGAATAAGCGACGATGAAAATCTAGTCCATTAAAATAAGAATAATCTGGTGGCTGTCGCTCTGGTTATTCTTTAAATAGTTTTCACCAGTAACTCCAGCGTTTCTATTATTTTGGTAATACATTTTTATCATGTCTTTTAGTGAATTTTCTTTAAAAAAAATCACTAATGAGGAGATCCCGACTTTTGAATTTTGAAACAATTTCTTCAAATCAGCACTATTTGGGACCCCTGGAACCCAAATCCGAAGTTGGTTTCAGACTTTATATGTTTGTATATATATATATATATATATATATATATATATATATATATATATATATATATATATATATTATATGTATGTTTATATATTTATGTGTCATACCGCTAACTCAAAAAATAATGCGCCGATTTTTATAAAATTTGATGAGTACCTTCCTTTCGCAAGTGGCTTGGATAAGTTCGTTAGCCAGGAAAATGTGACTAGCTTTTCCCGAAAAATTTTGCGTTTTCTTTCGGAAAATTTTTATATATCCGGAAATAACAAAGTTAGGGCAACCATATTGGGTGCGAAGGTTTATATCATAAAAAGAGGACCATGCACCAAAATTTGAATCTCTACGTTAAAATAAAACAAAGTTATAAGCTTTTAAGTTTTTATTCTTAAAACGTCAAAAAATTCGCGATTCTAAACGTCAAAATTGACATGTTCTAGATAGAGAACTTACATGAACGGCTATGCAGTGTAAATGTCATAAAATAAGTTAAAAAGCCTTAAGTTTTAGCTACAATCTTTGTTGTTCTTTATTTTATTAAATTATTTGCAGAAAATTAATTTAAAATAGACCCTTTATGTGATGCTTTGGTAGCAGATTCAGTTATCTGTTTAATTTTAAGGAATCAGATTACGCTTATTATGTAGCGTTTTTTTTCAATTGTTCAATGTGAAATTTTTTTATGGAGAAACGGTGTTGGTAAGTAGACTTCTGCAAGATTAGTTTTTTACAGTTTACGTGTCTGGCTCCGTTGTAGCATAAAGGGGTTCCTCTAAGCATGTTTCTGAATATTTTTTTTCAAAAAACGAACAATACGCTAATCTGATAATTTACCTATAAATGTTATTAATATTTTAAAAAAATGGAAACAACGCTGCTCGTGCCTGGAATAAAGTTCTCCTCATTTTAACTTTAAATAAAATTTCCTTCTCCCGTTTCGCATCCGTTCAACACATTGGGCACAGAAAATATAGGAATTAACTTAAAATTATCATTTATAATTAAAGGAAACTACAATTTGTTCTAGGTATGCAACGAAAAAATTCACACAACAGAATATTTTCTAGATTCTGAAACCTACTGTGACGCTATAAGGAAACAACGTTAAATGAAACAAAAACCATTTCAGGTTAAGGGATGGAAAAATGTTTTTACAGTAAAATAAGCTTTCGTGTTCCAAAAAACAACAAGATTCTTATAAGGCGTAATACAATAGTGCATAATGATAGTCCACGGCAACAGTACATGTCATATTCAACTGGTGTTCAACTGACAAATTATTTTGATAAATGTCAGATCGACTTTCAAAGTGACATGTAAATAAGTATTTTGTTTTCTGACAATTGTAATACAAATGCTCTTCTTCTTACAATCATATTTATTTTTGGCCATCACAATTTTACTCAGAGTTGGATACAATTTCAGTGACTTCTGAAAATATTTCTTTAAATGAACGCGAAGTAGGCCCCATAGAACGCATATCCGAGTTAGTTTTAGTTTTTATCTGTTTCCATATATACAGGGTGACGCATTTCTCGGGTAAAGCTGAAAATATCCATTATTATACAAGATATGATAAAAAATTTAATATGTTAATTATACGATGTCTGGAGCTGCATCTTATAAAATTATTTTTACAATCACAGGTGGCCCATAAGTCGCTGCTGATGCAATTTTTTTTCCTAATCGAACATGCCTTATAGTATTACAATTTTTGCATTTTCCATCGAAAGATAATGCATGTTTGTAAGAAAATAAATTCGGGACTCAGCAACTGCGTAATGGTAGCGACTTTTCATTTGATAGCTTAATTTGATATTAACCTAAGGTTCGTTGGCCAGGAAACCAGTTTTTGGGCACATTTTAGGTTTATTTTCGGACGATTTT
Organism: Tillus elongatus; assembly: GCA_964006375.1. Taxonomy (NCBI): domain Eukaryota; kingdom Metazoa; phylum Arthropoda; class Insecta; order Coleoptera; family Cleridae; genus Tillus; species Tillus elongatus. The sequence continues at coordinate 8,215,433 of OZ023263.1, forward strand.
TGTATATTGTCAAACAATAAACTTATTTGCAAGCTTTCTTAAATATATATATATATATATATATATATATATATATATATATATATATATATATATATATATATATATATATATCCATCCTATTAAAAACATTTTAATAAAAATTCACTACGATAACGCCCTTGCTGCATCCAGAGATTTTTATTTATTTGTAAAACTCATGACTTTGGAATGCAGAGACAATGTATCTTTCCCATTTTTACGAAAATTATATACAAACATTGACACTGATCTGGTAATCCTACAGTTTACATTAAGACCAACACATATAATAAAATTAATTGCAGACTGCTTTTTATTAAATTATGCATACGTTTCCATAATATTGTGATTGCAGAGTCGCCATCTTGTGCATAACAATAGAAACTATGTTGTCAAAACGCACCAGATGGTGGCACTATGATACAATGTCACAATATTATTTGAGACTTCGGTTACCTTTAGTCAAGTTACTTTAGGTGTGTTTTAACTTATTCGATACCAACCAATCCATAGTAATGGCTGGTGATTTACATTCCTAACACCCCAATTGGCATACTCGTAATGTCAATTTAAAGGGAAAATCCTCCAATCCCATGTAGACAACCATGCAAACTGCATGGTTGACGCTCCTACAAGGCCTACACACTCTGACAGTGTGGGGTCGCCCTGACGTTCTCGACATAGCAATCATGTCGAACACCACGCTTCTCCATGAAATAACAACCCTAAACAACCTCCCGTTGCACCATAACCCAGTCATTTTGTAGTTCGCATATGACAATCACGAACAAAGGAAGAAGGTACTGTGGCCAGTTTTCACAGACCACCTTAAAAACACCCTTGGCAATATTCCGGTTATCCGCAGCATCTCCGAACTCGAGAGTGCACTAGATAATCTACAGTCCAAAATCCAATGTTCTCGCGAACATGCATCAAGGACGTTCCCCGCCCTAAGTAATCTGCCCCCATTTCCGTCCAGGATCAAAGAAATGATACTAGAAAAGAACCACGTGCGTAGACTAGCTCAACGCACCGGAAACCCCACCGACAAACTAGACGCAAATAGACTTATCAAATACAAGTACGATCTGCCCTACAAGAACTCCACAAAAACCGATTGGAGCAACGCTTGCAAACGCTGTCCGCCCAAGACAAGACTATCTAGCAAATGGCAAGAGCCCTTCGCTCCCAAAAACATCCGATTCCCCACTTCTTGGTTGAAACGGCATCATATACACGGATGCGGACAAAGCAAGTGCATTCGCGGATCATCTGGTGTTGGAATTCAGCCCCCCAGACACAAACATCGAGCCCTCCACTTACAAAGAAGTTTCCCAAATAATCAAAACAAAAAAATAGGAAAGCTCCGGGATACGATAGAATCTCCAACGTAGCCCTTAAAAATCACCCCCGGAAAGCAGTGGTATTCATAGTTACGATTATGAATGCCATGCTGGGATTTCAACATTTTCCTTTCATGTGGAAACTTGCCGACATTATAAATATCCCAAAACCCAGCAAGTAAACAATATTTAGAGTTTGTTCAAATTAAAAATAAAATCATAAAGACATGTGTTGAAACGACTTACATACAGAGTAGGTAACTGCCACGCGTAGATTGATTCATATAACATGTATAAACCATACATCAACGGTAACCAAACTAAATATATATAAGGCATAAAACATACTACCCGAACCAACGATCGTGAAATCTCGGTCGCAATTAGGGAAAATGACAGACGACATAAAATTAAAAATTTGCCAAATGATTGTTATTTAACTGGGGGATTCATTCAATTATTAAACTACACTATATTTGTAACTTTTTTAACGGCCGCAAATACAGTTTTAGTGCAGCATAGATATATTATGCGGTCGCATAATATAGCAGAAATTTAGACAAAATCAAGCCAAGTCTCTATAAAAATGATTCTAAAATAGTTTCTTTTATTTTTAAACTTAAAGATAAGACGTCATATAAGACCGAAACAGTCGTGGGATGTGTTTCAATGGTAATTTCCTAACTCTGTAATTAATTGTTACGTATACTTTGAATATAATATCTCGGGCATGAAGACGATCTAAAGTATCACGCAAATAAAACGTTAGTTGACGTGTGCCTAGATGGCACAGGGGGCATCCCGCTTGCCTCCTCAGCAGAAGGTTAGGCGATCGAACCCAGATCGATGAATGTATGATTTTTTATGTTTTATTTTGACATTTGCAGAAACAATAGTGCACAGATTTTTTATTTTAATTTCAACAACACACCACGAGGGCTTACAGCCTAAATACTGTCGTACCGTGGGTGTCGACAAGGAAGAAAGAGGCAACTTGTTAATTCTGGACTTGAAGGTTTGGAGGAGAAGGCGCGACATTGGGAACTGTTGGTGATTGAACATTTGGAGGTGGGTTGAGAGTAGAATTGCCGGCGAACAACGAGGTAAAAAGTTCAGCCTTGCCCAGGACGGTAGAAATAATTTCATCCCCTGAAACAAGAGGTGGGAAAGTGCTCTTGCAGAAATTATTCCCAATAGATTTAGCAAGAGTCCAGAAGGGTTTGCCGCTGTTGGGGCTTGAGAGGACTTTGTTTTTGATGTGGTTACTAAACGAGTTTTTTGTCTCAGAAAGAATGTGGACATAGCGGTTTCTTGCGTCGTTAAATGCTTGACGATTTTCTTGACTGGGATTGTGTAGAAGCGTTTTGTGAGCTTTGACCTTTTCAAGTTTGGCCTTGTCACAGGATTTAGTGAACCAAGGCTTTTGAGTGGCTGAAGAGGTTTTATGTGTACGTGAAATAAATAATTCCATGCCAGCTTGGATGATTTCGGTGACGTTTTGTGAGATATCAGAGGGGCCAGGGTGAGAGAAGCAGACAGGCGCCCATGGAAATGAGGAAAAGTAATCTCGCATTTAGTCCCAGCTCGCGGAGTTGTAGTGCCAAACGATACGTGGGTGTGATAACTGTGTGACCTCGGGTTGCATTGCGCAGGAAGCGGTGACCATACCATGGTCTGAGCGACCAAGGGGGGCGGTGACTGATACCTTATAGCATTCAGGATTTGTAGTAAGGAGGAGATACAAGGGATTTGAGTTGTGTGTTGGGATGCGAGGAAAGTAAGTAGGTTGCTGAACCATATTGGCTAAAGGGTTACTGACTGCAAAGGCCTCTGCTGCTCTCCATTGTGGATCGGTTTTCGAAGATCCTAGCCATTCCTTATTATGGACATTGAAGTCACTAAGAATAATGACCTCGGAGGAAGGATATTTATAAATCAGATGGTCGGTTTTTTCAGAAAGGTAGTCGAAGAGCTGGACAAAGTTGTTGTCAGAAGGTGACCGGTAAATGCAACAGATGGATTTAGTTGTAGCCCTGAGAGAGAGAGAGAGAGAGATAGAGAGAGATGGGGGGTTTTATCCATAGTATGTATCTTCTTCCAGCTTCTAAATTGGGGAGTCTGGTGCAGGGTAGATTGCTACGGACGTATGCGCACACGCCTTCATGCAATCTAAAGGAAGTAAGGAGCTCATACCCCGGGAAATTAAGGTGATTAGTGGCTGCTTTGGCACTGATTTGGGTTTCGGTGAGGAAGATGAGTCTATTAGCCTGGAGGAAATGGTGGACGGAGTTTAGATTAGAATTTTGGCCACATATATTGGAAAAGGATGTTAAATCTTGATTCTGGCGCCCCCGTACACCCCTCTCCCGGAGTTCCGAATGGAAGGGTATTTTACCTCCGGACTGTTTTGCACAATGGGGAGCCATCATCATTTTTGCATATAAGGGAAACCGACTCATACACCAGAACCGGAAACGTCCGTTGGGACTTCACCGGCCTCTTGATGCATGGGGTGGTACCTCCTCGGGCGTGAAAAACCTGCACTATCGCGTAAAGGAAAATTCCACTACCACCTGCAAAGAGAAGGAGCGAGACTTTAGTAGACCATCATCAGCCTCTAGGAGTCCAGTAGCCAAGTCACGCGTCGATCAATCAAGAGAACGACCAGCGCACGACCAGGCTAAGGGACCACATCCCCCAAAATTTCATACCCTTTGAACAAGATCTCATTTTTGTTTAAAACGCCTAAATAAATTTGTCACCTTTGAGTCTAAAATTATAATTTTGTTATTGTTGATATTGAAAAAACCGATTTGATTAGGTTGACTAAAACGAAATCATACTGGCCATTAATAAGGAAAAATAACTGCTACGTTTATAACTTGGCAGATACTCTACTTTTCTAAATATGAATTAAGTTTTCTTCTGCAAATATTTTGTATAACTTTAATGAAATTTGTAATAAAAGTTTCTTTTAAAGAGACTTACACTATCTACAGATATAGTAGCATTTCTTTGGCTTCATAAAAAATTGAGTTTTGGACATTTTTCTCAAAAGGGGTTAGAACGAAAGATTTTTTTGATAATAAATAGATATCGATGGTAACACTTTCTAAATAATTCTTCAAATGTGCGCGTACTAGGATCTCTAAAATCGATCTTCAAGGTCTGTGTAAGTTTAAAGTATTAACTTTACTAATATGCCGTATAATAATAATGTACAATTCTTATGAAAATTCGCTACTTTAACGCATTTGCTGCATCCCGAAATTTTCTTCGAAAATACGATTAAATGTACAATATTCATATGTGGGATTGGTATCTTTTTTAGATTTCTATTCCTTATTCAACATTTCGATACTTCGACTAGTTTTGACTCAACAATTCGTCTTCCGGAGCATCTTAGGAAACTTCTTATTTTAGAATTAAAGTGTAATAAAAAAATATGTGGCCAATAGAATATAAGTCCCGCAGTCATATTTACCAATAATACCACCACCACCCAGACTTAAAGTGCTTTCACAGTGTATTTTCTTTTTAACTGCGTTATCCAGCGATAAAGCTGTTAAAACAATTATTTAAAAATATGTTCTCAGCTGATTTCTTAGTGTATTTTGTGGCTTCAGCAATCTATTTTTTTCCCTCAGGGCTCGTCCGCGTCTTTGCCGCCCCGATAGCACTGCAGCCTTTGGCTTATTGTGCATGCCCTTAGTCTTTTTACTCCACCCATTCCAAAATCACTGTGCCTTGAACTAGTCTGCACAGCGATTGGTAGGGTGAAGTTTTATATTGCTCTGTCTCCGCTCTAGGCTGACCGTAAATCAGCTGTCTTTTGCGGTCCAGATGGGCTGATTCCCCCCTCGCCGCAGAGTCTGCATGCGAGGTCCCCTTCGAACCGCCCCATTTTTTGCAGGTGTTTCTTGACGGCCAAGTGTCCCGTCAAGAGACCTGTTATGTTTCTGAGCTGCCCTCTGCTAAGATTTAGCAGCTTCACAGCTCTCTTTGAACTGGGTTCGTCAATTACTGACTTCCCATGTCTGAGCCTTGGACAGTCTCCCCAGTACACCTTGTGTTCGTTTCTGACCCAGGACTTAATGGCTCCTCTGGCAGTGCTCTTTGTCACGCCCAGAACCGGTTCTGGTCCCATAAATGATTATGCTGACCCTCTCTTCGCGAGACTGTCTGCTTCTTCATTGCCTCTGACCCCCGAGCGACCCGGCACCCAGAAGAGGGTGACCTTATTCTGCCCAGCCAGGTCGCTCGTCTCGTCTCGGCATTCACTTACCAGCCAGGGATTTACTCGTGGGTTACTTAGGGCCTTAAGGGCTGCCTGGCTGTCTGTGGCTATGATGATCCGCTTGTTGGTGTAGCCCCTCCTCTTGTTCTCCCGTACACAGTGCAGGATGGCGTACATTTCGGCCTGAAAGACCGTTTCCGAGGGAAATACTATGATTTACCATCGGTCCTTCCGAATAAACACCTACCCCCGTCCCACGCTCCCCGCCGGATCAGTCCATGAACCAGAGTTAGTAAAGTTATTTTCCCTGCACATTCGCGGGTTCGCGAAGTCTGATCGCATTTCAAGCATGGGCTCCGTCACGATCTCCTGAATTTTGCAGTGGCCCCTGAAGCCTGGGTTGATCTTTAGTCTACCATTGCAGGCTAGTCTGTATAGTCCTAGCCTGGCCTCCCCCATAATAACTAAGTGTAGGGGGGCAGATTCAGCAAACCTCCATGGCGGCTGTTGGGGTCGAAGTCATGGCCCCTGTGACCACCCAGACTTAAAGTTATTTCACAGTGTATTTGCTTTTTAACTGCGTTATCCAGCGATAAAGCTGTTAAAACAATTATTTAAAAATATGTTCTCAGATGATTTGTTAGTGTATTTTGTGGCTTCAGCAATCTATTTGTTAAGCATCAGCATGCTGAAGACATGGTGAACATGAAAAACATCTGACAACGCGGATTTTAGGGTGTTTATTTGTTAAAGCAGATGACTTTGCAGATCATTTTTCAATTGTTCAGAAATTAAACTATCAGCGTCCACTGTATGTTGTTCATTGACGCGCGAAAAGCATTACATAATTACAACTTGATTTAGCAGTGATAAATGACTAAAAGATATAAGTTTGTCTTGTGCACTTTTTGTTACTTTAAAACCAATCCTGGTACATTCAAATGTGTAACAGAATCTGAGGCCGCTATCCACAAATCCACAGTTATGTCCGGAATAATCTTGATGTTAATAATAAGCTGCGTGCACTGTTTACATCTGTGATCCATGCCTTCAGCGCGCACGTTGAAACAATTACATACACATACACAAAATGCGAAAAAATTAACCGGCATTTCCATAAAATATTAACATAGCTGTTTAGATTCCTTTATACTAGTCTTCTATGTTAATTACCACATGGTGACAATTATTGCAAGAAAATGTGTTATGGAATTTGAATCCTGGTAATGATTACCTATAAGAGTGAAACAAAGCCATAAAAAAGAATATTGAACGAAGATTCGACCGTCAGAAACCATGGATCGATAATGTAGAACAAAATTTAAGGAACATAATTTAGTATTAATGATTATGCCCCAGAGATTAACAAAAAGAATCAAAGGTATTTGGAAAAAACAAGAATAAATAATCATTAAAATAAAGCACCTACCAAGAACGGAAAACAAATGATGAGTAACTAAAACAAAAAATAATAAATGATAACCGAAAACCACGAACTAGTATCCATATAGGTCTAAAATTCTGATAAGTTATTGACATTTGAACCTGAATGTGCATAGCCAAATCTGAAACTTGAGCCCGCTGTTTCTCATATTTTCAGCTTTTGGATATGCTCGTCCAAATTCAAAACTCAATAGGTCATCAGTAACTTAAAAGTAACAGTAAAATATAATTTTGAAAAATAATGAGTGTTTTGGAAACCTTTTTTGATTTATTATAAATTTTGAAACTAAGTCAGGATCTCCTCATTAGTGATTTTTTTAAAAGAAAATTCACTAAAAAGGAGTGAAACAGCAATTGCTGTATTCGACATTATCTGAAAAGACAATATAGGCGATAATGTGGAATGTAATTTCGGTAAATTTACAGTGTACTGCAAGTAGGGTTTCTAGAATTTTTTTCAGCAACATGCTGAGAACCCCCCTTGGATGCACAAGCCATAAGGCAAATTTGTTGCAAACAGCCCCCAAGAAAGTTAAGGGACCAAGAATTTACCCGGGCGGTCACCCAGGGCGACGGAGCACAGGGGCACCGCGAATTTTTTAATGCTCTTTGGATAGCGTACTTATATCTATAAAAGAAAGCTAGATTTGAACAGATGCAAGATTTTTCTACGACGTGGAGTTTCTTGTTTAACATAAAAAAGAATCAAAATAAAGAACGATAATTAAAACATTGTGTTAAACTACAGGAACAGTTAACTGTCAACTTTATATCAGATATCGATGCCAATTTGTTCTGCGATGAAATTTTAGGCCTGCAACATTATCTTGAAGACAATCAAGTAACGCCAAAGAGGTTGTAAGGGATAGAGGTAACAAAGGTGCAGTTTTGCAATACAAGAAGCCTGTACACTTTTCCAAACTGGGCGGAGTTCGGTGACTTGAGTGGGAGAAACGTCAGGGACGTATTTAGGAATTTTTAGTTTGGTTAGAAATAAAACTGAAATTATTCAATCATTGAAATGTAATGCTTATTCATGAATTTCTTAAGCTTTTGTATAAATAGGTAACCTAAAAAGGTTCGGAACGCAGCAAGTGCGTTATGATAGTGAATTTTCATAACAATATTAAATAATATATTTATATAAGCTGTAAGATTTAGCCTTATATTAAAAGTTATGAAAATTAATTTATTTAATTAGGAACAGTAAAACAAGGTAAAGAAGGACAAGCAAAAACATGATCTATGACATATATTTATAGAGTAATTTGGATACAAAACTCAAACAAAGCAATTGATAAACAGGAAATATACTCTAGAAAAATACACTAGAAAGCTGGAAAAAAAATCCTTTGGTTGATGCATTGAGGGTGATTGTATGCATGCAGGAGAAGAACCCCCAGGAGGAAGAGGGTTTCTGCTCCTCACCCAAAAATTCGGGGGGTTCTCCTTCCCCTTGTGCATGCATACAACTACCTTCAAAGCATAAAGCACAAGAAAAATTTCTTGTGAGCAACCCCCAAGAAGGTTGCTGGACCTGGGCGAATATGGGGTAGACAGGGTTTAAAGGAGGTATTGCTGTAAAATGTGAAAAACGCATGTTTTCAAAGTCCCTTAATTTTCTTGGGGGTTGTTTGCCAGAAAATTTGCCTTGTGGCCGAGGAAGGTTCTAAGCATGTTGCTGGAAAAAAATATCTAAAACCCTCATGCAGTCAACTGCAAATTTACCGAAATTACATTCTACTTCGTCGCCTATAATGTCTTTTTCAGATAATGTAGAATACAGAGCTAAATTAAATAGGTTCACTTGCATTTTCATTTATTTTTATATTACATTTATAAGCACAATAAGCGTATAATTAAGGGAACCCTTAATTAACATTGCAGCAACACAAACTTGAAAAGTGGAGAAATTATTTACAGTATGTTAACAGTTATAAACTTGATTTCATCATGTTACAGTAGTATTCTGATAATACAAAATTACATCTAACTGTATGCACACAACAGCTGGTGTGTTACGAGATGTGATGAAACGCCAAACTGACTGTACCACAGCATTAGCATAATATTATTATGCTGCCACATTATCATATCTCTCTAGTAATGGTATCATGTCAAAAACCTACACTAGAGGCTAAATTTCCAATTTCTTCTTTGTTTATGGTGTCTGTTTCTACTGTCCTAAATTTCCAATTTGATATTGTCAATAAATAACACTACCACACAATGACAAATGACAGCTGAGCTTCAGCACAGACGCAGTCTAACAAAGTTGTCGGATAGAGTAAATTATGATCGGAGGGATACCTAAGTTAAAAATCATGAGAAATGGGTAATTCGAAATTTGCAGGTATTAAATACAGTATTTTTTAACTGACTGATAAAATTAAATTTTATAAAATGTTTTCTTTATTATCAGAAGTTGTAAAAATTTCATATGTTTATACATGAAAGGTTTAACTACATGAAATTTCTGAAGATCGGGCAATCCTGGTCAGCAACATCTTGACATCTGGCAATGGTTGTAACTTCCATTGTTTAGATTTTATCTACAATTTATTTAAATAGCATAACAGTACAGGTGCTGTATTGCTCTGCCTTTGTCCAACATTGTAGATATTGCATTACAGAATTTGAAGTGATGTCGAGGATTATTTTATTATTAATTTCGAATAACTTCATTTTTCTTTGATCAAAAGACTTGAAAATTGGTACACAACCACATCTCTGTATGTTCTTTTAAGTTGTAAATTTTCGTTCCAATCACTTAAACAATTTGAAAGCTATTGCGTTTAAAAAAATATATTTAATTTTTTGTTAGGAAAAACTATGTGTTAAGATCTGATGAACGAACTCATCCAAGCCATTAGCAAAATAAGCGTAATTCCAAAATTTTCTCCAAATCAGTGAAATATTTTTTGGGTTATTGGTTGGATAAATTGTTGGATGAATATATTGGATAAAGTTTTATATTCAAAAGGTTAGATAAATAATAATAGTTTTTATTTCAACAACAGAAGAAAATACAAAATAAAGTACATTGTACTGTTTACAAATTAATGTTAACATTCCTTGTCTTTTTTAAAGAAATAGAGATTAATTTCATTGATTGCTGTTGCCCTTACTTCATGAAACTGGTCCATACTTCATACAGACTTGGAGACTACTTCTCTGGCTTCACTGTTGGTTTTCGTTTTTGTAGGTGAAGGACGTAGCCAGCGCGTAAGCTAACTGGAGCAAGTGGCCCTTCTGAATTCTAGATGTTCTTCAACGTCTCTGTTACTGGTTTTGCTGCTTGATAGTATCCTCAGACAGAAAAAATTTGAATTAATACGAAATCATGACAATTACAAATAAAGATCTGTTGCTATTTTATGATGTTATAATCAAAAAAATATTTAAAAGTGAAAATAAAATAAAACAAATATGACGGATGACGCCTTTAAAATGTCTACGTGATGTATATCAATATTTAACATAAAGATAGAAGAAACCTATAACAGTAATAACTATAATAACAATTACAACAATAAAATAACTAAACAAACACATTAATAAAGCAGACTATACAATGAAAATATCGACACACATCATGTCTTATAACAACTTTTTGGAAAAAATAGTTAGATTTATGTTGTCTGATTTATTTAATTAGGAAGAAGAATACCTCAGAAATCCTAAATATTGTCGTGTATATGCTTGTTTACTTCTAAAGCTTAAAACAAGTCTAGTTTACACTTGTCATGACAAAAATGTTGTGGTTTTATGCCGTTATTTACTGTGGGTCTATGTTGGATATCAATAATATGTTTTGCAAATGTAGATTTGTCAGCATGGTTATTTCTAAATGCAAAAATATGTTCTTTGTATCGGGTGTTAAAATTTCTAGAAGTTTGATCGATGTAGATTGCGTTACGTGTGCATTTCACAAATTTTGAATACCTATACAAATACAAAAGTAGCTTTTAAATCTTATAACATGACGCTTGATTTATTAGATTATTTCAAATAATTGATTGGAAGTATTATCACAGATGATGGTAAGTGTAGGAAAGGTCTGAAGAGGATCGCGATGGCAAAATAAGCATTCAATAACCAAAGTACTGTTCTCACTAATAAACATTTTAACCTGTCGATGAGGAACAAATGCAAGTCGTACGTGTATGGAGTATGGTAATGTATGGGGCGGAAACTTGGGCTGTAGTTAAGCAGGATATGAAGAGAATATAAGCTTTTGAAATGTAGACAAGAAAAATGTCAAAGACAGTGCAGGTTGATAGAAAGACGCTTCAAAGTTTGCTAGGAGAGGTGAACGAATAAAGAGGCTTGCTCAAAGAAATCGAGAGGAAGCTAAAATTTATTGGTCATATTATAAGACATAATAACTTCCCGATAACATTATTTGAAGGACATACGAGTACTTGAAATGTACACTGAATTATTGGCCCTTAAATAAGAGAAGTTTGTTATAAACAGCCCTTAAACTTCTACTTTTATCAAATAGATTTTTGTTATAATGATGTATTCTAATAGAAACATACATAGATGATATTAGTTTAATTAGATGGCCATAATGGCAAGTCAAAAGATTTTGTTCTCGAAAGTGAACTTCAAGTTTTTTAAATATGCTGTTTTGGTTTATTGTAGTTTTTAATATTCGCATGTTTATTTCCTTTACATTTATAATCACCGCAGATTCATTTAAGTATGTTTGAAGAACTTTTTCTGCAATAGTGCAAATAGATATTACATCGTCAGATGGGTATGTGAGGAGTTGACCTTTGTCTTTCTGATCTATAAACGATGTTAATAACGCAGACCTCTCCCCAACAAGTTCACCCGCGCATTCTTCGCATCTCAGAGCTTTTGTTATTTTCCTTACTACATAGCCAGATATATATGTCACGACTTCTTTCTTAAACTCTGATATATTCATATCTAATATTTGAAGAACTGTGTCGTCGTCAAAATTATCTATTTGACTCATGTCTTCATCTGGTTCTTCAGATATTCGTTCTCGCCCACAAGTTTTATTTATTACCTCAATGGGTGACAGAATAGGAATTGCTTCCAAAGGGATACAATTTCCTTTAAATGAATCTTTTAATTCAAGATGCACCATCATCCTTTTATATGCACTTTTAAATTGCTTTGCTGATGGGTTATTGTTATAGCCTCCCATGGATCTAATTTGCCCAAAAAAAAAGCTCAATATGATCCTGACTGATTTTGTAAGTGGGAAAATACAGCAAAAAATTATTGTCGGCAATTAAAGTTTTATAAACAAATTGCAAACTTTGTATGCAAAATAAAAAGCCAATTATACCCATTTTTCTACCACTCTCACACAGAAGCGTTCCATCAATTATCCTAAGTGACGTTAAATATTGTGATAGCTCTCTTAAAAATACATTAATGTTTTCAAAATTTTCTGCGTTTATTGCTTTCTTAAAATCTGAATTGTTTAAATTTCTAGAATTAAGAATGTAAATAAATTGTTTATAAGTCGGATAAATTTCACAGTTCCCTCACATTCTTTGAACTCCTCAAGATGTAAAACTTCATTGCAATATTCCAAAGAATGTGCCACTGAGTGGCTAAAAAGTTGTGTGGCTAATTTAACCTTCATTTTTTGATTTGTATAAAATATATGCGATTTTCTTAATTTATTTGCCAAATGAACGCCCTCCTGATCCTGTAACTCATTTAATTTTACTAAATAATCCCACTTTATATTTTCCCCATTCTCATCAATTATTAATTTTTTATCGCCTAATGTGTTTCTTATCAGTTTGATCATATGACATGGATCAAAAAAGACTGCAATTTTCCTACCTGAACTAGGATCAACAAACGTAGAGTTAATGTTCCTCCAATTCAAATCGCAGCCAAGTTCTTTTGCTAACGTTAGGTTATTTGTTGCCCCATCAAAAGTTATTGAGACCACGTATATGCCCGACTCATTTAGTAGCGTTAAACACTGTAATACCAAATTTTGTTTTTGTGTACCCCTTAAAGAGTCGATTAAAAAATATCCAAGAGGAAGCTTCCATGATTGATTAATGCTAACAAGCATAAAAACAAGAGCTTCCTTGGCTACAGGGTTACAATCGGTCTCAAGATTTGTACCAAAATCTACAAACCCATAATATTTTACCCCATCCCATTCTATATGTTGGCGAATTGCCATCTCATCTATGACTAAAGAACATATAAGTTTTCCATCTGTGCTTTCTGATTTTGACTTTAATAAGTTGAACACCTCTGACGTAAAACCAGCTTCCCCATTAACGCTTTGATACCATCTAGATATAGTTTTTGGATGAGGAAGAGCCGAGTTAAATGTGTTTCTGACAAAACTGTAAGCTTTGGGAGAGTAATAATGCAGCGTAAGAGAAAAAGCTTTAAGTTGATTTTCATACTTATGTTTACGACCTAATTGTCTTTGTAAAAATTCTTCATTAGGTCCTATTTGCATTAATGTTTCTAATGTTTCGTCGGTTACTTTACCTTTTAGTTGTTTGATTATATTCGCAAGGGTTGCTGTTCTCTTCTTATAATGATGAACACTACTGCTGAGCCGTTTAATTTTTTTTCGTGCATCGAATAACTGCTTCTTCAGTTTACGTTTGCGCGGTGTAACAACCTATAAAAAATGTTCAATGATAAACCATTTATTTTCTCAAGTAAAATGAATATATAAACAAAATTTCCAACAACACATTTTGGTTAATAGTGGTTGAGATAAATTGCAAAACAGTTGTTTCTAACTTATTTAATCATGGACTATACAAACTTAAACACCATATAAAATGTGATGGAATAACATATTAGGTTTTTTAAAATTATACTGATTTCATAAACGGCAAAAACTGAATTTAACTCACCATTTCCTTCAAAGTGGGTGGCATTGAAGGTGTTTTCATTTCAGCAAATCCTAAACTACTAAACGATCTTTGCGGTACCTCTACAACAGTTTTCTCTTCATAAAAACCAGCACTTGTTGATGGCCGAGAATAATCCATTACAGGTACATTGCTACCAGACCAAGTACTAGTTGACGGGTCAGCTGCAAATGGCACATTGATAGCAGTTATATCAGTCATTGGCTGCTCGCCAAAAACGACTTGTGTTGATGGCTTGTTTGTTACCTGCATAAATAAATTTGAAACGAATACCATTAATGTAAATTTGCAGGGCTAATTAAATTACGATAAATATCATAACAATATATTACGTGAATGTAATTAGTAGCATAGTTACTAGAGATGAGCGATATATAGCTACCGGTGATTTAATCGCTTCTATTAAAAGATCGCTGTTAGCAGCTGTTATTAAAACACAAAACAACAGCGATTGTGAAAACCGAGATTTACACAAATCATTAGAGTAATTATTTCTATGAAATTCATCTTATACTAAAAACTCCATGACAAACAGCAATTGCTGTATTCATAATACACGCAATCGCAGTTTGTGCGAGCGAGTAGAAGTATCTGTATACTTTCCTTCTCGCCAGTATTAGAATACAACATTTCTCCTTTTCTTATAGGTAGAAAACGAAAAACTCATGATACAAATAACGCGAGATATGATAATGAGACTATCTATTTTTAGAACCGTCACGCGCATGGCGTCATGTGGTGAGTCCAATGCAATAATAATATGCTGTCGTACAGTGGAGTTTGACGTTTCATCACAACCCCTTAACAAATTAGGTATTTTACTGATATTTGAGTGCATACAGCTGGAATTAATTTTTTAAGATCAGAATACTATACTATGATTATGTGACATGATGATCAAATCAAGTTTATGAATGTTAACGCCCCCTGTAAATGTCTACGAACGTCTTCTCTACTTTTTAAGTTTGTGTGTGTATCACCAATGCTAATTCAGGGCTCCCCTTAATTATTATACTTCACTTATATATATATATATATATATATATATATATATATATATATATATATATATATATATATATATATATATATATATATATATATATATGTAATATAAAAATGGAATGGAATGTAACTTCAACCACATTAAACTGACGTATAGAAACTTTTTGATTGCGAATGACTTTGTGTTAAGTGTGTAGTTGGCCTTCTATAACGTTACTCACCATGTGATGTCATAGGAGGGGACGGGGCATATGCGCAATATCATATATCTTGTAAGTCATTATATCATGGAAAAACCTGCTGAATCTAAAATTAAAGCAGCACCGAACTGTAGCATATATATGCCTTCCAACTTTTTCATTATATTAAAATAAAAATAATATGTAGATTTCTCTCATCGTATATTCTTGTAATATGCTAATTTTATAGAACTTCTATTAATAGTAAAAATCTGAGTAGTTTTAAAATTAATATAATTTAAAAGCTATCTGAAGATCATATTGTGGTTTCAATTAAGCGGTTAACACTAACACCTTGTAAGTGTTTAAAATAATAGCATACGCACATGCAGCATTGTAAATGGCTAAACCACAATCGCAGTAGCTGTTTAAAGTCCCTGTTATTTAAAAATAGCCATCACTGATAGCAGTGCCATTGAAAAACCGCTGTTTGGCTATATATATATATATATATATATATATATATATATATATATATATATATATATATATATATATATATATATATATATATATATATATATATATATCACTAATAGTTACATAAATTAATAACCTTGATTCAGTACTTACCAATACAGGTATAGAACTTTTTTTTAAGTATACTGCAAAAGGTGATTTTTCTAAATCATAAGATTCCTCGGTAAAATGTAAATTGCACACATTTGAGTTCATAAAAATATCTTCATCGCTTAAATTTAATGCTCGTTTCCAAGCCTCGTATCTTTCACCAGCTTTGGGAAATCTGAAAATAATATCTCGAATTATCTACTTTATCAGTGACTGAACCTCTAGAAAGATGCAGTAATAGATAAAACGAAACTATTCTACTTTTTTTCTGCTTCTACTGGAACTACATAGGTAAATACATCTAATTCAAATAATAATTGCCAAACAAAATGCTTAATTTCATTACAAATATTCAATAAATAATGCATTATTAAGATTTTATTTCTTAAAAAAACACAATTGACAATAATAAATGCTAAAGATTTAACAAAAGCAATACAATGTGTAAATACGGACCTGTGAAAACCAATAAACATTTGGCGCCAAACAAGGAAACAGAAGACATGTAAACAACTTACCGAAATAAATGCACAGTTGCTTTATCCTTTTCATAATTGGCACTTTTATTGTACATACAGTTCTTCACAATACACCTTGGCATTTTTTAACTTTTACACTCTTAAAACACTGCTAAAAAACGGCAAAACACACAAGATAACCTCTAATCGCAAATCAACAAACACTTCAAATACTTGTTGACAGCTGACAATAACTTCAAGAGCGGTTGGGGGAACGAATCAAAACAAAACACATTAGCGCGTTATTCAAAATTTTGTTTGTGATTGGACGGTGACAGGAGTGGGAAATCGACAGGCTGCAAACTCGGCTTTGTTCCCTCTAACATATACAACCTCTTTGAGTAACGCCTATTAAAGCCTTAAACTTTATTAAGACGCATACCTTTCAAGAATTAAATCCCAACATCTAGATATCGTTGCATATTCTGTTAACAATACCAGTTACTGTTGCAAGTGATGAACGCAGTTTTTCCAAACTGAAATTGATAAAAACCTACCTGCGGTCTACAATGTCTCAAACCAGATTGACCAGTTTGGCCTCACTGTCCATGAAAAATCAAGTTGCAGAAAACCTAGATTTTGCTTGTCTTATTAGAGAATTTGCTGACAAAAAGCTAGAAAAGTCAAGCTTTTACATGTTTAGACTTCAACCAACTGCCAGACAAGCTTAGAGTTAGCTTAAATTTAAAACAAATGTGCTACCCAATTAACTTCTTAATTAATATATAATTATACATAAGTATTATATCATTATCATATAATAAAGGGCGTCAAATGATTGCCTCGTCCGGGGCGCCTGGGTAGTTAAGGCCGGCGCTGTATATATATATATATATATATATATATATATATATATATATATATATATATATATATATATATATATAAATTGACACTGACACCGGATATGGGTTCTAGGGCTCATAGTTTCCGCTCATTTGAAAAAAGAATTGTTAAGAAAATTAACTAAAACCAATAAATAATATCTCATGTGGCATATATCGTGGGTAACGTATGTACATATTATTTACATATGAAAGAAATATGAACTGTTAATAAAAATATACGCAAGATTTTATCCACTTATATAATTAGCACCTGCAGAAAAGACAACAACAACCGTCGACTCTGCATGTTTATATTATATTTATATAAGGTGTGAAAAAGGAAATGGGCTTTTAAATAACGCATACGAGTGCATGCCATGTAATTGCTGGGATAGTAGAGCGTATAACCGTTATGTAATATGATAAATCACGCGAAAATCCCAGGAGGCACTGTGTCAACTGGATGCGTGATATTTGATTTGTATAAGCGAATTTTCATTAAGAAAAATCCGCTAATAGAGAGGTCACGATGCAAAGCTTTAAAAAAATTCTTCAACTGATTTCAATCAAACTTGACAAAAATCTTGTTTGGGCGAAAATTTTTATACGTTTATATATATATATATATATATATATATATATATATATATATATATATATATATATATATATATATATATATATATATATGTATGTATGTATGTATGTATGTATCCGAACGTTAATTAAACAAATAAACTGATTTCAATCAAACTTGGCAAAAATCTTGTTTGGGCGAAAACCGAGCTCGAGAGAGAGAAAGCGATCTCGTTAATGTTAGCTCTCAGAGGAGATGCCCTCGACGTGCTTCAAGGAATTCCCAGGGAAGAACAGGACAGTTTCGACAGCATTCGGTGTTACGTAAAAATGAGATTTGGAGACCAGCATTTACAACAGCTGTACCAAAGTCAGTTGAAAAGTCGCTGTCAGAAATCGGGCGAAACTCTGCAACAATTTGAAGCCGACGTTGCCAGACTAATCATCTCGTACCATTCTTCAGCATCCTCTATAACTTTTTGTATGCTGTCCTTTAGTATTTGTTCTTCGTAACCGCTTACAATAATAGATATATCATCTGCATTCTATTCTTTCCTCTAGGATTCGCTTACTTATTTTTGGTAATAGTGTAAATACGGATTGATTAATAACAGTAATAGCAGCTTAAATCGATATATTTTAAAATTTTTAGAGTTTCCCTTGTATATACAATAAAAATCTCCATTATGGCACAGCATAATAAATAATATGCTGTGATTATAGCATGAGAAATTGTATTGCGTTTGTTTACACACGAGACCATTTAAATATCTTAAAACTATTTTAATTTTCATCTATATTATATTGTTAAAAGTTAATTGGTGTTTACAGTTTTCCAGACAACTCTATATTTATAATGAATGTTAATGTCTTCCGTGTTCATGTTCAGATTAATGTTAAATAATGTTAATAATATAACAGTAAGCTGGGTGTCCGCGGTTCTAACAAGCCGCTGTCAGATAGTCAATTGTTTTTAAGCGCTATAATTACGTCACAATATCTCAGTTATCAAAATCTAAATTACATCGTTATTGCTGGTGTTGACAACTGTTTAAGAGCCACACATTTTTGTTTAATCGTGTGAACTGGGATTAAAACGTTTTATTTACGGTATTATAATAACAGTTTGATTCATAGGTTATTATTTATAAGTCATCATGTACCTTTTTGCTTCCCTTTTCTAGTCTATAGTTAAAATGTTTGTACATCATTTAAGTGTAACTGAGAACATTTGCAGAAATTATAGGTTCAGAAAAAAACGAACTGATTTTGTTGTTTCCAGTTACTAGGGAATATGCCTCTATTGTAAGATGTCTGAAACAGACGAGTCAGGACAGGAGCAAGTTCTGGTGCGCATTTTTTGAGAACAATTGCTGGGATGTCGTCAAGGCCAGAGGCTTTCCTGGTATTAAGAGAGGGGAGCATCTTTCGTACCTTTTTAGTTTTGAACATGATATCCGTCATTTTATGCGCGACATTGGGGACTGTTGGTGGTTGAACATTTGGAGGTAGGTTAAGAGTAGAATTGCCGGCGAACAACGAGGCAAAAACTTCAGTCTTGCCCAGGGCGGTAGAAACAATTTCATCCCCTGAAACAAAAGGTGGGAACGTGCTCTAGCAGAAATTATTCCTGATAGATTTAGCAAGAGTCCAGAAGGGTTTGCTGTCCTTGGAGCTTAAGAGATCTTTGTTTTTGATGTGATTATTAAACGAGTTTTTTGCCTGAGAAAGCATGCGGACATAGCGGTTTCTTGCGTCGTTAAATGCTTGACGGTTTTCTTGACTGCGATTGTGTAGAAGCTTTTTGTGAGCTGTGACTTTTTCAAGTCTGGCCTTGTCACAGGATTTAGAAAACCAGGGTTTTTGAGTGGCTGGAGAGGTTTTCTGTGTATGTGGAATAAATAATTACATGCCAGCGTGGATAATTTTGGTGACGTTTTGTGAGATATCAGAGGGGTCAGGATGAGATAAGCAGACAGACGCCCATGGAAATGAGGAAAAGTAATCTCGCATTTCGTCCCAGTTCGCGGAGTTGTAGTGCCAAACGATACGTGGGTGTGATGACTGTGTGACCTAGGGTTGCATTGCGCAGGAAGCAGTGACCATGCCGTGGTCTGAGCGACCAAGTGGGGCGGTGACTGATAGCTTATAGCAGTCAGGATTTGTAGTAAGAAGGAGATCCAAGGGATTTGAGCTGTATGTTGGGATGCGAGGAAAGTAAGTAGGTTGCTGAACCAAATTCGCTAAAGAATTGTTGACTGCAAAGGCCTCCGCTGCTCTTCCTTGTGGATCGGTTTTTGAAGATCCTATGGACTTTGAACTCACCAAGAATAGTGACCTCGGCGGAAGGATATTCAGAAATCAGGTGGTCTTTTTTTTCAGAAAGGTAGTCGAAGAGCTGGACAAAGTTGTTGTCAGAAGGTGACTGGTAAATGCAACAGATGAATTTAGTTGCAGCCCTGAGAGAAAGAGTTTCATCCAAAGTATGTCTTTTCTTCCAGCTTCTAAATTGGGGAGTTTGGTGCAGGGTAGATAGCTACGGACGTATGCGCACACGCCTCCATGCAATCTAAAGGAAGTAAGGTGCTCATATCCCGGGAAATTAAGGTGATTGGTGGCTGGTTTGGCACTGATTTGGGTTTCGGTGAGGAAGAGGAGTTGGGGCCTATATTAGCCTGGAGGAAATGGTGGACGGATGTCAGGTTAGAATTTAGGCCACATATATTCGCACACCCCTCTCCCGGAGATCCGAATGGAGGAGTATTTTATCTCCGGAATCTTTTATACAAGGATGAGGAGCCATAATTATTTTTGTTTATAAGGGAAACCGACTCATACACCAGAACCGGAAACGTTCGTTGGGACTTCATCACTTGATGTAAGGGGCGGTACCTCATCGGGCGTGAAAAAATCCTTTACTATCACGTAAACGAAAATTCCACTACCACCTACCAACTATAACACCACGTATTTAATGTTGTCCTTTGGACTAAAGCAAGTTTGGCTAAATTGTAATATTTAACTTAATTGCCTTTCTTTTTAAGGATTTTCGTCCAGAAGTAATTTATGATTTTATACTAAATATATTGTAGATGGTTTTTGCGGATTGCATACTTATTTAAATGCTGAGTTATTTACTTAATGTCTTGTGATAAAATATATGCCCTCGAAATTTGACCACTACATCACTGATGCATTATAATATGGGTTAAGCTTATGCAAAAACCGGTGCAGAACAAGTGTAGCATTGCTTATATGTAGTTTTTGCCGGCTTTCTATTTCAAACGGTATTTCATGTCGTGTGGCGTGTGCTTAGATCACTGAGAATGACAACACATCCATAAACACATACGCACACATACATATACATAAGAATTATTTACCACAGTACCAACTCATTAACATTAATGCACCGCGGGACATTCTATCTCTGGTTTAGCTGTGTGTAAATGGTAGTTTACCATAAATGAACCAATGTTCTGACACCTGCTATCACAGCTTTTCAACGGGGCATTTGATTAATTTGACAAACGAGGGAACCGATACTATTAGCTTGAGCGAGTGTCTGTTTGAGAATTCACAATGTGAAGACATAAACTACATAATATATACAGTGGCGATTTCTCCTAGTGAGCTAGGTGTGCGCCGCACACCCTAAAATATAATTAAAATGTGCACAGTTAAATATGTGTTATTTCTTTTTCCCTTAGTCTTAATACACTACATATGTTATGACAATCGATTTAATTTACTTATTTGATTTCATAAATAGTCGGTTAATAGTGACTTGGAATGAAGTCGGCACCACGTCTTCATTCAGAAAATATGAGTAGGTCAATAGCAACTGGGAATGAATTCGGGTTAGGTGTGCGTTGTTATTTCCGAACAACTTTACTCGACAGAGCTGTATTGGTATACAATACAGTACCCCACCCATGTGTTTAAAATAGTAAGGAAATACCATTCGTTTTAACACTGCAGTCAGCGGTAAAAATACCGCTCAAGACAAATGAATGGAACGCCGGTTTAACAAACGTTGTGATAGCATTATTTACAAACATTACAACTGCGCTTGCCTGGACCACAGTATTCTAGAATCAAAGACTATAATACATTTTAGTAAATTTTCGTAGAAAAAATTCACTAATGGGGAGATCTCGACTTTTGAATTTTGAAAAATTGTTTGCAAATGAGCGCGAACTAGGACCGCTAGAACCCATATCCGGGGTCAGTTTCAATTTTTATATATAATAATTTAATTTGAATCAAGTTTTAAAATATAGAAATTTTTGATTAAAATGAAGAAACTGATTTCAAGTACCATCCATATTTCTAGAAATTGTAATGGTACATAATGAGGTGAGGTAATTTTGGAGATTAGAAATCAGATGACAGAACTTTAGAACAATTGACATTTAGATTAAAATTTAGTTAAAATTGCATCATTTGCAGTCACAAGTTTAGACTTATTTGTAAGATGCTTTGTACTATTTATATAACAATAAGCTATAAACTATATATATATATATATATATATATATATATATATATATATATATATATATATATATATATATATATATATATATATATATATATATATATATATATACATAGGTATCACACCGATAACTCAAAATATAATCGGCCGATTTTGATAAAATTTGGCATGTACCTTCCTTCTGTAAATGTATTGGATAATTTCGTTAGTCAGGAAAATCGGACGAGGTTTTCCGGGAAAATTTTGAGGTTTTATTCGAAAAAAATTTGTATCTCAAAAAATAAAAAAGATAAGATAACCAAATTTGGTAGGTAGGTTTATGATATAGAAATTAAACTATACACCAAAATTTAGATTTCTATGTTGCAAGATAAAAAAGTTATAATAAAATATTTTGTGCCAGATCATTTCTATGAAAATTCACTACGATAACGCACTTGCTGCATCCAGGATTTTTACACATTTTATTATTTAGTACCATATTAACATTGAACTACTTTTAATGTTTACAGTTTTCACCCCGTTCCGGACAGTGCTAACGCTAACACAAATTTGTGCGAAGAGAAGAGCTTGATAATAATTCCATGTTCTTTTCGTGTTTTAAAGTTTTAAGTGACTTTTTAATTTGTTAGTGTTGCAGTGGAAAAGTAATTTATTTATCTACGTATCATTCCCATATAGGTCGAATATATATATATATATATATATATATATATATATATATATATATATATATATATATATATATATATATATATATATATATATATATATATATATATATATGTACATTTAGTGTTAATAATTTTTAAAACCACCACTAATAGCAACTCGTTACCGCACACCCGAACATTTTGGTCAGGAGACGCCACTGAATATATAGGTACTTGCTGGTGATTGTTAGATATTCAAGTATGGGTGGTCCATTGTGCTTTAATAATAATGACACCTTTAATTTCTTAAATTATACTCAATAGAACTATGCGCTATTTGAAAAGCAGGAATAACACTTTATTTGTGGTATTTAAACCACTTATAGATAAGCTATGCTGGTTATGTGCGATTGATGATTTCAGATTTTCACTGATAGTGTGCTACCTGGACTGACATTCTTTCTTTCCACTGAATAACCTCGGTGGTTCAGTGGTAAGAACGTGTGCCTCTGAACCGAAGGGTGCTGTGTTCGATCCCACGGTTCTCCTCTCACTTTTTCAGTATATACCTTACAATTAACATTAACCGAGATTGTGGCATTGTATCCGAGCAAGTTGAATGTCTGCACGTTACGCACTTCGGAGGGGGCGTAAAGCCGTGGGGCACGTTAAAGATCCCTACCCTTACAGAATTTTGTTAGGTGGTAGTGGACTTTTCCTTTACGTGATAGTAAATGACTTTTTTACGCCCGAGGAGATACCACCCCTTACATTAAGAGGCCGGTGAAGTCCCAACGGACGTTACCGGTTCTGCTGTATGAGTCGGTTTCCATTATAAACAAAAATGATGATGGCTCCTCCTTGTACAAAAGATTCTGGAGATAAAATACCCCTCTATTTGGATCTCCAGGAAAGGGGTGTGCAGGGAGCGCAAGCAACAAGATTTAACATATCCTTCTCGAATATATGTGGCCTGAATTCTAACCTGAACTCCATCCACCATTTCCTCCAGGCTAATAGGCCCTAACGCCTCTTCCTCACCGAAACCTAAATCAGTGCCAAAACAGCCACGAATCACCTTAAAATTGGGAATAATTTCTGCAACAGCACGTTCCCACCTCTTGTTTCAGGGGATGAAATTAATTCTACCGCCCTGGGCAAGGCTGAACTTTTTGCCACGTTGTTCGCCGGCAATTCTACTCTCAACCCACCTCCAAATGTTCAACCACCAACAGTCCCTAATGGCGCGCATAAAATGACGTATATCATTTTCAAAACTAAAAAAGTACGAAACATGCTCTCTTCTCTTAATACCAGGAAAGCCTCTAGCCTTGACGAGATCCCAGCAATTATTCTCAAAAAATGCGCACCAGAACTTGCTCCTGTCCTGACTCGTCTGTTTGAGACATCTTACAATAGAGGTATATTCCCTAGTAACTGAAAAACTGTTCGAATACAACCCTTCCCCGAGAAAGGATTCAAAGCGCTTCCTAGCAACTACAGGCTTATTTATCTCCTTTTAGTCTCTAAACTAATAGAAAAATATGCCAACACCGAATTACTAAAATTTCTTGAAAATCACAGTCTAATCCACGACAGGCAGTATGGATTCCGTCAGCGCAGATCAACTGCTGACCTCCTTTTCTTTGTCACCCATTCTTGGAACAAGTCTATGGAACTACACGGTGAATCCCAGATTGTTGCTCTAGACATATCCAAAGCATTCGACCAGGTCTGGCACGCAGCGCTGCTTAATAAACTCCTGGCATATGGCCTACCACCAAAACTCTTTGCCTGGACAGCAAATTTCCTCTCCAACCAGAGCATTTCTGTTGTTGTGGATGGCCATTCCTCTAAACTGTATCCAATTAATGCAGGAGTCTTTCAAGGTTCAGCTTTAGCCCCTACTTTGTTTCTTCTCCACATCAATGACCTCATCTAGCAACCCAGTTCACAGTTACGCGGACTACAGCACCCTCCACTCACATATACAATATTCTAAGCCTGCCTCTTTAGCCCAATTAGATAAGGATCGCAGACTCATGGAGGGTTCTGTCTCTGTGGATCTCCAAAAAATATTAGATTGGGAAAGTAAGAAATCTTGTACAATTCAACTCCACCAAATCTCAGTCTTACTTTCTATCTCATAAGAGATACACCATCCCTAGAACCATCACAATGAACAAACAAGCTATTCAAAGTAATGAGTCCTTTTCACTTGTTGGCATTTCTGTGGATCGAAATCTCAATTGGAACCAACATGTCGCATCAATTGCAGAAGCGGCTGCTAAGAAATTAGGTTTCCTCTTCCGGGCTCGCAAATACTTTTCACCAGCTAATCTCTATACCTTATATACTTCACAAATAAGGCCAAACCTTGAATACTGCTCCCACATCTGGGGTGCTGCTGCCGCTTCTACACTCGCTATCCTGGACTCCGTTCAGAAGAGGGGTATACGTCTCATTGGTGACCCTCCCCCACCCAAAGGCTGCCATCCCTTGCCCACCGACGTGCCGTTGGTGACCTCTCTCTCTCTTTTATAGATATCTGCACGGGCACTGCTCAGAGGAGCTTTTTTCCATAGTTTCTCCGCCTGCTGCCCCCAACAGATCTACCAGGCGAACAGAGCGAATGCACCCTTTTACTGTCCAGGTCACCAGACATAGAATATCTTGTTATGCCCGATCTTTTGTCCCGAGGACTTCCAAGTTGTGGAATTCCTTGCCGGCACATGTTTTTCCTTCTCCTCGGAACCTCCAAACCTTCAAGTCCAGAATTAACAAGTTGCCTCTTTCCTCGTTGTCGACACGCACGGTACGATATTATTTAGGCTGTAAGCTCTCGTGGTGTGTTGTGGAAATATAAAAAAGGTACTGCTGTATTGTGACATAATCTAGCGTTTTACTTTTCCTTAAAATTAGATACAGTCCACTTAGTTCTCATACAAAACAACCACATTTATTGTTTTTTCTCCTATCAAATTCATTCTAGACAAACGAGATCAATACTTGTTTTTATTACATAAAACTGTTTATGCTGTCACATTTAAGCTTCATGCTTGATCTGCTTAATTAAGCAAGCCTTTAAATAATTCTACTAGACATTCCGCAGTTCGCTTTGCTCGGATTAAACTCATTTATGGCATATCAAGATTGCTTGAATAATTAAAGATCTTTGTCTAAAAATGCTAATATGTATGCAACTAGGTCATAGTTTTTCATCTTTCTATGTGGATCTTCTTTAATTTGTTTCAATTTCGTGAAGATGTGGACCGTGAGTCACAAAAATAGACTACAGACTATTCAAATTTAAATACTGTGAACATTTTCTATTTCGGAAACGTTAATTTTAAAGAGGTTTTATGTCATGTGAATATATAATCAAATTTGTTGGTTGAAAAGCATAAACTAAATGACATTTATATGCTAATTAAGGAATTATCACAAATAACCACTTTCTATTTGATGTTTGTTCTGTTGTATTCATTACTGAGTTAATTATTAATAATTGAAATGTCAGATCATTATCAAATTATGCAAATTTTCATTGTTGAACCTTTTAACATGTAAACTGTGACGCCACTTAAAAAGTTCACCTACATTTTCGGATATTTGCTTTACTCGTATAACAACAATAAATCGTTAGAAACAGTGGCTTATATTTAAGATACCCTTCAATTTTAGGCGTAAACTTTGTGCAATTACAAGATTTTAGATAAGCTGGTCCCGTGTCCATGCGATGTTGAGCAGGTTAAAGATCCCTACTTTCCTTACAGAAACGCAGGGGTTCGCCAAAATTTCTAGGACAGTGAGGTGAAACTGTTCCCGGCGTCGGTGATTGGCCATAGTCGCCTAATTAGATTGACGTTAAGTACAAAAAAGCTTTTAACACGTAAAGTGCCGTGGTGGGTAAACGTTGACCACCACTTGGAAGGAAAATTTACATTTGGACTGGCCGTGGTGGGTCAATGATGTCCACCATGCCTTTATATACTTCAGGCCGTGATGCACAGCGTTCGTCTACCAAAGCCATACTATATATATATATATATATATATATATATATATATATATATATATATATATATATATATATATATATATATGTATGTATGTATGTTGCGCATTGAAAATGAAACAGACCGATTTGCGTCCAGAGAATTAAAAAAAACGCTGAAACACGTCAATTTTAATATTGAGGGGGACATATTTTAACATAAAACTCAACTTTGTCACATCAACCCATTAAGGGTGGTGATAACAACCCTTATATTTTAAACATGGGTCGAGTGTTACATCATTTAAAAGCCCTTTCTTTTCTGAATTCAGCACACTAATTTTTTTGGAAGTTTTATCAACTCGTTTAAAAATTATTCACAGTTGAAGATGCAAAAACGCATTTCACTTATTTCGATATGAAATGTGCTGATAGTCAATGTTTTGTTGGTTTCTAAACAAAAAATTGACTATCAGAACATTTATTATCGGAATGAGAGAAATGCGCTTTATTATTTCAGTTTATCGGTCGGTTTGATACTACCAAAAATTAATTTCACAATGGTGTATTCTGTAGAAGAAAGAGTTGAAATAATAACTCTTTTTTTCAAAAAAGATGACTGTTGTTATTGGTGTTTTTTTTCCAAACTAAAAAAAAATTAAAAAACTAAAAATGTTTTATTGCATATACCATATATTTTTAAGAATAAGGTGTGTAGAATACTCTTCTTGCGACATTGTCTTTACATAGTCCGTCTCTGTTTCAGGTTCTTGGCCTAAATGTTTCCAATTTTGACGTTTCAAATCGCGACTTTGACGTTTTGAGGCACACCCCAATTTTTTTTAGTGCCCATAACCGTTTTGTCTTTAAACTTACAGAGCTAAATCTTGGTACATGGATCATAATAAAAACACGCTTACCAAATTTCGTGGCCCTTACTTTGTTATTTCCAAAGATATAATTTTTTCCGAAAGAAAACAATACTTTCTGGGAAAACCTGGGGAGATTTTCCTGGCTAACTAACTTATCCAAACCACTTGCAAAATAAATGTACTCAGAAAATGTTATCAAAATCGGCCCATTCTTTTTTTGAGTTATCGGTGTAATATATATATATATATATATATATATATATATATATATATATATATATATATATATATATATATATATATATATATATATATATATATGTATGTATGTATGTATGTATATAAAAAATTTGAAACTTAGTCTGAATATAGGTTCTAGTGGGCGTAGTTCGCGCTCATTTGAATAATTTTGTGCAAAATTCAAAAGTCAGGATCTCCTCATTATTAATTTTTTTTTAAAGAAAATTCACTAAAAAAAAGTCTGGACGCAGCAAGTGTGTTATGGTAGTGAATTTTCGTTAAAATGTTTTTAATGCAAATATATTTTTTTAAAAAGCTGGCATCAAATTTGGTTACCAGTCTAACCTATATAAAAAAAAACAATGTACCATATTTCAACAAGATAACTTTGTTGTTTGAAAATGCACAAAAAGCTTCCGAAAATAAACTTAAAATATTCTCGAAAGAACTGGTTCCCTAGCCAATGAACCTTAGGTTAGTAGCAAATTAAGCTATCGAAAGAAACTTTATGAAAAGTCGCTACCATAACGCACTTGCTGCGTCCAGACTTTTTTGTAATAAAAGCACATCAATTGTGTTTATCATACAAATATTTTTCGTCTTGAGCCGTCATTTGGCGTCCAGAGTAACCGAAATTTTTTGCATTAAATGCCTATAACTTTTTAGTGAATTTTTATTAAAAAAATTCACTAATAGAGAGGTATCGATGGTGAGACTTTGCAAAAATTTTTTCAAATGAGCGCGATTTAGGACCCCTAGAACCCATATCCGGGGTCAGTTTCAATTTTTATATGTTTATATATATATATATATATATATATATATATATATATATATATATATATATATATATATATATATATATATATCCGTCTGATAACTCAAAAAATAATTAACCGATTTCATTGAAACTCCGCAAGTGCCTTTCTTTTATTAATGGCTTGGAAAGGTTTGTTAGCCAGGAAAACCTGACCGGTTTTTTCGGGAAAATTTTGAGTTTTCTTTCAAAAAAAATTTTTTTTCTACGAAAATAACAAAGCTGTTTTAATGAAATCTACTATATATGTTGCCTTGGAAGAGGTCTTACTAAGTACCAAAATTCAACTTTCTCAGTTTATAGAAAATTGAGTTATTCAAATTTTAAATTTTCTTTCGAAATTTTTTTTTTCTCCAAAAATTACAAAGTTATTTTAATGAAATTTGGTGGATATCTTGCACTAGGAAAGACCTTACTACATACCAAAACTAAACTTTCTAAGTTTATAGAAAACTGAGTTATTTAAATTTGAATCATTTAATAAAAATTCACTAATATAACGCACTTGCCGCGTCCAGAGTTTTTTCCTTTTAACTTACATAGTTTAGCTTTAATGGTATAAACCCGCGTACCAACTTTTAATACTATAACTTTGTTATTTCCGCAGATATAAAAATTGTCAGAAAGAAAACAAAATTTTTCGGGAAAAACTGGTCCGATTTTCTTGGATAACGAACTTATCTACAAAAGGAGGGTACTAACCAAATTGTATCAAAATCGGTCAATTATTTTTTAAGTTGTCGGGGTGACACATAAATATATATATATATATATATATATATATATATATATATATATATATATATATATATATATATATATATATATATATATATATATATATATGTATACATACATACATACATACATACATACATACATACATACATACATACATACATACATACATACATACATACATACATACATATAAACATTGAAACTGACCCCGGACATGTGTTCTAGGAGGCCTAGTTTGCGCTCACTTGAAGAAATTTTTTCAAAATTCGAAAGTCGCGATCTCCTCATTAGTGAATTTTTTTAAAGGAAATTCAATAAAATTCGCTAAAATGAACTGGCGTCCTCGACTACCGTTGCGTTTTGGATATCTTCAATTATCTCTTATGTAACATATCAGTCTTGAGTGCACTATTATTTGGTTGCAAAGCATATCGTCGTGTTGCTCTTACAGTTTTGTAATAACATCGGCGGTCACCTCAATTAATTTATTTCAGGCCCTTTATACATTTTCGCCAATACGTCTCTGTGGAAATGGTAAGTTAATCTGGTAACGTTGAACATGTGGTTGATTTGTAAGTATACATGTTCGTCTTACATCTTCGGTACCGGAAGATGCAGTTCTGCCAATGGTAAAATCTGGTCGACGCCAACACGGAAACCGACAAACCTATTGAGCCAGTTTCGACATCCAGGAGGAAATAGCACTGATCTACGACAACACACTGTCTCATATATGCCAATCAGCTTGTAAAATGCGCATTTTTGTTCTTAACAACTTTTATTAATGAACAATAAACCCTACATTTAAAAGCTGCGACCTTCTGGAAAATTATATCTAACGGGCAATATAGTCTGGACGCAGCAAGAGCTGCCGATAGTGAATTTTCATAGAAATGTTTTTAATAGCAAATATGTATTTTATAATGAGAGCAGGTTTATAATTTGGTTACCAGTATAAACTATAATATAATAGAAACAATGTACCATATTTCATCAAATAAACCTTCCTTCTTTTATATATATTTTATTTCAACAACACACACCGTAGGTGTCGAAAAGAAGGAAAGAGGCAACTTGTTAATTCTGGGCTTGAAGGTTTGGAGGTTCGGGGGAGAAGGAGAAACATGTGCCGGCAAGGAATTACACAACTTGGAAGTCCTCGGGACAAAAGAACGGACATAACAAGATTTTCTATATCTGGTGACCTGGACAGTAAAAGGGTGCATTCTCTCTGTTCCCCTGGTAGATCTGTTGGGGGCAGCAGGTGGAGGAACTATAGAAGAAAGCTCCCCTGAGCAGTGCCCGTGCAGATATCTATAAAAGAGAGATAGGTCACCAACGGCACGTCGGTGGGAAATGGATGGCAGCCTTTGGGTGAGGGTAGGGTCACCGATGAGGCGTATAACTCTATTCTGAATAGAGTCCAGGATAGCGAGTGTAGAAGCGGCAGCAGTACCCCAGATGTGGGAGCAGTATTCGAGGTTTGGTCTTATTTGTGAAGTATATAAGGTATAGAGATTAGCTTATGAAAAGTAATTGCGAGCGCGGAAGAAGAAAGCTAATTTCTTAGCAGCCGCTTCTGCAATTGATGTGACATGTTGGTGCCAATTGAGATTTCGATCCACATGAATGCCAACAAGTGAAAACGACTCATTAATTTTAATAACTTGGTTGTTCATTGGGTCTAGGGCCGGTGTATCTCTTATGAGAAAGAAAGCCAGACTGTGATTTAGTGGGGTTGAATTGTACAAGATTTCCACTCCCCCAGCCTAATATTTTTTGGAGATCCACGGAGACAGAACCGTCCATGAGTCTGCGATCCTCATTTAATTGGGCTAAAGAGACAGGCTTAGAATATTGTATATTTGAGTGGAGGGTGCTGTCGTCCGCGTAACTGTGAACTGGGTTGGGTGTGCCAGAGAGGAGGTAATTGATGTGGAGAAGAAACAAAGTAGGGGGTAAAGCTGAACCTTGAGGAACTCCTGCATTAATTGGATACAGTTTAAAGGAATGGCCATCCACGACAACAGAAATGCTCCGGTTGGAGAGGAAATTTGCTGTCCAGGTGCAGAGTTTTGGTGGTAGGCCATAGGCCGGAAGTTTATTAAGCAGCGCTGTGTGCCAGACCTGGTCGAATGCTTTGTAGCTCCAATAGTAACGGGGATAGCTATTTTAAACGATTCCCGTGAACACCCTATGTAATAGGGTCGCAACTCAGACAAAACATATGAAACGAGATTAGGGGCTTCAGAAAAAAGTAAAAAGAAGATAACACTGTAATAGGAATATTTTGAGATAACTGCATCCGAAAAGCTTAATTCGAAAAAGCGCCATCTGGTGGCACGAATAAGAAAATAAAAAAATATTACATAAATTTGTACTTGAAAAAACCTTTCGAATAGTTTTTTCACAAAGCTTTAGTTACCATAGTTACCGAGATATGAATGGCGCTAACCTAATGAATCACCCTATATATCTCGGCTCCAATACACTTTTAAAATCTGTTTTACCGCTAACCCAAAACCCAATATCCCTTTCTTAAATTATTTTTTATTAAAAAAATTAGCTGCAAATCGGCTTTTTAGTGAATTTTCATTAAGAAAATTCACTAATAGATAGGTATCGATGGTGATACTTTCGGAAAATTTCTTCAAATGAGCGCTAATTAGGGTCCCTGGAACCCATTTCCATGACCAGTTAATGTATGTATATATATATATATATATATATATATATATATATATATATATATATATAAATATATAAATATATATATATATATATATATATATATATATATATATATATATATATATATATATATATATATATATCCAATCGATAACTCAAAAAATACTTCACTGTTTGGACCAAATTTGGGAATTACCCTTATTTTTCTAATGGCTTGGATGAGTTCGTTCATCAAATCTTAACGGCTAATTTTTCTTAATTAAAATTAAAAAAGTTTTTAAAACGCAATATCACTCAAATTGTCTAAGTGACTGAAACGAAAATTTACTGCTTAAAAGAACATAGACACATGGTTGTGTACCAATTTTCAAGTTGTTTGATCAAAGGAAAATAGAGATATTCGAAATTAATAATAAAATAATCATCGACATCACTTCAGATTCTGTAATGCAATATCTACAATGTTGGATAAAGACAGTTGGCGTTATCTGTACTGCTATGCTATTTAAATAAATCATAGATAAAAATCTAAACAATGGAAGTCGTTGCGAGATGTTAGCCTGGGAGTATTGTGAGAGATACGACAGGGACGCCATCTCGATGCAGGACCAGGTAGTATGTTGTCACGATAGCTCTCGTTTACGCAAAATTGTATAAATAGAGCTGTGTACAATGTACAATCAACTAACAATTGTGTAACTTGTCAGCCTTGGACCATTTCTTTCCTAATACCGGGACAAAGTTTGCGTCCAAAAGCGCTAAATTTTAGTATGCGAATGTATACTATAAATAAAAAATTACGAGACGCACAAAGTGCGTTATAGTAGTGAATTTTCATAAGAATTGTACACTATTAGTAAGATATATTATTAAAATTAATTCTTTCTGCGTCCTGAAATTTTTAAAAATGCTCTCGAAACCCCTTGTGATGTCCAAGAGATAGGCAAACAAGTTTTTTTCTCTATTTTATTTTTCCTTACTGTCGTGCATTCCGCTAACATTACCTTTGTGCTGTGTCTATTAATTAATTTTCCCACTAAACAATAGTTTTTTGTGGAAATGTATTATGTGCGTACGTTTGCACAAAAAAACGGTCGGTTTAAATTTCTTAGTAAATAGATTAATAAAATTTCCCTTAAGTAAATTAGATATAGTATAGGATTAGAGTACATTAAAAACGTGGCTAAATATAACGGATATTCGGATTGCTTAGTGGAAAAATAAATTAATAGACATAGAACAAAGAAAATGTTAACGGAATGCATGACATTCATGAAAGATAAAATAGAGAAACAATTTGTTTGTCTACCTTTTGAACCGCGTATCACAAGGGATCTCGAGAGCATTTTAAGAAAATCGATTTGCAGCTAACTTTTTCGACAAAAAATAATTTAAGCAATTTGTTAGGTAATACGAAAGAAAGATAAAGTCACTGAAATGTCTGGTATCTATGAGATAGGTTGTAAAGATTGTAATCTTAAATACGTTGTGCAGACTAAGAGAACCGTTGAGACTGGATTACGTGAACATCTGGCACAGTTGAGATATGGTAGTGGAGACAAGTCATGCGTGGCATTACATATTTGGGAAACTTATTAAAAATGTTAGACGGCCAGCGGGGCTCGATGCACACGAAAGTATTTATATTTTACGACAATAAAAAACAAAGGTTCCTTAAAGTGAGCACCGCCACTGGTTTGTAGTCCTCTGTTTGCGCTCTGTCTTTGATGCAAATAAACATTCCGAAGCCCTTCAGGTATAAAGACATAAAGCAAGTTCAAAAACCTCGTCCGGCATTTCAAATACAATACACAGAATATTTGCCTGCGATTTAGTCTCACGGTATCGGTCTTTACCTAAGACTCCGTATAAAAGGCGATGTCAGTAGTAAGTAGTTAGAATTTTGATCCTCTGATGACGCCAGCTTTGTTAGTGACACGATCGTCAGGTCTTTAAAAATATGTGTTGTGGCGATCATATATTTTGTTCTCACTTATTCACCAATTTCTTTAAACTAAAATAATAACCAGTGTTCTGCTACTTTCCACCAGCAAGATTTTGTTACAAAAATGTATATAATCATAAAATTATTACCTATATTAGATGTAACTGAATGCACCAGTGAAAATTTGGTTCAACAGCTGGTCTCTCTAATAAGCATAAATGTATGCAATTTAAAATGATAATCAACAAATTGTTGTTTTTATAGAATCTTATATGGCAAAATATATCTTGATCTTCATAATGTTTTTAATTATAATTATCTTGACACACAATATGTTAAATTGTAACAAAGTAAATAGTGAATTTTCATAGAAATGATCTGACACAAAATATTTTATTATAACTTTTTTTTCTTATAAGATATAAATCTAAATTTTGGTGTATAGTTTACTTTGTATATCATAAACCTAACCACCAAATTTGGTTATCATAGCTTTTTAATTTTTTGAGAAAAATATAATTTTTTTCGAATGAAAAATTAAAATTTTCCCGGAAAACCTTGTCCGATTTTCCCGACCAACGAATTTATCTAAGCCATTTATAAAAGGAAGGTGCATGCCAAATGTTATCAAATTCGGGACATTATTTCTTGAGTTATCGGTGTGATACATACATACATATACATATACATATACATATACATATACATATATATATATATATATATATATATATATATATATATATATATATATATATATATATATATATATATATAAACATATAAAAATTGAAACTGACCCCGGATATGGGTTCTAGGGGTCCTAGTTCGCGCTCATTTGCAACAAATTTTTCAAAATTTAAAAGTCGGGATCTCCCTATTAGTGATTTTTTTCTACGAAAAATCACTTAAATGCGGGGTGTTGCAACAGCTGATAACAATATACATTTCCTTGCGGTTTACTTCCACTAGCAATTTTACCTGGAAACGATTAGGTATTAACAAAATACAGTTGAATAGACAACAGTTGATTACTATATTTTTCTTAATTATCTTATTAGTTGGTATCCATGATAACTATTATAGTTATCATTACAGTGGGGGGTGGCGGCAGAAGCGTATAGTGTTGGTGGCTATATCTTCCACAGTATATGACCATTTCCTTCTTGTGAATATTTTCAATTTTTAATCTAATGTTTTAGCGAATTTTCATTAAGAAAAATGAAAAATTCTAGAGAGGTGTAAGGCTTTTGAAAAAATTTCTTCAGATGAGCGCGATTTGGGTCCCTAGAACCCAAAACCAAGGTCCGTTAAAATTTGTATATGTTTATATATATATATATATATATATATATATATATATATATATATATATATATATATATATATATATATATATATATATATATATATATATATATATATATATATATATATATATATATATATATATATAAATATTTCAACATACAACACGAGGGCTTACAGCCTAAATACTATCGTACCGTGGGTGTTGACAAGGAGGAAAGGGACAACTTGTTAATTCTGAACTTGAAGGTTTGGAAGTTCGGAGGAGTAGTATAAATAACATAACATAAGAATTTTAATTGAATATAACGCAAATTTAACATACATTTTCTACACCGCCCCTAAATATACTTAAATGACCCTGTAGTACAAATAAATTTTGCAGACCACTTCGATACAACATAAAAAACATTTAAAAAATACATTGGTATTGTTAAAGAAAAAACTGTCTTTCCAGCAACCGCTTATCTTCACCTTTTGAAATGCATGAATCACACAGCGGCTTTGAACATTATAAACAAATTGGGTGCCTGCATTTTACACAAATGTGTCTGGTCATTCGATGGACAGCTCCTGGGCACATGGAACACGGTTTGCGTTTTTGCAGAGTAATATGTTCCACAGCGTAAGTATTTACTTGTGTTTTTTATTTATTTCAACAACACACCACGAGGGCTTACAGCCTAAATACTATCGTACCGTGGGTGTCGACAAGGAAGAAAGGGGCAACTTGTATAATTTTGAACTTGAAGGTTTGGAGGTTCGGAGGAGAAGGAACAACATGTGCCGGAAAGGAATTCCACAACTTGAAAGTCCTCGAGACAAAAGAGCGGGCATAACAAGATGTTCTATGTCTGGTGACCTGGACAGTAAAAGGGTGCATTTGCTCTGTTCCCAGGTAGATCTGTTGGGGGCAGAAAGTGAAGGCACTATGAGACGTATAGCTTCTTCTGAATGGAGTCCAGGATAGCGAGTGCAGAAGCGGCAGCAGCACCCCAGATGTGGGGGCAGTATTCGAGGTTTGATTTTATTTGTGAAGTATAGAGATTAGCCTGTGAAAAGTATTTGCGAGCCTGGAAGAGGAAACCTAATTTCTTAGCGGCCGCTTCTGCAATTGATGTGAATGTTGATGCCAATTGAGGTGTCGATCAACAGAAATGCCAACAAGTGAAAATTACTCATTACTTTGAATAACTTGGTTGTTCATTGTGATGGGTCTAGGGCTGGTGTATCTCTTATGAGACAGAAAGCAAGACTGTAATTTGGTGGGGTTGAATTGTACAAGATTTTTACTTCCCCAGTCTAATATTTTTCGGAGATCCACGGAGACAGAACCCTCCATGAGACTGCGATCCTCATCTAATTGGGCTTAAGAGACAGGCTTAGAATATTGTATATTTGAGTGGAAGATGCTGTCGTCCGCGTAACTGTGAACTGGGTTGTATGTGCTAGAGACGAGGTCATTGATGTGGCGAAGAAATAAAGTAGGGGCTAAAGCTAAACCTTGAGGAACTCCTGCATTAATTGGATACAGTTTAGGGGAATGGCCATCCACGACAACAGAAATGCTCCGGTTGGAGACGAAATTTGCTGTCCAGTTACAGAGTTTTTGTGGTAGGCCATAGGCCGGAAGTTTATTAAGCAGTGCTGCATGCCATACCTGGTCGAATGCTTTGGATATGTCTAGAGCGACAATCTGGGATTCACCGTGTAGTTTCATAGACTTGTTCCAAGAATGGGTGACAAAGGAAAGGAGGTCGGCAGTTGATCTGCGCTGACGGAATCCTTACTGCCTGTCGTGGATTAGACTGTGTTTTTCAAGGAATTTTAGTAATTTGGTGTTTATATACTTTTCTATCACTTTAGAGACGACTGAAAGGAGAGAAATAGGCCTGTAGTTGCTAGGAAGCGCTTTGGATCCTTTCTTGGGGACGGGTTGTACTCGAGCAGTTTTCCAGTTACTAGGGAATATGCCTCTATTGTAAGATGTCTGAAACAGACGAGTCAGGACATGAGCAAGTTATGGTGCGCATTTTTTTATAACAATTGGTGGGATCTCGTCAAGGTCAGAGGCTTTTCTGGTATTAAGAGAAGAGAGCATCTTTCGTACCCTTTTAGTTTTGAAAATGATATCCGTCATTTTATGCGCGACATTGGGGACTGTTGGTGGTTGAGAGTAGAATTGCTGGCAACAACGAGGCAAAAAGTTCAGCCTTGCCCAGGGCGGTAGAAACAATTTGATCCCCTGAGACAAGAGGTGGAAACGTACTCTTGCAGAAATTATTCCCAATAGATTTAGCAAGAGTTCAAAAGGGTTTGCTGCCGCTGGAGCTTAAGAGGACTTTGTTTTTGATGTGGTTATTAAACAGGTTTATTGCTTCAGAAAAAATGCGGACATAGCGGTTTTTTGCGTCGTTAAATGCTTGACGGTTTTCTTGACTGGGATTGTGTAGAAGCGTTTTGTGAGCTTGGACCTTTTCCAGTCTGGCCTTGTCACAGGATTTAGAGAATCAGGGCTTTTGAGTGGCTGCAGATTTTTTCTGTGTACGTGGAGTAAATAATTCCATGCCAGCTTGGATAATTTCGGTGACGTTGTGTGAGATATCAGAGGGGTCAGGATGAGAGAAGCAGACAGACGCCCATGGAAATGAGGAAAAGTAATCTCGCATTTCGTCCTAGTTCGCGGAGTTGTAGTGCCAAGCGATACGTGGGTGTGATGACTGTGTGACCTCGGGTTACATTGCGCAGGAAGCAGTGACCATGCCGTGGTCTGAGTGACCAAGGGGGACGGTGACTGATATATTATAGCAGTCAGGATTTGTAGTAAGAAGGAGATCCAAGGGATTTAAGCTGTGTGTTGGGATGCGAGGAAAGTAAGTAGGTTGCTGCACCATATTGGCTAAAGAATTGGTGACTGCAAAGGCCTCCGCTGCTCTTCCTTGTGGATCTGGTTTTAAAGATCCTAGCTATTCCTTATTATGGACATTGAAGTCACCAAGAATAGTGACTTCGGAGGAAAGATATTCAGAAATCAGATGGTCGGTTTTTTCAGAAAGGTAATCAAAGAGCTGGACAAAGTGGTTGTCAGAAGGTGACCGGTAAATGCAACACATGAATTTAGTTGCAGCCCTGAGAAAGAGTTTTATCCATAGTATGTCTTTTCTTCCGGCTTCTAAATTGGGGAGTCGTGTGCAGACTAGATTGCTACGGACGTAAGCGCACACGCCTCTAGGCAATCTAAAGGAAGTAAAGAGCTCATACTCCGGGTAATTAAGGTGATTAGTGGCTGTTTTGGCACTGATTTGAGTTTCGGTGAGGAAGAGGAGTTGGGGCCTATTAGCCTGGGGAAAATGGTGGACGACGCTCAGGTTAGAATGTAGGCTACATATATTCGAGATGGATATGTTGAATCTTGATGCTGGCGCCCTCTGTACACTTCTCTCTCGGAGATCCGAATGGGGGGTATTTTATCTCCGGAATCTTTTGTACAAGGGGGAGCCATCATAATTTTTGCTTATAAGGGAAACCGACTCATACACCAGAACCGGAAATGTCCGTTGGGACTTCGCCCCTTGTTGTAAGTGGTGGTACCTCATCGGGCGTGAAAAAATCCTTTACTGTCACGTAAAGGAAGAGTCCACTACCACCTACCATATTATAAGTATACCACACCAGTGAACTATTAACTCAATTTCTCATTACGCTAGAATCTTCAACCTTGAACCATAGTAAAACCCATGCAAACGCAGCGTGGGTACTAAATTAAAGAAAAGTAACGTAAGGAGCTTCGCGGATAACCACAAATTAATTTTAAAAAACCTTTTTTATTGTTTTGTTTGCAAAAACTAGTTGGATTGGGTTGACTAAAACAAAACCATCTAAGCAATTAATAAGGAAAAATACCTGCTATATTTATAATTTGGCAGGTACATTCCCTTTGGAAATAATAAATTTTGTAACTTTAATGAAATTTTTTAACACAAATTATTTACAGAAATTTGCAGTACTTACATATATATCTGCCAAATTATAATTTTCTAGCTTCATAGAAAATAGCAATTTCTTCAAGTAATCGCTAACTGGGGTCTCTAAAACCGATCTCCAAGGTCCACTCAAATTTAATATAACTTACTAATGGTGTACAATTCTTATGAAAATTAACTACTATAACGTACTTGCTGCGTCCCGAACATTGTTTTACTTGTCAACAAGCATCTGGCAGTTGACTCATGTGAAATTTTGAACAAGTTGCGTCATTTATTTTGTGTTAGATAGCCATTGAAAGCATATGAACCTTTTGAGTTATAACGAAAATGTAAAAAAGTGAATTTCGTGTGCTCATCAAACATTATTTTTTGCAGAAAAAACCATCACTCAAACCAAGGCTAAGCTTGATAAATACTACAGGGACACTGCACCAGCAATTTCCACGGTAAAAAAGTGGTTTACTGAATTTTGTTGCGGCCGTACAAGCACAAATGACGCCGAACGTTCCGGACGCCCAGTTGAGGTCGCTACACCCGAAACAATTTAAAAAAAATGCACGATATGGTGTTGGCCGATCGGAGATTGAAAGTGTGGGAGATTGTGGAAGCCATAGGCATATCCCATGACTCCGTGGTTTCGATTTTACATGATCACTTGGGTATGAGAAAGCTATCCGCAAGATGGGTGCCGCGTCTGCTCACAATCGACCACAAACGCACTCGTGTGACAACTTCGAAGGAGTCTTTGGCGTTGTTTAATCTCAATAGGGACGAGTTTTTGCGCCGTTTCGTAACCACGGACGAAACATGGATTCACCACAACACACCAGAGGCCAAGTAGCGGTCAAAACAGTGGGTTTCTCTGTGAAAATCGGCGCCGAAGAAGGCCAAGGTGGGTTTGTCAGCCAATAAAGTCATGGCGACCGTTTTTTTGGGATGCACGCGGTATAATCCACATTGTTTACCTTCAAAAGGAAAGAACAATGAATGGCGAATATTATACCAACTTATTGGACCGATTCAATGACGATTTGAAGAAAAAACGACCGCGTTTGGCCAAAAAAAAACGTTATTTTCCACCAAGACAATGCAAGACTACACACTCCATGGCAAAATTACATAAATTGGGCTACGAATTGCTCCCTCATCCGCCCCATTCTCCGGATTTAGCCCGGAGTGACTATTTCTTGTTTCCAAACTTCAGGAAATGGCTGGACGGAAAGAGATTTGATTCCAATGATGAAATCATCTCACAAACAAAAACCTATTTTGAGGACCTTGACAAATCTTATTTTTTTGGAAGGGATAAAAAATTGGAGAAACGTTGGACGAAGTGTATAGAGCTCAAAGGGGACTATGTTGAGAAATAAAATAATTTTTTGTCAAAAAACCTGTGTTTCATTAGAAAAGTCACGGACTTATTGACCCGCTTTCGTATATTGGGGTTAGTCAAGGCAGGAGAAGTCTTCAAATTTAAATTTGTACAAAAAGGAGATAGGTATTTGTTCTCCCTTGATTATATACATTTTGTCATTAGATTCTCAACAAATCATTTAAAAGGAAGCTTTAATATAGTCCTGTAGTTAACAGCATTTTAAATATGTAAATTCACCAACCATATGACCAAATTTAAACACTCTGTAACCAGTTAGTTAACGTTAATGACACTTTAAATGCTTCTAAAATGAATAACAGTTACAAAATTATTCACTGTACTTCAATTAAAAGATTTCTATCTCTAAATGTCTAATATGTTACGCAATTGTTGAACAATACAAAGTTTAAGATAAATATCTGGTCAAGCAGGACACAAAGATATTATAAAAATGAAAAATTTAATTTTCCGTACATCTCATACGTCAATTGTTTTAATTAAAAGATGAGTCATTGGTATTAGCGAATTTTCATAATGAAAAATTCGATGTAGAGAGGTCACGATGAAAAGCTTTCGAAAAAATTTCTTCAGATGAGCCCGAATTTGGGTCCCTAGAAACCAAAACCAAGGTCCGTTAAAATTTATATATATATATATATATATATATATATATATATATATATATATATATATATATATATATATATATATATATATATATATATATAGTACGCTTGGAGAAACGCAAATCATCACAATACATATTTCAGAGACCTTACGATCGTTTCGTTGACAATGTCAACATCTTCAGAGGAAAAAAATTCAGAATTTTCTTTCTCTGAAGATGTTGACATTGTCAACGAAACGATCGTAACGTCTCTGAAATATGTGTTGTGGTGATTTGGGTTTCTCCAAGTGTACTTATTAGTGCTCATCACAGGTTCCAGTTTTCTCACAGTGTGTATATATATATATATATATATATATAATGATATATATATATATATATATATATATATATATATATATATATATATATATATATATATATATATATATATATATATATATATATGCGCGTGTGTGTGTATTTTTCTTGTTATTTCAACAACACAGCACGAGGGCTTACAGCCTAAATACTATCGTACAGTGGGTGTCGACAAGGAGGAAAGAGTCAAGTTGTTAATTCTGGACTTGGAGGTATGGAGGTTCGGAGGAGAAGGAAAAACATGTCCCGACAAGGAATTCCACAACTTGAAAGTCATCGGAACAAAAGAGCGGGCACAACAAGATGTTCTATGTCTGGTTACCTGGACAGTAGAAGAGTGCATTCGCTCTGTTCCCCTGGTAGATCTGTTGGGGGTAGCAGGTGGAGGAACTATGGAAGAAGGCTCCTCTGAGCAGTGCCCATGCAGATATCTATAAAAGAAAAAAAGGTCACCAACGACACGCCGGTGGGCAAGGAATGGCAGCCTTTGGGTGACGGTAGGGTCACCGATGAGACCTATAGCTCTCTTCTAAATGGAGTACAGGATAGCGAGTGTAGAAACGGCAGCGGCACCCCAGATGTGGGAGAAGCATTCGAGGTTTGGCCTTATTTGTGAAGTATATAAGGTATAGAGATTAGCTGGTGAAAAGTATTTGCGAGCCCAGAAGAGGAAACCTAATTTCTTAGCAGCCGCTTCTTTAATTGATGTGACATGTTGGTGTCAATTGAGGTGTAGATCCACAGAAATGCCAACAAGTGAAAAGGACTCATTACTTTGAATAACTTGGTTGTTCATTGTGATGGGTCTAGGGCTGGTGAAAGAAAGCAAGACAGATTTGGTGGGGTTCAATTGTACAAGATTTCTACTTCCCCAGTCTAATATTTTTTGGAGATCCACAGAGACAGAACCCTCCATGAGTCTGCGATCCTCATCTAATTGGGCTACAGAGACAGGCGTAGCATATTGTATATTTGAGTGGAGGGTGCTGTCATCCGCGTAACTGTGAACTGGGTTGGATGTGCTAGAGAGGAAGTCATTGATGTGGAGAAGAAACAAAGTAGGAGCTAAGGCTTAACCTTGAGGAATTCCTGCATTAATTGGATACAGTTTAGAGGAATGGCCATCCACGACAACAGAAATGCTCCGGTTGGAGAGGAAATTTGCTGTCCAGGTACAGAGTTTTGGTGGTAGGCCATAGGCCGGAAGTTTATTAAGCAGCGCCGCGTGCCAGACCTGTTCGAATGCTTTGGATATGTCTAGGGGGACAATCTGGGATTAACCCAGCAGTTCCATAGACTTGTTCCAAGATTGAGTGACAAAGGAAAGGAGGTCGGCAGTTGATATGCGATGACGGAATCCATACTGCCTGTCGTGGATTAGACTGTGTTTTTCAAAAAATTTTATTAATTCGGTGTTTATATCATTTTCCATCACTTTAAAGGCGACTGAAAGGAGAGAAATATGTCTGTAGTTGCTAGGAAGCGCTTTGGATCCTCTATTGTAAGATATCTGAAACAGACGAGTCAGGACAGGAGCAAGTTCTGGTGCGCATTTTTTTGAGAACAATTGCTGGGATCTCGTCAAGGCCAGAATCTTTTCTGGTATTAAGAGAAGAGAGCATATTGCGTACCTTTTTAGTTTT
Source organism: Tillus elongatus (assembly GCA_964006375.1). Taxonomy (NCBI): domain Eukaryota; kingdom Metazoa; phylum Arthropoda; class Insecta; order Coleoptera; family Cleridae; genus Tillus; species Tillus elongatus. The sequence goes on from OZ023263.1 coordinate 8,258,877, forward strand.
GAAAATTTTATGCGTGGCATTGGGGAATGTTGGTGGTTGAACATTTGGAGGTGGATTGAGAGTAGAATTGCCGGCGAACGACGAGGCAAAAAGTTCAGCCTTGGCCAGGGCGGGAGAAACAATTTAATCCCCTGAAACAAGAGGTGGGAACGTGCTCTTGCAGAAATTATTCCCAATAGATTTAGCATGAGTCCAGAAGGGTTTGCTGCCGTTGGAGATATGTTTTTGATGTGGTTATTAAACGAGTTTTTTGTCTCAGAAAGAATGCGGACATAGCAGTTTCTTGCGTCGTTAAATACTTGACGGTTTTCTTGACTGGGATTGTGTAGAAGCGTTTTGTGAGCTTTGACCTTTTCAAGTCTGGCCTGGTCACAGAATTTGGAGAACCAGCGCTTTTGAGTGGCTGAAGAGGTTTGCTGTGTACGTAGAATAAATAAGTCCATGCCAGCTTGGATAGTTTCGGCGACGTTTTGTGATATATCAGAGGGGTCAGGATGAGAGAAGTAGACAGACGCTAATGGAAATGAGTTGTAGTGCCAAACGATACGTGGGTGTGATGACTGTGTGACCTCGGGTTGCATTGCGCAGGAAGAAATGACCATGCTGTGGTCTGAGCGACCAAGGGGGGCGGTGACTAATGTCTTATAGCATTCAGGTTTTGTAGTAAGAAGGAGATCCAAGGGATTTGAGCTGTGTGTTGGAATGCAAGGAGAGTAAGTAGGTTGCTGAACTATATTGGCTAAATAATTGCTGACTGCGAAGGCCTCTGCTGTTCTCCCTTGTGGATCGGTTTTTGAATATCCTAGTCATTCCTTATTATCGCCATTGAAGTCACCAAGAGATAGTGACCTCGGAGGAAGGATATTCAGAAATCAGATGGTCGGTTTTTCAGAAAGTTGTCGAAGAGCTGGGCAAAGTTGCTGTCAGAAGGTGACCGGTAAATGCAACAGATGAATTTAGTTGCAGTCCTGAGAGAGAGTTTCATTCAAAGTATGTCTTTTCTTCCAACTTCCAAATTGGGGAATCCGGTGCAGGGTAGATTGCTACGGACGTATACGCACACACCTCCATGCAATCTAAACGTAGTAAGGAGCTTATAACCCGGGAAATTAAGGCGATTAGTGGCTGTTATGGCACTGATTTGGGTTTCGGTGAGGAAGAGGAGTTGGGGCCTATTAGCCTGGAGGAAATGGTGGACGGAGTTCAGGTTAGAATTTAGGCCACATATAGTCGAGAAGGATATGTTAAATCTTGATGTCGGCGCCCACTGCACATTCCTCTCCCGGAGATCCGAATGGAGGGGTATTTTATCTGCGGAATCTTTTATGCAAGGAGGAGCCATCATCATTTTTGTTTATAAGAGAAACCGACTCATACACCAGAACCGGAAACGTCCGTTGGGACTTCACCGGCCCCTTGATGTAACGGGTGGTACCTCCTCGGGTGTAAAAAAAATCCTTTACTATCACGTAAAGGGAAAGTCCACTACCACCTACCGAGTACACAGATTCGGACCTACTCTATTCATTGAAAAAGTCGCGACTGCCTGACATTTTCTAACAACTTGAGAGGTTCTTTATCTAGATGATGGTTAGTAGTCCCAAATATGCTGAGCAATACATGATTTAGCAGTAGTGCCATATTTCAGTTGCGCTAAATGTTCTTTAAATCTAGTTTTAATAGTTCTTTTAGTTTGCCCAACATATTTAAGATCGCAATCTTTACATTCTATGTCATAGATTCCCGACACTTCTCGACAACGATACAAGATCTTTTTTTTAGAAGCATGCATTATACTTCGACGAAAAATGCAATAACGCAATAATAAAAGGATGTTCCATTAAAAAAAGAACACCTGTATTACCAACGACTTATGGGCCACACTGTGATTGTCAAAATAATTTTATAAGATGCAGCTCAAACTACCCTATAATTAACTTATATAATAATTTTCCGTATCTTGTGTACTTAATAACGGATATATTGGGTTTTGCCGGAGAGATGCGCCAGGCTGTATATATGTTAATATGTAAAAACTGAAATCAACCCCGGATATTTCTTCTAGGGGGCCTATTTCGCGCTTATTTGAGGAATTTTTTCAAAATTCAAAAGTCGGGTTATCCCCAATAGTGTTTTTTTTCTACGAAAAATCATTAAAAGAGCAAAATTTTCGGAAACGACGCTTTGAGTGTTGAGTAGTTTATATTTAGACGAAGGATTATAGGCAAAATTGCACGGTATATCATCGAGTTAACCAGAGCCAGACATCCAGAGAAAGGTCTGTCTTAAGAAGATATGATAGATTATCTTACGACAATGTACTTGATGATTTAAATCTCGCACGTGACCGTATAACGGCTCTTATTATGCCTAGACGCTGCTTGTTATTTCCCTAAACAATGAGATAAATTCTCCTTTTTCCTTCTTCTGCTTCACGTATATTTTACATTAACCTAAAAACTGGCAGATTATTCGCAGGTGTTTATTTCCCAGTTCTCACACAAATAAGCTGGCCTCAAGAACTTGAATGGATTAATCTTATAAATGCATGTTAAAATGATTACAAAACATGAAACTATTATTTACTTTCTTTATCGTATTCTCACCACTTTGTCCAAGTCGCAAATGATAGAGCTTCGGGTATAAAATGATGGTTGTGAAAATGCATTATGCATTTGGAAAAGTTCCTCACATAAAATTATTACATGCTTTTTGCATTGTCTTGCAGTGATTTTATTTAAACTAAAACACGCGTTAAAAATTTGTGTTCGGATGATATTAAAAATAAGAATTATCCGCCAACAGATAGAGCTTGAAAAACGTTTAAATACGATAGATGATTGTCTTTCACTTCCGATTACTTCAAAACATATCATATCCTTGTAAAAAATACACAAAATCACTAATAATCCAACTCGACGTCAGGTCAGGTATGAGCTCCTTACTTCCTTTAGATTGCATGGAGGCGTGTGCGCGTACGTTCGTAGCAATCTGCCCTTCACCAGACTCCCCAATTTAGAACCTGGAAGAAAAGACATACTATGGATAAAACTCTGTCTCAGGGCTGCAACTAAATTCATCTGTTGCGTTTACCGGTCACCTTCTGACAACAACTTTGTCCAGCTTTTTTACTACCTTTCTGAAAAAAACCGACCATCTGATATCTGAATATCCTTCCTCCGAGGTCACTATTCTTGGTGACTTCAATGTCCATAATAAGGAATGGCTAGGATCTTCAGAAACCGATCCACAAGGAAGAGCAGCGGAGGCCTTTGCAGTCAGCAATTCTTTAACCAATATGGTTCAGCAACCTACTTATTTTCCTCGCATCCCAACACACAGCTCAAATCCCTTGGATCTCCTTCTTACTACAAATCCTGACTGCTATAAGATATCAGTCACCGCCCCCCTGGGTCGCTCAGACCACGGCATGGTCACTGCTTCCTGCGCAATGCAACCCGAGGTCACACAGTCATCACACCCACGCATCGTTTGGCAGTACAACTCCGCGAACTGGGACGAAATCCGGGATTACTTTTCCTCATTTCCATTAGCGTATGTCTGGTTCTCTCATCCTGACCCTTCTGATATCTCACAAAACGTCGCCGAAACTATCCAAGCTGGCATGGAGTTATTTATTCCACGTACACAGCAAACCTCTTCAGCCACTCAAAAGCCCTGGTTCTCCAAATTCTGTGACAAGGCCAGACTTGAAAAGGCCAAAGCTCATAAAACGCTTCTACACAATCCCAGTCAAGAAAACCGTCAAGTATTTAACGACGCAAGAAACTGCTATGTCCGCATTCTTTCTGAGGCAAAAAACTCGTTTAATAACCACATCAAAATCATAGCTCCAACGGTAGCAAACCTTTCTGGACTCTTTCTAAATCTATTGGGAATAATTTCTGCAAGAGCACATTCCCACCTCTTGTTTCAGGGGATGAAATTGTTTCTACCGCCCTGGGCAAGGCTGAACTTTTTGCCTCGTTGTTCGCTGGCAATTCTACCCTCAACCCACATCCAAATGTTCAACCACCAAAAGTCCCCAATGTCGCGCATAACATGACGGATATCATTTTTAAAACTAAAAAGGTACGAAAGATGCTCTCTTCTCTTAATACCAGGAAAGCCTCTGTTCTTGGCGAGATCCCAGCAATTGTTCTCAAAAAATGCGCACCTGAACCTGCTCCTGTCCTGACTCGTATGTTACAGACATCTTACAATAGAGGCATATTCCCTTGTAACTGGAAAACTGCTCGAGTACAGCCCATCCCCAAGAAAGGATCCAAAGCGCTTCCTAGCAACTACAGGCCTATTTATCTCCTTTCAGTCGTCTCTAAAGTGATGAAAAAGTATATAAACACGGAATTACTAAAATTTCTTGAAAAACAGAGTCTAATCCACGACCGGCAGTATGGATTCCGTCAGCGCAGATCAACTGCCAACCTCCTTTCCTTTGTCACGCATTGTTGGAACAGGTCTATGGAATTACAGGGTGAACCACAGATTGTCGCTCTAGACATATCCAAAGCATTCGACCAGGTCTGGCACGCAGCGCTGCTTAATAAACTTCCGGCCTATGGCCTACCACCAAAACTCTGTACCTGGACAGCAAATTTCCTCTCCAACCGGAGCATTTCTGTTGTCGTGGATGGCCATTCCTCTAAACTGTATCCAATTAATGCAGGAGTTCCTCAAGGTTCAGCTTTAGCCCCTACTTTGTTTCTTCTCCACATCAATGACCTCCTCTTTAGCACATCCAACCCAGTTCACAGTTACGCGGATGACATCATCCTCCACTTAAATATACAATATTTTAAGCCTGTCTTTTAGCCCAATTAGATGAGTATCGCAGACTTATGGAGGGTTCTGTCTCTGTGGATCTCCAAAAAATATTAGATTGGGAAGGTATAACTCTTGTACAATTCAACTCCACCAAATCTCAGTCTTGTTTTTTATCTCATAAGAGATACACCAGCCCTAGACTCATCACAATGAACAATCAAGTTATTCAAATTAATAAGTCCTTTTCACTTGTTGGAATTTCTGTGGATCACATCAATTGCAGAAGCGGCTGATAAGAAATTAGGTTTTTTCTTCCGGGCTCGCAAATACTTTTCACCAGCTTATATATATATATATATATATATATATATATATATATATATATATATATATATATATATATATATATATATATATAATAACCGGAGGTTAAGCCATATCTAAAATGTTTTTATTTGAAAGAAAGAAGCCGAATATGAGGATAGTTAGATTTTGAAAACATCTGTAAATTGTAATAGACAAATAATCTAAAACGGGGAGAATTGGGGTATAACGGATTTAAAGACATTTTCTTAAGTTTTACTATAGTCACTTCTGTATTAATCAAGTTTCCTGCTGAAAATGTACTAAAATAAAAAAAATTCTGCAGGCATAGCATTAGCCCGATAGCCCACTTAACTCAAAATAAATCACAAAGGAGTTCGCCCTCGTTAAAAATATGTAAAATGTTACCCTATAAAACGAAAACCCCCCAAAAAACAGTATTTCTTATTGCTCCGTTAAAAATATATAAAACATTACCCTAGCAAATTATAACTGCCACAAAAAGCAGTATTTTTTTAATTCTTTGTTAAAAAATATGTAATTCCCCTTTAAAATAAGAACTGTCACTAGAAACCGTATTTGCTTTATTTTTTCGTTCAGAATATGTAAAATATTATCCTATAAAATTAGAAGTGTCACAAAAACAGTATGTTTTTTCTTTGTTAAAAGTACGTAAAACATTACCCTATAAAATTAGAACTGTCACAAAAACAATTTTTTATTTCTTCGTTAAAAATATGTAAAACATTAGCCTATAGAATTAGAACTGCCACAGAAAAAATCAGATTTTTTAAATTTCTTCGTTAAAAACATGTAAAACATTACCCTATATCATTAGAACTGCAACAAAGAAAACCTGAATTTTTATTTCTTCATTAAGGATGTGTTAGATATTACCCTACACAATTAGAAATGTCACAAAAAACAGCATTTTCTTATTTCTTTGTTAGAAATACGTAAAACATTACCCTATAAAATTAGAATTATAAAATATGTAAAACATTATGCTACAATCCTAGATCTGTCACAATTTTTTTATTTCTTTGTTAACAATATGGAAAAGGTAAAAAGGTAAAGGTAAGATGCTTCCTGGCAATTAGGCCATTGCTGACCCTTTTTGCTCATCTAAACTAACCTACCCTCAACCTTGAGCTCGATCTCAACGACGACAGTGATTTGAAAAATCATCTGCTGCAGGTGAGTCTCGAACCGTCGTCCCCCGAGTCCGTATTGGAAAGTCTGAATCGATTTTCCCGCACGGCCACGGAGGCGCTTAACAATATGGAAAGTATTATCCTATAAAATTAGACCTGTCACAAAAAACAGAATTTTTAAAAAATTGTTCGTGAAATATTTGTCACATATTACGCTATAAAATTAAAAGTGCCACAACAACATTTCTTTTAATTTATTTGCTAAAAATATGTAAAATATTACGTTATACAACTAGAACTGCGACAAAAAAAAAGTATTTTGACATTCCCATTGATGACTTTAACCGGAAGATGTAAAAACGTGTTTATAATTTTCAGTGAAGAAGCAAAGTAAGTAACTGTTGAAATGTTTTAGTGAGTGATTCAGAATTATATCGACCGTTAAGATTTTATCTTTGTATTTACGAGAGAATGAAGCTATTTACTGCATTCTTGATACAACAAAACCAAAAAAAAAGGTGTCATTTAACATTACTATAGACTAAACAAGAAATAGTTCTATTAAGTAATTTTGGTGCGACGAGAATAAATTACTGTTTGCTTTGGGACTTTTTTAAATTTAAAAACGATGCGCATGGATCTTTATTTTGTCAATACAAAAAAGTTAATTGTGCATTAATGTACAAGAGCTTTTGAGGAAAGTGGGTTAGTATTACTTAAAATACCGCCAAATGGGGTTAAGTGAATCAAAAAAATGTGTTTTTACTGTTATGTACCAAACCACTAAAGAAAGGAATATGCAAAAATAAATGTATATTTATACACGTTTTCCGAAGGATTTACTATATAAATTTACAAGCTCAAGCTCAAACGGCAGCAAACCCTTCTGGACTCTTGCTAAAACTATTGGGAATAATTTCTGCAAGGGCACGTTCCCACCTCTTGTTTCAGGGGATGAAATTGTTTCTACCGCCCTGGGCAAGGCTGAACTTTTTGCCTCGTTGGCAACGGCAATTATACTCTCAATCCACCTCCAAATGTTCAACCACCAACAGTCCCCAATGTCGCGCATAAAATGACGGATTACATTTTCAAAACTAAAAAGGTACGAAATATTCGCTCTTCTCTTAATACCAGGAAAGTCCCTGGCCTTGACGAGATCCCAGCAATTGGTCTCAAATAATGCGCACCAGAACTTGCTCCTGTCCTGACTCGTCTGTTTCAGACATCTTACAATAGGGGCATATTCCCTAGTAATTGGAAAACTGCTCGAGTACAACCCGTCCCCAAGAAAGGATCCAAAGCGCGTCCTAGCAACTACAGGCCTATTTCTCTCCTTTCAGTCATCTCTCCAGTGATGGACAAGTATATAAACACCCAATTAATAAAATTTCTTGAAAAACACAGTATAATCCATGACAGGCAGTATGGATTCCGTCAGCGCAGATCAACTGCCGACCTCACTTCCTTTGTCACCCATTATTGGAACAAGTCTATGGAACTATACGGTGAATCCCAGATTGTCGCTCTAGACATATCCAAAGCATTCGAACAGGTGTGGCACGCAGCGCTGCTTAATAAACTTCCGGCCTTACCACCAAAACCCTGTACCTGGACAACAAATTTTCTCTCCAACCGGAGCATTTCTGTTGTCGTGGATGGCCATTCCTCTAAACCATCCAATTGATGCATGAGTCCCTCAAGGTTCAGCTTTAGCCCCTACTTTGTTTCTTCTCCACATCAATGACCCCCTCTCTAGCACATCTAACCCAGTTCACAGTTACGCGGACGACAGCACCCTCCACTCAACGATACAATATTCTAAGCCTTTCTCTTGAGCCCAATTAAATGAGGATCGCAGACTCATGGAGGGTTCTGTCTCTGTGGATCTCCAAAAAATATTAGACTGGGGAAGTATAAGTCTTATACAATTCAACTCCATCAAATCTGAGTCTTGCTTTCTATCTCATAAGAGATACATCAGCCCTAGACCCATCACAATGAATAACCAAGTTATTCAAAGTAATGAATCTTTTTTACTTGTTGGCATTTCTGTGGATCGAAATCTCAATTGGCACCAACATGTCACATCAATTCCAGAAGCGGCTGCTAAGAAATTAGGTTTCTTCTTCCGGGCTCGCAAACACTTTTCCCAGCTAATCTCTATACCTTAGATACCTCACAAATAAGGCCAACCCTCGAATACTGCTCTCACACCTGGGGCGCCGCTGCCACTTCTACACTCGCTACCCTGGACTCCATTCAGAAGAGAGCTATGCGTCTCATCGATGACCCTACCATCACCAAAAGGGTGCCATCCCGTGCCCACCGACGTGCCGTTGGTGATCTATCTTTCTTTTATAGATATGTGCACGGGCACTGCTCAGATGAGCTTTATTCAATAGTTCCTCCACCTGCTGCCCCCAACAGATCTACCAGGGCAACAGAGCGAATGCATCCTTTTACTGTCCAGGTCATCAGACATAGAACATCTTGTTATGCCCGCTCTTTTGTCCCGAGGACTTCCAAGTTGTGGAATTCCTTGCCGGCACATGTTTTCTTCTCCTCCGAACCTCCAAACTTTCAAGTCCAGAATTAACAAGTTGCCTCTTTTCTCCCTGTCGACACCCACGGCACGATATTATTTAGGCTGTAAGCCCTCGTGGTGTGTTGTTGAAATTTAAAAAAATGTGTCTCTCCAGTAAATAGGTTAATTGATATTACACATTTGACGCGCGACACTCATCTTGGAGATTGACCACTCCAGCCCCTACGGTGTTACCAAGTTCGAGCGCGTAAAACCCTAGAATTCCTTTCAAAATTAATTCTTTTAACCTTTTGTGTTTGTTTGTTTTTTTCACAATTAAATTAATTGTGACGGACGAGATTTTGGTTTCGAACCCCAACAAAATCCGCCAAACACTCAGCATGGATTTGTATTTTTTCCTGCTGTTTTTTCTTTTAGAAATTCAATTAGTTATGGGTAATTGGTTACAACATTTTTATTTTCACATTGAATCTCAAAAAGGTAAGTACAATTTAGAGAATCCAATTCACCACAATACAGTTTTCAGACCTGAGGATCGTTTCGCTAACAAAGTTAGCGTCAGCAGATGGATGAATAAAAATAGGTTATTCATCTCCCTGATGACGCTAACTTTGTTAGCGAAAAGATCGTCAGGTCTAAAAACTGTATTGTGATGCATTGGAATCTCCAAATTATACGTATCAGTGCTCATCACAGGTTACAATCTTCACTCCTCAAAAAGATGGAACTGTGTTTTATTTTAATAAAAATCTGGACGCAGCAAGTGCGTTATGGTAGTGAATTTTCATTTAAATGCTTTTAATAGCAAATATGTGTGTTCTCTTTTAAGAAAGCAGGCGTTAAATTGGTTACCAGTATAACCTATATAGTAAAAACAATGTGCCATGTTTCATCAAAAAACTTTATTGTTTGAAAATGTACAAAAATTTCCGAAAGTAAACTTAAAGTGTTCCCGAAAAAACACGTTTCTTGGTCAACCATATACGTTAATAGCAAATTGAGCTATTCAAATTTGGAGCATTTGATCAAAATTCGCTACCATAACGCACTTGCTGTGTTCCGAATTCCTTTTCGTACAAACAAGCATTATATTTCGATGGAAAATGCAAAAATGCAATAACATAAGGCGTGTTCGACTAAAAAAAAAATATGTATCACCAACAACTTATGGGCAACTTGTGATTATATAAATATTTTTTAAGATGTAGCTCAAGACACCCTATAATTAAGGTATATAATTTTTTTCATATCTTGTATAATAACGAATATATTGAGCTTTATTGATTTTTTACGAAAATTCGACAAAAATTATATACCATTAAACGATAAACTCTATAGCTAAGACTACTGTCAAAGCACCAGAGAAATGGTCTATTTGAAATGAATTTTCTGAAAACATTTTAGTAAAATGAAGGACAATGACGGTTGAAGCTAAGACTTCAGGGTTTGCAAAACATTCTTCTTGAGACATTTTCTTTCCATAGCCCGTATTAGATTCAAGTTCTTTGCCTAAATGTTGCCAATTTTTACGTTTTAAATAGCGACTTTGTCGTTTTGAGGAAACCCCCAATTTATTTTTCTTTAACTGCCTCTAACTTGTTTGTCTTTTAACTTACAGAGCTGAATGTTGGCAGCTTATTTACCTATAATGATATAAACCGGCGCACCAAATTTAGTTGCCCTTACCTTGTTATTTCCGGAGATATAAATTTTTTTCGTAAGGAAACACAACATTTTTCCGGAAAACCTGAGCCGATTTTTTTGGCTAATGAACCTATCCAAGCCACTTGCGAAAAGAAGGCACCTACCGAATTGCATCCAAATCGGTCCATTATTTTTTGAGTTATCGGTACGATATATATATATATATATATATATATATATATATATATATATATATATATATATATATATATATATATATATATATATATATATATATGTTTCAAGTTTCAAGCTTATTAGCTATCATCAGTACGGTATAGCCAGGTGATGATGGTAACACTGTGGATGAAGAACCAAAAATACACGGAGTCACAACAGGCGACCAGTGCACATTTGCAGCACCATTCGGAAGACCCTCAATTGGAGGGCAACAACCAAAATCGCCACGGAGGCAAAGAAATCACCTGCGTGAGCATCCGGAGCCCAGGAGTCATACTATTTATAACATGATTTTTAACACGGCATTTCTGTATACTATACAAGGAGAAATGTTAAGGGCAAGGCAGCAACAATTTTTTAAATTAAATTATGTTAATATATAGCACAGGCCTCAGGTTTATTGGGTAGACATGTTGTACGATGTATGATAATAAGTAAATAAATGAAATGAATAAATAAATATATATAAACACGGATCTCGTCATTATTGAAATTTTTAAAGAAAATTCACTAAAAAAGTACGATAAAAAGACCCATATTTTGTTAAACTGTGTAGTAAGGCAGTGATTTGCTGTTGCTAAATGTAGCAAAGTAATTAATTTGTTAAAGTAATCATATTGTATAAATTCCAATTTAACTGGAAAATATTTTCGGCCAGGTTTTTGTCACACTTTCCTATAACACGGCGTTAAATTAACAAAATACAAAAAAAATAGGACAGTGCATATTGTCTATAAAGATTTCGGTATGAATTTAAGATTACAATTTCAACTAAACGATGTGAATCAGCCTAATAAATTATTCAAACAAAGCATCTCTATGTAACTAAGTATGTAAGATAGAAGGTAGGTTAGTAATCAGATCGCATATGTAGATCAGATGAGAACCACGGTTAACTTGATCTGATATTTGTGTCAGCCGTATATAATTCGTCTTATTTTCCTGTGGTAATTTGATGTTCAATTTGATTTGTTTTATTGTGCGGTGAAATGTAAACGAAAGATCATGTCGTGCATTTTTTGTTCCATACTAATAGCCATATTATCTATCATCTGATCTCACAGCACTAGGTCTTACAAAAATTGGTTGATGAAAAATTTACTTGAGTTTTAAATGTATAATAATAACCCGTAGTCACTTCTTTCTTGATTGACGGTAGTAAACCAATCCAACCTTGTCAACAATACAGTATATTCAAAAAAATTTAAAAATTTGTAATGAGATTTTACAATATATACTAAAGCCAGCTCTTTCTACATAATACTAATAATAATAATAATAATAATAATAATAATAATAATAATAATAATAATGATAGATAGATAGATAGATAGATAGGTTTATTGATTCCTTTAAAACAAATACATAGTACCACGAAGGCATAGAATCAGTCAAAAAAAAATTGATGCAGAGATAAACATCTAACAAACACAATATACAACTATACTATACAAACACAATCGACAAACAATCTGATATAATAAAAACAGGCGTGCAAATGAAAAGTTCACAAAATATACACACATATATACAAGAGATAGGTTTAAACAAAATGAAAACAGCAGAGTATTCAAACTTAAAATGCAGTGCCTAAAAAACAATGTACAACCACACATATAAATAAAATAAGACAAATCAAACATATCTACAAATAAAAATGTGTGTATAAATAAAACAGTATATAAAGCATGTATAAAAAATATAAACGAATCAATGTAAAAACTACTGCAACACATTAAAATGATGGGGAAACCAAAGAGTACAACAAAATACTCTAAAACTAACATCAGTCAAACATCAAGTCACACATTGGGGCCTCAAAATATTCGCTGATGTTATAAATAGCCGTTTCTGAAAGATATTTATGTAATTTTTTTCTCAGTACTGGTGTTGACAGTTGTCGTGTTTCTAGAGGCAGTTTTTAAATATTTTTATCGCATTATACCTTGCATTTTTTTGATGTCTTGTTAATCTGGTATGAGGCTGCACAATATTTTCTTTGTCGCGCAGACCATAGCTATGTTGCTGTTCATATGCACGAAAGAATTGTCTCTTACAAAAGTAACACATTCTAATATATATATATATATATATATATATATATATATATATATATATATATATATATATATATATATATATATATATATAATGAATAGCAAGTTAGTACATTAAAGCATATGAAATAATTTTTGCAACTGTCCGATTGTCTTAAGCTAAAAATTGCCCTTATACATCTCTTCTGCACTTTAAAAACATCCTCAACACCCACAGAGCCACCCCACAAAACAATACCATAGCGAAATATCGATTCAGCAAGTGCATGGTATGCTATGAGCGCAGCCTCCCTTGACACAAAATAAGACAGACGAGCATTCACATTAACACCCAAACACTTGACACTATATTGTGTCTTCACTGTAGTAGTCCCATCTAAGTTCACCTCCATCGAATCATCAAGCTTTGCAACAGGATTAAATTTGATGATATTGGTCTTTTCTATGTTTAGTTTAAGACCATTAGATAAAAACCACTGTTCTAAGCTGCACATTTCTTCCTTTACTCTGCTAAGTAAGCGATGTTGCTTGACATCTGATATTATGATGCATGTGTCATCAGCATATAATGTACATCTACTTTTTAACGACACTGGTAAGTCATTGGTGTAAATTATAAAGAGGGTGGGGCCGATAATTGAACCCTGGGGGACCCCCCTTAAAACTGTCTTATAATCAGATCTTATTGTTTCTACCCTTTCTTTGCTAAAACATGATAAACACTGTTTTCGTTTCGTTAGATATGATTTTATTAAAGCAAGTGGTATACCTCTCACCCCATATCTCTCCAATTTAGCAAGCAGAATATCATGATCAACGGAGTCAAACGCCTTACTTAAATCTAAGAACGCACCCATCACGTCTGATCTTTCATTAAATGCTTCGATAACTTCACAGACCAGCTGATACATAGAACGTTGTGTTGTCTTCTTGGCTCTGTAGGCGTTCTGAATATCCGTTAAGAAATTATTTTCCTCAAAGAAACAGACAAGTCTTTTGTTTATAATTTTTTTAAATATTTTTGAAATATTTGGAAGTAATGCAATCTGTCTATAATTGAAAGGTTCAGTTGGATCCCCTTTCTTATATAATGCTATAACATCAGCTATTTTTAGTTGTTCAGGAAACTCACCATTTGACATAGTTACATTAATAATATGGGCAAGGGGTTCAGCTATTATATGTGCCACACACAGAAGGACAACAGGAACTTCATCATGCCCTACAGAGCTGGTATTTTTGAGACTCATTATAATGTTAAAAACTTCCTCTTTATTGGTTGGTCTTAGAAAGATACTCCCATCATGCGTCTGGACCCTCTGTTCTACACTCCTGTTAGATGTGGCCAAATTTTGGTTTGCTCCGATATAGAGTTCATTCACTTCATTCAAGACTTGACGTTCTGATCTACCATGTTTTGCATTTTCAAGTAGTGTTTTTTTCGGGGGTGGTTTTTTTCCGGTCTGATTTCTGATAAGCTCCCAAACAGCTTTTGTCTTATTCTCAGACTGTGACACAACTCTTTCATTTGAAAGTCGCTTTGCATTAGTTATCAATTTTTTTAAATGCTTTCTATAAGTATTATAGCCCTCTCTACTTACATGGCCTCGAAGCATTGATGTGTACAGTTTCCTTTTCATTTGACATGATGTTCGTAATTCAGGTGTTATCCATGATGAATTTTTATAGTTTATTTTAGGTGAACATACACTTACCGGAAACACTAGGTTCATGTAGTAAACCAATTTCTCCAGAAACTTGTTGTAAGCTACATTTGCATTATGTTCTATTATAATATCATCCCATGATTGATGAGAAAGCTGATCCAAATATTGCTCAAGTCGTGTTTCCGTGAAAACTCTTCTTTTCACACATTCATTTTTTACTTCGTGTTTGTGAAGCATTGAAATTTTCATTAACTGCCCAGTATGATCTGATAGTGCCGTTTCAATGACTTGTGTTGTTGCAACAGAATGTACATTGACAAACATGCACTCTATTAGGGAAGTCTTGTTTGGCGTAATTCTTGTAGGCTCAAATACAGTGTGAACAAAACCATATGACATTAGCACATACATGAAACGACCAACTTTTGTTTTCTCTGTTTTATTAGAAGATAGAAAATCTAGGTTCATATCCCCACATAAGACTACAACTTGTCTAAAAATCTTTGTTTGAAGTGAATAATAATAATAATAATAATAATAATAAAATTAATAATAATAATAATAATAATAATAATAATAATAATAATAATAATAATAATAATAATAATAATAATAATAATAATAATAATAATAATAATAATAATAATAACAACTCCGCCATCGCCGGTCCCAAGCCCGGGTGAGATAGGAGGAGGGGGTGGAGTAACAACCACGTTAAAAACCACGGTCCGTCTGGCCGGTAGTACCCTGTAAGGGCCCCTGTCTAGGACCAGAGGTCTGTCTGGTCGGTGGGTGTACTGCTTCCAGCAGTGTGCTCACCTCTACTCGTAACGACGTAGACGGTACAGCCAGCGACGCCAGCTGTCCGCTGTCCTATTCCTATTGACCCTTTTGTCCTTAACCATATTATCTTACTCCTTCCTTCATCCCTACCTGGGCCACCAGAGTTAGTTGGTGGCACACTCATAGAAATTTCGCCAGGAAAATCAGCCCAGGTTTTTCCGGAAAATGTTGTGTTTTCTTTCGGAAAAAATGGATATCTCCGAAGGTAACAAAGTAAGGGCAACCAAATTTGGTACGCGGGTTTGCATCTCAAATGGTGACCCACGTACCAAACTTCAGGTCTGTGAATTGAAAGGCAACAATTATGGACGCAGCAAGTGCGTTATGGTAGTGAATTTTCATAGAAATAATCTGGCACGAAATATTTTTTTATAACTTTTTTCTTTTAACATAGAAATATCAATTTTGGTACATAGTTTTCTCTTAATATCGTAACCTTACGTACCAAACCATAGCTTTTCTATTTTTTGAGATAAAAATTTTGTTCGAAAGAAAACCCAAAATCTTTCCGAAAAACCTGGTTCGATTTTCCTGGCTAACGAACTTATACAAGCTACTCACAAAGGGAAGGCACATGCCAAATTTTATCAAAATCGGTACATTATTTTTGAGTTATAGGTGTGATATATATATATATATATATATATATATATATATATATATATATATATATATATATATATATATATATATATATATATATATATATATATATATATATATAAACATATAAAAATTGAAACTGACCCCAGATATGGGTTCTAGGGGTCCTAGATCGCGCTCATTTGAAGAAATTTTTCCAAAATTCAAAAGTCGGGATTTCCTCAAGAGTGAATTTTTTCTAAGAAAATTTACTCAAAAGTTATAGGCATTTAAATTTAAAAAAAGGGCGTTCTCCTAAAAACGTCAAAGTGCAACTTGGAATGTCAAAATTCGCAGCATTTAGGCAAAGAACCTGAAACACATACGGATTATGTAAAGAAAATGTCGCAAGAAGAGTGTTCTGCAAATCCTTAAGTTTCAGTTTCAACCGCCATTGTCCTTCATTTTACTAAAATATTTATTTCTCTGGTGCTTTGGCTGTAGGTTTAATTAAGTTGATGCTTTTGCTGTAGGTTTAGTTAGGCTTATGGTTTAACGGTCTATAATTTTCAGCTAATTTTCGTAGAAAAAAATCGTTATTGAGGAAACAGCGACGTTTCTTTTTTAAAAATATTTCTTCAAATGAGCGCAAAATAGCCCCCCTAGAATCCATTTCCGGGTTTCCCTTCAGTTTTTATCTGTTTGTATATAAAGAAGGTGACGCATTTCTACGCTAAAGCTCAATATAATTGTTATTTTACAAGATAGGAGAAAAAATTGTATACGTTAATTATAGGGTGCCCTAAGCTGCATCTTATAAAAATATTTTGACAATCACAGGTCGTCCATAGGTCGTTGGTGATCCCTACAATTGTTTTTTTCAAACACCCTTATATTATTGCATTTTTTCCTTTTTTTTTATCGAAATATGGTGTATGTTTGTAAGAAAAAAAATCTAGACGCAGTAAGTGCGTTTTGGTAACGAATTTTCATTATCCTTCAAATTCCAGTAACTCAATTTGCTATTAACCGAAGGTTTTTTGGCTAGAAAACCAGTTTCCTCGGAAACATTTTAAGTTTATTTTCGAAAAACGTTTGTACATTTTCAAACAATAAGTAATTTTGATAAAATATGGTACATTGTTTCTACTATATAGGTTATACCGGTAAACACATTGAGGCCTGCTTGCATTAGAGTGACATATTTGTTATTAAAAACATTTTAATGAAAATTCACTTCCATAACGCACTTGCTGTGTCCAGACATATATATATATATATATATATATATATATATATATATATATATATATATATATATATATATATATATATGTATGTATCACACCAATAACTCAAAAGTAATGAGCCGATTTTGATACAATTTCGTGAGTACCTTCATCTTGTAAGTCGCTTGGATAAGTTCGTAAGCCAGAAAAACCGACCCAGTTTTTCCTGTAAAATTTCGCGTTTTCTTTCGAAAAATTTTTATATCTCCGGAAATAACAAATTAAGGACAACCAAATCTGGCACGCGGAATTATGTCATTAAAAGTAAATTATCTACCAAAATCTAGATCTATAAGTTAAAAGAAAAAAAAGTTATAGGCATTTAAAAAAATGTGGGTTTTCCTCAAAACGTTAAAGTCGTGATTTGAAACGTCAAAATTGGCAACATTTAGGCAAAGAATCTGAAAGTAATAGGGGTTATGCAGAGAACATGTCACGAGAAGAATGTTTTACAAACCCTAAAGTCGCAGCTTCAACCGTCACAGTCCTTCATTTTACAAAAATATTTTCAGAAAATAAATTTCAAATACACCCTTTCTCTGATGCTTTGCCAGTAGTTTTAGCTATAGAGTTTATCGTTTAATGGTATAAAACTGTTAGTGAATTTTCGTAAAAAATTAATAAAGCTCAATATATCCGTTATTATACAAGATACGAAAAAAAACTGTATACGTTATTATAGGGTGTTTTGAGCTTCATCTTAAAAACTTATATCTACAATCACCGGCTGGCCAATAAGTCGTTGGTGATACAAATTTTATTTATTTTTTAATCGAAGACGTCGTATATTATTGCATTTTTGCATTTTCCATCGAAATATAATGCATGTTTGTAAGAAAATAAATCCTGGACGCAGCAAGTGCGTTATGGTAGAGAATTTTTAATAAATGCTTCAAATTTGAGTAATTAAATTTTCTATTAACCTATACGGTTCGTTGGCCGGGAAACCATTTATTTTGGGGACCATTTTAAGTTTATTTTCGGAAAACTTGTGTAAATTTTCAAACAATAAAAGTTATTTCGAAGAAATATGGTACATTATGTTTCGCCTATACAGGTTATACTGGTAAGCAAATTTGATGCCTGCTTTCTTAAAAAAAACATATTTGCTTTTAAAAATATTTTTATGAAAATTCACTACCACAACGCACTTGTTGGGCACAGACTTTTTGTCATCTAAACTTTTAGCGGTTTGTTTTTAAATCCCATGTGATTATGCACTGGTCTAGTATATTCTTTTCCCAACCTCATGATTACCTCTGTTCTCACTCGTGATCTGTTAATTGTTTAACTGTATCAAAAAGCAATTTCTCTGTACGGTCGCGGTCCGCGTTGTCCGAGAATAATATCACAGTGAAATCTAATTGGGTGTAAGGAACGTGGAGCGTGGTTGAGGTCAGAGCAAAGCTTCCTGGTGAAGGTAGCCTTTGCTTCGGCTAAACAATTGATAAATGTGAATGTATAGGAGTTGTTCAAGTAAGGCAATAACTTCTCTGGAAGCAGCCCGCAGGTCTGCATAGATAAATTAGTTTAACTACCAGGTGGAGGTGTTTAAGAGTGAGACTATAGGCTCCCTGATACTCTTTGTCATTTTCATATTCACTCATTTTAGTGAATTTTCTTAGAAAAAATTCACTAATGAGGAGATCGCGACTTTTGAATTTTGAAAAAATTTCTTCAAATGAGCGCGATCTAGGACCCCTAGAACCCATATCCGGGGTCAGTTTCAATTTTTATATGTTATATATATATATATATATATATATATATATATATATATATATATATATATATATATATATATATATATATATATCACACCGATAACTCAAAAAATAATGGGCTGATTTTGATAAAATTTGGCATGTACGTTTCTTTTGTAAATAGCTTGGATAAGTTCGTTAGTCAGGAAAATCGGACAACGTTTTCCGGGAAAATTTTGAGTTTTCATTCGAAAAAATTCTTATCTCAAAAAGTAATAAGCCGATTTCAATAAAATTTGGCATGTGCCTTCCCTTTGTAAATGGCTTTCAAAAGTTTGTTAGTCAGAAAAATCTGACAAGGTTTTCCGGGAAAATTTTGAGTTTTCATTCGAAATAAATTTTTATTTCGAAGAATAATAGGCCGATTTTGATAAAATTTGGCATGTACCTTCCTTTTGTAAATGGATTTGACAAGTTCGTTAATCAGAAAAATCGGACAAGGTTTTGAGTTTTCATTTGAAAAAAAATTTTATCTTAAAAAATAAAAAATCTATGATAACCAAATTTGGTAGGTAGGTTTACGATATAAAAAGTAAACTATACACCAAAATTAAGATTTCTATGTTACAAGAAAAAAAAGTTATTTTGTGCCAGATCATTTCTATGAAAATTCACTACCATAACGCACTTGCTGCGTCCAGGCTTTTTCACTCTAGGATCGTAAGCTAATTTGAGATTTTTTAGCGAATTTTTTTTAATTCGCTAATGAGGAGATCTGTGTTTATATATATATATATATATATATATATATATATATAATATATATATATATATATATATATATATATATATATATATATATATATATATATATATATATATATATATATATATATATCCGACCGATAACTCAAAAAAATATGGACCGATCTTGATCAAATTTGGTAAGTACCTTCCTTTTGCAAGTGGCTTGGGTAAGTTCGTTAGCCATGAAAATGGAACCAGGTTTTCCCGGAAAATTTTGAGTTTTCTTTCTAAAAAAATTTCGTATCTCCATAAATAACAAAGTAAGGGCAACCAAATTTGGTACGCGTGTTTGTATTATAAAGAGTGAACCATGTACTAAAATTTAGGTCTCTGGCTTTAAAGACAAACAGTTATATAGTTAAAGAAACAAATTTTGGAGCTTTCCTCAAAACGTCAAACTCGCAATTTTAAACGTCAAAATTAGCAATGTTTAGGCAAAGAATGTGAAACAAATACCGATTGTGAAAAGAAAATGTTGCTAGAAGAGTGTTTTGCAAACCCTTAAGTTTCAGATTCAACCGTCATTGCCCTTCATTTTACTAAAATATTTACAAAATATTCATTTCAAATAGACCATTTCTCTGATGCTTTGGTTGTCGGTTTAGTTAAGTTGATGCCTTTTTGGATATTTATCTGTAGGTTTAGTGAATTTTATGGTTTAACGGTCTATAATTTTTGTTAGCTAATTTTCGTAGAACAAAGTTGTTAATGCATTTTTGCATTTTTTATCGAAATATCATGCGTTTATAAGAAAAAAATCTGGACGCAGTAAGTGCGTTTTGGTAGCGAATTTTCGGTAAATTTGCTAATTAGCTCCCGCAAGCTTTTCAAAAAACTG
Source organism: Tillus elongatus (assembly GCA_964006375.1). Classification (NCBI taxonomy): domain Eukaryota; kingdom Metazoa; phylum Arthropoda; class Insecta; order Coleoptera; family Cleridae; genus Tillus; species Tillus elongatus. Next base: position 8,279,358 of record OZ023263.1, read on the forward strand.
TTTTCAGAAACTTGACCAGCCCCCCCCCCTGGATGCACAAACCCCAAGAAAAAATTCTTGTTCACACCCCCCAAGAAAGTTACGGGACCAGGAGTGAATAGGGGTGCTGGGCGGAGTAGGTAGTAAAGAGGGAAATATGAGCAGAAAATGCGAATAAAACGGGCTTGAAAGTTGTCTTTTTCACATCTTGAAGCCATATCCCTCTTAAACCTTGCCCACCCCGCACAGCACCCCTATTCCCCCAGGTGCCGTAACTTCCTTGGCGGGTATGAACAAGAAATTTTTCTTGTGGTTTATGCAACGAGGGTGGTTGTATGCACGCGAGGGGGAAGGAAAATCCCCACGACGAAGCAACCAACCCCAATCCCCCAACCCTACTGCAAATCGAAGCGGTGGGGGGAGGGGGCTGCTTCGTCGTAGACATTTTCCTTCCCCCCTCGTTTGCATACAACCATCCTCGTTGCATAAATCACAAGAAAAACTTCTTGTTCATAGCCCCCAAAGAAGTTACGTGACCTGAGGGCGAATAGGGGTGCTGTGCGGGGTAGGCAGGGTTTAATGGGAATATGGCTTCAAATAGACAGCTTTTAAGCAATTTTTTTCGCTTTTTCTGCTCATATTTCCTTTTTACTACCTACCCCGCCCAGCACCCCTATTCACCCCCAGTCCCGTAACTTCCTTGGGAGGTGTGAACCAGAAATGTTTCTTGTGGTTTGTGCATCCAGGTGGGGTTCTAGTAATATTTTCTAAAACACTTTTTTGAAAAGCGTTCGGGAGCTAATCTGCAAATTTACCGAATGTTCATTAAATCCTTCAAATTTCAATAACTCAATTTGCTATTAGCGTAAGCTTTGTTGGTTAGGAAACCAACATTTAAGTTTATTTTCGGAAAATTTTTGTATATTTTCAAACCATAAGTAATTTTGATAAAATATAATACATTGTTTCTACTACATAGGTTATACCGATAATCAGATTGATGCCTGCTCGCATTTGCTATTAAGAACATTTTTATGGAAATTCACTTCCATAACACATTTGCTGCATCCAGACTTTTGAAAAATGTTTATATATTTTCAAACAATAAATTTATTTCAATGAAATATGGTACATTGATTCTACTATATAGGCAACCAAGTTTGATGTCTGCTTTAAAGACATTTGCTATAAAAAACATTTTAAAGAAAATTCGCTACCATAACGCACTTGCTGCCTCCAGAGATTTTTTATTAGCATTACATGTAATTGACGGACCTAATTGTATATAACTACAAGTACTACTACTACCTAGTGCCACACGAAATAAATCTTAACCTTGGAATAAGAAGAAAAAATGTCCATTTTAGGCCGTTTTTAGTTAGGTACTGAATCTTTCATGAGAAATCCGCTCTATTAATTTAAAAAGTCTGGACACAGCGAGTGCGTTCTCAAAGTAGATTTTCATAATCAATCTTCGGACTGCCATAGAATATTTGTGCTACAGAAACGAATACTGAGATTAATATACAATCTACCTTATGGGCACCCTTGTCGTGACATTTTCAAGAAAAATAACATTATGACGTTAACATCAGTTTATTTGTTCCATCTGTTAACTTACATTTATAAAAACAAGAGAAAATTTGTTATCAACTCGGATTTTCATAACCACAACACTCGTGAAAAAAATACTTTTCACCTGAATAAATGTCACCATTCTTTTTTTAAGAAGTCGCCATGTTATGCGGGTTGCTTTTTGTATAACCAGCTGCCTTGTTCTCTGAAGGACACAAATTGCACAAAAAAATTTAGAAAGCAACTGAAGGTTGCTTTAATTACTCATAGTTTTTATAGTTTGAGTGAATTTTGTGAAGCTGTACTGTGAACGTATCTTTTTTGTTGTGATGTGAAGCTCGTTAGATTTTAGATTTTTGGGCACGTACCCTTGTGATAAGTTGTGATACGTTCTTTATCTTTTTTATCTTGTAAGTTTTTGACTTGTCCGATTTACAATAATTGTAACTAAAGGACCAAATAAATATTATTATTATTATTATTATTATTATTATTATAAAAATGTTTTTAATAGCAAATATGTCTCTATAATGCAAGTAGGCATCAATCTGGTTACCGGTATAACCCATATAGTAGAAGCAATGTACCATATTTTATCAAAATAACTTATTGTTTAAAAATGTACAAAAATTATCCGAAAATAAACTTTAAATGTTTCCGACAAACTGGTTTCCTAGCCAACAAACCTTAGGTCCATAGCAAATTGAGTTATTGAAATTTGAAGCTTTTTATGAAAATTCGCTACCAAAACGCACTTACTGTGCCTAGATTTGTTTACAAACATGCATCATATTTCTATAAAAAATGAAATAATATAAGGGTGTTCGAAGGGTCTCGCGAAGAGAGGGTCAGCAGAACCATTTATGGGACTAGAACCGGTTCTGGACGTGACAAAGAGCACTGCCAGAGGAGCCATTAAGTCCTGGGTCAGAAACCAACACAAGGTGTACTGGGTGAACTGTCCATGGCTCAAACATGGGAAGTCAGTAATTTACGAACCCAGTTTAAAGAGAGCTGTGCAGCTGTTAAATCTTAGCAGAGGACAGCTCAGAAACATAACAGGGACACATGGCCGTCAAGAAACACCTGCACAAATAGGGGCGGTTCGAGGGGGACCTCGCATGCAGACTATGCGGCGAGGGGGATGAATCATCCCAGCACACCTTGTGCGAATGTAAAGCTCTGGACCGCAAAAGACAACCGATCTACGGTCAGTCTAGACCGGAGACAGAGTATTATAAAACTTCACCTTACCAATCGCTGTGCAGACTAGTTCAAGGCACAGTGATTTTGGAATGGGTGAAGTAGAAAGACACAATAAGCCAAAGGCTGCAGTGCTATCGGGGCGGCAAAAACGCGGACGTGCCCTGAGGAAGAAAAAAAGGGCGTGCGAAAAAAAAGTAGGTAGCACCAACGATATCGTTAAAATAATTTTATAAGATGTAGCTCAAGACACCCTATAATTAACGTATACAACTTTTTCTCGTATCTTGTAGGGTCAGGTGGGGTAATTGTAAACGAAATTTGCAGGATCGTACCAAATTTCTGTCCTGCATATTATGTAGAACAATTTTCTTTATTTCAACGATACAGATATGTTTCTATTAGTATTTTCAACATATAGGTGTTATTAAGATGATCCTTAATTAGATACTAAATTGAAAAAAGCTGTTCACATTTACCCCTTCTGTTTACAATTACCCCAGCAGTTTGAGGGTAAATGTCAATAAGTATATCTCAAACTATCTAACATAGTTACTTAAAAATCAGTGCAATTGTAAACAGACGGTCAATTTAATTGTCTCGTCTACCAAGATTCATAAAAGAAACGTGTTTTCATTTACACCTTACATAATATATCAGACCATAAATAACACGACAATTAATAGTAAAGAGCGTTTATTAGGCACAAATAGAATGAAATAAGCTATTGTTCATTGCTCGAATACATTCATACCACCAGAGAATTCATAAATGGTTTGATGGCCTTTTTGCATCAATATTGGTTTCGGCAAGAGGGCGGTTATCATTTCAAAGTTATAGCTGATATACCATTACTCTTGGAAAACTTATCATAGCGCCTGAATCCCAAGACGATTACATCTCCTGATTAATAATCAATGTCATTGATGGAACATACAAATTTATAGTGAACCAAATTGCGCGGTCTTCCAACAAAGTTAACCAGCAAAAAATTTCCCACGTTTAACTGGTTTCATTATGGTTTTTCATAAGGTACATTTGGTATCAATTCTGCAGTAATAGAGTCCAAAAATTTTTTCTCGTCTGACGAATCCTGGCAGAGTTCTGCTTCATTTCTTTTTGGAGAATCTACCTAAGAAATTGTTTCTAATTTACGCTTGTTAGAGTGTCCTTTCTTCCGTTCCTCCTTTTCCCGTTTTGTTGCTTCTGCTTGTTGTAGATTATCTAACACCCCCGCGGTTGTAAGAATTTCTCCATATTTAACAGGTTTTAGGCGACGTATTATTGGTCGTTTCTTCCTGGATCTGCACATGTGGAGTAACTTTTATTACAATTTATTACCGTTTGAAATATCTCGATTATCTTTGTAGATGTTTTCTCTAATGTCTTGGGATTTTCTATCAAAACTGTCGATGATGCGATCCAAAATAGGGATGAATGTTTAATATTAACAAAAGCAGGATCACTAGAAGCAGTTGCGCCGGAGGAACTGCTTGTAGAATAAATAATGTTGGCTGTAGACAGTACTTCTTTGCGTAGTTAAGTTAGTGGGTTGCCATTAGTTTCGGCAGACGAAATGTTTTGTGGTGTTTCTCTTTGTTGGCTTAATTTTGATTTGTATCTTTGTAAGGCAACGGAGTTGAAATCAGATTTTCTAGTTGTATAAAAAGTTCCAGGATAGGAATCAGTGGAGGTCCATCTCGCCTGAACTGCAGCACCTTCAAAGATGATAAGATGCGGCAGACACAAACCATTCGCTACAATTGTTGCCAAAACTGTAATAGTCTCCCTGCCTGAACCACCAGCAATGCAAAGTAAACCTGAAAAATTCGGGGCAATATAAATACTTATTCCTTTCTACACGTAGAGTGTAAATAATATACCTTTTCACTTTTCTCCAACCGCTTTTAGTTGCTTTGGGTTTGTACAGAATCCACTTTCACCTGTGTTAAATAGCAATGGTAGTTTATCTTCAAAGTTGTTGTTCTTAGTAAGGGCTTGTAGTTCCTGATAAAACTCGCAGATTACTTCAGGATCTCTAGCATCCTTTTAGCCTTTGCAATAGTTTGGGTTTCTTGAAAGATAGATTTGAATGCCTCTTTATAAAACCATAGTACCAGTTGTCTCTAGGTATTTCTGCTTTGAAAGGGGTTGATAGACTATTGCATTTTACGTACTCTGCAACAATATTTTTAATTTCTTCTTTACCGCACGGACAACCATTCTTGCTTTGGCCTTAATACAGTTCTCCAGTTCATCTTCAGCTTCTCTAGATAACGTAGTAAAGCGACCTGCTCCTACTTTATATATTGAATTTAAGTGCCCCTTACCACTAGTACAGACTTTGGTACACCATAGATTTCCTCTACTTCATTATAAGTATGGTTTTGATTAACTCTGTCTTCTACAACCCGTAACAAGTCATATCGCTCCTTTGATAGAAAAGTGACACAAGTCAAAAATTGCAATTTTTTAGTTAATTGGAATAATAAAACTAGAAAGATCTATATTTATATGTGGAAAAGCGACACATCTAATAGTTTCATCAAATACCGTGAGGGGGCAGAAGTGTCGTTTGTCGATTTACAAATACTAAAACAACGTTCTACTGAAAAGTGACATTAGTGAGTTGAGTCCCGCGAAGAAGTGTGGTGTGCTCTTAAACATTTACGGAAAAACGTCATTTTTGTTTTGAGTCGTTTTTCTTTAAAAACGGTAAGTGCAATTTGACTGGTTGTATTTATTATAAAACGTCACTTTTGGAGATGTGTCAATTTTGTTCATATTTTAGAACTAATTTCTTACTTAGTTTGCATTCCTAACCTAAAATTTAGAGATGTGACACTTTTCCTTAAATTGTAACGTAACTTCTCTGGAATATGACCTACCTATAATTTTCAGGTAACGCACTGTTTTTTAAGTAACAATGTCGGAACGGGCAAAATTGATGGTAAAACTAGCTCAGAAAGTTACTGACAACAAGGATGTTACACATTGGGAAGTTGTTGAGAGTAGGAACGGTAAGTTATGTCAGTTATAGTTTTATCCAGATCTTTCAATAATGGTTTTTCTGTTTAGGATGTGGATCCTGTGGGGATAATATTTTAATTAGTCCCATTGTACAGAATGCTGGCCCTGTCATAAATGTGACAGATTTATCTTCTAAAGCGGGTAAGTACTTCTTTACTTTCTATTGGCAAATTAGTCAATCGATGGTAGTGTTGCGTAAATATCGTGCAAAAAACAGTACTTTTCCCTGACTAAACTCATATATTTTTATGGAGTACCACACATTTTTACTATAAAAAACTGTCTTTCTAAGAACAGAACTATTCGTATAACAAGACTACAACGATAATATAATGTTATTCTGTGAAAAAGTGCTACATGCAGCAGTTCTAGAAATCACCAACAGAGGTCATGTCAGGATGGTTGACTTTACAGTTGACTTGACAATTACTTTACTATCATATTTTTCTATTAGAACCGAATAATAATTATTATTATATTAATTTTGTTTTATTTTTATCTTGCATTTTAGGTTGTGGCTTTCCTATCTATGACTCTGTTAATTCGCCATCCATAGAGAATAATGTAGATGCTTCTACTCAAGAAAATAGTACTGCAACTGAATCTGTTAAGAACGTTGACAAACATACATGCCCATTGGTAAATACAACCTACGAAATTCATAATTTACTCTAATGCAAATTTTAGTTTTAGATTGTGCTGTACCTAAAGATTTTTCTACAGAAAATTTAAACGATGCTGTATCTAGCGATAATAATGAGAATGAGATTGAAGATCCCTTTCACAATTCTGATAATACAGACGATGATGCTGATTACTCAACTGATTCAGGCAGCGAAACTTCATCAGAGTCAGACGATGAAGCTTTATTACACCGGGTAGAAGTAGAAACACAGCATGGCGTAGAAGAGATCCCAAAAGGTAGAAAACGAAAGCGAAATGAGTCCAAGTGGAAAAAAAATGCTGCAAAATTGGCCAGAAATTCTGGAAAACAGTATGTCTCATCGTCAACGACCAACAAAATAATGAACGCAAGAGAAATGAAACCTCCATGTCGAGACAACTGCAAGATTAAATGCACTTCCAAAATTACTGCAGAGTCTCGTAAGCTGATATTTGCAAACTATTGGGCTCTTGGAGATTCTCAGAGACAACGAGATTATCTATCATCGTGCATCCCATTAAACCGAAGTACCAATATCCTAAAAACGAATCCAAACGACGAGGTAACAGTGCTTTTCATTTCAAAATTGATGAAAATCGCATCCGTGTCTGTAAATCATTTTTTAAAGCCACTCTCGATATTACTGATAGGCCAATCCGAACGGTGATTACAAAACGAGATGTACAAGGAGGAATGCTTTCAAGCGACCTCCGAGGCAAGCATGGTAAACATTCTAAGCTGGATGCGAGTATTAAAGAAGGAATTCGAAAACACATAAACTCCATACCCAGAATTGAGAGTCATTACACGAGAGCTCGTTCTTCTCGTGAGTTTATTCAAGGTGGAAAGTCCATACGCGATTTACATAGGGATTATGTCAACGAATGTGAGGATAATAACTTACCAAGTGCTAAGTATTTGATTTATTATCAAATATTTACTCGTGAATTCAACTTGTCATTTTTCACGCCCAAGAAGGATCAGTGTGCAGTTTGCGCGACTTATACAAATTCTTCTGAGGATGAAAAAGAACATTTAAAAGATAACTATGAGATTCACCTATCAGAAAAAGAACTCTCACGTGCCGAAAAGCACAATGATAAGGAAAAATTATCTGAAAATTACATCGTAGCTTGTTTTGATCTCCAGGCGGTAATGCCGTGCCCTAACGGAGACACGTCATCATTTTACTATAAGTCAAAACTCAATGTTCTCAACTTCACGGTATATGAAATGAAAAAAAAAGGTTTCGATGATCTATGTTACTGTTATTTATGGGACGAAACGCAAGGCCAGAGAGGGGCCAATGAAATCGGATCTTGTCTCCTTGATTATATAGAAAAAATATCAAGAGCAAATCCTAATGGTGAAATTGAAATTGTGCTGTATTCCGACAATTGCGTCGGTCAACAAAAAAATCGCTTTATAGTAACGATGTATGTGTATGCTTTAAAGAAATTTGCAAACATAAAATCCATTACCCACAAATTTTTGATAATGGGACATACACAGAACGAAGGAGATTCTGCTCATTCCATAATCGAGCGTCAAATAAAACGTTCATTAAAAGGAGGTCCAATTTTTATTCCAGCACAATATGTGGAAGTAATCAAATGCGCCAAAAAAACTGGCTCACCGTATTCTGTAAAGCAAATGTCATTTACGGATTTTGTTGATCTAAAATCATTAAATGAGAATATTGGAATTTTAGACATGAGAAGTAATACTAAAGATAAGTTAATGGATTTTAAAATAATAAAAATTGAAAAAGAAGATCCATTTAAAATTTTTTATAAGACATCCTACGCACAAAATGATTTTTGTGTACTGACCATTAAAAAACCTAAAGCAACAGTAAATAAAAGGGCTAATTCAACATTACAGCCTTTGTACAAAAGTAAAATACAGATTCCGGTGAATAAGAAGAAGGGCCTTTTGGAACTGTTAAAGAAAAAGCATATTCCTGATTGCCATGCTGCATTTTATGAGAACTTATAACTGTTTTGTGTTGTACTATAGCTCGTATTTTTGTATTAAAATTTGTTCTTTTCTAATAAATATGTAAGACTAACGACATTTTGTATACTTTCTAGTACCGACATAAAGGAGTAAGTGTTTGTTTATTTATATGGAAAAGTGTCATAACTGGAAATAAGGGTTGAAATTGTCCATTTATTAGGGTCATAGTCTTCCAACCTTAAAAATAATGAAATGGTCTAGAAATATACATTGTAATGCATATACATTAACCTAGTAGTTTAATTTGCACATAGTTTACTGTGCCAACCTTATCTTCCTTTAATTCAGAAATATTAAAATAGCTCTCCTGAAAAATATTCATTTTTGACATGTGTCACTTTTCTGTCAAAGGAGCGATATGTTGTGTAGTTATGGCCACTACCTTCCTTCACTTACTTCGTGGCCTAGCTAAATTAACAAAGACAAAAGCGAAACTACATTCTCTATTCTATTCACACTTTTCAGGTTATTTGAAATGTCTGAAGTCTATCCGGTTTATTTCCAAAATACGGTCATAAGTTGTAAAATTTGTTTGTATTTGTCAAAGGCCTTTTTTTATTCTCATTTTAATTTGTGAAAACGTATGTTTACAATTACCACAATTTGTCGTTTACATTGATCCCTTTTCATGTTTCACTGTGGTGAATGTAAAGGCACTCTTCTCAGAAAACCTACTTACAAATGTTATTATGAATGATTGTATAAAACATAATGTTCTTATTACTAGAATTATATCTTAAGAACGTTGGCTTACGTCAAAGTAATTATTCACAAGTTTTTACACAAGGTTTTCAAAAGGAAACACAATATTTTGATAACACCTTTACTAAACCGACAAAACTGACCTTGCTTCCAAACATAATGGCGCTAAATGACTTGCAGACACATATTGACCCTACTACCAACCTAACTCTTAGCGTCCACCCCTTATTATCGTGTTACTAGATTTTGAGAATTCACTGTTTACAATTACCCCGATTTTTCAATTACCCCACCTGACCCTATACTAACCCATTATATTGAGCTTTACCGTAGAAATGCGTCACCCTGTATATATGTAATCAGATAAAAACTGAAACTACACACGGATATGGATTCTAGGAGGCCTAGTTTGCGATCATTTGACAAAATTTTGTTAAAACTGAAAACTCGCGGTCACGAATTTTTTCTACGAAAATTAGCTAAGAATTATAGACCGTTAAATCATAAACTTAGCTAAAACTACCGCCAAAGCATCAGAGAAAGGGTCTATTTGAAATGAAATTTCTAAAAATATTTTAGTAAAATGAAGGACAATGGCGGTTGAAGCTGAAACTTAAGCGTTTGTAGAACACTCTTCTTGCAACATTTTCTTTACATAATCCGTATTCGACATGCAATGTTCTAAAAGCGCTACAGTATCTAATACTGACTCTCTCTTATTCACCTTTCTTAGATGTACGCATCGCAAAAAATCCGCTCCAGAGGGAAATAGAAAAAAATAGATAAATGTGGACACTGAGAAAAGGACAGACAGGGTATACCGATTGGAAAGACGAATAAAGAATGTGCTAGAAGAGACGAGAGAAAAAACGTGCCTACTGAAAGAAATTGATGTGGCAGAAGGCACGTTCATTGGACGCAGTCTGAGACATAATCACTTTCTGACAACACTATTTAAAATGCACTTACTTAAGAAATGGAAAAATGGAAGACCAAGACGAAAGCTTCTGGAAAAACTGATTAAATTGTGAGGTGCTGCCTGGAGACAGAAAATTATGGTAGCAAGGACATATAAAAGGCGACATATCCATTAGACTGTTATGGCGATAAGAATTTTTTGCATTTATATGCTATATAAAATATTTAGGGAAACCTCTAAAATTATGTTTATAATAAAAACTCGAGAAATATATTATGTGAAAATATAATCGTTTTCAAACATTGTCTTGACTTGTCTCAGATTTTTAGTGAAAAGCCCATCACTCAAAATGATATCAAAGACAAGTCAAAACAATGTTCTTTTGCTTAAAAATCGAACAGTTGCTTTAAAAGGGTTCTTCCACTTATAGGTAAAGCAGTCAATAAAATATTCTTAACAAATCAGATTACAAGTTAAAGTATGTCATTTTTTAAGCATCGCACCTCGTATTAGTTTGGCCAGTATTGCCTTTAATAGTTCGATGCATATGTAAGCGATAAGCTGGAGACTTGAATGAACGGCTAGAACACAAACCTACCAAGTGATATGCCTGTTTATGCTGATATATGGCCCCTGATCATGCAACGCTGCAGGAAAACAAGAAGGAAACTACGTTACATACCACAAAGGCTCTTGGTAACGTAAGCGTATAAATTATGGTCTGATTACACTCACAGATACTTACTACTGTTAATTAAAGTTATCTTTATCTAAATATTGCTAAATGAACTTTGCAAAATTAAATTTCACGCAACTCCTTTTTAAATTCAATCATATAGTTCACTTCACTTACGAGAAGGATGAACCAAACAACCCATACAGCACAATATATTCTCAGAATGTTCTCACAAAGTGAGAAAATTCTTATTTCAGAATATTTGTTACGGAATGTTCTAATAACATTTATGGAATTACAAACTTCAATCTTGAATATTCTGAGTACATTCATTCAATCACATCCTAAAAACATTCGTCATCAATATACTGAGAATATTTGAATAGATTATTATTCAGAATATTCGCTCAGCATGTGCTTGAGGGGTCCTTATAATATTATATAACTTTAAAATTTAATGAAAAAGATAGATGATGATTACGGTATAGTGAAGAGAATTATAATTGTAACTATTTTGCATGTTTGATTCTGTTACCTGTCTATGGTAAACACATCCGAAATTGTATATTTAGGCAATCCATTCTTTAGGCATAGAGCGCATGTCCATGCCGCCGGGAAGGAAGATGGCCGCTATACGTAAATAAAAAGTAATGTCAAAATAAATGGTCTGTGGTCAACGTTGTATAAGGTTATATTCTAACATAATTAATTAAAAATAATAATGTGATGTGAAGACGGAGAACTGTGCAATTGCGAACAACATCGATCCAGAGTACAGAAGCAACTAAAACATGGCGTGAGATTATCAAGAACTAAGACGCACCTGGTAAAGAAACAAGCTTTAAAGCATCTCCTGTAGTTCACACTCATGATGGGTTCGTCAATTTTGCTTGAGACTGGATCATCTTACTAATTAGGTATACCTACATTGTATAATATATAATTTAAAAATTGTGTTATGTTCAATAGTACCTAAGTCATGCAATATAAACCACCACAGTTTGATGTGGATGGACTGGAAAAGTGCAAGAATAATTGTCTTAAGCCAACAATTCAGGCTTTTTACTCCTGTGGAAGAAGATAATGCTGTAAGAAGTATCACTATGCAGTGCAGAAAATGTGGACCTGGAATTTATCAGATACGGAATCACTTTGCCAAAGTATGCCTTTACAACCAGAATATACATGCTGTTGGTGACAAACATTGGGCATTGGGATATTGAAATAGCTTTAGAAGTCAAAATCAAGTCTGCGGAAGCAGATCATAAAGCAACCATACAAGGTAAGGGTCAAAAGGCCTGATCGATGACAGTTGTAGTTTTGTGTAAGTGCAACTTAGTGTGATTTTGTGGCATGTGCTGTCCAATTTAGTTGTATTCCATAAAGGTGTAAGTACAATTGTGTAATGCAATTTCTTTAATGCCACACTGAAAGCCGGTAGGATCAATAGTCTAGTCAAATTTCCAGTTACTTCAGTGGGGGTAACCGTGAATATTCATCTCGGAAACTTTGTATTTGGCTATTACATTTTTTGGCAACTCCAAGAACTGTATCTATTTCATTTTATGAGGAATTTTACTCCAACATTTGGTTACTCCTGTTATATTCAAAAAACTTTGTTGTTTTCAAGAAAAACACGAATAAGTAAAGAAACACATTTTATCAATCTTACTAAAAATCATCGAAAATTAAATATTTGCCAATAAACTTATCTATAGGTAAAATTTGACAATCAGGAAAAAATTGTGAATAAGTATAATTTATTAGAAAACAGACAACACAAACAACAGAAATAAAAAAATTGCTATCAATGAGTTATAGAAATTCTTCAACATGATAATTTCACAGACATCTATTGAATTTTTGATGATTTTAAGTAACATTAATAATATATGTGTCTTTAGTTATTCGGGTTTTTCTTGAAAACGACAAACGTTTTTTGAAAAATAACATGAGTAAAAAAGTTTTATAATTTACTTCCCCATAAAATAAAATAATAATTTTTTAGATCCGCCAATAGGTTAAGAAATCTGTTACATTTTATGGGTGCATCACCACTATTCAACCCTTTGAAATGCTTCGATTGAACTCTACTCACCAACGAATAATGCTCTTGGTACACCCAAAACGTGTACCAAATTTGGTTTTTCTAAGTTGAAGTATTACTGAGATATAGATTTTTTTTCGAAATTTAAAACCCCACTTTGTAGGCCTATAACTTCTTAGGGATGCACCTTAGTATAGGGATAAGTTGCGTTATATCACCATATTTTAGGTTTCCCAACATGCCCCTGCTCTGTGTCGTTTCTTATGCGAAACACCCTGTATATCTTTTTTAAAAACAAAATGTTCCCATGAGAATATGTATGAACATTTTGAGAAGATACTGCGAGCTCCTAAGAATATTATAAATAACATTCTAAGAACCTTATTAGTATGACAGAATCTGTCCAATTCTCATTTTCTATGAATATATATATATATATATATATATATATATATATATATATATATATATATATATATATATATATATATATATATATATATATTGTACGTTGTGAAAATGTCTGGGGATGTTTGAATGTTCTTTCCAAACATTCCTGGTATATTCTCAGAATGTGTCTGTGCTGTCTGGGAAGGCAGTAATATATTAAGTTGAAATAAATGAAAATATGTAGGTATACAAAGGTACATATTTACGTAAGGCTAGATGTATTCTCACCATAGTTAGAACCGCAGACCGGTTTCGCTATAATTAGAGTTCCTCAGTACGGTGTACTAATCACAGCGAGAACACACCTATAAAGTAAAAGGTTCGGGACACAGTAACTGCATTATAGTTCTGAATATTCATAAGAATTGTACACTATTAGTAAGGTATATTATTAAGAATAATTGTTTAAATTTAAATGGATCTTGGAGATTGGTAAGCGATTACTTAAAGATTCTATTTTCTATGGAGCTAGAAAATTAAAATTTAATACATATATGTAAATACTGCAATACTGTCTGGTCCCTTCTAGAAATATCATTCCAGAGTGTTCGCTGTTGCTGTTATTAACACACTACAACTGACCATAGAAGTAACAAAGTCCATAAACTTCTCATAGACAAATGTGACTATATATATATATATATATATATATATATATATATATATATATATATATATATATATATATATATATATATATATATATATATATATATACAGTGAAAGTCACTTATAGCGACGTCGCTTATAACAACTAGTCGCTTGTAACAACCGAACCGTAGACAATTGGTTGGATTTGTATATACGGTAATGCTTTTTATGTCCGGATATAACGTCGTTGGATATAACGAACAAGTCGCCTTTAACGACCTGCTGTGCTCGACCTTAGACCAGATATAACAACGTGCGAGCAGATAAGAATGATGTTGGGATGGTTTAAAGAAAAACGAAACCAAGGAATCCCTATATCGGGGCCCATCTTATAAGCCAAAGCCAACGATTTTGCAAAATTTATGGAAAGGAAGATTTTGAATGTTCAGAAAGTTAGATAAAACTATAAAGAAGCCGTCACAATATTGTAAATGCCACTGTTTCTGGTGGATCTGCATCTGCATCGGATCGTAAAATTCAAGAATGGTTAAAAAACGTTTTTGCAGAAAAACGTCAAAGTTACAGTGCTGAACAGCTATTTAAGGCAGATAAAACAGGATTGTTTTTCTAAATGACTCCCAAAAAAATCCTAGATTTCAAAGGAGAGAAATATTCTCGGGATAAAATGTCTAAGGACAGGATTACAATATTGGTCGCCGCTAATACAATCAAAAAGAAGTTGCTAGTTATTGCAAAAGCAAAAAATCCGCAGTGTTTTAGGAATGTAGGAGACTTTCTGTCGATTACAGATCCAATAGACATGCTTAGCTGGTCTCAGAGATATTTTAGAAGTTTTTGCGAAATTGGGATAAAGAGCTATGTGCGACAAAAAAAGAAAATTTTATTGGTGGTGGATAATTGTAGCGCTCATCCTAATGTTGATAACTTGAAATGAAATGAAACTTGAAATTATGTGCTTTCTTCCACCAAATTTAACATCGTTTCTACAACCCCTTGATCATGGTATAATAAAACCTCAAGGGGCATTTCTAAAAACCTTTAGTTGTGAAAATGGTAGCAAATTCAGATAAAAACATTGAGACAAAAATAAATCTTCTCTACATTATTATGATGATATCCAAAGCATGGGATGCTGTTTCAGAAAAAACAATTGCGCAGTGTTTTCGTAATGCTGGGTTTTGTTTTTCAGTATTTCTCTCTGAAAAAGTGTAGCATTTTGACAATGAGGATGGCACTTGAGCCAATTAATCAAAGAAACAAATGTGGTAAATGTGTGTGTGTGTGTTTCTTTAACCTCGGCCTATTTCTGCGACTATGGTCAATCACCGACGCCAGGGAACAGTTTCACCAGACTATCCTGGAAATTTTACCGAATACCTGCCTTTCTGTAAGGAGGGTAGGGATCTTTAACGTGCCCAACATCGCATGGACACGGGACAGACGGCTTTATGCCCCCTCCGAAGGGCGGAACGTGCAAACATTCAACTTGCTCAAATACAATGCCAGAACCTCGGTTGATGTTAATTTCACAGTTTGTACTAAAAAAGTGAAAGGAGTACCCTGGGATTGAACCCAGTACCCTTCGGTTCAAAGGCACACGTTCCCTCCCCTGAACCACCGAGTTTCTAAAATGTGGTAAATAAAAATTTGATTAGTACGTTTGATGATTTCGTTGATGTTGATAAAGATGTGGAAAGATGAGGAGAATGATGAAGACTTTGTTGCCAACTGCAATAGTTCACAAATAAAACAAAAGACACGTGACGCGGAAGAAGACGAAGTGAATTCGAACATAGAATTTAAGCCGCCATCAACATTAGAGGCTATTGGAGCTTTAAAAGTTGTGCAAAACCATATCTCATTTAATGAGAAGGTAAATAAAGATTTCGCTAAGAATGTAATGATATTGGAAACAACACTGGAAAAAGACTCTTTTCTACAATCCCATAAGCAAATAAAAATTAAAGATTGTTTCAAAAAAGATTAATCATATATTTACTTAAATTTTGTTTTTTATAACTGGTTGATTGTGTATCTCTAAACAAACTTGTTATAATATGATTTGATTGCGTTTTATTATTTTTTTGTTACAAAGAAAACTCCAGACCTATATAACAACGTCCGCCTATAACGACGAAAATTCGACGGTCCCCTGATCGTCGTTATAAGCGAACTTTACTTATATATATATATATATATATATATATATATATATATATATATATATATATATATATATATATATATATATATATATATATATATATCACATTTCACGCTGAACGTCAGAAGAACGTCAGAAATCATTTAAATGACAGATTTTGGAATCGATGAGTCGGCACAGGAAACAATGCTCCTGTAAATTGGCCACCTCGCTCACCGGATTTAACGCACACACTTAAGCGGTTGGTATATTCTAGACCAATAAACATTCTAAAGTCAGCCTGTATATATAAACATAAAAATTGAAACTGACCCTGGATATTGGTTCTAGAGGTCCTAGTTCGCTTTCATTTGAAAAAAAAGTCAAAATTCAAAAGTCGGAATCTCCCTATTAGTGATTTTTTCTACGAAAATTCATTGAAAATGGAAAGCTGAAATTTAACCAAAAAATGCTTTGTTATCATGAAACATGGCGGGTGAGTGAGTGAAGATTGTAACCTGTGATGAGTACTGATAATTACACTTTGAGTATCCAAATCACAACAACCCATCTTTTTGAAGACCTGCCAATTGGTTTACTAACAAAGTTAACGGAATCAGAAAAAAATTCCAACCTCTGATGACGCTAGCTTTGTTAGTGAAATGATCGTCAAGTATTTAAAAAGATATGTTGTGGTGATTTGGTTTCTTCAAATTTACTTAAACATGGTGGGTGTAAAATAGGGATAGAGACATATTTTATGAAGAAAACTAATTATCTAGTTTAACCAGTCGCACCCTCATTAATATGACCGTGAATATTTTTAACAATACATATAACACCGCTGCCATTTTCCAAATTGACAAGAGCACAGCATATCGTGGCATGTATTAGCAATGCTTACTGCCTGTAGCATAATTGAAAGGTGGTGTGGTGAGCTGGGACTCTCCGTAAATCCGACGAAAAAGGAGATGATCCTATTCACCAAGAAGAGGAATGTTGAGGGGTTCAGGGCGCCCGTGATGTTTGGAAAACCCTTAGCTTTAGTGCAGGAGGTCAAATATCTGGGGGTGGTCTTGGACTCCAAACTAACATGGGGGTCGCAAATAGAACGAGTAGTGAGGAAGGGAGTAGCGACCCTCTGGCAGCTGCGTCGAGTGATAGGGAAGACCTCGGGACTTAATCCTCGGATCCTTCATTGGATCTACACTGCGATCGTCAGGCCGAGAATCTTCTATGAGGCGTTGGTCTGGTGGTGTGGTGTGAACCAAACTACTACCAGGAAGCTGGCCAAACACCAAAAGCTGGCAATCCTGGGAATCACAGGCGCTATGAGGACAACACCGTCAGCCGCGCTAAAGATCTTGTTGATGCTGCCACCGCTTCCCATCCAGAATGCGTGACTCTGGAAACTGGTGCGGAGAGGGAGCAGTAATAGGGCATGCAAGAGTCGCCAAGGAGGTGGAAAAGGAAATTCCGATTTCCGCCATCAAAGTACGGAATGCCGAGGACGATATTAGGTTGACTAGGCCATATACCCCCAGGATCCCCAGTAGGGATCAGTGGAAGGAAATGAGGTTGCATTCCAGCCCGCAGGCCTGGTCTGTTTTACCGACGGATCGCGGCTGGAGGCAGGAATATACATCGAGGGCCTATGGGTGCGCGACAGTTATTCTCTGGCCGCATATACCACGGCGTTCGAAACGGAGGTGTACGCTATCCTGCCTGTGGCCAATACACAGGATGTGAGGAGGAGCCTTAAAAATGTGTATATATTTGCTCGGATAGCCAGGCGCTCCTCCAAGCAGTCCGCACGGCCAGAATCAGGTCAACATTGGTTCAGGAGTGCGCTGACGCCCTCAAAGGACTAGCCAGGATAAAGGAGGTGCAACTGGTATGGCTTCCGGGACACTGTGACGTAGCAGATAATGATGTAGCGAAGAATCTCGCAAGGCTTGGTTCCCGGCGGCCGTTCTGTGGCCCTTAGACAGATGAACTAAGGAAACCATGGAGAGGCACTGGGGGTCGGTTGGTGGCTGTAGGCAGGCGAGGGATTTTGTGGAGTGGCCGGGTAGGGATAAAGCTGCCTGGCTATTCGGTAAGAGTCGACCTACGTTTCGTCGCATCCTTGGGGTGCTGACAGGCCACTGCGCCCTTGGAAGACACCTCACATTGATAGGCGTAGAGAGGGATCCCATTTGCCAGGAATGCGGCGAGAATGAAGAAACGTCTTACCACTACCTGTGTGAATGCGAGGCTTTTGGGAGTCTTCGAGCAGAATTGCTGGGTTGGAGGACTCTGCAGAGGAATCAGGTAATTACCTTTCAATTGAAGACCGTCACGGCCTTCATCGAGGTCGAGACGGTTTGGCGACGGAACCGAGGAAGAGTAGAGCATGGTTGCTGGGGTTGGCAAAAAGGGCCCATTGTGACCTACTTGCTTGGCGTTAGCCTCCCCACCACTGCTACTAGCAATGCTTACGTCAGCTACAACGACGTCACTTCCTGTGGCGCATCAAACTTGTAAGAGGGACGAGATATTATAAAACTCCGTTAGCTAATAAATCAGAAGAATCTAAAAAAGAAAATGATGAAAATAAAATAGTAAAAACAACCTACTTACTGTGTAACTATAAATTTAAATATCTGCAAAAAAATAGCTACGAACAATACGACATTCGGTTGCTTCCTTCATACAGATTTGTCGATGCATAAAATAATGTTGAGGCATCCTACATGTCCAAAGCTCGATAACAACATTTTAAAATTAACTGTATGCGGTTGCGATGTTTGCAATTTTAGCGTTAAATTGGTGTATACGAACAGACGGTATATGATGGTATTCACGAAATGAAATGATACTAAAATGAAGAATATAACAAGCCTGCCATATGATTTCATAGAACCTTGTTGTATAATTTACTAAGTAGGCTACGATATTCTGAAGACGTATCCGTTTAAACAATTGTACAATTGAGGTTTGTAGTTGGACCCTGCAATTTATTAACTACGTTTAGTGAAATTTTACTAGGTGAAATACATTATTATATTTCTAGTGCATGTAAAAATGTGGTTTCTGTTAATTTGATAATGACAAGTCTAAGTTGAAGCTATTATTTATACATGTTGAAACAATTTCACACGTTATTTCATGTGTCAAGGTTGTTATCTTCAAGAAACAATAATCTTGCGTGTTAAACTTCTTGTTTACCTTTTAATATGTTGAGAAAAATTTGATGGTTTTCTAAAAAATGTAGGAAAATAGTTATGCAAGTTTTCATATGCAAATTCACTAAATGTCCCTAATTGTTGTTGCCCTTACTTGATGAAACTATTCCATACTAAATACAGATGTAGATCATTCTTCTCTGACTTCAGAAGTGCCTGTTGTCTTATCCCTGGCAAGGTTTGCTTTTCACCATGCCGTAAAAAACGAAACCAGTATATATATATATATATATATATATATATATATATATATATATATATATATATATATATATATATATATATATATATATATATATATATATATATACAGGATGGCGCATTGAAAACGAAACAGACCGATTTGCGTCCAGAGAAATATTTTTTTTAAGAAACGCTGAAACACGTCAATTTTAATATTGAGGGAGACATGTTTTGACATAAAACTCAACTGTGTCACATCAACCACTTAAGGGTGGTGATAACAACCCTTATATTTTAAATAGGAAACATGGGTCGAGTGTTACATCATTTGAAAGCTCTTCCTTTTCTGAATTCAGCACACTAATTATTTTTTTGTTGAAGTTTTATCAACTCGTTTAAAAATTATTCACAGTTGGAGTTGCAAGAACGTATTTCATTCATTGTGATAAGAAATGCACTAATTAGTCAATTTTTCGTTACAAAACTAAAAAACAAAACCAAACATTCAAAAATGTGTATTCAGTTAAGTAAGTGTTTAAATTGTTTTCATACAAAAGTAAAAATTTTGTTCAAAACGAGCTCGGACATTCTGGAGCATTTGTGGAGTTATTAGGCGGCATTCTTTAACAATGCGTCGTCGTAATTCTTCCAGAGACTCCGGTTCTGTTGCAAAAATGTCACTCTTTAAATGGCCTTATAAACAGAAGTCTAAAGAAGTTAAATCCGGTGATCTAGGGGGCCACTCAATAGCACCTCTACGCCCAATCCATTGTCCTGGAAACTCTCTGTTCAAAAACTCCCTAACACGTTGTGAAAAATGCGGAGGAACTCCATCTTGTTAAAACGCTAATTGATTTTCTTGATAGCGATCATCATTTTCAACAATGTCAATTAGTAAAGGGTAAACGATATCTTTAGTAACTCCAAATACGTTTCGCCACTAAAATTGCCATCAAGAAAAATTGGCCCTATTAAATTGTCTCCAAAAATGGCAGTCCAGACATTCAATTTCTGTGGAGTTTGAGTGTGGACATCGTGAAAATTTCTTGGTTTATTATCTGCCCAATAACGACAATTATGACGATTGACTGTAGAGTTTAATACCTGCTATTCGTGCAGTCATAACTTCACAAAACTCCAGTCGCCGATCAAAATCATCTACATTAAGTTGTTGTATAAGATGAATTTTATACGGGTGAAATTTATGATGCTTCAATATTCGCTGAATAGTTCTTCTTTTGATGTTTGAGACAGTGTCCAATTTTTTCGTGCTCAAAGTTGGGTCTGCAGCAATTTATCCTAAAACTTCAATCCCAGTAGTCTCATTTCTAACCGGAAATTCACGTTCAGGATCCCTTTTGTTTGTTGGCTACTGAACCACTTTGTCAAAACTTTGCAACTAACTCCAAAATGTATTTTCTGTTAACATGTCTGTTCGGATGTCGTTCATTAAAAAATTTTGCGGTGAGGTTGGCACAGTCATCGTCTTTGAAAAAAAAAGAGTAATTATTTCAACTCTTTCTTCTACAGAATACACCATTGTGAAATTAATTTTCGGTAGTACCATCAAGTATCAAACCGACCGATAAACTCAATCAATAAACCGCATTTCTCTCATTCCGATAAGAAATGTTCTGATAGTCAATTTTTTGTTTACAAACATTGACTATCAGCACATTTCTTATCGGAATGAGAGAAATGCGTTTTTGCATCTTCAACTGTGAATAATTTTTAAACGAGTTGATAAAACTTCCAAAAAAATGTGTGTGCTGAATTCAGAAAAGAAAGAGCTTTCAAATGACGTAACACTCGACCCATGTTCTCTACTTAAAATATAAGGGTTGTTATCACCACCCTTAAGGGGTTGATGTAACAAAGTTGATTTTTATGCCAAAACATGTCCCCTTCAATATTAAAATTGACGTGTTTCAGCGTTAAAAAAAATTCTCTGGGCGCAAATCGGTCTGTTTCGTTTTCAATGCACCACCCTATTATATATATATATATATATATATATATATATATATATATATATATATATATATATATATATATATATATATATATATATATATATATATGTATATATATATATATATATATATATATATATATATATATATATATATATGTATATATATATATATATATATATATATATATATATATATATATATATATATATATATATATATATATAAACACACACATCACCTCATTAGTGTATTTTTCGTTCTACGGAAAATTCGCTAAAACATATTTAGCATTAAAAACAGTTGTATGGAAATTCGCTACCATAACGCACTGGCGGCGCCCCGACTTATTTAAAATGTGTTGTAGTGATTTGGGTACTCCAAGTGTGATTAAAAGATATTGCAGTTCACTTAAAACATAATGCGGAAGTCTTCTATTTCTTTTTGTAGGCATAAACGATATAAAAATAATGAGGATCTAAACATCCAATTTATAAGTGCAAGTGCATTCTTCACGGTCCATACCGAGTGAACAATATACCGGTAGATATTTTATAGTAATTTAAGGCAATCATAGTGCATAATCTGTCGGACAATGAAGGTAATAAATGAAGACAACTCCAGCATAACTGGTAGTTATTGCACTTGTATAAATCATATACATACCTAAGAGTGGCCTGCCAGCATACGCCGACCATTATGCTGTACTTTCATTGGAAACATCCAGATTATCGAGGGAAATTACAACACAATAACCTTAGCGAATCGAATCATACATGAACAGTACTCTTAACTGATTATTTCAGGTTCATCGTCTTATCATAAGAACACAGGATGAAGAAAAACTGTTCTTTTTATAAAACCACTAAGGTTTAAAATAGATTAACATATGGCTGGTTTGATTTCTCATAGGAAATACCTAATACGAACCTTACTGTCATCATTGGCGGCTAAGTCAAACTCATAGCACATTTCACCAAGTGAAGATTGGAACCTGTGATGAGCACTGATAAGTACACTTGGAGAAACCCAAATATCTTTTTTTTATTTCAACAACACACCACGAGGGCTTACAGCCTAAATACTATCGTACCGTGGGTGTCGACGAGGAGAAAAGAGGTAACTTGTTAATTCTGGACTTGAAGGTTTGGAGGTTCGGAGGAGAAGGAAAAACATGTGTCTGCAAGGAATTCCACAACTTGGAGGTCCTTGGGACAAAAGAGCGGGCATAAAAAGATGTTCTATGTCTGGTGACCTGGACAATAAAAGGGTGCATTCGCTCTGTTCCCCTGGTAGATCTGTTGGTGGAGGATCTATAGAAGAGAGCTCTTCTGAACAGTGCCCGTACAGATATCTATGAAAGAGAGAGAGAGAGAGAGGGAGGTCGCCAACGGCAAGTCGGTGGGCAAGGGATGGCAGCCTTTGGGTGAGGGTAGGGTCACCGATGAGACGTATAGCTCTCTTGTGAATGGAGTCCAGCATAGCGAGTGTAGAAGCAGCAGCGGCACCCCAGATGTGGGAGCAGTATTCGAGGTTTGACCTTATTCGTGAAGTATATAAGGTATCGAGATTAGCTGGTGAAAAGTATTTGCGCCAGCTCCAAATAACACAAAGTTTGCGTCACAACATACTACTTGGTTCCCCAACTGGGTGGCGGTACGTTGCTGCGTGTCTCACCACTCACTTAGTGTTGGAAGGCTGGCTACCATATCCGTATTACTTTATAGGTGTATTTTCGCTACAATTAGTATGCCGTACTGAAGAGCTCTCATTAGAGCAAAACCGGTCTACGGTTCTAATTGTGGTGAGAATACATCGAGCCTTACATACTTTGTCCCTATATTAGGGTACAAATGGGCCAGGACTGACAATTTACTAAATTGTTAGTTGGTTGTATACAGTCTCTATTTTTTAACACTTTGTGTTATTTGAAGCTGGCGTGACAACATACTACTTGGTTCAGCAACTAGGTGGCGACACGTTGCGTCTTG
This sequence comes from Tillus elongatus, assembly GCA_964006375.1. Taxonomy (NCBI): domain Eukaryota; kingdom Metazoa; phylum Arthropoda; class Insecta; order Coleoptera; family Cleridae; genus Tillus; species Tillus elongatus. The sequence continues at coordinate 8,302,751 of OZ023263.1, forward strand.
TCTCACCACTCAATTAGTGTTGGAAAGCTCGCTACCAGAGCCGTTTTACTTTACACCAGAAGAGGCAGAAGCATTCGCAAATGCAATGCAAGAACAGTGCACAAACAACATCAACAACAACGATGACATCACCAAACTCATTGACACTCACAACAGACAATCACTCAAAATACAACCTACCCAAAAATACATAAATCCAATCACACCTGACGAACTAACCCCTACAATCAAACGCCTTAAAAACAACAAAGCACCTGGACCTAACAAGATAACAAACAAAACAGTCAAAGCACTGTATCCTCTGGCCATTTTCAATGCCTCACTGAGACTATGCCATTTTCTAACCACCTGGAAACGCACGTCATCATGTTCCCCAAACCGAAAAAAGACCAACGTAACCCCCACAATTACAGACCCATCAGCTTACTTTCATCACTCGGGAAAATCCCGCAAAGACTCATCTTAACTAGACTAAACGAACATCTCGACTTAAACAAGACCACCAATTCGGATTTAGACCTCCACATTCAACTACAAAACAACTACTCCGCTTGACTGAATACATTCATACAAGCTTCGAATGGAAACAGTACTCCGGTGCTGTCTTCCTAGACATCGCCAAAGCCTTTGACCGGGTATGGCACAACGGACTACAAAATGGCAATACAGGTAAAAGTAAGTTGCTTACTGGCAATTATGTCATTGCTGACCCTTTTTGCTCATCTAAACTAACCTACCCTCCACCTTGAGCTCGATCTCAACGACGACAGTGATTTGAAAAATCATCCGCTGCCGGAGAGTCTCGAACCGTCGACCCCCGAGTCCGTATTGGAAAATCGTCGACTTTCCCGCACGGCCACGGAGGCGCTATCCAAAATGCCAATAACAAACTTCCCGACGAGACTAATTACACTTATACAATCCTACATCACGAACAGAACCTTCCAAATTAAAGTAAACGACACACTTTCGACCCCCAGACCCCTATTCGCGGGCGTCCCCCAAGCCTCAACACTTTCCCCAACACTCTACAATCTTTACACTTCAGACATTCCGCAACCCGTAGACACATACATAGCTATATACGCAGACGACACAGCGTTAATGGCACGTCCCGAAAACGCAAACTTATTACAGAAAAAACTACAAAACGGACTCAACGAACTAGTGACTTGGATGAACCGATGGAAAATCCAAGTCAACCCTGACAAAAGCAAACATGTCACATTCGCAAGACGAACGAAAATCCCATTACGACAAATACCCCTTACAATAAATAACGTCAACATCCCCACAAGCGACGAGGCAACATACTTAGGACTCACACTTGACAGAAGACTTCGATACACCAGACATATTAATAACACATGTAACAAAGCAAAAGCTTTACAATCCCTCCTATACCCACTAACAAACAGACGTAGCAAACTAAGCACGAAAAACAAATTACTTATATACAAAACAATCATCGAACCGACATTAACGTACGCAGCACCTGTCTGGGCCCACACAGCCAAAACCAACAGACTAAAACTTCAAATAATACAAAACAAATACTTATGACACGTTCTCGACATACCCTGGTTCGTCAGCAACCGACAAATATACGCAAGCACCAAAATGACAAAAACAGAGGACAAAATAAACGAACAACCAACACACTCATAAATGCCTCCGAACAAAACTATTACCGAGGCCCTCAACTATGACTACGACTACCCCTCCAAAATCATGAGATCCAAACAAATCCTCAAATACTAACAAAGACGACTTGACCAACTAAAAACTACCTAATAACAGAAGTCTATTCCATCAGCTCAGGATTACGGGATAAAAGGAGAGCTCCCCTGGTCCATCATCTAGCCATGACAAGTGACAAGTATTTTCGCTACAATTAGTATGCCGTACTGAAGAGCTCTAGTTAGAGCAAAACCGGTCTACGGTTCTAATTGTGGCGAGAATACATCTAGCCTTACACATATTATAGTACCCATTATAGCTAAATGTTGGAAAAACTATTTTTGTACATTCTTAGATTTTGTTTAATTTCCAATTGTTTATAATGCAAAATAAGTAAGTTTATGGGTCGTAGAATATATTTGCCTCCATGTTAACGACTGTTATTAGAACTAAAGTGAAACGTCTACCATCATCAGAACACATAATTTAAATACCCATATATTACCATTTTTATTAATTGCCTCGAATGCCATGTTTGACACGGTGGCATTCATTAAAAGAATAACAAGAATTACAATGACATTAAAGTGATGAACTGGTGATGTTTGTGTAAACTGGCACATGAACGACAAGATGCAGCTTTTTCGTATCCGCAAAAAATATGTAAAGCGAGCTGTTCGTGACGGATTCTACAAACGAAAGAAGTTTTATTTTTATTTATAATACTTTACAGGCACTTGTAACCTACTTGTTATTTTTTGAATCGTGAAAAGAGAATGTGCGTTCTTATATCTAACTAGTTGTATTGTATTTTGTTTTCTCTAACATCGACCTATTTCCGCGACTATTTACAATAACCGACGCCAGGAAGTAGTTTTATTTTACCCACTTGTGCATAAGCATACTTGGAAAACCCAAATCACCACAACACATTTAAAAAAGACCTGACGATCGTTTTACTAACCAAGTTAGCGTCATCAGAGGATGAAAAATTCTAACGTCTAAAAACTAACATCATCTTATATACCGGATCTTAGGTAAAGAGACCGAACCGAGAGGGGAACTAGTCGCAGGCAAATTCTGCAATGTATTGTATTTTTATCGCCAGACGAAGTCTTTGAACTGTCTTTGTTGACTTATCTAAAAGGTGTCAATCTCTAATAATTTTGGGAAGGTTCAACGACAACTAAATCAACATAGTTTCGTTTGGCGGAAATATCTGTATTCTTATGTTATCTCTAGAATATGGTGAATCGTGGGAATTTATTTTACAAAGAAATCGATTAGGTGACTAGTAATCGGGGGTGGAGATATGTTCATACATTTTTTGTTGTAACTATATTTCGCTATATATATATATATATATATATATATATATATATATATACATATATATATATATAAGTGTTCAAATTGTTGACCACCAGCTTCCATACAAAAGTACAAATTTTGTTCAAAACGAGCTCTGACATTCTGGAGCATTTGTGGAGTTATTAGACGGCATTCTTCAACAATGCGTCGTCGTAATTCTTCCAGAGACTCTGGTTCTGTTGCAAATATTCTACTCTTTAAATGGCTCTATAGAAAGAAGTCTAAAGGAGTTAAATCCGGTGATATAGGGGGGCACTCAATAGCACCTCTACGCCCAATCCATTGCTCTGGAAACTCTCTGTTTAAAAACTCCTTAACACGTTGTGAAAAATACGGAGGAGCTCCATCTTGTTGAAACACTAATTGATTTTCTTGATGGCGATCATCATTTTCAACAATGTCAATTAGTAGAGGGTAAACGATATCTTATAGTTCCGTTTCTAATTGTGTTGTTTTGTGGAATTTAAGTTTATATTTGTTATTGCCGGGTTTCGTTATTAAACTGTTTCACATAATATTACCTAGCATTATTACCTAATTAAGTATTGTAAATTAAATCAAAATATTATTTTTCGTGAATCATTACGGAAAATTATTTTAAAAGTAGAAGTCTATTGTTAAACTTCATGTCCTACTGCTTTTTGAACACTTTTTTTGTCATTTGTTTTCTGGCATTGGATTTCATAGCCTACCAGCCTCAAAAAACGGTTTCTCTTAAAATTTTCAGTGCAATTACAAGATTTCTCAAGCATGTTGTACATCATTGGAAAGCTCTTTTCATAGGCTATCACATAAGTAAAAAATCAAATATGGCTGCCATAATAAAAACAAACGTTGATACCTGTAGCTCAAAAACAAATGACAATCCAAAGTTGAGAATAGCACAAAAAGATTACTCTATAAGAAGTGTCCTGATAATGTGCAAGTCTTAGACATGTCAGATCAACGCCTACTTAGATATCGAAGAAAAAAGAAAACGACCCATTTGGTTTTTTTCAAAATAATTCGAAAACGAAAAGTGGCTGGGCAAAATACAAGTCATATTTGAAACGAGCATGAAATTCTACAAAACATTGCAAATTTAACTGTCTCCCTATCTCTATTAATAATGGAGATAGCAATACAATCCCATCCAGTTTGGGAGTTTGGGACACGCTGTATATATATATATATATATATATATATATATATATATATATATATATATATATATATATATATATATATATATATATATATATATGTGTATCACACCGATAACTCAAAAAATAATTGGCCGATTTTGATCAAATTTGGTGAGTACCTTCCTTTTGCAAGTGGCTTGGATAAGTTTGTTATGCAGGAAGATCGGCCCAGGTTTTTCCGGAAAATTGTGTGTTTTCTTTCGGAAAAGATTTATATCTTTATGTCTCCGGGGATAACAAAGTGAGGGGAACCATATTCGATACGCGTGTTTGTATATATATATATATATATATATATATATATATATATATATATATATATATATATATATATATATATATATATATATATATATATATATATATATATATATATATATATATATATATATATATATATATATATATATATAGTGGCGCATTGAAAACGAAACAGAACGATTTGCGTCCAGAGAATTTTTTTCTCAAAGAAACGCTGAAACACGTGAATTTTAATATTGAGGGGACATGTTTTGACATAAAACTCAACTTTGTCACATCAACCCCTTAAGGGTGGTGATAACAACCCTTTTATTTTAAATAGGGAACATGGGTCGAGTGTTACATCATTTGAAAGCTCTTGCTTTTCTGAATTCAGCACGCTAATTTTTTTGGAAGTTTTATCAACTCGTTCAAAAATTATTCACAGTTGAAGATGCAAAAACGCATTTCACTCATTCCGATAAGGAATGTGCTGATAGTCAATGTTTTGTTGGTTTGTAAACAAAAAATTGACTATCAGAACATTTCTTATTGGAATGAGAGAAATGCGGTTTATTTTTTCAATTTATCGGTCAGTTTGATACTTGATAGTACTAGCGAAAATTAATTTCACAATGGTGTATATAAGAAAGAGTTGAAATAATTACTCTTTTATTCAAAAACCATGACTGTGCCGACCGTACTGCAAATTTGTTTAATGAACGACATCCGAATAGGCATGTTGACAGAAAATACATTTTGGAGTTAGTTGCAAAGTTTCGACAAAGTCATTCAGTAGCCAACAAAAATCGGGATCCTGAACGTGAATTTCCGGTTAGAAATGAGACTACTGAGATTGAAGTTTTAGGACAAATTGCTGTAAACCCAACTTTGAGCACGAGAAAATTGGCCACTGTTTCAAACATCAAAAAAAAACTATCCAGCGAATATTGAAGCATTATAAATTTCACCCGTATAAAATTCATCTTGTACAACAACTGAATGAAGATGATTTTGATAGGCGGCTGGAGTTTTGTGAAATTATGACTGCACGAATAGCTAATAACGGGAACTTTCTGTTTAATATATGTTTTTCAGACGAGTGTACGTTTTTATTAAACTCTACAGTCAATCGTCATAATTGTCGTTATTGAGCAGATAATAATCCAAGAAATTTTCACGATGTCCACATTTAAACTCCACAGAAATTGAATGTCTGGACTGGCATTTTTGGAGACCGTTTAATCGGACCAATTTTTCTTGATGGCAATTTGAGTGGCGAAACGTATTTGGAGTTACTAGAAGATATCGTTTACCCTCTACTAATTGACATTGTTGAAAATGATGATCGCTATCAAGAAAATCAATTAGTGTTTCAACAAGATGGAGCTCCTTCGCATTTTTCACAACGTATTAGGGAGTTTTTGAACAGAGAGTTTCCAGAGCAATGGATTGGACGTAGCGGTACTATTGAGTGGCCCCCTAGACCACCGTATTTAACTCCTTTAGACTTATTTCTATGGGGCCATTTAAAGAGTAGAATTTTCGCAACAGAACCGGAGTCTCTGGAAGAATTACGACGGCGCATCGTTGAAGAATGCCGTCTAATAACTCCAGAAATGCTCCAGAATGTCAGAGCTCGTTTTGAACAAAATTTGTACTTTTGTATGGAAGCTGGTGGTCAACAATTTGAACACTTACTTAACTGAATAAATATTTTTGAACGTTTGGTTTTGTTTTTTAGTTTTTTTTTAACGAAAAATTGACTAATTTGTGAATTTCTTATCACAATCAATGAAATACGTTCTTGCAACCCCAACTGTGAATAATTTTTAAACCAGTTAATTAAATTTCCAAAAAAATTAGTGTTCTGAATTCAGAAAAGAAAGAGCTTTCAAATGATATAACACTCGACCCATGTTCCCTATTAAAAATATAAGGTTTGTTATCACCACCCTTAAGGGGTTGATGTGACAAAGTTGAGTTTTATGTCAAAACATGTCCCCCTCAATATTAAAATTGACGTATTTCAGCGTTTCTTAAAAAAATAATTCTCTGGACGCAAATCGGTCTGTTCGTTTTCAATCTGCCACCTGTATATATATATATATATATATATATATATATATATATATATATATATATATATATATATATATATATATATGTATGTATGTATGTATGTATGTATCCACCCGATAACTCAAAAACTTATTAACCGATTTTTATGAAACATAGTAAGAATCTCTTTTATTATTGGCTTGGATGGGTTCGTTAGCCAGCCCTATCGTATTAGTATTTCTAAAAAGAACATTATTTTTCCAAAAAAAATTGTATCTCAAAAAATGAAAAAGATATTTTGATTAAATTTGTTGGTTGTTGCCCTCGTAAATATCTTACCATATACCAAAACTTAACTTTCCAGATTTATCGAAAGTTGAGTTATGCAAATTTGAAGCATTTAATGAAAACCCCATACCACAACGCACTTTCTGCGTACCGATTTTTTGTTATACAAAAACTCGTTAAAAAATTCATCGGAATAACAACAATCTGATCAGATAACGGCAAAGTGAAATGAGACTAAAAACATTGATAAAAAGTGAAGTCACTAACTAGGATTAGAACTCGTCATGTAGGACTCGATTATCTTGATGTACGAGGGATTAGCCCACTCGGCCACGGTCGACAAGACAGATGTATGTACTAGCAGGTATATCCGGTGGTATGTTAATTGTCTAACGTCTTTACTATTTATACCAAACAATTTTTATTTGCAATGGATTTTTTTCTCATATTTTAACGAAATTAAGGAAAATAACGACATAGACATAGATCTAGGAGAAAAAACTAAAAAACAAAACTAAACGTTTAAAAATGTTTATTCAGTTAAGTAAGTGTTCAAATTGTTGACCACCAGCTTCCATACAGAAGTACAAATTTTGTTCAAAACGTGCTCTGACATTCTGGAGCATTTGTGGAGTTATTAGACGGCATTCTTCAACAATGCGTCGTCGTAATTCTTCCAGAGACTCCGGTTCTGTTGCGAAAATTCTACTCTTTAAATGGCCCCATAGAAAGAAGTCTAAAGGGGTTAAATCCGGGGATCTAGGGGGGCACTCAATAGCACCTCTACGCCCAATCCATTGCTCCGGAAACTCTCTGTTCAAAAACTCCCTAACACGTTGTGAAAAATGCGGCGGAGCTCCATCTTGTTGAAACACTAATTGATTTTCTTGATGGCGATCATCATTTTCAACAATGTCAATTAGTAGAGTGTAAACGATATCTTATAGTAACTCCAAATACATTTCGCCACTCAAATTGCCATCAAGAAAAATTGGTCCGATTAAACTCTCCAAAAATGCCAGTCCAGACATTAAATTTCTGTTATTCGTGCAGTCATAACTTTACAAAACTCCAGCTGCCGATCAAAATCATCTTCATTATGTTGTTGTACAAGATGAATTTTATACGGGTGAAATTTATGATGCTTCAATATTCGCTGAATAGTTCTTCTTTTGATGTTTGAAACAGTGGCCAATTTTCTCGTGCTCAAAGTTGGATCTGCAGCAATTTGTCCTAAAACTTCAATCTCAGTAATCACATTTCTAACAGGAAATTCACATTCAGGATCCCGTTTTTTGTTGGCTACTGAACCACTTTCTCGAAACTTTGCAACTAACTCCAAAATGTATTTTCTGTTAACATGTTTGTTCGGATGTCGTTCATTAAACAAATTTGCGGTACGGTTGGCACAGTCATCTTTTTTGAGAAAAAGAGTAATTATTTCCACTCTTTCTTCTACAGAATACACCATTGTGAAATTAATTTTCGGTAGTACTGTCAAGTATCAACGACCGATAAACTGAAATAATAAACCGCATTTCACTCGTTCCGATAACTATGAATAACTATGAATAATTTTCAACTATGAATAATTTTTAAACGAGTTGATAAAACTTCCAAAAAAATTTGTGTGCTAAATTCAGAAAAGAAAGAGCTTTCAAATGATGTAACACTCGATCCATGTTCTCTATTTAAAATATAAGAGTGGTCATCACCACCCTTAAGGGGTTGATGTGACAAAGTTGAGTTTTATGTCAAAACATGTCCCCCTCAATATTAAAATTGACGTGTTTCAGCGTTTTTTTAAAAAATTCTCTGGACGCAAATCGATCTGTTTCGTTTTCAATGCCCCACCTATATATCTATAAACATATAAAAATTGAATTTGCCCCTGGATGTGGGTTCCAGGGGGTCTCGTTCGCGCGCATTTGAAGAAATCTTTTCAAAATTCAAAAGGCGGGATCTCATCATTAGTGAATTTTTGTGAAGAAAAGTCAGTAAAATGACACAAATAAAGTAAAATGGCAGAAAGGCGAAACTGTGATAGAAACGACGAGAGAAGCAAGATGCTTCTGAAAGAAATTAAGAGGAGGAAAGCAAAATTCATTGGACATATTTTGGGATATAACTTTCTGATGACATTATTTGAACGTCACATATCTGCAAAAAAGGAAGAGGTAGATCACCAAGTAAGCTACTGGCCTGGTCAAATTGGTGAAATGCGGAAACTACAACGAAATAAAATAGCCGCTGGAAACAGCGCCATAGTTGTGATGACGAGGCGACATCGCCTTTCTACGGTGGTGATAATGATACCACTAGTTAACTTAAAGGAAATAAATCAAATGCAAACCAATTTTAGTGAATTTTCTTTAAAAAAATTCACTAATGAGGAGATCCCGACTTTTGAATTTTGAAAAAATTTCTTTAAATAAGCGCGAACTAGGCCCCCTAGAACCCATGTGCAGGGTCAGTTTAAATTTTTGTATGTTTATATATATATATATATATATATATATATATATATATATATATATATATATATATATATATATATATATATATATATATATATATATATATATATATATATATATATATATATATATATATATATATATATATATATGTATCACACTAATAACTCAAAAAATAATAGGCCAATTTTGATCAAATTTGGTACATACCTTCCTTTTGGCTTGGATAAGTTCGTTAGTCAGGAAAATCGGCCCAGGTTTTCCTGGAAAATTTTGTGTTTTATTTCGAAAAAAAATTATATCTCCGGAGATAACAAAGTGGGGGCAACTAAATGTAGTATGCTGGTTTCTATCATAAAGAGTATTCTATGTAGCAAAAATTTAGATCTCTATCTTAAAAGACAAAAAAGTTAGAGGTAAATTAATTTTTAAATAATTAAATCTGATTGAAGAAAGTTTAAACGTCAAAATTGAGAATTATAGTAGGAATACGAATATGAGTGAAAAAAACTCGGGACGCAGCAAGTGCGTTATGGTAGTGAATTTTTATTAAATGCTTCAAATTTAAATAACTCAATTTTCTATAAACTTAGAGAGTTTAATTTCAATACGTAGTAAGGTTTTTCCTAAGGCAAGATATCCACAAAATTTCATTAAAATAACTTTGTAATTTTCGGAGAAAAAAATTTTTTTCGAAAGAAAATTTAAAATTTGAGTAACTCAATTTTCTCTAAACTTAGAAAGTTGAATTTTGGTACGTAGTAAGGTTGAGGCAACATATATAGTAAATTTCATTGAAACAGCTCTGTTACTTTCGGAGAAAAAAAATTTTTTCGAAAGAAAACTCAAAATTTTTCCGGAAAACCCAGTCTGATTTTTCTGGATAACGAACTCATCCAAGCCATTAATAAAAGACAGGCACTTGCCAAGTTTCATCGAAATCGGTTAATTATTTTTTGAGTTATCATATATATATATATATATATATATATATATATATATATATATATATATATATATATATATATATATATATATATATATATATATATATATAAACATATAAAAATTAAACCTATTTACAAATGAACTTTAATAAGATATTATGCTGTGACAATACCTCTCTCAAGCACCCTAAAATATAATCAAAATGTGCACAGTTATATATGTTTTATTTCTTTTTCCCTTGTCTTAATACACTACATATTTTATGACAATCGATTTAATTTACTTATTTGATTTCATAAATAGTCGGTTAATAGTGACTTGGAATGAAGTAGACACCACATCTTCAAACATATTAAGAGAATATGAGTAAATCAACAGCAACTGGGAATGAATTCGGTCAGTCGCCCAGCCACGTGGTTAAAAAACACTGTTTGTATGATGGTTACAACTCTAGATCTAAATAAAAGGACTGTAACAGCGGCAGAAGCAGAAGTCAATGGAAGGTTGATGAATGAATCTCATGAGTCAATAAGAAAAGCATTGACTAACCAACAGCAACCACATACTTATGATTTAAACATGTTTCAAATTTGAATAGCTCAATTTTCTGTAACCCTAGAAAGCTGAATTTTGGCACATAGTTAGGTATTTCCCAAAGCAATATGTAGACCAAATTTTATCGAAATTTTCGGAAAAAAAAATTTTTTTTGAAAGAAAACTCAAAATTTTTTCGGAAAACCCCGTCCGATTTTCCTGGCCAACGAACTCATCCAAGCCATTAATAAAAGAAAGGCACTTGCCGAGTTTCATCTAAATCGGTTAATTATTTTTTGAGTTATCAGACGGATACATATATATATATATATATATATATATATATATATATATATATATATATATATATATATATATATATATATATATATATATAAGCATATAAAAATTCAAACTGACCCCGGATATGGGTTCTAGGGGTCCTAATTCGCGCTCATTTGAAAGAATTTTTGCAAAGTCTCACCATCGATACCTCTCTATTAGTGAATATTTTTAATAAAAATTCACTAAAAGAGTCTTCATTAAAGTGCTGAGAACATAAATAAGAATATTTCGGCAGCGTATCCGTTTTTATACTTAAGGCTGCGCACCATTTTTCTCTCATTTCTTTAATAGATGGAAACCTAAAAATAGTGCCAAACTGACGTGCCGCCGCTGAAAATAGCAAACAGCAAGGTACTTACGTATGCAGAGACACCGTTGCCACATCCCCAGGTAATCTTCTACAAACAATACACCTTTTCACAATTTTGCCAAAACAAAACTCAAAATCTTTATTGCCAATCAAGGTAACACATAAAAATAAACTCTCAGTATACTTGCATACTATTCACAGACAAATACAAGCCACAACTGAGGATTAATAAAAATCTAGATACTTCACATGCAGCAGGAAAACGTGTGTGTGTGACAAAACAGCTTTGGTATGGCTTCAGACAGCAGGAAAACGATTTAAAATAATGGGCTGAGTTTTCTGGTTATATTTACATAAAGAAGGGAGAAACCAAGGAAAATATATGTTAGTACATCTTTACATTCATAAATAAGCCCTAATGAAAGTGTAATGTCTTAAGTGACAGAAAAGAAATAAATTTGTCATCCTCAATGACTTCCTTGTCATCATATTCGGCGATTTAAGGATGAATTATTACATAGCGGCAACGCGTTAGCCACCACCCAATCAGAGCAGAGGACCGATGTAAACATAGAGTCCCTTGAATGTTGGCTTCAAACAATTCGGCTGTGTGCCCAGTCTATTCGTAGATAGATAGTCAATGGTTACAACTCTAGCTCTAAATAAAAGGACTGTAACAGCGGCAGAAGCAGAAGTCAATGGAAGGTTTGTGTATTCGGAACAACAATTGACTAAAAACGCTGCGAGTTGTAAGGCAAAAATAATTATACTACAAAGGTTATAAATGATAATACATTACAATAGGGTTATATATAATCGTAAATGCTTCCAATGATTAACAATCAGTGAATTCAGTACTATTGACATTTCTCGGAAACTTACAAATGAATCTCACGAGTCAATAAGAAAAGCATTGACTAACCAACAGCAACCACATGCTTATGATTTAAACATGTTTCAAATTTGAATAGCTCAATTTTCTGTAACCCTAGAAAGCTGAATTTTGGCACATAGTTAGGTATTTCCCAAAGCAATATGTAGACCAAATTTTATCGAAATTTTCGGAAAAAAAAATTTTTTTTGAAAGAAAACTCAAAATTTTCCCGGAAAACCCCGTCCGATTTTCCTGGCCAACGAACTCATCCAAGCCATTAATAAAAGAAAGGCACTTGCCGAGTTTCATCTAAATCGGTTAATTATTTTTTGAGTTATCAGACGGATACATATATATATATATATATATATATATATATATATATATATATATATATATATATATATATATATATATATATATATATAAGCATATAAAAATTCAAACTGACCCCGGATATGGGTTCTAGGGGTCCTAATTCGCGCTCATTTGAAAGAATTTTTGCAAAGTCTCACCATCGATACCTCTCTATTAGTGAATTTTTTAAAATTTTTTTTAATAAAAATTCACTAATACGACAGGAAATGACTAACAAGCTCCTAGATATGTGTCTAAGTTTATTTCGTTAGAATATGAGCAAAAAATCCATTGTAAATCAAAATTATTTTATGTAAATAGTAACATTAGACGCTTAACATGTATTACGGGATATCCCTGCTAGCTGCTTGTTATATGTCCGGTATAGCCCAGTTGGTTAAGCCGTCTACATCGGATAGTCGACTCCGACAAGACGAATTCCAATCCTACTTGGTGACTTTACTTTTTATCTAATCAGATTGTTGTTATTCCGATGGATTTTTTAGCGAGTTTTTGTATAAAAAATAATCTGATAAAGAGGCGATGAAAGTTTTAAGACTTAATTCAATTTGAATTGCATATCTGGTTGTTTGTTCTTGCCCTAACTTAGTGAAACTGTTCCATATTTAATACAGTCGTAGACTTTTCCTTAGCTTCAAGTGCCTGTTTCAGTAAATTTTCTTTAAAAAATCACTAATGTGGAGATCCCGGCTTTTAAATTTAGAAAAACTTTCTTGAAATAAGCGCGAACTAGACCCCTAGAACCCATATCCAGGGTCACTTTCAATTATATATATATATATATATATATATATATATATATATATATATATTTATATATATATATATATATATATATATATATATATATATATATATATATATATATATATATATATAAAGGGTGAACCATTTACCAAAACTTTGGTCTGTAGGTTTAAAGAGGCATTTAAAGAAAAAGAATTGGGGTTTTTCTCAAAACGTAAAAAGTCGCGATTTGAAACGTCAAAATTGGCAACTTTTAGGCAAAGAGCCTGAAAGAAATACGGATTATGTAAAGAGTGTTCTGCAAATTCTTAAGTTTCAGCTTCAACCATCATTACCCTTCATTTTAATAAAATATTTCCAGAAAATTCATTTCAAATACACACTTTCTCTGATGCTTTGATGTTTTAGTTAAGTTTATGGTTTAAGGGTCTATAATTTTTGGCTAATTTTCGTAGAAAAAATTCGTTAATGAGGAGACCGAGGCTTTTGATTTCTAAAAAGATGTATTCAAATGAGCGCAAAGTATTCTCCCTAGAATCCATATCCGGTTTATTTTCTGTTTACATATATACAGGGTAGCGCATTTCTACGGAAAAGCTCAATATAATTGTTATTATGCAAGATATGAGAAAAAATTCTATACGTTACTTATAGGGTGTCTTGAGAGGCATCTTATAAAATTATTTTGGCAATCACAGGATAGCCCATAAGTCGTTTGTGATACCTACAATTTTTTTGAACATTCCTTGTTGCATTTTTGAATCGATGTGTTTGTAAAAAAATCGAGACGCAGTAAGTGAGTTTTGGTAGTGAATTTTCATTAAATGCTTCAAAATACAATAACTCAATTTGCTAATAACCTAAGGTTCGTCAGCTAGGAAACGAGTTTTCTCGGAAACATTTTAAGTTTATTTTTGGAAAATTTTTGTACATTGTCAAGCAAGTTATTTTGATAAAATATGGTACATTGTTTCTACTATATATGTTATACCGGAGACCAAATTGATGCCTGCTTGCTTTAAAGATACATATTTGCTAATAAAAACATTTTTATGAAAATTCACTTCCATAACGCACTTGCGGCGTCCAAACTTTTTATTGTATATAAATAAAAATACTTGTTTCTAGCTAAGAAAACCACTTTTCACCAGTTTCTTATTGTATTGCTTCAAATTCATTACCAGTGTTTCACCCTGACCATCAAATAAACAAGCATGCAAATTAAGGATACTGTCAAGGCTAGATCCTCCACTTCCGAAAAGAAGCTGAAGCAGAAGCGGCGGTGGTACCAGAACCAGTGTCAGCAAAGTGTAACGCCGGTAGTTCTCGAACAGTTAACAGTACCGGGGGCTCTTACTTCTTGTAGCGTAGCGGGGCAGAACGAACGCCGCAGACACGCGGAACTGTCTTACTATCAGTGCATAGTACTACCGTGGTGCTAGAGCAAGTACACCGGGTGATATACCGCTTAATAGATCAACAGATGATCTATCCTCTGAACTTACATATCTTGTGATTAGGACCCATTTTTAGATAAAATCGGTAGCGATAATTGAAGTTTAATACTGGAGTAGTACCATAATACATTAAAGCGATTCACTAGATAAACAGATACAATTTTGAGCAGTTAAATTACATAGCAATAGTATTTTTGAAAACCATAAATTTAACAAAAGTGAAGTAGGTACCCCAAATTTAAGTAAAACCCGTTGTTGCTTCTATCACAACTTTGATTACAATTGCGAAGCTGATAATGGATTTTTAAACTGTTCTTACTGAGTAACTCTTAAAAGAATTGGAATTGTTTTAAATAAATGTAAGTTCTGTTAATTTGGCAGCAAAAAGTAAGAGATAGTGAGGGTTTTGTGATATTTAGAACAGTTAATTAACTTATTGTAAGTGACTAATGGATTATTTTACGATTTGAATAACTGTTGAAAAGTGAGTGTAAAAATGAAGAGTTTTACGATTTGGAAAGCAATGGTGACAAGGATATCTTTCAATTTGCTTTTGCTGTTAGTTCTAACTGTAAGTTAATTTTTTTTATAATTTTTTTCATTTTGTCAAAATATGAATGAGGGTTTTTAAAGTTCCAAGAGGACTTCAACAAGGTTTTTCATCTTGAGTACTGTGGTCCCAAGTCTACCCAAAATAACTTGTTTCGTTATAATCACATAGGTACACTTGTAGAACCCAAATCATCACAACACATTTTTAAAAGATCGTTTAACTAAAAAAGTTTGCGTCATCAGAGGACGAAGAATTCTGCTCATCGCAGGTTCCAATTTTCACTTTGTATAATTACATTTTTACATTAAAATTATAAAAATCACGTATGGTATTAGTTGCTTTTTGGCTCTTTCATTTGGGAAATTTTGCTTACGAACAACTTTCACTTTTTCTCGTAATCTGCCTTACCCCTATGGTCTTACAATCTTGAAAACAGAGACAAAATCGTTCAGATACACCAAGTGCGTTATGGTGGAAATTTTTTAGAAGAGGTATCAAATACAAGTACATGGGTCACTGTTTATAATACAAACACGCGTATCGAATTTGGTTCCCCTTACATTGTTATCCCCGGAGACATAAAGATATAAATATTTTCGGAAAGAAAACACACAATTTTCCGGGAAAACCTGGGCCGATCTTCCTGACCAACGAACTTATCCAAGCCACTTGCAAATTTGATCAAAATCGGCCCATTATTTTTTGAGTTATCGGTGTGATACATACATACAAATATACATCCGTTATTATTAGAGATAGGGAGACGGTTAAATTAGCAATGTTTTGTAGAATTTCATGCTCGTTTCAAATATGACTTGTATTTTGCCCAGCCACTTTTCGTTTTCGAATTATTTTGAAAAAAACAAAATGTGTCGTTTTCTTTTTTCTTCGATATCTAAGTAGGCGTTGATCTGACATGTCTAAGACTTGCACATTATCAGGACACTTCTTATAGAGTAATCTTTTTGTGCTATTCTCAACTTTGGATTGTCATTTGTTTTTGAGCTACAGGTATCAACGTTTGTTTTTATTATGGCAGCCATATTGGATTTTTTACTTATGTGATAGCCTATCAAAAGAGCTTTCCAATGATGTACAACATGCTTGAGAAATCTTGTAATTGCACTGAAAATTTTAAGAGAAACCGTTTTTTGAGGCTGGTAGGCTATGAAATTCAATACCAGAAAACAAATGACAAAAAAAGTGTTCAAAATGCAGTAGGACATGAAGTTTAACAATAGACTTCTACTTTTAACATAATTTTCCGTAATGATTCACGAAAAAAAATATTTTGATTTAATTTACAATACTTAATTAGGTAATAATGCTAGGTAATATTATGTGAAACAGTTTAATAACGAAACCCGGCAATAACAAATATAAACTTAAATTCCACAAAACAACACAATCAGAAACGGAACTCAACAATTAATAAAACAGAAACTTAAAAATACACTAAAAAGAAAATTGTTCAATATGGCCACCGATTTGTTCAATGCACTTTATACACCTTTTTGAAACATGCCTGCAAACTCTGGTGAGGGTGTTGTGGTTAATATGATTTATAGCTTCCGTTCTGTTTCGTAATTCATTGATATTTTGTGGTGAATCAAATTTATACACATCATTCTTCAGAGTACCCCAAAAATAAAAATCCATGGGTGTTATATCAGCACTTCGAGCACACCAATGAACCGGCTCATTGTTACAAATGACACGATTATTAAAATTTTGGTACAAAAATTCTTTGACGATCCTAGCATTGTGAGCTGGACAACCGTCTTGTTGGTACCAAATCTCGTCTAAATTATCATGAAATCTTACAATTGTTGGTAAGATATCATTTCTCAATAGATTAAGATACCTTTCCCCAGTTAAATTATTTTCAAAAAAGAACGGACCAACAATGAAGTTACCTGAAATTTTTTCAAATTAACTGTCTAATCTACAAATAAAGATAACAGTTTTTTACCTAATAAGCCGCACCAAACATTACTACCAAATCTGTCTTGCAATCGTCTTTCTTCCTTTAGATTGGGATTTTTTGCCCAATATTGCCTATTATGGCGATTATACACACCACAATTTGTAAATTTGGATTCATCAGTCCATATTATTTTCAAATGAAAATTTTCATCTTGCTGACATTGTCCTTGATACCATCTGCAGAACTGAAGTCGCTTAGGGTAATCGTCAACATTTAAGCCTTGTACGATTGTAGGTTTGTATGGATGGTAATGACTTTGTTTTAATACACGGTGTACTGTACTTTTTGGAACGTCAATTTGTTCACCATAAAATCGAACAGATTGCGGACGGTTTTCGTTTGAAACCTGTAAGACGGCATTATTTCTTTCTTCATTTCTAGGCATTGATAGTTTCTTTGCGTGAAAGCTACCGTCCTTCGATAGATTGGTCACTATCCTGCGAAATATTTTGGTGTTTGCTTGTCGTTTTTCTGGGTAGTTGTTTTTATATGAATTTTCAGCTGCCTCAGTTTTTCGGGTAGAACGAATATAACATTCCAACATGTCAAAATATTCTTCATTACGAACATATTGTTGAATAATATTTAAAATAAACAGGAAACAAACTAACAAAATTTTAAGCAACGTTTTAAATACACCTCAAATTGTTCAGATAATTAAGCATGGCAGTATTCTTAATTGTCGCGATAGTGTTATATCCATAGCAACCTTTCTTCTGTTGTTTTTCAGTTGACTTACGTTTAAAAATCAAATTTCAAAAGCGTCGTCGTAAATCATTAATCTGCTTTTTATTGAGTTCTGTTAGTAAATTTAGTTACTTACTAGATTTACCTATTTAATTAAATTATAACAATTTTTAGGATAATGTTGTAATGTAAAATATCATTTGTAATAATGGGCCGATTCATTGGTGTGCTCAAAGTTCCCCTTTTTAGTGAATTTTCGTAGAAAAAATTCACTAATGGGGAGATCTCGACTTTTGAATTTTGAAAAAATTTTTGCAAATGAGCGCGATCTAGGACCCCTAGAACCCATATCTGGGGTCAGTTTCAATTTTTATATGTTTATCTATATATATATATATATATATATATATATATATATATATATATATATATATATATATATATATATATATATATATATATATGTATCACACCGATAACTCAAAAAATAATAGGCCGATTTTGATAAAATTTGGCACGTACCTTTCTTTTGTAAATGGATTGGATAAGTTCGTTAGTCAGGAAAATCGGATCAGGTTTTCCGGGAAAATTTTGAGTTTTCATTCGAAAAAAATTCTTATCTCAAAAAGTAATAAGCCGATTTTAATAAAATTTGGCATGTACCTTCCTTTTGTAAATGGCTTTGACAAGTTTGTTAGTCAGAAAAAACAAATGAGGTTTTCTGGGAAAATTTTGAGTTTCCAATCAAAAAAAAATTCTTTTCTCAAAAAGTAATAAGCCGATTTTAATAAAATTTGGCATGTACCTTACTTTTGTAAATGGCTTTGACTAGTTTGTTAGTCAGGAAAATCGGACGAGGTTTTCCAAGAAAATTTTGACTTTTCATTTGAAAAAATTTTTTATCTCAAAGAATAATGGGCAGATTTTGATATAGTTTGGCATGTACCTTCCTTTTGTAAATGGCTTTGACAAGTTCGTTAATCAGAAAAATCGGACGAGTTTTTTTGAAAAAATTATGAGTTTTCATTTGAAAAAATTTTTATCTTAAAAAATAAAAAATCTATGATAACCAAATTTGGTAGGTAGGTTTACGATATAAAAAGTAAACTATACGCCAAAATTTAGATTTCCATGTTACAAGAAAAAAAAGTTATAATAAAATATTTTGTGCCAGATCATTTCTATGAAAATTCACTACCATAACGCACTTGCTGCGTCCCGACTTTTTTTATCGTGAATCATTACGGAAAATTATGTTAAAAGTAGAAGTTTATTGTTAGACTCTATGGCCTACTGCTTTTTGAACCATTTTTTTGTGATTTGTTTTCTGGTATTAGATTTCATAGCCTACTATCCTCAAAACGGTTTTTCTCAAAATTTTCAGTGCAATTACAAGATTTCTCAAGCATGTTGTACATCATTGGAAACCTCTTTTCATAGGCTATCACATGAGAAAAAAATCCAATATGGCTGCCATAATAAAAACAAACGTTGATACCTGTAGATCAAAACAAGTGACAATCTAAAGTTGAGAATAGCACTAAAAGATTACTCTATAAGAAGTGTCCTGATAATGTGCAAGTCTTAGACATGTCAGATCAACGCTGCTTAGATATTGAAGAAAAAATTAAACGACACATTTTGTTTTTTTCAAAATAACTCGAAAACGAAAAGAGACAGGGCAAAATGCAAGTCATAGTTGGAACGATCATGAAATTCTGCAAAACATTGCTAATTAAACCGTCTCCCTATCTCTAATAATAACGGAGATAGCAATACGTTCCCATCCAGTTTGGACTCTCTCTCTCTCTCTCTCTCTCTCTCTATATATATATATATATATATATATATATATATATATATATATATATATATATAAATTTAAACTGATCCCGGATATGGGTTTTAGGGGTCGTAGTTTGCGCTCATTTGAAAAAAAAATTTCAAAATTCAAAAGTCTGGATCTCCTCATTAGTGATTTTTTAAAAGAAAATTCACTAAAAAGTCTACCGTTGACGAGTTAAATATTTCGGGACCTAGTGAATATCTGTGTTGATATTTATCTGGACCACGGCGCTAATTGAATTACAAATTAAATTGTTCTGTTGTAATTACTGTGTTAGTAGTTTGGTAATTTCCTTGATGCATTATTCATTTATGAAACTGCTTATCGAACAAATTGCAAAATTATGTTTAATTACTGTATTAACATTGTAAAATTAAATCACTAATGCCTATTTAGTCCAGCTAGATCGTGAGCAATCTTGTAAAATTTATAACAGTTATTTAAAAAAGTGCTCGAGATAATTATTACGCTGGACTCTTCACATTTTTATTGGCATACGCAGATGTGCGAAAGTAAACAAGAGGGCCTTGCCTTTCTGTGAATTTCGTTGCACTTCTACCTAAAAAAAATATGACCACTCAGTCACACTGGGACTAGATGCACATGTTTCTTGATTGAGACATAAGACTAACGGGCAATAAATTTTACTGTACACAGTACAGGAGAAAATATTTATCGGTTCTTCCATTCACACAATGATAGTGTCCCTCTTACCACTTAAAATCAACGTTCGTTAGTTCGTTACAACTGTACTTTGTGTGGCTTTTTGTTTTTCTGTTTAAATCTTGAAACTTGCGAGTTATGGTTGCACCACCCGGTATACTACACACACCAAGGCTACTGTCAGCACATATGGGTACGTTGCGCTACACCGGCTTTTCCGTCGACTCAGCGTCCGGTTGAAGTGCAGCGACATTACCGAGGGGAAATTGATCAGCAATTAATAGTCTATAAATATATGTCGAACATTAATATTCAACAGTTAGTCTTTGCCATCCAGCCTTAATGGTATTAGATTACTCATATGTATTTTATTGTTTTTTTTATATTATTTAAATTTTAATATATATATCGTTGTACTGTAACTTCAAGTAAATAAATTTAACTTTATGAAGTTCAATTGAAGTACAACTCTAAGTGGCGCAGTCGGTAGGATGAGTTTAGTGCCCTTTTGACAAAAATCGCAAAAGTCCGCACTTCGATTTTTATCGTTAAAAACTCAGAACCAGCTTCAAAGTCAACAAAGAACAGCATCGTCCAAGTTGATAAAAATAATTTAAGTAACTTTCAATTAAAAATACAGTGAGTGCGCGAGCGATCATAAGAGAAAATAAGGTTTGATACGGAACTTCTGCCTACGAAGTTGTCTGCCTTATTCGCTGTATCTTATGATGCTGAAGCAAAGAAGAACAGAAATCGTCTTCATCTTCACATTGGCTCAGCCCTGGAGACTACTTATGCAGAGGTCAAACGATGAATCAGATCAGTAATAGCAGCCCTTGTGAAGTCCAATTGGTCAAGTTCACCACCAGATACGAAACTTGCGAACACCACCCAGTCAACATACAGCAGATGAAGAGCCAGAAGATAAGTGCAAACAAATGGATAATGGTATTCCCCCGTGAAAGTACAGCACACCAACGATGCCGTAGCCGACAAGAAACCACAAATCTAGAAGGAAGCTACTTGGTTCAAATCCCCGAAGGATGTCAAATGACAGTAAATAAGCAAATGTTCTCCCCATCTCACAATGAGATAGTATCTACCTACCACATCCAACTACCCAAGTTGAAGCTTACCAACTTTCAGCTACAAGAGGTAGTAAATACAGCCCCAATCAAATTAGAATCAATAGATCTGGATGAATTACAAAAAACAAAGCATCAACTACAACACCAACGGTCATTATTGAATGCAGTTCAACATCCGAAAGTAAGCCTGTCTACTAGCATCTGGACCATCCTGTTGTACGTGATTGTTGCCCTGATAGCAGTCTATGCTTTATGGAGACTAAGAAAACCAACCAAAGAACCAAGATCCAACACCAACCAACAACAACAAAGATGCCCCATGGAAGAAATCCCCCTGGAGAATATCACTTTGAAAATTTAGCTTCCCTAAATTTTCTATCTGGCCCCGGAGGAGTTATGGTTGCACCACCCGGTATACTACACACACCAAGGCTACTGTCAGCACATATGGGTACGTTGCGCTACACCGGCTTTTCCGTCGACTCAGCGTCCGGTTGAAGTGCAGCGACATTACCGAGGGGAAATTGATCAGCAATTAATAGTCTATAAATATATGTCGAACATTAATATTCAACAGTTAGTCTTTGCCATCCAGCCTTAATGGTATTAGATTACTCATATGTATTTTATTGTTTTTTTTATATTATTTAAATTTTAATATATATATCGTTGTACTGTAACTTCAAGTAAATAAATTTAACTTTATGAAGTTCAATTGAAGTACAACTCTAAGTTGCGCCTTATTTCGATCAGTTTTCGATTATCGCGTGTTTGAGGCAGGTGAATAGAGTCTTGTTTACACAATATCCGCGTCCGGTATTAAAAGAAAACGCTTTACCATCAGTAACGGCTCGTGCCTTAATGCATTGGGGGTGCGCAAGAAAAAAAGTTCAGGACGCAGCAAGTGCGTTATATGGTAGTAAATTTTTAATAAATGTTTCAAATTTGAATAACGCAAGTTTCTACAAACTTAGAAAGTTGAATTTTGGTGCACAGTAGGATCTTACCCAGGGCAATATATCCACCAAATTTCATTAAAATAACTTTGTAACTTTTGGAGAAAAAATTTTTTTTCAAAAGAAAATTCAAAATTTGAAGAACTCAATTTTCTAAAAATGTAAAAAGTTGAATTTTAGTGCGTAGTAAGGTCTTTTACAAGGCAACATATCCACCAAATTTCATTAAAATAGCTTTGTAATTTTCGGAGAAAAAGATTTTTCCAGAAAACGTTATCCGATGTTCCTGACTAACGAACTCATCCAAGCCATTAATAAAAGAAAGGCACTTGCCGAGTTTCATCGAAATCAGTCGCTGATTTTTTGAGTTATCGGTTGGGATACATATATATATATATATATATATATATATATATATATATATATATATATATATATATATATATATATATATATATATATATATATATATATATATATATATATAAATTGAAACTGACCCCGGATATGGGTTCTAATGGTCCTAGTTCGCGCACATTTGGAAAAAAATTTGCAGTCTCTCCATCGATACCTCTTTATTAGTGAATTTTTTTAAATAAAAATTCACTAAAAATGAAGGGCTCGCCTATTTTTTCCCCGAAAATGTATTATAAAGAAACCTACTTACTAAACTTAATAATTATTAACTACTTACCAAGTTTTCCTCTAGTTAGTTATACGTTATAGTAATTAAAAAGTCCCTTAAAAAGTTAACCTTTAAATTTAAAATATCCACTGAATTAATCACAGTATCACAATTATTTTGTCCACTTATTAAGCAACCCGGCACCCAGATGAGGGTGACATTCTTCCCAGCCAGGTCGCTCGTCTCGTCCCGGCACTCACTCACAAGCCAAGAATTTACTCGTGGGCTACTTAGGGCCTTAAGGGCTGCCTTGCTGTCTGTGGCTATGAGGATCTGCTTGTTGGTGTATCCCCTCCTCTTGTTCTCCCGCACACAGTGCAGGATGGCGTACGTGTCAACCTGAAAGACCGTTGCATGAGCTCCGAGGGAAATACATTACTTACCCTCGGTCCTTCCGAATAAACACCTGTCCCCGTCCCACGCTCCCCGCCGGATCGTCCGTGAACCAGACGAGCGCGTCCCATGGTATGCCCGGCGTCTCCTCCCGCCATGCCTTTTGGTCAGGGTTTTCCACTGTAAAGTTGTTTCCTCTGCACATTCGCGGGCTCGCGAAGTCTGACCTCATTTCAAGCATGGGCTCCTTCACGATCTCCTGAATTTTGCAGTGGCCCCTGAAGCCTGGGTTGATCTTCAGTCTACCATTGCAGGCTAGTCTGTATAGTCCTAGCCTGGCCTCCCCCATAATAACTAAGTATGTGTGTGTGTGGGGGGGGATTATTGACATACTTCATTATTCTCCTGCATGGCGACTGTTGGGGTTGAAGACGTGGCCCCCGTGATGCCTAGGCAAGCCATCCTTGGATCTTGCCTAGTTTTTGTTGGCACTGGATTGTGTCACCTTAGGCCACCAGACCAGTGCCGACCATAGCCGTATTACTTTATAGGTGTTTTCTCGCTGCAGTTAGTATACCGTACTGACGAGCTCTAATTAAGGCGAAACCGATCTGCGGTTCTAATTATAGTGAGAATACATCTATCCTTACATACATTTCCCCTATATTAAGGAAGTAATGGCCCAGGGCATTTGTGTTATTTGGAACTGTCGTGACAACACACTACTTGGTTCCGCAACGAGATGGCGACTCCTGTCTTACATCTCACTCTGTGCTGTGAGGTTGGATACCATAGTCGTATTGCTTTATAGGTGTGTTCTCGCTGCAATTAGTGTACCGTACTGACGAGCTCTAATTAGAGCAAAACCGGTCTGCGGTTCTAATTGTGGTGAGAATACATCTGGCCTTAAAAAACGTTGCCAACAAATCGGGATCTCAGTTTATTTTATGCTTTCCTAGAATGTTTTAGAAGATATACATAAAGTCTGGAAAATAGTCAGTATAAATCGAAAATAACAGACCTCTCAGTAGAGGACCTAGAGGAGTATCTAGTGATATACAGTATAATTTTAAAATTGTTGATTTTCGTATTGATTTCATATTGTATCAAACTGCATCGTGAACAATAGGGGCCCAAATATCGAAACATAAGAGGCGTGTGGTAGCATACAGTTGCGTTTTGACTTTATTAAGTCTTGTTGATAATAATGATACTTAAAGGCCCTACACACGTAGCGATTTATCGTAATGCATGCAGTACAACATCGGCTAGAACTGCCGCAGTAACGATAAGCAGTAGCGTGTGTAGGAAAAATGGATGCCTCGCAGTACGCAGTAGCCTAATCGCTCGCATTCCCATAAAATATCGTATCAGCGGTCATGTTAGATCGGAAGTTGGAACGTGTGCGGAGTCATCACCACTGCGCACTTACGATTTTTCCATTGTACGGGTGTATTGTTACTTTATTTTTAGCTAGTTATTCTTTTAATTTTATTAATCCTGTATATTAAAATAAAAAAAGACATTCTGGGAAGAGTTTATTGAAATGTATAGAGAAAACAGTTGCGTATGGTGGGTGAAATCAAAAGATTACGAAAATAAAATAAAGAGAAATGACAGTTGTGATATTTTATTTCAAACATTTAAGGAATTGTTCTCAGAAAGGACGAAAGAAATTATGAAAATAAAAAATAATAAACAATATAAGAACTAAGGTGTAATTTCACTTAGCGTTTGAGGTAAAATACCTGTTCTAAATGTAAGATCTTCATAAAAACATCTTGTTGCCAAATAGCTTAATGTAGCGACAAATCTTTCTTCATCAGATATTGCGTTCCTCATAATTGTATCTTGTTTTGTAATTTTATTACAAATTAAAGCCAACAAAGACGTATAGGCATCAGAATCCATTCTTAAGTAATTTTTTATATCAAGAGGTTCATCATGTTCAAGTTCTTTTAACAGCCACATAAGAGCGAATATTTGTTTTTGTCCAACAACTACGTTTTACACCATTTTCTCTTTTTCACTAATTTTTGTTTCATCTTTGTTCTGTATTGCTCAATGTGACATCCCTGTAAGCAACCACCCCTAAGCATATAAGCTCATTCTGTCACATCAGAAAAGCATTCTGGTTTTTAAGTTTGTAACTCAAAGATGTTGTGTTAAATATCTCAGTCGAGATATAAGTGTATGTATAGTGTTGATAAGCCAAGAGTATCATTCAATAAGTCACCTAACTTTAACTACGATGATGCTATTTAATTAACCCAAACAACGCAACTATCTATCAAATAACCTATTATAAACCAAAGCACAATTTATATACGGTCCTTCGAGTATACACGTAACAATCTTCAACAACACTGCAGCTTTCCTTTTTGGAGTTTTTGAAGACATAATAATGCACTATTCACTCTAGCGTTTCTATTATTATACCGTAATAACTGCAATAATCTGAACTGCTGCAGTACGATGTGTAGAATCGTGTGTACAGAAAATGGTTGTACTGCAACCCATACGATTTTCTCTACGACCTGCAGTTCCACGTGCAGTACGATAAGTCGTTACGTGTGTAGGACGTCTTATTCATCAAACCACCTCCTTACATTGAGGATTCACTGCTTTGTAACAGTGATGTTGCAAAATTGGTTGCATTCGAATGAATATTAGGAACCAAAGCACCAAATACCTAGGGTAATTCGTTATGAACAATTTAACCTAGAAATGATAGTTGATTAACAATATATGAATAATTTTTACAAAATGCTTGCTGATTGCTGAACAGTTAGATCTATATATATGAATAAAGAATACATTGTACTTAGAATCCATATGTGCGCTCGAGCATGGCTTCATGATGAATGTCTATATACGTACCTACGTCAACGCTTGGAACTAATTGTTACTACGATCGGTTAAATAACGGACATAAATAAATATACATTTTTATATCAAATGCATGACCATTTTGAACTGTTCTAATAATATAAGATGTCTGGACGCAGCAAGTGCGTTATGGTAGTGAATTTTAATAAAAACCTTTTTAATAGCCAACAGGTATCTGTAATGAAAGCAGGCATCAATTTTATTACCAGTATAGCCTATATAGTAAAAACTCGGGACGCAGCAAGTGCGTTATGGTAGTGAATTTTTATTAAATGCTTCAAATTTAAATAACTCAATTTTCTATAAACTTAGAGAGTTTAATTTCAATACGTAGTAAGGTTTTTCCTAAGGCAAGATATCCACAAAATTTCATTAAAATAACTTTGTAATTTTCGGAGAAAAAAATTTTTTTCGAAAGAAAATTTAAAATTTCAATAACTCAATTTTCTCTAAACTTAGAAAGTTGAATTTTGGTACGTAGTAAGGTTGAGGCAACATATATAGTAAATTTCATTAAAACAGCTTTGTTACTTTCGGAGAAAAAAAAATTTTTCGAAAGAAAACTCAAAATTTTTCCGAAAAACCCCGTCTGATTTTTCTGGATAACGAACTCATCCAAGCCATTAATAAAAGACAGGCACTTGCCAAGTTTCATCGAAATCAGTTAATTATTTTTTGAGTTATCATATATATATATATATATATATATATATATATATATATATATATATATATATATATATATATATATATATATATATATATATATATATATATATAAACATATAAAAATTAAACCTATTTACAAATGAACTTTAATAAGATATTATGCTGTGACAATACCTCTCTCAAGCACCCTAAAATATAATCAAAATGTGCACAGTTATATATGTTTTATTTCTTTTTCCCTTGTCTTAATACACTACATATTTTATGACAATCGATTTAATTTACTTATTTGATTTCATAAATAGTCGGTTAATAGTGACTTGGAATGAAGTAGACACCACATCTTGAAACATATTAAGAGAATATGAGTAAATCAACAGCAGCTGGGAATGAATTCGGTCAGTCCCCCAGCCACGTGGTTAAAAAACACTGTTTGTATGAGTGGTTACAACTCTACATCTAAATAAAAGGACTGTAACAGCGGCAGAAGCAGAAGTCAATGGAAGGTGTGTGTATTCGCAAAGAAACTATTGACTATTAATAACAACAATTAACTAAAAACGCTGCGAGTTGTAAGAAAAACAAACAATTATACTACAGACGTGATAAATGATAATAAATTACAATAGGGTTATATATAATCGTAAATGCTTCCAATGATTAACAATCAGTGAATTCAGTATTATTGACATTTCTCTAAAAGTTAAAAATGAATTTCATGAGTCAATGACAATAACAGAAGCATTGACTAACCAACAGCAACCACATACTTATGATTTAAACATAAATGTTTCAAATTTGAATAGCTCAATTTTCTGTAACCCTAGAAAGCTGAATTTTGGCACATAGTTAGGTATTTCCCAAAGCAATATGTAGACAAAATTTTATCAAAATTTTCGGAAAAAAAAATTTTTTTTGAAAGAAAACTCATAATTTTCCCGGAAAACCCCGTCCGATTTTCCTGGCCAACGAACTCATCCAAGCCATTAATAAAAGAAAGGCACTTGCCGAGTTTCATCTAAATCGGTTAATTATTTTTTGAGTTATCAGAGGGATACATATATATATATATATATATATATATATATATATATATATATATATATATATATATATATATATATATATATATATATATATATGTATATATATATATATATATATATATATATATATATATATATATATATATATATATATATATATATATATATATACATATATATAAACATTCAAACTGACCCCGGATATGGGTTCTAGGGCTCCTAATTCGCGCTCATTTGAAAGAATTTTTGCAAAGTCTCACCATCGATACCTCTCTATTAGTGAATTTTTTTAATAAAAATTCACTAAAAACAATGTACCATAATTTCTCAAAATGACTGATTGTTTGAAATTTGTACAAAAATTTTCCGAAAATAAACTTTAAATATTTCCGAGAAAACTGGTTTCCTAGCCAACTGAGTTATTGAAATTTGAAGGACATAATGAAAATTGGCTACCAAAACGCACCTACGGCGTCTCGATTTTTTTTTCTTACAAACATGCATTATATTTCGATAAAAAATGGAAAAATGCAATAATATAAGTGTGTTCGAAAAAAAAAAACAATTGTAGGGATCACCAATGACTTATGGACCACCCTGTGATTGTCAAAATATTTCTGTAAGATGCAGCTTAAGACACCCTATAATTAACGTTTACAATTTTTTCTAGTATCTTGCATAATAACAATCATATTGAGCTTTACCGTAGGCATGCGTCACCTTGTATATATAAAAACGGAAAGTAAACCCGGATATGGATTCTAGGGATCCAAGTTTGCGCTCATTTGAAGAAATCTTTTTCAAATTGGTCTCCTCCTTAACGAATTTTTTCTACGAAAATTAGGTAACAATTATAGACCGTTAAACCAAAAGCTTAACTAAACCTACAGCCAAAGCATCAACTTAACTAAACCTACAGCCAAAGCATCATTTCAAATGAATTTTCTGTAAATATTTTAGTAAAATGAAGGACAATGGCGGTTGAAGCTGAAACTTAACGGTTTGCAGAACTTCTTGCTACATTTTCTTCACATAATGCCTATTTGTTTCAGGTTCTTTGCCTAAATGTTGCGAATTTTAACGTTTCAAATCGCAACTTTGACGTTTTGAGAAAAACCTCAATTTTTTTTCTTTAAATGCCTATAACTTTTTTGTTTTTCAACTTACAGATCTAAATTTTGGTGCGTGGGTCACAATTTATAATACAAACAAGCGTACCAAATTTGGTGGCACTTACTTTGTTATCTCCGGAGATCTAATTTTTCCGGCAGAAAACACAAAGTTTCGATTTTCCTGGCAAACGAACCTATTTAAGCCACTTGCACAGGGAAGGTACTCACCAAATTTGATCAAAATCGGCCCATTATTTTTTTGAGTTATCGGTATGATACACATATATAAGTATATATATATATATATATATATATATATATATATATATATATATATATATATATATATATATATATATATAAACATATAAAAACTGAAACTGACCTAGGATATGGGTTTTAGGGGTCCTAGTTGGCGCTCAAATTTCTTCAAAATTCAAAATTAGATATCTCCTCGTTAGTGAATTTTTTAAAGAAAACTCTCTAAAATGGATAATAAAAGTCTGGACGCAGCAGATGAGATATGGTAGTCAATTTTCATAAAATATTTCAAAATACGGAAAAGACAAATTTCTTTGAGAAAAAACTAAATTTGTCGGAAAAGCCGGTCTGATGGGGTTGGCTTAAGAACTCATGCAAGCGATTTATAAAGGGAAACTTATAAATTGGGTGGGTACCTTCCACTGCGTAAATAGCGTAGATAAGTTTGTTTGAGTCAGTTTTCCCGGAAAAGTTGTCCAATTTTTCTGGAAAATTGTATATCATCGAAAATAAGAAAGTTATTGCATTGACTTTATAGACTAGTACATACCAAATTGTAAATTTCTAGTTTAATGGAAAATTGAGCTTTAGGTGTTCATTTTCTTTTTCGTGAGACCTAGAGTGCACAATAGCATGGCAAAACAATTAATTCAACTTTACTATCACAACAAAAAAATATTAACGAAATTTTGTTAAAAAAATTACACAAAAATCGTGAAGAAAATTTTTCCAGGAAAAATCGCAAAAACGTTTTTTTTACAACATCCGAGAAAAAAGTGTATACGCAAATAAACCAAAACAATTTACTACAAAAGCTTATTGAAATTCGCTAAAAAAAATTGTGCCTCGTAAATTTGCTGACATCTTTTTCAAGAAAACAAAGTGTAAACAGTCAAGAATATTATATATTTAAAATTTTCGCAAAATCGTTTTAAGTGACCTTAGTTTATCTCCACCAATGTTAGATAGCGTTATTTAGCAGGAATTTTTACACTCAGCTATCGTCCTGAAAGCTGAATGAGAGCTTGTTCTATAGCTGTCAGATATATATATATATATATATATATATATATATATATATATATATATATATATATATATATATATATATATATATATATATATATATATATATATATATAGATAGATAGATACGTAGATCTCTCTTAGGCTTAGGCCTAGGGTTGAACCTACTGAGATTTGGGGAGTAGGCATATTGAGGCCTTAGAGTTCATGCCCTTACATATTTCTTTTACCTCTTGAAAATGGCAAAACAGGAGCCGAAACGTCAAGTTTTGATAAATTCTGGACGCGGTTCAACCCGAAACCAAATATGACTTATATATATATATATATATATATATATATATATATATATATATATATATATATATATATATATATATATATATATATATATATATATATATATATATATAAAGGTTTTCATAGTAGACTCCCCTAACGCATTTGGTGCGTTCGATCGAAGATTCACTGCTGGTTATACATTTATGGTTTGTCAACTTATTGTGACTGAAGGCAGAGATTTTCTTAAATAAAAAATATAACACATTTAAGTTACAAACCATATCCTATAATTTAAACTGCTACCAAAACATCGCAGAATTAGTCGATTTCAAATAAATTTTCTGAAAATATTTTAATCAAATGTTGAAGCAGACATTTAAGATATTGTTAAATATGCTTCTTACAATATATGTTATCCATAGCTTGGGTTCGTTTCAGAATATGTGTTTAAAAATCATTAACTTCCACGTATCAAATAGTTACTTTGATGTTCTTAGAAGAAAAACCATAAAATTTAAGTATTTCTTTTGGACTTGTTTTGTCTGTAATGTTTAATAGATCTCACTAACAACAGACATTTTTGTATTATCCCTTTTTACTGAATTTTTGGACTCCAATAAAAAGGTTTATTTTAAATGCTTCAAATTTTTCTCTTGATAAATTATTAAACAAAATTTTTAAATTTGTAAACGAAAATACATGGCTACTAAGCAATTCAAATGTTTTAGTATGCCCCAGAAACAAAAGACGCTCTAGAAACATTGAACACCTGATTGATGAAAATACTCCATTTGAACAAAAAGTGTTATGTTTTGGAGTAGGTATACAGGGTGGCCAAATTATATATTTAAATCTATAGATATTTTTTGCAAGACATGGTGCGTTTTACGTGAATGAGAATAAGTAAAATGGAGGTTAATCAGTTTGCAAAATAACAATAATTACAGTGTAGGTTTTCAGTTTATTTTCTGATATAATTCATGCACTATGTACTAGGAATTAACCCACTTTTGACCTAAAAAATATTTTATGTGTGTAATCATAAAATCTACATAAAGAGCATACAGTAAATCGAGTCTGATTTGTTTTATTCGTGTAGCATTAAGAACGGATTAATAGCGGATAAAGTAGCACATGTTGGTGATAAAATAATATGTAATAACGGCTCGTGTTGACTTAGGCTCGCTGATTTCTGACAGAGTTCTGTGTATGTATCTCCTTCTTTCCGTCCTATCATTGCACGTGCTAATTACTTGCAAACAAACTTTCAGCCTTAGGCTGCGTACAACTGAGTTAAATTGTTGTTCGTACCTGACTAACTGCATCAAGAACAACAATAAAAACAATTGTTTCTACAAAAATCAACCAATACAAGATTTTCACAAAGTGCGAGTTAAAAAATTTCGGGACGCAGCAAGTACATTATAGTAGCGAATTTTCATAAGAATTGTACATTATTATTATACGGCATATTAGTAAAGTTAATAGTTTAAACTTACACAGACCTTGAAGATCGATTTTAGAGGTCCTAGTATGCGCACATTTGAAGAACTCTTTCGAAAGTGTTACCATCGATATATATATATATATATATATATATATATATATATATATATATATATATATATATATATATATATATATATATATATATATATATATGTATTATTTTTAAAAAATGCGTTCTAACTTCTTTTGAGAAAAGTGCCCAAAACTCAATTTTCTATGAAGCTAAAGAAGTAAATTTTGCTATATATGTAGATAGCGTAAGTCTGTTTAAAAGAAACTTCTACTACAAATTTCATTAAAATTATACGAATGATTTCCAGAAGAAAACTTAATTCATATTTAGAAAAGTAAAGTATCTGCCAAATTATAAACGTAGCAGTTAGTTTTCCTTATTAATCGCCAGTATGATTTCGTTTTAGTCAACATAATCAAACCGATTTTTTCAATATCAACAATAACAAAATTATAATTTCAGACTCAAAGGTGACACCTTATTTAGGCGTTTTAAACAAAAATGAGGTCTTGTTCAAAACGTATGAAATCTGTGCACTATTGTTTCTCCAAATGTCAAAATAAAAAACATACATTCATCGAGCTGGATTCGATCGCGTAACCTTCTGCTTAGGATCCAAGCGCGATGCCCCCTGTACAATCTAGGCACACGTCAACTAACCTTTTATTTGCGTCATATTATGTTTAAAGTATACGTAACAATTAATTACAGAATTAGTAGAATTACCATTGAAACACATCCCACGACTGTTTCGGTCTTATATTATATTTTATGTTTAAGTTTAAAGATAAACGAAACTATATTAGAATCATTTTTATAGAGGCTTGGCTTGATTTTGTTTACATTTCTGCTATATTTATGCGACAGCGTAATATATCTATGCTGCGCTAAAGCTGCATTTGGATCCGCTAATAAAGCTACAAATATAGTGTATTTTAATAATTGATTGAATCCCCCAGTTAAATAACAATCACTGGGCAAATTTTTAATTCCTGTCGTCTGGCATTTTCCATAATTGCGTCCAGAGATTTTTTTTTAAGAAACGCTGAAATATATCAAATTTAATATTGAGGGGGACATGTTTTGACATAAAACTCAACTTTTTCACATCAACCCCTTAAGGGTGGTGATAACAACCCATATATTTTAAATAGGGAACACGGGTCGAGTGTTAAATCATTTGAAAGCTCTTTCTTTTCTGAATTCAGTACACAAATTTTTTTTGGAAGATTTGTCAACTCGTTTAAAAATTATTCACATTTGGAGTTGCAGGAACGTATTTCATTTATTGTGATAAGAAATGCACTAATTAGTCAATTTATCGTTAAAAAAAACTAACAAACAAAACCAAACTTTCAAAAATGTTTACTAAGTTAAGTAAGTGTTCAAAATGTTGACCACCAGCTTCCATACAAAAGTACAAATTATATTCAAAACGAGCTCTGACATTCTGGAGCATTTGTGGAGTTATTAGACGGCATTATTCAACAATGCGTCGTCGTAATTCTTCCAGACACTCCAGTTTTGTTGCGTAAATTATACTCTTCAAATGGCCCCATACAAAGAAATCTAAAGGAGTTAAATCCGGTGATCTAGGGGACCACTCAATAGCACCTCTAATGTCAATTAGTAGAGGTTAAACGATATCTTCTAGTAACTCCAAATACGTTTCGCCACTCAAATTGCTATCAAGAAAAACTGGTCCGATTAATTGATCTCCAAAAATGCCAGTCCAGACATTCAATTTCTGTGGAGTTTGAGTGTGGACTTCGTGAAAATTTCTTGGATTATTATCTACCCAATAATGACAATTATGACGATTGACTGTAGAGTTTAATAAAAACGTACACTCGTCTGAAAAAACAGATATTGAACAGAAAGTTCCCGTTATCAGCTATTCGTGCAGTCATAACTTCACAAAACTCCAGCCGCCCATCAAAATCATCTTCATTCAGTTGTTGTACAAGATGAATTTTATACGGGTGAAATTTATGATGCTTCAATAATCGCTGAATAGTTCTTCTTTTGATGTCTGTAACAGTGGCCAATTTTCTCGTGCTCAAAGTTGGGTCTGCAGCAATTTGTCCTAAAACTTCAATCTCAGTAGTCTCATTTTTAACCGGAAATTCACGTTCAGGATCCCGTTTTTTGTTGGCTACTGAACCACTTTGTCGAAACTTTGCAACTAACTCCAAAATGTATTTTCTGTTAACATGTCTGTTCGGGTGTCGTTCATTAAACAAATTTGCGGTACGGTTGGCACAGTCATCGTTTTTGAAAAAAAAGAGTAATTATTTCAACTCTTTCTTCTACAGAATACACCATTGTGAAATTAATTTTCGGTAGTACTATCAAGTATCAAACCGACCGATAAACTGAAATAACAAACCGCATTTCTCTCATTCCGATAAGAAATGTTCTGATAGTCAATTTTTTGTTTACAAACCAACAAAACATTGACTATCAACACATTTCTTATCGGAATGAGTGAAATGCGTTTTTGCATTTTCAACTGCGAATAATTTTTAAACGAGTTGATAAAACTTGCAAAAATATTAGTGTGCTGAATTCAGAAAAGAAAGTGCTTTCAAATGATGTAACACTCGACCCATGTTCCCTATTTAAAATATAAGGGTTGTTATCACCACCTTTAAGGGGTTGATGTGACAAAGTTGAGTTTTATGTGAAAACATGCCCCCCTCAATATTAAAATTGACGTGTTTCAGTGTTTCTTAAAAAAAAATTCTCTGGACGCAAATTGGTCTGTTTCGTTTTCAATGCGCCACCCTATATGTATAACTTAGTGTATCTTTGTAATAGTTAATAAACATTGTTTAAAAAGTCAAGCGTGTTTAATCCGAAAGTTAACTCGCGGTTCAAAAGGTAGGCAAACAATTTTTTCTCTATTTTATCTTTCCTGAATGTCGTGCATTCCGCTAACATTTTCTTTTTCTATGTCAATTAATTTCTCCCCCAAGCAATCCGAATATCCGTTATATTTATCCACGTTTTTAATGTATCTACCGTAATTCTATACTATATCTGCTTTTACTTAAGGGAAATTGTATTAATCTATTTACTAAGAAATTTAAACCGTCCGTTTTTTGTGCAAACGTATGATGTGAGTCATTTGGAATGTAATTCAGAGTGGTAGTTTCCTTCCGGTGGACATCGAATTCCAGAGAGTCATTATTTTTAATAACTAGTACATCGAGAAAAGGAAGCTTAGTGTTAACTTCTAATTCGTGGCTGATATTATTGAATCAATAAAACTAATTGTCTATATTTTGCTTCAAAATTTATGGTGACATGAAAAATAACTTTGATACATTGATGTTACATAATACTATGTGAAAACCAGTAATATCGTGAATTATGTTGTACTAATCTATAATTTCCTAGATATAGTTCCATACCATTAACCCATAAATCCTTCTAGCTACAGGACAACTAACAAATAACTATCATTTTTCCAAGGAAATCATATGAAGCGATGGTAATAATTCTTAAATGTGCGGTGTATGAACATAAGGAATAATAATTTCATCCGGCACCTACCACAGAACATCGCCATGGGGTAACACGCTCTCCAATCGACTATCAACCATCAACTACAAGATCTGAATGGACTACAAATATGGTAGAGCTAGATTTTTCATCAAGATCGTTACATTTGATATAGATACTCGAAATGATGGAACATAAATATCTAACATACATAAATTATACATATAAATAAACAAAATGAAAAACAAACTTCGAGTTGATCTTCTCACATTATACATACTCAAAATGGTAAGACATAAATAACTATACAGGCTGGCCAATTAGTGCGACAAAGCTCAATATCCCCTGTACCATTAAAGTTAGGGGAAACTTTTCTGGGGAAGTTACTAAGGGTTAAGATATGCAACTTCTAAAATTATTTTAGACTATACAGGATTTTTTATTTTTTATTTTAACAACACACCACGAGGGCTTACAGCCTAAATACTATCGTACCGTGGGTGTCTACAAGGAGGAAAGAGGCAACTTGTTAATTCCGGACTTGAAGGTTTGGAGGTTCGGGGGAGAAGGAAAAACATGTGCCGGCAAGGAATTCCACAACTTGGAAGTCCTCGGGACAAAAGAGCGGGCATAACAAGATGTTCTATGTCTGGTGACCTGGACAGTAAAAGGGTGCATTCGCTCTGTTCCCCTGGTAGATATGTTGAGGGCAGCAGGTGGAGGAACTATGGAAGAAAGCTCCTCTGAGCAGTGCCCATGCAGATATCTATAAAAGAGAGAGAGGTCACCAACGGCACGTCGGTGGGCAAGGGATGGCAGCCTTTGGGTAAGAGTAGGGTCACCGATGAGACGTATAGCTCTCTTTTGAATGGAGTCCAGGATAGCGAGTGTAGAAGCGGCAGCAGCACCCCAGATGTGGGAGCAGTATTCGAGGTTTGGTCTTATTTGTGAAGTATATAAAGTATAGAGATTAGCTGGTGAAAAATATTTGCGAGCCCGGAAGAGGAAACCTAATTTCTTAGCAGCCGCTTTTGCAATTGATGTGACATGTTGGTGCCAATTGAGATTTCGATCCACAGAGATGCCAACAAGTGAAAAGGACTCATTACTTTGAATAACTTGATTGTTTATTGTGATGGGTCTAGGGCTGGTGTATCTCTTATGAGAAAGAAAGCAAGACTGTGCTTTGGTGGGGTTGAATTGTACAAGATTTCTACTTCCCCAGTCTAATATTTTTGGAGATCCGCGGAGATAGAACCCTCCATGAGTCTGCGATCCTCATCTAGTTGGGCTAAAGAGACAGGCTTAGTGTATTGTATATTGGAGTGGAGGGTGCTGTCGTCCGCGTAACTGTGAACTGGGTTGCATGTGCTAGAGAGGAGGTCATTGATGTGGCGAAGAAACAAAGTAGGGGCTAAAGCTGAACCTTGAGGAACTCCTGCATTAATTGGATACAGTTTAGAGGAATGGCCATCCACGACAACAGAAATGCTCCGGTTGGAGAGGAAATTTGCTGTCCAGGTACAGAGTTTTGGTGGTAGGCCATAGGCCGGAAGTTTATTAAGCAGCGCTGCGTGCCAGACCTGGTCGAATGCTTTGGATATGTCTAGAGCGACAATCTGGGATTCACCGTGTAGTTACATAGACTTTTTCCAAGAATGGGTGACAAAGGAAAGGAGGTCGGCAGTTGATCTGCGCTGACGGAATCCATACTGCCTGTGGATTAGACTGTGTTTTTCAAGAAATTTTAGTAATTCGGTGTTTATATACTTTTCCATCACTTTAGAGATGACTGAAAGGAGAGAAATAGGCCTGTAGTTGCTAGGAAGCGCTTTCGATCGTTTCTTGGGGACGGATTGTACTCGAGCAGTTTTCCAGTTACTAGGGAAAATGCCTCTATTGTAAGATGTCTGAAACAGACGAGTCAGGACAGGAGCAAGTTCTGGTGCGCATTTTTTTAGAACAATTGCTGGGATCTCGTCAAGGCCAGGGGCCTTCCTGGTATTAAGAGAAGAGAGCATCTTTCGTACCTTTCTAGTTTTGAAAATGTTATCCGTCATTTTATGCGCGACATTGGGGACTGTTGGTGGTTGAACATTCGGAGGTGGGTTGAGAGTAGAGTTGCCGGCGAACAACGACGCAAAAAGTTCAGCCTTGCCCAGGGCGGTAGAAACAATTTCATCCCCTGAGGCAAGAGGTGGGAACGTGCTCTTGCAGAAATTATTCCCAATAAATTTAGTAAGAGTCCAGAAGGGTTTGCTGCCGCTGGAGGTTAAGAGGACTTTCTTTTTGATGTGGTTATTAAACGAGTTTTTTGCCTCAGAAAGAATGCGGCCATAGCGGTTTCTTGCGTCGTTAAATGCTTGACGGTTTCCTTGACTGAGATTGTGTAGAAGCTTTTTGTGCGCTTTGACCTTTTCAAGTCTGGCCTTGTCACAGGATTTAGAGAATCAGGGCTTTTGAGTGGCTGCAGGGGTTTTCTGTATACGTGGAATAAATAATTCCATGCCAGCTTGGATAATTTCAGTGACGTTTTGTGAGATATCAGAGTGGTCAGGATAAGAGAAGCAGACAGACGCCCATGGAAAGGAGGAAAAGTAATCTCGCATTTCGTCCCAGTTCGCGGAGTTGTAGTGCCAAACGATACGTGGATGTGATGACTGTGTGACCTCGGGTTGCATTGCGCAGGAAGCAGTGACCATGCCGTGGTCTGAGCGACCCAGGGGGCGGTGACTGATATCTTATAGCAGTCAGGATTTGTAGTAAGAAAGAGATCCAAGGGATTTGAGCTATGTGTTGGGATGCGAGGAAAGTAAGTAGGTTGCTGAACCATATTGGCTAAAGAATTGCTGACTGCAAAAGCCTCCGCTGCTCTTCCTTGTGGATCGGTTTTTGAAGATCCTAGCCTAGGATGCTCCAAAAACGCAATGTGGGAACAAATTCATGTTTTTTAAATGAGACACCCTTTATATTTTTACATATTTCGATTCATCGTAAAATTCTGTACATAGCACCACAATTTTCATGACATATTTTTGCAACGTTGCCAAACAGATTGGAAAATTTCCAAAATTTGTGGAAAAACATGGTTCAATTAAACGTGTAATATTTCTCAACTTATAATAATTAGAAACAAGATATTTTCATAATGGAAAGAGGAATGATGACAGAAGTCCTCTGATGCAATACAGATTGATGTTTTTGTAGAGGGGGTCTTCTATGGCCATGCCAACATTACGAACTTTAAACCTAATTTTCGTAAGTTTTTTAAATGCAACACCCTGTATTTGATTACTTTATATTGTAGGGAATTTGATTCTCTTTAACTCTAGTCAAGGTCATTCTGTATCTATCTTTGCTACTTTTTGCGTTATATCAATTCTAGCAAAAAACTGACTGTTTTTCACCATTGTCGTTTTTCTAGCCGCCTATGACACATAAAACAGAAAATAACTGTTGTCATTTTACATAAAATATCAGTTTGGTAGCTGTTCTATTTGACAAAGTTAATATCAACATTATATCAACAATTTGCTGATAATTGAACTCGACCAGTGAGCGAACATCCAAGAACAGTAGCAGTGAGATAGCTTTCTTATAATGGGGTATTCAAAGATTTTGTTATTGCGAACTGCAATCAAACTTGGACATGTGATATTACTGAGCCATTGTACTCCAGATTAATACCTATACAAAAAAAGTACCTACAGATGATGCAACTAAGTTCGCTCGTGTCGAAGAATCTCCAAAGTTACTATGTGGAGCTACCCTACGTTGATGGGAACACAAGCGAAGATGAATTTGATGTAAGCGAAAATTCAGTTTTACTTCCCTTTATTTAACTAATATGTCAATATTATTTACAGGTTCTGTGAGAAAAAACTTAGTTCACTTTTTCATTTTAGTGAATTTTCGTAGAAAAAATTGGCTTGGATAAGGTCGTTAGTCAGGAAAATCGGACGAGGTTTTCCGGAAAAATTTTGAGTTTTCATTCGAAAAAAATTTTTATCTCAAAAAATAAAAAAGCCATGATAACCAAATTTGGTAGGTAGGTTTACGATATAAAAAGTAAGCTATACATCAAGATTTCTATGTTACAAGAAAAAAAAAGTTATAATAAAATATTTTGTTCCAGATCATTTCTATTTTCCTTACAACTCGCATCGTTTTTAGTCTATTGTTATTATTAAAAGTCAATACTTTCTTCCTAAAATTGGCTCTTACCGAACACACGTGGCTTCCATTGACTTCTGCATCTGCCGCTGTTACAGTCTTTACTCAGAACCTCGGTGGTTCAGGGGTAAGAACGTGTGCCTCTGAACCGAAGGGTACTGGGTTCGATCCCAGGGTACTCCTTTCACTTTTTCAGTACAAACTGTAACATTAACATCAACCGAGGTTCTGGCATTGTATTTGAGCAAGTTGAATTCCGCCCTTCGGAGGGGGCGTAAAGCCTTCGGTCCCGTGTCCATGCGATGTTGGACACGTTAAAGATCCCTACACTCCTTACAGAAAGTCAGGGGTTCGGCTTCACTAGGGGGGAGATCCCAACTTTTGAATTTTGAAAAAATTTTGCAAATGAGCGAAAACTAGGACCCCTAGAACGCATATCTGGGGTCAGTTTCAATTTTTATATGTAATATATATATATATATATATATATATATATATATATATATATATATATATATATATATATATATATATATATATATATATATATATATATATATATATATATATTCGTGTGTGTGTGTGTATCACACCGATAACTCAAAAAATAATGGGTTGATTTTGATAAAATTTGGCATGTACCTTCCTTTTTTACGGCATCAACAGGCAAACGAATTTTCTCTGTGCAGCCACAGAAAAGGTATCTACTTATATATTTAGAGCAGATTTTGAATATTTTTAATTGATTAGTGAATTTTCGTAGAAAAAATTTATTCCAATGAGCGCGAATAAGGCCCCTTTAAGAACGGATATCCGTGGTCACTTTCAATTTGTATATGATGTATATATATGTATGTATGTATGTATCACACCGATAACTGAAAAATATAGGCCGATTTTTATCAAATTTGGTAATTTTTTTTTGCAACTGCTTGGATACGTTCGTTAGACAGGAAAAAGGGACCAGTTCTACCGGTAAAATTTTGGATTTCGTTACAAACAAAATTCTGAAAGTAAGAAAGGTATGACAACCAAATTTAATGTGCCGGTTTCTGTTAGTGAATTTTATTAAAAGCATAACATCTACCAAAATTTAGATCTCTAGGTTGAGAGAAAAAAAGTTATAGACATTTTAATTTTAATTTTTTAGTGAATTTTCGTGGAAAAAATTCACTAATGGTGCCATCTCTACTTTTGAATTTTGAAAAAATTTTGAAAATGAGCGCGAACTAGGACCCCTAGAACCCATATCTGGAGTCAGTTTTAATTTTGATATGTTTATATATATATATATATATATATATATATATATATATATATATATATATATATATATATATATATATATATATATATATATATCACACTGATAACTCAAAAAATAATGGGCCGATTTTGATAAAATTTGGCATGTACCTTCCTTTTGTAAATGGCTTGGATACATTCGTTAGTCAAGAAAATCGGACGAGGTTTTTAGGGAAAATTTTGAGTTTTCATTCGAAAAAATTTTTTGTCTCAAAAAATAAAAAAGCTATGATAACCAAATTTTGTATGTAGGTTTACGATATAAAAATTAAACTATACACCAAAATGTAGATTTATATGTTACAAGAAAAAAAGTTACAATAAAATATTTTGTGCCAGATCATTTCTATGAAAATTCACTACCATAACGCACTTTCTGCGTCCAGGCTTTTTTTTATTGAACTATGGAGTTAATTTTTTATTTTTCTGGAACATAACATAATATTAAGTAGCAGATTTTGTTATAATTAGAATGCATCATGTTTAATAATGTTTTTAATATTTTTTTTGCAGAAACGTTAATTCCATGTCATCAATTTTATGAGGTTTGATATCTAACACTACGAATATCTCGGAACGATAATTTTGTGAATTAGATCGTTTTTTCACCTGTAGTCTTCACTTGTATAATTACAAAATTACGAAAAAATAATTAGCTAATTAAAATTTACTCCACAATATGCTTCTTTATATCGACTAGAAGCATCAGCTTCACTCCACTAATAAAAGGAAAACACATACTTAACCTTAATCAACAATGATTGTTGTAATTGAACTGACCAAGTACATCTATACATACCGAGTGTTACAGTTAGGTATGCACTAAACCATTAAAATCTAAACTTGTTATCATAATAATAATCTATTTAGAGTTGTGTTATTACACAGATTGTCCAGTCCAGTATGCGGTCTGCAATTGTGGGCGTATCTCCAGGTACTAACTATAGTTTATCACATTCAGCTCACTCGGTTATCAAGTTAGATTCACAATAAAAACAAGACATTACTAGGCCACTAGTACTTCATTTCCTGATTGTTCTCTTACCTTCAGCTGTTCGTCATTCTAATCAATGATCTATATAATCTACTTGGATAATTGCTATACATGTATTTTAACTATTATAAATAATATTTGCATTAGCAGATAAAAAGTACGCTGTTTTCACGGCTTAGTGAGCAGTTATTTTTCAACATTTTCATTACAAAATGGGCCAACAAAATCGTACTTAAAAAACTCTGGACGCAGCAAGTGCGTTATGGTAGTGAATTTTCATAAAACTATTTTTTAATAGCAATAATGTGTGTTTTTTTAAGAAAGCAGGCATCAAATTTGGTTACCAGTATAATCTATATAGTAAAAACAATGTGCCATGTTTCATCAAAATAACTTTATTGTTTGAAAATGTACAAAAATTTCCGAAAGTAAACTTAAAGTGTTCCCGAAAAAACTCGTTTCTTGGTCAACCTTATAGGTTAATAGCAAATTGAGCTGTTCAAATATTAAGAATTTGATCAAGATTCGCTACCATAACGCACTTACTGTGTCCAGAATTTTTTTTCTTACAAACATGCATTATATTTCGATGTAAAATGCAAAAATGCAATAACATAAGGCGTGTTTGATTTAAAAAAAAAAGAAAATTTTTATCACCAACGACTTATGGGCCACCTGTGATTGTAGAAATATTTTTTTAAGATGTAGCTCAAGACACCCTATAATTAATATATAAAATTTTTTTTCATATCTTGTATAATAACAGATATATTGAGCTTTATTGATTTTTTTACGAAAGTTCTACAAAAATTATATACCATTAAACGATAAACTCTATAACTACTGCCAAGCGTCAGAGAAAGGGTCTATTTGAAATGAATTTTCTGGAAACATTTTATTAAAATGAAGGACAATGTCGGTTGAAACTAAGACTTCAGGGTTTGTAAAACATTCTTCCTGAGACATTTTATTTCCATATCCCGTATTAGATTCAAGTTCTTTTCCTAAATGTTGCCAATTTTGACGTTTAAATCGCAACTCTGACGTTTTGTGAAAAACCCCAACTTATTTTTCTTTAAATGCCTATAACTTTTTTGTATTTTGACCTACAGAGCTAAATTTTGGTAAGTGGCTTACCTATAAGGATGTAAACCCGCGTACCAAATTTCGTTGCCCTTACTTTGTTAATTTCGGAGATTTAAATTTTTTTCGAAAGAAAACACAAAATTTTCCGGGAAAACCTGGTCCGATTTTCCTGACTAACGAACTTATCCAAGCCATTTGCAAAAGGAAGGTATTCACCAAATTTAATCAAAATCGGCCCATTATTTTTTGAGTTATCGGTGTGATACATATATATATATATATATATATATATATATATATATATATATATATATATATATATATATATATATATATATATATATATATATATATATACATATAAAAATTTTAACTGACCCCGGATATGTGTTCTGGGGGGCCTAATTAGCGCTGATTTGAAGAAAATTTTCCAAAATTCAAAAGTCGGGATCTCCTCATTAGTGAATTTTTAAGAAAATTCACTAAAAGTAAAGAGCATAGACTGACCGAATCAGAACGATTTCATTAATCGTCCCTAACTGTAACACAAGATCGATGATGGTTGTTGAAGCAGAAAGCAGCATCATACCAAGAATCACAAAATAAGTTTAGAGGTATGGGCTACATATGGATTTCGCTAAAAGTTTGCGAACACAAATTCTCTGTAGAAATACGTACAATTATCGATTATTGTAAGGTTATATGTATTATCACCCTAATTAGAACCGCAGACCGGTTTCGCTCTAATTAGAGCTC
The DNA here is from genome assembly GCA_964006375.1 of Tillus elongatus. Taxonomy (NCBI): domain Eukaryota; kingdom Metazoa; phylum Arthropoda; class Insecta; order Coleoptera; family Cleridae; genus Tillus; species Tillus elongatus. Next base: position 8,347,071 of record OZ023263.1, read on the forward strand.
ATCAATGCGGGATACTAAATACAGTGAGAACACACCTATAAAGTAATACGGATATAGTAGCCAGCCTCCTATATCATTGTGAGAATTACGACAGGGTCGCCATATGGGTGCGGAACCAGGTAGTATGTTGTCACGACAGCTCCAAAGAACATAAAATGTTATAAAATAGAGACTGTGCACAACACCAACTAACAATTATGTAAATTGTCAGCCTTGGCCCATTTCTTCGCTAGTATAGAAACAATGTAAGGCTAGATGTATTCTCACCATAATTAGAACCGTAGGTATACCGTACTGATGAGCTCTAGTTAGGGCGAAACCGATCTAAGGTTCTAATTGTGGTAAGAATGCACCTAGCCTTACATACTTTGCCCCTATATTAGGGTAAAAATGGACCAGGGCTGACAATTTACTAAATTGTTAGTTGAGTCTACACTCTCTATTTTATAAGATTTTGCGTTATTTTGAGCTGTCGTGACCATACCACCTGCTTCCGTACCGAGATGGCGACCCTGTGGTTCATTTCACAATGTCATCTTTTTTTAAATTAATTCAACAAGACACACCACGAGGGCTCACAGCCTAAATACTATCGTACCGTGGGTGTCGACAAGGAGGAAAGAGGCAACTTGTTAATTCTGGACTTGAAGGTTTGGAGGTTCGGGGGAGAAGGAAAAACATGTGCCGGCAAGGAATTCCACAACTTGGAAGTCCTCAGGACAAAAGAGCGGGCATAACAAGATGTTCTATGTCTGGTGACCTGGACAATAAAAGGGTGCATTCGCTCTGTTCCCCTGGTAGATCTGTTGGGGGCAGGGACTATGGAAGAAAGCTCGTCTGAGCAGTGCCCGTGCAGATATCTATAAAAGAGAGAGAGAGGTCACCAACGGCACGTCGGTGGGGAAGGGATGGCAGCCTTTGGGTGAGGGTAGGGTCACCGATGAGACGTATAGTTCTCTTCTAAATGGAGTCCAGGATAGCGAGTGTAGAATCGGCGGCGGCACCCCAGATGTGGGAGCAGTATTCAAGGTTTGGCATTATTTGTGAAGTATATAAGGTATAGAGATTAGCTTGTGAAAAGTATTTGCGAGCCTGGGAGAGGAAACATAATTTCGTAGCAGCCGCTTCTGCAACTGATGTGACATGTTGGTGCCAATTGAGATTTCGATCCACAGAAAGGCCAACAAGTGAAAAGTAGTCATTTCTTTGAATAACTTGGTTGTTTATTGTGATGTATCTAGGGCTGGTGTATCTTTTATGAGATATAAAGCAAGACTGCGATTTGGTGAAGTTGAATTGTACAAGATTTCAACTTCCCCAGCCTAATATTTTTTGGAGATCCACAAAAACAGAACCCTCCATGAGTCTGCGATCCTCATCTAATTGGGCTAACGAGAACAATTGCTGGGATCTCGTTAAGACCAGAGGCTTTCCTGGTATTAAAAGAAGAGAGCATCTTTCGTACCTTTTTAGTTTTGAAAATGATATCAGTTATTTTATGCGCGACATTGGGGACTGTTGGTGGCTGAACATTTGGAGATGGGTTGAGAGTAGAATTGTCGGCTTACAACGAGGCAAAAAGTTCAGCCTTACCCATGGCGGTAGAAACAATTTCATCCTCTGAAACAAGAGGTGGGAACGTGCCCTTGCAGAAATTATTCCCAACAGATGTAACCAAAAGTAAAATGAAGGACAATGACGATTGAAACTAAGACTTCAGGCTTTGTAAAACATTCTTCTTGAGATATTTTCCTTCCATAGCTCATATTAGTTTCAGGTTCATTGCCTAAATATTACCAATGTTGACGTTTAAAATCGCGGCTTTGACGTTTTGAGGAAAACCCAGATTTATTTTTCTTTAAATGCCTGTAACTTTTTTGTCCTTTAACCTACAGAGCTAAATTTTGGTAGGTAAGTTACCTATAATGATATAAACCCGCGTACGAAATTGCCCTTACTTTGTTAATTCCGGAGATATAAATTATTTTCATTTTTTTTTTCGAAAGAAAACACAAAATTTTCCGGGAAAACCTCGGCGGATTTTTCTGGATAACGAACTAATCCAAGCCACTTGCGAAAGACAGGTACTCACTAAGTTTTATCAAAATCGGTCCTTTATTTTTTTAGTTATAGGTGTGACAACATATATATATATATATATATATATATATATATATATATATATATATATATATATATATATATATATATATATATATATATATATATATATATATATATATAAACATATAAAGTCTGAAACCAACCTCGGATTTGGGTTCCAGGGGTCCTAAATAGCGCTCATTTGAAGAAGTTTTTTCGAATTTCAAAAGTCGGGATCTCCTCATTAGTGAATTTTTTAAAGAGAATTTACTAAAATGAAACAATATACAGGCTGTAGCATTTAAAAGATGTGAAGTTTGGGTTGTATCTGACATATGCAAAAATAATTTTAGTTTGTAGCTAACGTTAGTACCTGCAACTTTTGTTACAATTTGTTCATGAATTTTCTTTAAAAAAATTCACTAATGAGGAGATGCCGACTTTTGAATTTTTTTAAATTTCTTCAAATGAGCGCTAATTAGGCCGCCCTAGAGCACATATCCGGGGTCAGTTTCAATATATATATAGATATATATATATATATATATATATATATATATATATATATATATATATATATATATATATATATATAATGAACCTCATAAATGGGTTGCAAAAATTTTAATTCGCGCTCATTTGAAAAAAGTCGTTATCCCTATATAGGCGCAGTTTTTAAAATAAAATCCGTTAAAAATATCCCGTATTGTTTTATTCAAATAAAATAAAAAAAGCTCGGGACGCAGCAAGTGCGTTATGGTAGTGAATTTTTATTAAATGCTTCAAATTTGAATAACTCAATTTTCTATAAACTTAGAAAGTTTAATTTTGGTGTGTTGTAAGGTCTTTCCTAAGGCAAGATATCCACCAAATTTCGTTAAAACAGCTTTGTTATTTTCGGAGAAAAATTTTTTTTTTGAAAGAAAACTCGAAATTTTCCTGGAAAACCCCGTTCGATTTTTCTGGCTAACGATCATCCAAGCTATTAATAAAAGAAAGGCACTTGCCGAGTTTCATCGAAATCGGTTAATTGTTTTTTGAGTTATCAGATGGATACATACATATATATATATATATATATATATATATATATATATATATATATATATATATATATATATATATATACATATATATATATATATATATATATATATATATATATATATATATATATATATATATATATATATATATATATATATATATATATATATATATATATATATATATATATATATATATATATATATATATATATATAAATTGAGGTCCTAGTTCGCGCTCATTTGAAAAAAAATTTTCAAAGTCTCACCATCAATACCTCTCTATTAGTGAATTTTTTTAAATAAAAATTCACTAAAATCTAATAGCAACATCAAAATGCTAAGTTAACTTAATTTTTCCTTAATACTTATGCGCAAAACTATGTTTACCGCATGTAGATTGTCATTACACCGGGCCTATTTCAATGTGGATAATTCCGTTTAAATGTCTCAAATACAACGAATATAATAAAAGCACACCTCTTTAATTATGCCACTGATCACCCACAAACACCATGTTGGTAATAGTGATTACTAATCATATGTATATGCATTTCACTTTCTAACACAATGAATAACTAGGTACAAAAGAAATAATACGCTTTCACAAGATAAAAAAGCCGCGGCTTCACTTCTTAATTAACGGCTCAAAGTCAAAGTTATTGCGATTCTGTTGTACATTGAGTATATCAAAAAGGAAACCTGTCTCTACTCCATTCCACAGCCTGCTGCCTGCTGCTGTTAGACGTTCTGTTAATAGACAGGACAACATCTGATGTGTGAGCGATTTCTTTTTTTTTATGGGCACTTCGTCCATCGATACTGTAAACTTTTACTGTTACACCTGCATTCTGTTACCTGCATTTACAACATTTTACAACAACTGTTTTACTAAATGAGCGTTTTCATTTTTACATAAATAAAATCATAAATACTCTAACTTAACTTGAGTGTGCAGTTTCACGAAGCAAACTTGATTGGCAAATATACCCCATGGTTCGCCATTGCCTTTCGAGGGCATTCAACAGTACATGGTGTTGCCAGGTCGTCAACCATCCAAGTACTGTGTAAGCGACGTACTGGCTTGGAAATTTCTATTCTATTAGATTGTCATCTATTTGATTCATCTTGTCATCTTATTATTATTCTGGGTTGCGCAATTAATGACTTCTAGTATTTGAGCCCTGGACAATCTGCCCAGTATGGCTTGTGCTGTTCCCTGACCCATGACTTGATGGTTCCCCTGGCCCTACGTTTCGATACACACAGGACCGGTTCTGGCCCCATAAATGGTTCTGACGATCCTATCTTCGCGAGACTGTCAGCTTCTTCGTTGCTTTTGACCCCCGAATGACCCGGCACCCGGATGAGGGTGACCTCATTCTGCCCAACCAGGTCGTTCGGCTCGTTTTGCATTCACTCACCAGCCTGGAATTTACCAGTGGACTACTTAGTGCCTTAAGGGCTGCCTGGCTGCCTGTGGCTATGAGGATCCACTTGTTGGTGTCGTCCCTCCTCTTGTTCTCTCGCAGGCAGTGCAATATGTCGTACATATTGGCCTGAAAGACCGTTTTATGAGCTCTTTAACTGCTGAGGTGTTGTTTTATGGGGAACAGCAGAGACGCAGAGTCCTTCAACTTCTTAGGGCCAGCAGAACCTCTCAGAATACATATATTGGAGTCATTTAAGGCTGTCCAGGCCCCTACTACAGTTGAGCAGGGCTCTGTTTAGTTGACCTCAGCGGACTCTCCAAGTTATTGATGGGCTTTTTCTGCTGTTTTTGTCATCTGGATGGTGCAGATGGGGTGCCTTGAACTGGCGTGGGATGAAGCCCCCAAAAGGGTAGAGAATAAACCACCCTAAACGAGGTAGACCATTTTTGGCATGCTGATTCTCCTGATCTAGCTCATGATGGAATTTAACATTTTTAAATGATTAAGCTGAGAAGGAGACTGCCGAAGGAGGCGGCGTGGTTATATAGGGCCCTTATCTCGTTAATGACATTTAGAGGAATGTCATCGTCTATGGCCTTCGACCAACAATACAGGAATACAGTGTCACCTTCGACTACGGAAAATAAGGACAGAATTCATTGAGTAAGGTGGTAATACATTATTGATTACGATCTTCGACTGTCAATACAGTATAACCTTAGACTAATGAAAAGAAGGACGGAATTCATAGTAATGTTATTATTATGACAATCACTAGCTAAAAGTAGGATAATGAGAATGAAGGATATTGTTTGAGATAATAAATTTTTCTTAGATTAGATATTGGAATATTATCAATTACATAAATTATATTAGCAACTACATAAATTAGTGTTTTACACAATACCTGTCGTTAACGTGGTTGTATGAACTTAGGTTGTATGCATTAAAGTAGTTCTTAAAAATAAACAACTCTGGTTTCATTTCTCAGTTGTCAAAATCCATTTTTTATAGTTTTAAAACCATATAATTTAACACGAGGGTGACTTAAGGGTCACGGGTGTATGTTATGGTAGATGTATGGTAAAATTTGGGGTTTAAATTAAATTCCAATGCTCTACCATATAATTCCACATACAATTAACATAGGCCTCAATTAAGGGACTTCAAAAACAATTTTTAAATATAACGGGTAGCTTTCTCTAACAAACATACTTTGGATGAAACTCTCTCTCAGGGCTGCAACTAAATTCATCTGTTGCATTTACTGGTCACCTTCTGACAACAACTTTGTCCAGCTCTTCGAATACCTTTCTGAAAAAACCGACCATCTGATTTCTGAATATCCTTCCTCCGAGGTCATTATTCTTGGTGACTTCAATGTTCATAATAAGGAATGACTAGGATCTTCAAAAAACCGATCCACAATGGAGAGTAGCGGAGGCCTTTGCAGTCAGCAATTATTTAGCCAATATGGTTTAGCAACCTACTTACTTTCCTCGCATCCCAACACACAGCTCAAAGCCCTTGGATCTCCTTCTTACTACAAGTTCCTCAAGGTTCAGATTTAGCCCCTACTTTGTTTCTTCTCCACATCAATGACCTCCTTTCTAGCACATCCAACCCAGTTCACAGTTACGCGGATGACAGCACCCTCCACTCAAATATACAATATTCTAAGCCTGTCTCTTTAGCCCAATTAGATGAGGATCGCAGACTCATGGAGGATTATATCTCCGTGGATCTCCAAAAAATATTAGACTAGGGAAGTAGAAATCTTGTACAATTCAACCCCACCAAATCACAATCTTGCTTTCTTTCTCATAAGAGATACACCAGCCCTAGGCCCATCACAATAAACAACCAAGTTATTCAAAGTAATGAGTCCTTTTCACTTTTTGGCATTTCTGTTGATAGAAATCTCAATTAGCACCAACATGTCACATCAATTGCAGAAGCGGCTGCTAAAAAATTAGGTTTCCTCGTCCGGGCTCGCAAATACTTTTCACCGGCTAATCTCTATACCTTATATACTTCACAAATAAGACCAAACCTCGAATACTGCTCCCACATCTGGGGTGCTGCTGCTGCTTCTACACTCGCTATCCTGGACTCCATTCAGAAGAGAGCTATACGTCTCATCGATGACCCTACGCTCACCCAAAGGCTGCCATCCCTTGCCCACCGACGTGCCGTTGGTGACCTCTCTCTCTCTTCTCTCTTTTATAGATATCTGCACGGGCACTGCTCAGAGGAGCTTTCTTGCATAGTTCCTCCACCTGCTGCCCCCAACAGATAGATCTACCAGGGGAACAGAGCGAATGTACCCTTTTACTATCTAGGTCACCAGACATAGAACATCTTGTTATGCCCGCTCTTTTGTCCCGAGGACTTCCAAGTTGTGGAATTTCTTGCCGGCACATGTTTTTCCTTTTCCCCGGAACCTACAAACCTTCAAGTCCAGAATTAACAAGTTGCCTCTTTCCTCCTTGTCGACACCCACGGTACGAGTATTTAGGCTGTAAGTCCTCGTGGTGTGTTGTTGAAATGAAAATAATAAAAAATTAAAAACTGGCGAATTGCGAAACTAATTCCCATTGGTTCATTTTAAATAATATTGTAATATTAGTGAATTTTCATTAAGAAATAGAGAGCTATCGATGGTAGGATTTTTGGAAAGTTTCCTCAAATGAGCGCGAATTAGTGCCCCTAGAACCCAGAACCAAGATATATATATATATATATATATATATATATATATATATATATATATATATATATATATATATATATATATATATAATATCCAACCGATAACTCAAAAAATACTTCACCAATCGAAACCAAATTTGGCAATTCTCTTCATTTTTTTAATAGCTTGGATGAGTTCGTTAGACAGTTTTGACAATAAAATACTTTTAGAAAAGGTTCGAAAAACTGCTTGAAAACGCACCATCTTTTAAATTACTAGAAGTATAAAACTAAAACTTTACGTGCATGAAGTTTCTAGTTTATTGGGAAATTGAATTATAACCATTTGAAATATGTTGACTAAAATTCGCTATCATAACGCACTTGCTGCACCTAAACTCTTCTTAACACTTATTTACTTTGCTGTATCCATACTTTTTGAAAATAAATTCAATAAATATAAACAATACAAAATTTTGAAATTAATTAATAAGCTACGCTGAATATTTGTTTATAGCTACAATTTAAACTACTGCATGATATTATGTAGTTTTATTTACCTCAAGTTTTCCATATACGAGATGAAGAGTAAATAAAAACTAAAAGTAAACAATAAGTACCTTATTCTAAGATTCTAAGGTATTAGCTGTAGCGGAGGAGATTTCGAGGTTATATTAAAAATTTTATTTACTACTATATATTTTTATGATATCTTGAGTTGTTTATCTTGACAACTTTGGCAAATGGCAACCCCGCTGATTGTTTATTGTGACATATTTTTGTAGCCTGTTCGTTTGAAGTTTGATTTGGAGCATTTGTTTGCAATAGCAGCGTAACCCTGATATATCTGTCTGACATTGTCTAACATTATAGGCACCCATTCAGAGGTAATTTGTTTGCAGAAACTGGTTCGATTGAGTTGGCTAAAACGGATCATCTAAGCAACTAATAAGGAAAAATAACTGCTACGTTTATAATTTGGCAGGTACCTTTGTTTTGCAAATAAACGTTAAATTTTCGGTAAATTTTGCAGATTATCACACGGGACTTTTTAGAAAATAAAATCAGAATCATGCTTAGATCTCCTTCTGGATGCACAAACCACAAGAAATATTTCTTGCAAACAGCCCCCAAGAAAGTTACGGGACCAGGAGTGAATAGGGGTGTTGGGCGGGGAAGAAGAAAAAGGAAATGTGAGCGCAAAGTGCGAAAAAAACAGCTTCATTGGACCTATATAAGCTGTCTTTATCCCATTTTGCAGCTATACCTCCTTAAAATTATGTTTATCCCGCCCAGGACCCCTATATTCACCGCAGGTCCCGTAACTTTCTTGCGGGTTGTTCCCAATAAACTTTTCTTGTTTACATTGTTCTTGTTTATGCATTGAGGGTGGTGGTAGGCATGCAGAAGGTGAAGAGGAACTCCTGCGACAAAGTAGCGAAACAAACTTTTCAATTTATGTTTAAACTGCTACCTCACTTCATTTCTTCTTAAAATGTTAAAGTCGCGATTTGAAACGTCAAAATTTTCAATTTTTCGTCGGAGAGCCTGAAACAAATACGGGCTATGTAAGGCAAATGTTGTAATAAATGTGTATTACAAAGCCTTAAGTTACAGCTTCAACCATCATTCTCCTTCATTTTACTAAAATATTTGCAGAAAATTCATTTTAAATAGACCCCTTCTCTGATGATTTGGCAGTAGTTTCAGTTATAGAGTTTGTGGTTTAATAGTCATATTTTTGCGCGAATTTTCTATAAAAACAATCGTTATTGTCTAACCTACATATTCACGCTAATGTAATCATGGTCGAAGTTGAGGGTTGCCATTTAAAAAAAATGTCGGTGACGTCATATCTCTAACAACGATGACGTCACAAATATGGGTCATGTGTCAAAAAGTGTCTTTGTTTAAAACAAAATCTACGTGTCAGACGATTTTTTCGAAAAACTCTCAATTTCAGAAATAATAAATTTATTCGTTACTGTATACAAGAAATTCGTATATATTTGCCAAAAAATGGATATAAAACAATCTTGTGTAAATATTATTTCCTATTTAAATCAACTGCAGCTTGAATAAGCTATGCAACAGGCAAAAATTAGCTACAATAGGTCCAAGAAAATTTGGCTATACAAATTCTATTTCTTTCAACAGTACTTCTTTTGCTATGTAAATAATGGCTCAACATAATAGATAGACTGTGATCGATTAACACAGAAAACACAAATAAAAAACTGGAGAAGAATTCTCGTCTCCAATAACCATAATGATGATCGTGAGAAGAGACCACTGACATCATTAGCTAATATTTCGATCAAGTTACCGAAGACAAGAATCTATGCTGGTAATTGAGACCATAACTATTTAAGTAGGCCACGATTGGAAGAGTCCGATCTTTTATGGATCAATCGATTAGATTTGTGATTTTCACACGATACGTGACTGTTTTTCTCTACAGTTTATTTGAAGATTTAGGTAAAGATGATTGACTATAACCTTTTTTATCGGAACAGAAGATTTCAAAAGTAATAGCCAGAGACAAACGTCCCGATCAACATATTCAAACAAAAAATGGACCACATTTGATTTTTGAAGCTTTGAAATAGATTTTGGTTATTCATTTATTCATTCTAACAAATCATATCCAGTTTATAATGAAGGAAAAGCTAATAGGAATGATGGTGTAGTACCTAATATCCTCTGCGGTCCCAACCAATTGTTTTTTCAATTTTAATTTTTAATGTCATTTAAACTTGGCGTATTGGAACAAAATGAATATGTTTCGTGTTATTTTTATCACTATTACAGAAAAAATACTGCCCAGCAGGCATTATTTATCAAAATATGATGCATGTTTGTAAGAAAAAAAATCGAGACGCAGTAAGTGCGTTTTGGTAGCGAATTTTCATTAAATGCTTCCGATTAAAATTCCGATGCTGTTAAAATGCTTGTATCTTATTACAACAATAAAACTATTTTTATTAGATACTCACTTGTCCATAAAATTTATGCAGTAACTAAAACATTTGGAGTGTCACTTCAACCGAGCAACTCTGAAGAGCTGCTTCTTTCTGAAAAAGCATTTTCGTTTCATATTTATCCACTTTGGGATAATATAGTAAAATATTTTTGTAGGACATTAATTATTATTAATTTGGTAAATATTATAAGTAGTAAATCACTCAGTTGTTCTAGTAAACGAATTTAAAAATACCAAACCTCTGTATACGTTTACTAAACAGATTTCTATGTACCTAAGTACGTTTATCGTCTATTTGGTTATGCTGTTTGGATTTTGAGTCTGCTATGTTCGGTGGTGATCCTACTTATTCTTTTGTGCTGAATTTATTATTTTAGTGAATTTTTATTAAAAAAATTCACTAATAGAGAGGTATCGATGGTGAGACTTTGCAAAAATTCTTTCAAATGAGCGCGAATTAGGACCCCTAGAACCCATATCCGGGAAAATTTTGAGTTTTCTTTCAAAAAAAAATTTTTTTTCCGAAAATTTCGATAAAATTTGGTCTACATATTGCTTTGGGAAATACCTAACTATGTGCCACAATTCAGCTTTCTAGGGTTACAGAAAATTGAGCTATTCAAATTTGAAACATGTTTAAATCATAAGTATGTGGTTGCTGTTGGTTAGTCAATGCTTTTCTTATTGACTAATGAGATTCATTCATCAACCTTCCATTGACTTCTGCTTCTGCCGCTGTTACAGTCCTTTTATTTAGATCTAGAGTTGTAACCACTCATACAAACAGTGTTTTTTAACCACGTGGCTGGGCGACTGACCGAATTCATTCCCAGTTGCTGTTGATTTACTCATATTCTCTTAATATGTTTGAAGATGTGGTGTCTACTTCATTCCAAGTCACTATTAACCGACTATTTATGAAATCAAATAAGTAAATTAAATCGATTGTCATAAAATATATAGTGTATTAAGACAAGGGAAAAAGAAATAAAACATATATAACTGTGCACATTTTGATTATATTTTAGGGTGCTTGAGAGAGGTATTGTCACAGCATAATATCTTATTAAAGTTCATTTGTAAATAGGTTTAATTTTTATATGTTTATATATATATATATATATATATATATATATATATATATATATATATATATATATATATATATATATATATATATATATATATATATATATATATATATGATAACTCAAAAAATAATTAACCGATTTCGATGAAACTTGGCAAGTGCCTGTCTTTTATTAATGGCTTGGATGAGTTCGTTATCCAGAAAAATCAGACGGGGTTTTCCGGAAAAATTTTGAGTTTTCTCTCGAAAAATTTTTTTTTCTCCGAAAGTAACAAAGCTGTTTCAATGAAATTTACTATATATGTTGCCTCAACCTTACTACGTACCAAAATTCAACTTTCTAAGTTTAGAGAAAATTGAGTTACTCAAATTTTAAATTTTCTTTCGAAAAAAATTTTTTTCTCCGAAAATTACAAAGTTATTTTAATGAAATTTTGTGGATATCTTGCCTTAGGAAAAACCTTACTACGTATTGAAATTAAACTCTCTTAAGTTTATAGAAAATTGAGTTATTTAAATTTGAAGCATCTAATAAAAATTCACTACCATAACGCACTTGCTGCGTCCCGAGTTTTTATAAATAACCAGGATAGTATTAACTACTTTACATGACAGTGAAATTTGAATACATTTAAATGATAAAAAAATATTAAAACATGTATTCTAAACTTCATTAATTGTTGTTGACTTTACTTGGTGAACCGGTTCCATACTAAAATAAAATTATTCAGAATATGGCACAAATAATCTGTTTGAACCTAAAAATATTTGGGAATAGACTAATTTACCTACGTACAACTAAAGGCTTGGTTATTGCAAGAGCATGTGAGTATAAAACAAATAACATTTTCATCAATATTTATCATTATTTATAATTTAACAATAATCATAAAATCTGACTAAATAATTGAACTCTGCGTTAAAAGTTGTTGTAAAGTTGTTTTTACAGAATTTAATTTTGATAAATAAAAACGTTATAGCACTTTGAAGAAATGCGCAATTTTTCTTATTTTCAAAAAAATCCCAAAAACCAAAAAAGGTAGGAGATTCGGATAAGCAGCATCGGATTGGTAATAAAATTACCTACAAGTTTCTCCATTTAACCGTTTCTCTATCTCTTATAGTTTCTGAGATCCCTATACATGCATCACTAATTTGGGCCACACCGTATACCTATATACAGGGTGTTTCTAAATTGATGCAAAAATTACAGGGTGAATCTTTGGAGAAAAATAAGGGCTGTCTTTTTGATAAAGTTTTTCTTGAAACCCCTTCTGCTCCAAGTTACAGCCCTTAGAAATTTTGGCAAAAAAAAGTTTTCATTAAATTTCTGTGTTATGAAATAATTTTAAGAAAACGAAATTTTGCAGATGCATAAGGCTAACAAAATGAGAGTTTTAAATGGATTTTGTAACCCTATAATGTTATCACAAGAGGGTGAAAAAAACCTACCCTTACCTTATTTTTTATCAGTACTTTTTATTGTGTGTACCGTTTTCTATTTTAAAAAATGATTTAGAGAGAAGGATTCATTTAATAACTTTTTTATGTCTTGACATTTTCTCATAAAATTGTTAGTTTCATCACAAAAAAATAAAATATTACTCAGATCGATGTCACATGAATTTACAGTGGTTTTTATTTGCTGAAAAATCAAGTACGTGGTAGGCTGTCAAATAACGTCATAATTACACTAATATTAATTGTTCTGGTTGTTGTCAATCTATCGAGAATGTTTTAACTACTTACAACAAATGAGTGAATAAAATGGTAAATTATACCAATTCTGAAATGGCATATATGCATTTTGAATATAGTCGTGCTAATGGCAATGGATTAAGAGCATAGCGCCTCTACACTGAGTTATATCCAAATAGAACTGTACCCCATCACAGCATATTCGCACGCATTCATCAATGTCTGCAAGAAGAAGGAAAATTTGCAAAAAGTGCCGCCGATTGCGGGCTTCTAGAGAAGTAAGAACTGTAGCACTTGAAGAGGCTGTCCTCAATTTAATTGAAGAATCTCCTGATACAAGTACAAGAAGAATCGCTCAAGTCATAAATGTCAGCTATTCCACGGTATTTAGAATTTTAAAAGAACAACTACTGTATCCCTACCATATCCAACGAGTTCAAGCGCTCTTACCTCGTGATTTTTTACCTCGTTTAATTTTTTTTCAATGGATGCTTCAAATTATTACGCAAATTCCACAGTTCTTATCTCGTATTTTATTTACTGATGAGGCCAACTTTTCACGAGAATCTATTAGAAAATTTCATAATAACCACATATGGTCTGAAGGAAACCCACACGAAATTACGGAATCTCATTTTCAACACCAGTTTTCATTAAATGTATGGCTTGCTGTGATTGGTGATGACTTAAACTGGGCCATATTTTCCTCCGATAAGACTAAATGGAGAAGTGTACTGTCATCTACTCAAAGAAGAGCTGCCCCTACTTCTTGAAAATATTCCTTTATAAATTGGACAACAAATGTGGTACATGCACGACGGGGTTCCGGCTCATTTTAGTATCAACGCTCTTAACTACTTGAACGAAGTTTACCCAAATCGTTGGATAGATCGAGGAGGCCCACAGAATTGGCCTGCCCGATCTCCTGAATTGAATCCGTTGGATTTTTGCCTATGGGGTTTTCTGAAAACCTTAGTTTATTCAAGTCATGTTGAAAACATCGATGACCTCAGAAATCGTATTATCGCATCATGTGATATTATAAGAAACACACCCAGTATTTTTCATAGAATACGAAGTTCAATGATAAACAGACTAGAGTCATGCGTTCTCTCCGAAGGGGGGCATTTTCAACATTTATTATGGTGATACGTAGTGAAATTTTGTTAATATTTCTTTTCGTTTCTTAGTTTGCTAATTATTAATTATAAAATAGTAATACAATAGCTGTTGTTTCTTATTATGAATTTTTGGAAATTAGTAAAAGCCAGAACAATACATATTAACATATTAGTGTAATTATGGCGTTATTTGACAGCCTACCACGTACTTGATTTTTCAGCAAATAACAACCACTTTGTAAATTCATGTGACATCGATCTGAGTAATAGTTTATTTTTTTGTGATGAAACGAACAATTTTATGAGAAAATGTCAAGACATAAAAAAGTTGCTAAATGAATCCTTCTTTCTACATCATTTTTTTAAATAGAAAACGGTACACACAATAAAAAGTACTGATAAAAAATAATGTAAGGGTAGGTTTTTTCACCCTCGTGTGATAACATTATAGGGTTACAAAATCCATTTAAAACTGTCATTTTGTTAGCCTTCTGCATCTGCAAATTTTCGTTTTCCTTTATTATTTCATAAATTTCTTGAAAACTTTTTTTTGACAAAATTTCAAAGGGCTGTAACTTGGAGTAGAAGTGTATATATATATATATATATATATATATATATATATATATATATATATATATATATATATATATATATATATATATATATATATATATATATGTATGTATAATCACATACAATTTTTCATAACGTTTATAGCGGACCCCAATTTGCGTACATTTAAAGTAATTTGCGAGAGTCGTGGCTTCTATTTTAATAATATTTTTAAATAAAAAATTTGCCAAAACGAGCTTTATTGCTATTTGCAATAAACCTACTCTACAAGCACACTAGATGGATACACGTACTTATATGTTAAAGACAAGAGTAAATGTCTTTCGGCATTATTTAACTTTTTGAAGATCGTGCATACGTGTTATACGAGGAAACTAGTTAACTATAATGAGATTAAATTGTGTAGAACAATTTCCTTCTCAGTAGGTAAGTGTTAGTTCCTACATAAAGTCCAGCTGGCAATTACAGTTATGTAACAACTGTTAACAGAGACAAAAATTTTGTAATTATTGTGCAATTCCGCACATAAACACCTTGTTATTTTTTTTCTTTCTATCAGACACATTTAATGACGTTTTCTTTCACTGTCTGATAATTTTAGTGAATTTTGTATTAAAAAAATTTTAGTGAATTTTTATTTTAAAAAATTCACTAATAGAGAGGTATCGATGGTGAGACTTTGCAAACATTTTTTCAAATGAGCGCGATTTAGGACCCCTAGAACCCATATCCGGGGTCAGTTTCAATTTTTATATGTTTATATATATATATATATATATATATATATATATATATATATATATATATATATATATATATATATATATATATATATATATATATATATATATATATATATATATATATATATATATATATATATATATATATATATATATATATATGTATATGTATCCGTCTGATAACTCAAAAAATAATTAACCGATTTCAATGAAACTCGTCGAGTGCCTTTCTTTTATTAATGGCTTGGATGAGTTCGTTAGGCAGGAAAATCGGACGGGTTTTTCCGGGAAAATTGAGTTTTATTTCAAAAAAAAAATTTTTCTCCGAAAATAACAAAGCTCATTTAATGAAATTTACTATATATGTTGCCTTGGGAGAGGACTTACTAAGTACCAAAATTCAACTTTCTCAGTTTATAGCAAATTGAGTTATTCAAATTTTAAATTTTCTTTTGAAACAATTTTTTTCTCCAAAAATTACAAAGTTATTTTAATGAAATTTGGTGGATATCTTGTCCTAGGAAATACCTTACTACCTACTGAAATTAAAACTGAGTTAATCAAATTTTTATAGCTCACTGTAGTGTTAAAATCAATGGTATTTTCCTCACTATTTTAAACACGTGGGTCGGGGACTGGCCGAATTCATTCCCAGTTGCTATTGATCTACTCATATTCTCTGAATATGTTAGAAACGTGGTATCTACTTCATTCCAAGTCACTATTAACCGACTATTTATGAAATCAAATAAGTAAATTAAATCGATTGTCATAAAATATGTAGTGTATTAAGACTAAGGGAAAAAGAAATAAAACATAACTGTGCACATTTTAATTATATTTTAGGGTGTGCGGCGCACACCTAGCTCACTAGGAGAAATCGCCACTGCTTGAGAGAGGTATTGTCACAGCATAATATCTTATTAAAGTTCATTTGTAAATAGGTTTAATTTATATATATATATATATATATATATATATATATATATATATATATATATATATATATATATATATATATATATATATATATATATATATATATATATATATATATATGGATGTATGTATCCGTCTCATAACTCAAAAAATAATTAACCGATTTCGATGAAACTTGGCAAGTGCCTTACTTTTATTAATGGCTTGGATGAGTTCGTTATCCAGAAAAATCGGACGGGGTTCCCCAGAAAAATTTTGAGTTTTCTTTCGAAAAAAATTTTTTTTTCCGAAAGTAACAAAGCTGCTTTAATGAAATTTACATTATATATATATATATATATATATATATATATATATATATATATATATATATATATATATATATATATATATATATATATATATTGCCTCAGGAGAGATCTTACTACGTACCAAAATGTAACTTTCTAGGTTTAGAGAAAATTGAGTTATTTAAATTTTAAATTTTTTTTCCGAAAATTACAAAGTTATTTTAATGAAATTTTGTGGATATCTTGCCTTAGGAAAGACCATACTACGTATTAAAATTAAACTCTCTAAGTTTATAGAAAATTGAGTTATTTAAATTTGAAGCATTTAATAAAAATTCACTACCATAACGCACTTGCTGCGTCCCGAGT
Source organism: Tillus elongatus (assembly GCA_964006375.1). Lineage (NCBI taxonomy): Eukaryota > Metazoa > Arthropoda > Insecta > Coleoptera > Cleridae > Tillus > Tillus elongatus. The sequence goes on from OZ023263.1 coordinate 8,364,153, forward strand.
TTTTTTACGTTTTCTGAATGTTCTTTTGCATTTTACTACTGCTGGAAGTTTGGATTAGGTATGTTTTAATAATAATAATGATAATAATAATAATAATAATAATAATAATAATAATAATAATAATAATAATAATAATAATAATAATAATAATAATAATAATAATAATAATAATAATAATAATAATAATAATAATAGTTATTGATGCTGGTATATGTAAAATGTTTCCACAAGCAACGTAATAAATAAAATCTGTCGTATATACCTAACGAACGTCATACAATCAAAACAAAATAAACTAACAGCGATAACACAATGGAAAATATCACAGACGATAATAAAATCTACATTCAATCACCACATGACGCGCGAGCTTTAAAAATTATATTAAAAATATTCATCGAACGAATAGAAAGAATTATCTACCAATAGCGATTTCACAGATTTTTTAAAAAGTTTCAGTTTGAGTTGCTTTATTTGGTTTGGTAGCTTGTTAAAAAAATTAACGCCAAAATAGTCAACACCACATCGTGTCCTCATTAAGCGCGAAGAATATATATTTAATTTAGTGTTGTTTCTGGTAGGGTAGCTATGTACTTCTTGTGGTGTACTATAACTTGTCTCATATAGAACCTCGGTGGTTCAGGGGTAAGAACGTGTGCCTCTGAACCGAAGTGTACTGGGATCGATCCCAGGGTAGTCCTTTCACTTTTTCAGTACAAACTGTAGAAATTAACATCAACCGAGGTTCTGGAATTGTATTTGAGCAAGTTGAATGTCTGCATGTTTCGCCCTTCGGATGGGGCGTAAAGCCGTCGGTCCCGTGTCCATGCGATGTTGGACACGTTAAAGACCCCTATACTCCTTACAGAAAGGCAGGGGTTCGACAAAATTTCCAGGATAGTAAGGTAAAACTGCTCCCTGGTGTCGGTGATTAACCATAGTCGCGGAAGTAGGCCGAAACAAAACACACACATACACACACACAACTTGTCTCATTGGTTTTTACATAAAATAGACTGAAACACATATACACATGACACAGTTAAAATATTTACTTATCTAGAGGCTTGACGACAATTTTCCCTGTATCTCAAACCAGCCATAACGCACTTGCTGCGTCCATAGTTTTATTTATAGGTCTCAATTACGAATCTGATAATAACGTTTTTTTTTTAATATTTAATCTTTGTCGAATGATTTTATGACCCGACTTTTTGAGAGTTACAATATTATGTTCCTCTTGGTATTGACAAAAGACCAGAAATAATTAGTGTCACTGCTAATTTTAACCTTAGTTTGCATTATACGAGGGCGGGTCAATAAGTCCGTGACTTTTTAAATTTCCCGCCTTTTCACAGGAAGGGCAATACTGCTCCTGCCAACAAGTATCTGTCATTTAGTTTGTGTTAGATGGCCATTGAAAGCAGACAACGTCTTGAGTTATAACGAAAATGGAAAAAAGTTAATTTCGTGTGCTCATTAAACACTATTTTTTGCGGAAATAAACATTACTCAAACCAAAGCTAAGCTTTATAAATACTATGGGGACTCTGCACCATCAATTTCCGTGCTAAAAAAAGTGGTTTAGTGAATTTCGTTGCGGTCGTACAAGCACAAATGACGCCGAACGTTTTGGACACCCAGCTGAGGTCGCTACACACGAAACGATTGAAAAATTCACTACATAGTGTTGGCCAAAATTCAACTTTCTAGGTTAATCAAAAAATTGAGTTATTCAAATTTTGAATTTTATTTCGAAAAATTTTTTTCTCCGAATAATACAAAGTTATTTAAATAAAATTTGGTGAATATCTTGCCTTAGGAAAGAACTTACTACTTACCAAAATTAAACTTTCTAAGTGTATAGAAAATTGAGTTTATCAAGTTTGAAGCATTTAATAAACATTCACTACCATAACGCACTTGCTGCGACCAGAACTTTTTTATTTAGTCTCTGAAAACTACCTACTCGTATACAGTAGATTTCATAAGTGTAGTTTCATTGGAATATACAATGGAAGTAAATGAACCTTGATTCAAAAAGAAGTGACAATTGAAATGAGGGCGAGTCAATAAGTCCGTGACTTTTTGAATTTCCCGCCTCTTCACAGGAAGGGCAACACTGCTCCTGTCAACAAGCATGTCAGTTGACTCCTGTCAAATTTTGAACAAGCTGCCTTGTTTAGTTTGTGTTGGATAGCCATTGAAGGCAGACAACCTCTTGAGTTATAACGAAAATGGAAAAGTGTGCATTTTGTGTGCTCATCATTATTTTGTGCGGAAAAAAACATCACTCAAACCAAGGCTAAGCTTGATAAATACTATGGGGACTCTGTACCATCAATTTCCATGGTAAAGAAAGTGGTTTACTTAATTTCGTTGCGGCCATGCAAGCACAAATGACGCCGAACGTTCTGAACGCCCAGTTGAGGTTGCTACACCCGAAACAGTTGAAAAAATTCACGATATGGTGTTGGCCAATCAGAGATTGAAAGTGCGGGAGATTGTGAAAGCCATAGGCATATCAGATGGCTCAGTGGTTGCGATTTTGCATGATCACTTGGGTATGAGAAAGCTATCCGCAAGATGGGTGCCGCGTTTGCTCACAATCGACCATAAACGCATTCGTGTGACAACTTAGAACGAGTGTTTGGCATTGTTAAACCGCAATAGGGACGAGTTTTTGCGCCGTTTCGTAACCGTGGACGTAACATGGATTCACCACAACACACCAGAGACCAAGCAGCAGTCAAAACAGTGCGTTTATCCGTACGAATCGGCGCCGAAGAAGGCTAAGGTGGGTTTGTCAGCCAATAAAGTCATGGCGACCGTTTTTTGGGGTGCACGCGGTATAATCCACATTGCTTACCTTCAAAAGAGAAGAACAATCAATGACGAATATTATACTAATTTATTGGACCGATTCAATGACGATTTGAAGAAAAAACGACCGCATTTGGCCAAGAAAAAAGTTATTTTCCACCAAGACAATGCAAAGGTGCACACATGTGTAGTCTCCATGGCGAAATTGCATAAATTGGGCTACGGATTGCTCCCTTATCCGCCCTATTCGCCGGTTTTAGCCCCGGGTGACTATTTCTTGTTTCCAAATTTAAATAAATAGCTCGGCGGAAAAAGATTTGACTCCAACGATGAAATCACCTCACAAACAAATACGTATTTTGAGGGCCTCGACGAATCTTATCTTTTGGAAGGGATACAAACTGGAGAAAAGTTAGACGAAGTGTATAGAGCTCAAAGTAAACTATGTTGAAAATAAAATAAATTTTTGTCCAACAACCTGTTTCATTCAAAAAGTCACAGACTTATTTATCCGCCATCGTATACTTAATATACATTCCTCTTGACACAGCCCTTGTACTGTCCCTTTAACCCAGAGAAATCATCATTACAGTTTTCTTATACATCCTCATAATATAATACTTCATTTATCACTATCATGACTTCTCCATGGATTTTGTTACTTCGGGAGAAGCTAACAACATTATCTCTTTCTGAGGATGGTTAGAATGCATTCTAGTTTTTTTTTAACCGACCTCAAAAAAAGAGGAGGTTGTCAATTCGACTGTATGTTTTTTTGTGTGTGTTACCTCAGAACTTTTTTCTAGGTGAACCGATTTTGATTATTCTTTTTTTATTTGAAAGCTGGTGCTTCTCGTGTGGTCTCATATAAATGTGATCAGGATCCAACCAGTAGTTTTTGAGTTATTCTTAATAATGCGTATATAATTGACTTCGACTACATTGATGATGTAAGACTCGATGCAACTAGCTAGCGGCACGTCCACCACTTACTGAGTACATTGATGATGATTGTGGATCACACCGCTGCGCTTCCGTCTAATTAAATCAGATATAAAGCTTCAGATTCACTAAAAACAAAGAAATAAACAAAAATTTTAACAAAATGGAAAACCGACTTCACAAAAAAATATTCCAAAACAAAAACTTAAAAGTAAAAAATAATTGCGTATTCTTCTGTCTACAACTTACAATCCACTTTTTTTCCACTCAATGTACGATCAATGCATTTACCACGCAAGAATGTAGGTACCCACTTAAACTTAACCTCTAACTCAACACATAACTATGACTAACAAACAATTATCAAAATATTTATTTAGAGTTCACCTAAACAGAAAGTTTTAAATATATGTGTAGACTGCTTAACAGACAATCAAATTATTAGGATCATATAATGTAAAATTATTGTTATTTTTGGAGTCGGTGTCAGCCAAGATGGGTTTGTAACTACTTAACCTGAAATGTCTTACTATATAACAATTGGCATACACACTTTACACACATAGACACAGCACGCAGCGCGGGAGGGCGCGCGCCCGGCAGAATGGTTGGAGGGGTATAGCCGAGTGAGCGAGGCAAACGCGTACGCAAATTCATTTGTAAAAAAGGTTTAATTAGGTATTGGTATATTGTCGTTCCAAGGTCTCAGGATATTGTCACAGTATATTGTATAAAATTTCATTTGTAAAATAGATTTCATAAGGTATTCTCGTATATTGTCGTATTTCCTTGGCTGACACCGACTCCAAAAATAACAATAATTTTACATTATATGATCCTAATAATTTGATTGTCTTTTAAGCAGTCTACACATATATTTAAAACTTTCTGCTTGGGTGAACTCTAAATAAATATTTTGATAATTGTCTGTTAGTCATAGTTATGTGTTGAGTTAGAGGTTAAGTTTAAGTAGGTACCTACATTCTTGCGTGGTAAATGCATAGATCGTACATTGAGTGGAAAAAATAAGTTGATTGTAAGTTGTAGACAGAAGAATACGCAATTATTTTTTACTTTTTAGTGCATTTTTTGTTTTAGAATATTTTTTTGTGAAGTCGGTTTTCCATTTTGTTAAAATTTTTGTTTATTTACTCACAAGTTAGTTACCGGGTCAGGACGTTTTTGATTGTCATATACATTTCTATGAATATTGGGACACAATTAACTTTCTTCAATTTAGTAATACATACTGCCATACTCATCATGACAGCACATTGTTATTTTTTGCTTAGAATTTGTGTTTATAAATGATCATTCCATTCAATACGATTCGCTCAGGACAGCTTGCAAACTTTCATTATTATTCGCAAACATTGTTATTTAATTACGTGACCCTCATTGAATCATCTAAATGGTTCTGAAATTTTCTCATAATAAATCATGACCTGTCCGATATAAAAATCAGATAAAAACCCTCCTAATCAATAACGATGTAGACCTCTTAATTACATCACGTTCGGAAATGTAAAACAACACAAGAAACATTAGTTGCGTCTAGTTCGGCCAGAGATAATAACATGTTTGATGTTTGGTTTGTACAAGAAATTAAAGAGCTGTCAAAGACTCTTAGTTAGTTAATAGGTAAACCGATAGCTTCAACAGCCAGAAAATAATTATGTAATTAATACAGGTAATTCGTGTTGTCGTGTTATATTGGAGGTAACATGATCTATATGTTAATTTTTATATAGATATGTATATTTATTTATTTATCTTAATTTTGCAACGTGCTGTACAAATAAGTCAAAACTTGTGCTTGCAATATATACAATTTAAATCGATGATGAGTGATGATATTTCCAATAAACAATACATTTATGTGAAACGACACTTTACAACTTCGCTCCAGAGAATTGTGGTTACATTATATACATGAGGCACATTAAATAGAACAAGCCTAGACGCAGCAAGTGCATTATGGAAGTGAATTTCCATAAAAATGGTTTTAATAGCAAATATGTCTAATGCAAGCAGGCATCAATCTGGTTACCGGTATAACCTATATAGTAGCAACAATCTACCATATTTTATCAAAATAACTTGTTTGAAAATGCACAAAAATTTTCCGAAAATAAACTTAAAATATTTCCGAAAAACTCGTTTCCTAGCTGACTAACCTTGGGTTAATAGCAAATTGAGTTATTGAATTTTGAAGCATTTAATGAAAATTCGCTACCAAAACGCACTTACTGCGTCTCGATTTTTTTACAAACATGCATCATATTTCGGTGAAAAATGCAATAAGGAGTGTTCAAATTTAGGTATCAACAACGACTTATGGGCCATACTGTGGTTATCAAAATAATTTTATAAGGTGCAGCGCAAGACATATAAGTAAGGTTTTTAAACATTTTTTCTCGTATCTTGCATAATAACAATTATATTGAGCTTTACCGTAGAAAAGCGTCACACTGTATATATGTAAAGAGAAAGTAAACCCGGATATGGATTCTAAGAGGCCTAATTTGCGCTCTTTTGAAGAAATCTTTATAGAATTCAAAAGTCGCGGTCTCCTCATTAACGAAATTTTTACGAATATTAGCTAAAAATTATAAACCGTCAAGCATAAACTAAACTAAAACTACTGCAAAAGCATCAGAGAAAGGGTCTATTTGAAATAAATTTTCTGGAAATATTTTATTAAAATGAAGGTCAATGATGGTTGAAGCTGAAACTTAAGGGTTTGCAAAACACGCTCTACATAATCCGTATTTCTTTCAAGTTCTTTGCCTAAATGTTGCCAATTTTGCCAATTTTTACGCTTTGAGGAAAACCCCATTTTTTTTCTTTTTAAATGCCTATAACTTTATTATATATATATATATATATATATATATATATATATATATATATATATATATATATATATATATTGTAAAACACACTTATGGAATAAAATTCATTATTCAGCAAAAAATAAATTTTGTGGAAAACGCTGAGACACGTGAAGTGTAATTTGTCGAACATTCTCGTATAATCATAGTTAAAAAAATTAAACTCCCACTTTATCCTTTTTTTTTAAATAACAACCCCATATTTTTTCATCACAATTCGATGGATCACATTTTTGTGAATGCGGAGATACCCCATATGTATGGTCTAATATTACAGTTTTCAATACAGGGTGGAAATTTAATACAGGAATATCAAAACTAAACAGTTTACCCTGAAATTCAAATTTCGAAAATAAACTTAATAAAAACCTTCCTTTCTTATAATAAATGTTCAAAATGTTATCCATTCACTTGCACACCACGAAATAATCTTCTCTGCAATTCTTCCCTAACTCTGTTCAACACGTCAAACGTTACATTCCTAATTTCTGTTGTTATTTTCATTTTCAAATCATCTAAGTCAGCAGGTTGCGTTTTATCCACTCTGTTTTTAAGGTATCCCCATAAAAAGAAATCAAGAGGTGTCAGATCTGGTGATATAGCGGGCCATCCTACGAAATCTCTTCGTCCAATCCATATTTGTGGAAAGACTTCGTATAAGTACTCCCGTACTTGAAGAGCAAAGTGGAGTGGTGCACCGTCTTTGAAACCACATCCTTTCATGGCGAATATAAGGTGTCATTACATTTGGATACAATTCTGCTAACATTGGGACAACCTGTTCTCTAGCATTTCTAAATATCTTCGACTGTTTAGATTTTCTATAAAAACAGGTCCAACTACGTGATTGCCAATGATACCAGCCCAAACGTTCAACTTCTGAGGACGCTGAGTGTGTGTTTATCGCATCCAGTGGGGGTTTTCGGCAGCGCAGTATCTGTAATTTTGCCTGTTTACATCGCCATTCAAAAAAATGTTGCTTCATCGGAAAACAGAACGCCAGCAGAAGAAATAACATTTCTATGTAACATGTCAAGCAGTTGTTCACAAAATTGCAGTCTTCTATCAGAATCATCGTCAATCAACTCTTGAACGTGTTGTAGTTTATAGGGATGCATTTTTTCGTTTTTGAGACACCTTAAAACTGTTGATTGATTAACATCAATTTCATGTGCAACTTGATGGGTAGAAATTGTTGGTTCTTCTTGAAAAGACAATAAAATATTGGGTTTTACAAACTTGGGTCTCCTAGGCAGTGGTTTAACGTCTCCATAATCACGAAACTGCGAATGTATCTTAGACGCAGTCCCTGGGTTAGTGGGGGCAAATCTGGATGTTTTTTATTAAATAGGTTAACAACTTGTGCCTGTGTTCTACACATATCACTATACCTAATGATCATTATTACTTCTATTCGCAGAGTTTCAGTTAAGTATCGCATTATTAGACCAAAAATTAATTGAAATTATCGGAACAAAATGACGACCAAGTTATTACGAGACCGTGCATTCAACACAATACACCACAAAATAAAACAGAACTGTTAAATTTCACCTTTCGCACTGAAAAAATTGGTAGTTAATAAGAGACGATTAATGATACCAAGTACATTTTAGATAAAAGACAAGATAATAAATTTAAGATAAGAGTTATTGAAGAATTCCAGAACAGATTATTTCGTTGTGTGCAAGTGAATGGAGAACATTTTGAACATTTATTATAAGAAAAGGACGTTTTTATTGAGTTTATTATCGAAATTTGAATTTTCGGGAAAACTGTTTGGTTTTAATATTCCGGTCTTAAATTTCCACTCTGTATTAAAAACTGTAATATTAGACCATACACATGGGGTATCTCCGTATTCAGAAAAATGTGATCCATCGAATTCTGATGAAAAAATGTAGGGTTTCTTTTTTTTTAATGGATAAAGTGGTGGGGGTAAAATGGTGGGAGTTTAATTCTTTTAACTATGATTATAAGATAATGTTCGACAAACTAAACTTGACGTGTCTCAGCGTTTTCCACAAAAACTATTTTTTGCTGAATAATGAATTTTATTCCATAAGTGTGTCTCACACTGTACATATATATTTAAATATAAAATAAATTTGTAAAAAAATGTGTGTGTGTGTTCCACATTCGTTATGGTTCAATTTGCAGAACTCTTTTTGTTAACGACTAGTATAGATTTAATATCAGATCACAGCAAGCCATAAAAACTCAGCATGCCATCATCATTATGGATATAAGTTCTTCTATTATTGCAATTTAATTATTTAATTATCTAATTAAGTGTGTATTTTTTGCAACATCTCCAGTCGGTTAATTTATCCATTAAAATATTTCGATATACCACATGAAGACAACAGTTAGTATAGACATGTAATCTAGAGTCTAGAGCATCAAGAGGTGATTGTTCGTTTTAATAATGTGTATGTTGATTGGGTTCGAAATTTTTTTCATTTAGTGACCACTAATTAAGTTTAATTTGATTATAATTGCAATATCGGGATAAAAAATCAGCAATAGTTAATAAAGCGAATGTAATTTTGGCATTAAGTCACAAGAAAAATTGTACCACTACACTGAAGAACACAATAATAATAACAAGTGCGTTATGGTAGTGAATTTTTATTAAATGCTTCAAATTAAAATAACTCAATTTTCTATAAATTTAGAGAGTTTAATTTTAATACGTAGTAAGGTCTTTCCTAAGGCAAGATATCCACAAAATTTCATTAAAATAACTTTGTAATTTTCGGATAAAAAAATTTTTTTCGAAAGAAAATTTAAAATTTGAATAACTCAATTTTCTCTAAACTTAGAAAGTTGAATTTTGGTACGTAGTAAGGTTGAGGCAACATATATAGTAAATTTCATTAAAACAGCTTTGTTACTTTCGGAGAAAAAAAAATTTTTCGAAAGAAAATTTAAAATTTTTCCGGGAAACCCCGTCCGATTTTTCTGAATAACAAACTCATCCAAGCCATTAATAAAAGAAAGGCACTTGCCAAGTTTCATCGAAATCGGTTAATTATTTTTTGAGTTATGAGACGGATATATATATATATATATATATATATATATATATATATATATATATATATATATATATATATATATATATATATATATATATATATATATATATAAACATATAAAAATTAAACCTATTTACAAATGAACTTTAATAAGATATTATGCTGTGACAATTACTCTCTCAAGCAGTGGCGATTTCTCCTAGTGAGCTAGGTGTGCGCCGAACATCCTAAAATATAATCAAAATGTGCACAGTTATATATGTTTTATTTCTTTTTCCCTTAGTCTTAATACACTACATATTTTATGACAATCGATTTAATTTACTTATTTGATTTCATAAATAGTCGGTTAATAGTGACTTGGAATGAAGTAGATACCACGTTTCTAACATATTCAGAGAATATTCTGTGTATTGTTCAGATAGATAAACCTAAATCTTGAGACCTACTATAATTTCATTCATTTCATTGTCTTCAATTTTGAAACGTTTATCAACTCGTCGTGTTAATATTATTCCATGACTTGACGGCTTACTTTTAATTCTGCTGAATTTTGTTCTACTCATTGGAGCCAAATAAAGGAATCTGTTGCTAAATGTTCGAACTGTTGTCTCAACTATTCTGTTACATTCACCATATATTGAAAACATCATCTGCAGAATAACAAACTGCATGTACAACATTAGTTTTAAACATGCTACTGCCCATCCTCTCATGTAATCCTAATACTGGAGACGTGAAAATCGTCTCGTCGTTTCTACGATTTCTGTGGTAAAAACTTCATGTTAAATAAATATTAAATGCTTCAAATTTGAATAACTCAATTTTCTATAAACTTAGGGAGTTTAATTTTGGTGTGTAGTAAGGTCTCTCCTAACGCAAGATATCTACCAAATTTTATTAAAATAACTTTGTAATTTTCAGAGAAAAAAATTTTTTCGAAAAAAAAAATTTAAATTTGAATAACTCAATTTTTTATAAACTTAGAAAGTTGAATTTCAGTACGTAGTAAGATCTCTCCCAAGGCAACATATATAGTAAATTTCATTAAAACAGCTTTGTTACTTTCGGAGAAAAAAATTCTTTTTAAAAGAAAACTCAAAATTTTCTCGGAAAACCCCGTCCGATTTTTCTGGCCAACAAACTCATCCAAGCCATTAATAAAATAAAACAACTTGCCAAGTTTCATCGAAATCGGTTAATTATTGTTTGAGTTATCAGACGGATACATATATATATATATATATATATATATATATATATATATATATATATATATATATATATATATATATATATATATATATATATATATATATATATATAAAATTAACATATAAAAATTGAAACTGACCCCGGACATGGGTTCTAGGGGTCCTAGTTCGCGCTCGTTTGCAAAAATTTTTGCAAAGTCTCACCATCGATACCTCTCTATTAGTGAATTTTTTAAATAAAAATTCACTAATAGGGGAAAGGAGGGTAAGACGGCAAAGCGGGTAAGATGACGAATCGTCAATTTTTAGAAAATGTTGATAGATGGCACTACTTGGACAATTTGTTTAGTATAATGACAGCGCCCCTTACCTCACAAACTAGAACCAAATGTAACCTGTCGTATTTTGGTAGCGTGGTGGCGTGTTACATCTATTGTACAGGGCTTTCATTAATTCCCGAACCCCACGTGACCGGATTCTGTCTCTCTCTTAGTGGAATATGATTTTATGAGTTGGCAGTCAAAAAGTAACCAAGAAAACCACTAGACTAGGGACCCTAAAGTTACTAAATCAATTGACAACTGACAGTTCAGTCCATTGGCGCTCAATTCCCTTTCGACGGTTATTTTGTATGTATATTGTGCATTTTCCAAATTCTTCAAATACTTTTCTATCTGTTGGACAATAAAAATAAACAGTTTTTATCAAAACTTAGCATTTTCATTGCGTTTTTACGTAAGTTAAAAGTGTAGGTATGTTAAAGTTATGTTGTTGACGATATTCGACATCGCATGGAACGAAGCCCTACCAAATCTGTTTGTTGGTAATCTGTCCAAACAGGTTAATATTTGTTACATGTTACACAATACACATTCCTAACACCGTAAATTAGAAGTTTAAATAATCTGACCTCAATTTGTTTACGTACATTACAAAATTTTGATATTTATACAAAATAAAAGTAATATTTTATAATGTTTTTAATTTAGTTTTTTAACAATCAATAGCAGTAAACCATACATGAACAGACTTGCTGTTAAAAATACTAAATAATAAATAAATTTAAGACATTTACTGTTTCAACTTATTATAATTTTTATATTTTTTATAAAACCCAAAGGAAATATGAGACAACACTGTCATCTTAGCGATTTCATTAATTCAGGTTGTACAAGCGTGTATGCCGGGTTTCCTAACTTAAGCGGTCACGTGGGGTTCGGGAATTAATGAAAGCCCTGTATATGTGCCATTGTAATATTGGTGCTAGATAAAATAAGCTCTTTGGCTTTTCTAATCAAGTGTGTTCATCTAAAAGTAAGTATTATCTCAAATTTATGTGCCATTTCGGGTAAGATGACGAAATCACTAGGCGGCTAAGATGACGAGTTCGTCATCTTAGCCGCCCTGTTTATAAATAGTTCAAATTAAGGATTTGTGTTTAATTTTCAGTAAATATCATGGGTAAAACTTATCAAAGAAAGACAAATATGCAGAGCTGGCCTAAAGAAGCAATGGCCGAAGCTGTGAAGGAGGTGAAAAGATGTGCGGCCGTGAATGCTACATCAAAAAAATTTAACCTCACTGAAGCTACTTTGCGGCGTTATGCCAAAAAATATTCTGAGGGGGGTGTTGGATGGTGTTTGATACACAATTTCCTTCTTATAGGCCTATAGGAAAAAATCTAGACACGTGAGGTCAGGAGACCTTGCAGGCCACGAAACGGGACAACCTCGACCTATCCATTTATTGGGGTACCCTGATCATTTAGAAATCGGCGAACCTTTATGTCATAATGTGCTGGTGCCTCGTAGATGTACCTAAGTATGCACATATGATATTGAGTACAATCCAAAGGAGTTGCGATATCTTTAGAATTTTGTTTCTTTCTAGACTCTTCCAATTAGTGCTGGACGACTTAGGTGAACATTCACCAATCAGCAGCTAGAAAATCTCAGGCAATATGTGGAGGATGTGAACAAAAGGGCCTTTGGCTTAACGAGAGAAGAGTTCTCAAAAATAGTTTTTGATTACGCCGAAACGCTAAACATTCCGCACCGCTTCAATCAGAAAACGAAGAGAGCTGGAAAAGATTTCATTCAGTCATTTATGACAAAGTTCCAGTTTTCTCTAAGAAAACCGGAAGCCACATTGGCAGCCAGGTTGGCTGCTTTCAATATAACAAATGTGGAAACATTTTTTAATCTTTTCCAAGAAATATTGGCAAGTAAATACTACCAACCTCATCAAATTTTTGTGGATGAGACCAGCTGCCCTACTGTCCCTACCAAAACACCCAACGTTTTGAGTCCAACTGGAAGTCGTTGAGTTATGAAAATATCTCATGCTGAAAAGGGTACCAACGTCAGTGTGGCATGCTGCTTCAGTTCTGTGGGTCATTACGTCCCCCCCTTTTTCATTTTCCCAAGGGTACGGATGCAGCAGCATTTTTTGAGCAATGCACCACCGGGCTCTTCAGCTGTATGCAATGAGTCAGGGTGGATAAACGCGGAGGCTTTTATCGAATGGTTGAAACATTTTATAAAAAATGTCAGACCTTCTAAAGAGAATCCCATTCTTCTGTTAATGGAGAACCACTCGTCCCACTTTACTCTTCAAGCGGTCAATATATGCAGGGAAAATCATATTACAGTTCTCCTCACACAAGTCACCGCATGCAGCCCTTAGACGTCGCTTTTTATGGCCCCTTCAAAACAGCTTACAGTCGAACTTGTAATGAATACTTGGTACAGCATCCAGGACAAGTCATCACCATTAAAGATGTAGCAGGCTTATTCAAAGTAGCCTACAGTAAAGTTGCTACAATCAACAATGCTGTACAAGATTTCAAAGCAACTGGCACAGTTCCACTCAATTCACAAATATTTAGTGAATATGATTTCGAACCTTCAATGACAACAGAAAGGCCGTTGAACCTGTTGAACGTGGACACCCTTCGTCATCTTACCCGCATAGTAAAGTCATCTTACCCGCATGTTCGGGTAAGATGACGAATTTGACATCAAGCTATAAAAATGAAAATAACTTAGTAGTTTTTTCGAATAGTTTAACAGCATAAATACTAGTTGGAGCAAAAACAATAAAGGTTTTTCTAAGAAAACAGAGCGTTTGGGTAAGACCACACGGAGAAAAAAATATTTGAGCTTACTATCGTCATCTTACCCTCCTTTACCCTACGTCTAGATGCAGCAAGTGCGTTAGGGTAGCGATTTTTCGTAAAAATATTTCAGATCACGGAACACAATCGTTTTTGTACAGTTTTATTGGGTTACCTAACGCACTCGTTCAAGCCACTAGCAAAGCGAAAATTATAAATTTGGCAGGCAACTTCCATTTGGTACATAAAAAAACTCGGGACGCAGCAAGTGCGTTATGGTAGTGAATTCTTATTAAATGCTTCAAATTTAAATAACTCAATTTTCTATAAACTTAGAGAGTTTAATTTTAATAAGTAGTAAGGTCTTTCCTAAGGCAAGATATGCACAAAATTTCATTAAAATAACTTTGTAATTGTCGGAGAAAAAAATTTTTTTCGAAAGAAAATTTAAAATTTGAATAACTCAATTTTATCCAAACTTAGAAAGTTGAATTTTGGTACGTAGTAATATCTCTCCTGAGGCAATATATATAGTGAATTTCATTAAAACAGCTTTGTTACTTTCGGAGAAAAATTTTTTTTCCAAAGAAAACTCAAAATTTTTCCGAGAAAGCCCGTCCGATTTTTCTGGATAACGAACTCATCCAAGCCATTAATAAAAGAAAGGCACTTGCCAAGTTTCATCGAAATCGGTTAATTATTTTTTGAGTTATGAGACGGATATATATATATATATATATATATATATATATATATATATATATATATATATATATATATATATATATATATATATATATATATAAACATATAAAAATTAAACCTATTTACAAATGAACTTTAATAAGATATTATGCTGTGACAATACCTCTCTCAAGCAGTGGCGATTTCTCCTAGTGAGCAAGGTGTGCGCCGCACACCCTAAAATATAATCAAAATGTGCACAGTTATATATGTTTTATTTCTTTTTCCCTTAGTCTTAATACACTACATATTTTATGACAATCGATTTAATTTACTTATTTGATTTCATAAATAGTCGGTTAATAGTGACTTGGAATGAAGTAGATACCACGTTTCTGACATATTCAGAGAATATGAGTAGATCAATAGCAACTGGGAATGAATTCGGTCAGACCCCGACCCACGTGTTTAAAATATTGAGGAAAATACCATTGATTTTAACACTGCAGTGAGCTATAAAAATTTGATTAACTCAGTTTTCTATAATCTTAGAAAGTTTAATTTTGGTAGATAGTAAGGTATTTCCTAGGACAAGATATTCACCAAATTTCATTAAAATAACTTTGTAATTTTTGGAGAAAAAAATTGTTTCAAAAGAAAATTTAAAATTTGAATAACTCAATTTTCTATAAACTGAGAAAGTTGAATTTTGGTACTTAGTAAGTCCTCTCCCAAGGCAACATATATGGTAAATTTCATTATAACTTAAATATTTTTTTTGAAAGAAAACTTACTTTTCCCGGAAAAACCCGTCCGATTTTCCTGCCTAACGAACTCATCCAAGTCATTAATAAAAGAAAGGCACTTGCCGAGTTTCATTGAAATCGGTTAATTATTTTTTTAGTTATCAGACGGATACATATATATATATATATATATATATATATATATATATATATATATATATATATATAAACATATAAAAATTGAAACTGACCCCGGATATCGGTTCTAGGGGTCCTAAATCGCGCTCATTTGAAAAAAATTTTGCAAAGTCTCACCATCGATACCTCTCTATTAGTGATTTTTTTAAAATAAAAATTCACTAAAAGTAAAAAGTAAATACTCTAACTCGCTTTCCCAAAGGAAACTTAATTTGCTTAGGTAAATTCGAATAAATGTGGATTAAACTCATAAGAAAACTACCACTACACTAAAAATATTAACCAGTTTCACAAAGCTCGATTGAATATTTAACGGACGGTTAGTTAATCAAGGCCTCAGACGACCCATCACAGACTATGATTCGGGTTTTTCCCATGACAACCAAATATTTTGAAGCTGTGATTGGTTGTATAAAGCCTTGATTAACTAACTGGCCGTTAAATATTAAATCGAGCTTTGTAAGCATACTTATGGTAAATAACTGCTCAAACATGTCAGTTTATATTGTACTTTTAAATTTTCAGTTATGTCACTCCAAACCAGGATGGCAAGAGCTTTAAACCTTTTGCTTTACCTTATCAAATTATATTAGATCAAATAAGCAAAAAAGCTTCTTTGCTTTTTGAAATTAGAAATTAATTTCCCACAACTGTTATCGATAAATTAATTTTCTATTACAGTTGATCTTCCGTTGATCTTATTTAATTACAGCCTTCAGAGAAGAGACGTCTTTCTTTCACTTCAAAGTTTTCTGTGAATCAGTTTTAATTTGAAATGCTTTTATCGTTTCATTGTATCTTTAAAATAGAATTGACTCGTCATTCAGTTCATTCACAAGACTGATTTACCGCATCAGAATTACGACCAAGGCAAATTGATATAGTCAATCAAACTTTCTTTTATGTTTATTCAAGTACACTAACGGGACCTTGTTTTGTTTCAGAGCACAATATATGGCCAGGACTACGAAGGTGAGTCTTAGAATTACTTTGTATGGTTAAAGTCGTTACTGTATTTATAGCGATTAAAAAAAATCGAAAAAAAAATCAGGTGTATCTAAAATCTGACAACTACTTTAGAATATTGAACTATCGAAGTAATTAGCTTGAGAATGCGCGAATTACAAACAGCCGTAGCCACTTAAATTTAAAGGGAAAGCACACTTGGAGAATCCAAATCACCAAAACACATCTTTTTAAAAACATGACGATCGTTTCACTAACAAAGTTGGCGTCATTAGACGATGAAAAATTCTAACTACTTTACTGCTAACATCAACTTTTATACTGAATCTTAGGTAAAACAATACCGAGAGGGAGACTAAATCGCAGGCAAATTCTTCAGTGTATTGTATTTTAATCGCCGGACGAGGTTTTTGAACGTCCTTTGTGACTTTACCTGAAAAGTTTAGGAATCCTTATTTGGTCTGTGGTGGTTATTATCCCAAATGTGTTGTGCCACGCACGACTTGTCCACACTACCGCATCTCAGCTGTGCCAGATGTTCACGAAATCTAGTCTCCATGGTTATCTAAGTGAAGATTGGAGACTGTGATGAACACTGTTAAGTACACTTGGAGAACCCAAATCACCACAATACATTTTTTTGTCATTTTTTTTGTCATCTTGTCGTGGATTAGACTTTTTTTTTCAAGAAATTTTAGTAGTTTGGTGTTTTCCATCACTTTAGAGAGGACTGAAAGGAGATAAATAGGCCTGTAGTTGCTAGAAAGCGCTTTGGATCCTTTCTTGAGGACGGGTTGTACTCGAGCAGTTTTCCAGTTACTAGGGAATATGCCTCTATTGTAAGATGTCTGAAACAGACGAGTCAGGATAGGAGCAAGTTCTAGTGCGTATTTTTTGAGAACAATTGCTGGGATCTCGTCAAGGCCAAAGGCTTTCCTGGTATTAAGAGAAGAGAGCATCTTTCGTACCTTTTTAGTTTTGAAAACGATATCCGCTATTTTATGTGCGACATTGGGGACTGTTGGTGGTTGAACATTTGGAGGTGGGTTGAGAGTATAATTGCCGGCGAACAACGGGGCAAAAAGTTCAGCCTTGCCCAGGGCGGTAGAAACAATTTCATCCCCTGAGACAAGAGGTGGGAACGTGCTCTTGCAGAAATTATTCCCAATAAATTTAGCAAGGATCCAGAAGGGTTATATATTGTTAATGCACCTACATTGTACCTAAAATGTTTTTTTTTCCATATAATTTATATATGTCAATGACCTTAGTAGTCGAGACATAATTTTCTTTCTCTAAAAGAAAAAAAATATATAGACTTTACATACGCAATCTTCGTAAAAAATTAAACTACAAGCCCACTTTAAACCAACTAAAAATTTAGTAACTGTTGCCTGCATACCGCTATATGTGTTTGTACATGAATAAGTACCTTAAGTGAAATAAAGCTGTTGGGTATTTGCTGATACATAATAATTTATACTGAAAGTTATGTTTATTTAATATGACAGAACGATAAATGATGTGTAGCTAATCGATGTTTTTCATTACACACACGAACTAGGTATGGACAGGTAACATCTTAAAGCGTTTTTCAACCTATTTGTTTAGTTGCATCAAAAATTTAATGACAATGCTGTCCTAGATATTATTATTTTAAGCACGAATACAATGAGTACAATCTTAATTCTACAAACAGCTAATAATACTACTACTACCCATGTTCTAAATGTTCTACAAGTTACAGCTAATTAATGGTCTGGAACTAATTTAAGATCAAAATTTAAGCGCTTAAAATCAAAAAGAGGTCTATCTATATCTTGGTATTGTATTTGCTGTATTATATTTTACTTACATACATATACTGTTTTATTGGTAAATTAAATTACAATATATCATACAAGAAAAGCTATGCTTGTTCATGTAAAGATAGATAGATTTTATTTGTCATGAGCTGATACAACATACACTGTTTCAGATGGACACTCCAATAAAATACAAAAAGTCTGGACACAGCAAGTGCGTTCTGGAAGTGAATTTTCATTAAAAAATATTTAATAGTCAATATGTCTCTCTAAATCAAGCAGGCATCAATCTGGTTACCGATATAGCCTATAATAGTAGAAACAATGCACCATATTTTATCAGGATTACTTATTGTTTGAAAATGTACAACAAATTTTCGAAAATAAATTTTAGAATGTTGGTTTCATAGCCAAAAAACCTTAGGTTAATAGTAAATTAAGTTATTGAAGTTTGAAGGATTTAATGAAAATTCGCTACCAAAACGCACTTACTGCGTCTCGATTTTTTTCTTACAAAGATGCATCGTATTTCAATAAAAATGTAAAAATGCAATAATATAAGGGTGTTCGAAAAAACAATTGTAGGGATCAATGTGGTTGTCAAAATATTTTTAAAAATGCAGCTTAAGACACCCTATAATTAACGTTACAATTTTGTAGGCATCACCAACGACTTATGGGCCACCTGTGATTGTCAAAATAATTTTGTAAGATGCAGCTCAAGACACCCTATAATTAACGTATACAATTTTCTCTCTTATCTTGTATAATAACAATTATATTGAGCTTTACCGTAGAAATGCGTCACCCTGTATATATGTAAACATATAAAACCTGAAAGCAAACCCGGATATGGATTCCAGGGGGCCTAGTTTGCGCTCATTTGAAGAAATCTTTTTAAAATTCAAAAGTCGCGGTCTCCTCCTTAACGAATTTTTTCTACGAAAATTAGCTAAAAGTAAGTGACTGTTAAACCATAAACATAAACCTACAGCCAGAGCGTCAGAGAAAGGGTCTATTTGAAATGAAATTTCTGTAAATATTTTAATAAAATGAAGGACAATGACAGTTGAATCTGAAACTTAACGGTTTGCAGAACACTCTTCTTGCGACATTTTCCTCAGGTTCAGGTTCTTTGCCTAAACGTTGCGCATTTTGACGTTTCGAATCACGACTTTGACGCTTTGCGGAAAATTCCAAATTTTCTTAACTGCCCATAACTTTTTTGGCTTTACACTTACAGACCTAAGTTTTAGTGCATGGTTCACTCCTTATAATACAAGCACGAGTGCCAAATATCGTTGCCCTCACATTTCCGGAGATATGATTTCTTCCTAAAGAAAAACACAAAAATTTCCGGGAAAACCTGGGCTGATTTTCCTGGCTAACGAACTTATCCAAGCCACTTGCCACGGGAAGGTATTCACCAAATTTCATCAAAATCGGCTCATTATTTTTTGACTCATCGGTGTGATACATATGTATATATATATATATATATATATATATATATATATATATATATATATATATATATATGTATATATATATATATATATATATATATGTATATATATATATATATATATATATATATATATATATATATATATATATATATATATATATATATATATATATATATAGTCCGTACTGGGTAACTCACCTCTATACGTTGAAAACGGCAAAAAATTTGTTTTCTCCCGATTTAATGTCAGGATGTTTGAGTGGAACCAGTTCACGACCCTTGAAAGCCCTGCCTCTGCCCTGCACTTCAGCCTGCTCCAGAATACCGCAGTATCGTCAGCGTAACTTATGACTTTCCCCCCACAGTCAAGAGCCAACAAACCATTGATATATACATTAAACAGGACAGGCCCCAATACACTGCCCTGTGGAAATCCACAGCCAACCTCCAGTGCATCACTACAAACACCATCAATCTTGACTTGCTGCCTTCTACCAGACAAATAACTCTCCATCAGCCTGATTGACTCTCCTTACTCCGTAGGCCTCCAACTTTTCCAAGGGGATGCGGTGGTCGACAGTGTCTAACGCTTTGGCCAGGCCAACAAAAACGCCGATTGAAGGTTTGCCCGCATCCAGAGTCTTATAGATTTCTGAAGTTAAGCATGCCACAGCATCACTAGATGAGTTTGCCTCACGAAATCCAAATTGTATATCAGAGATCTATCTATATTTGCTGAAAAAAGGAACAAGTATGTTTTTAAAAGCCGTCTCCACAATTTTAGCTACTGTGGTAATCAATGTAATTGGCCTGTAGTTGACCATAGCCAGTTTATCACCCGATTTAAAAAATGTTTCTACGATATCCAGTTTCAGGAATGCAGGGAACTCCCCAGTCTCAATAATTGAATTTATGAGACGTGTCAGTGGTTTTTTGACGAAGGCAGCAATTTGCTTCAATACATCCGCGCTCACTGTATCGTGGCCGGGTGCCTTCCCCTGCTTCAACTTTCGTATTATATTTTCTACCTCTTCCTCTGTTGCAGGCCTCGTATATATTGAACCTTTAATATGTGCAACATCACACCTTACACCCCTTGCCCTTCTGGGAAGCTTCCCAGCCAAACGTTTTCCCACCGTTGAATAATACGCATTAAAATTATTTTCTACCTCTACACTCGAGCTTACCACCGCTCCACCCTCCATTCTGATCCCCTGAATACCGCCAGAGTTACTATTTTGACCCTTACTGCACAATCTTTTCACAGACTTATACAGCTGTCTACTGTTCGATTTGTTTGCCCATATCTCCTTGCAAAAGTAGTTAATCTTGGCTTTTCTAATCCAAGAAGTCAATCTATTACGATACAACCTGTATTCCTCGATCAGCCCAGTGTCATCCGGATATTTGAGACACTTCTTGTATAGCTCATTCTTGTGCTTTATCGACCTGCTAAGACCAGTCGTAATCCACTCCCTGTTTCTATGTTCACCAGCATCCATCCTTACCGACCTTACGCACTCTCTCATATGCCTTCTTATTGTGTTCGACAACTCCTCTGCCATCCCCTCAACGTCAGTAAGTTTGTAAAACTCGCTCCAGCTCTCCTGCCGCATTAGTTACCGCAGTCTTTTATAATCAGTAAAATGTCTATGAGCTGCCTTCCGGCCCGAGCGTCCAAGCCTCTTAACTTCCACATTTAAAATGCCAGGAAAATGGTCCGTAATTCCACAGTTAAAAATCAGTGGTACAATTTTGTTTTCCTCTCGAGTTTTAACAAATATGTGATCTATACAAGTTTTACTTCCATTACCGACACGTGTAAAGCCATTTATATGAGACCTAAATCCAGCTGCACTCAGATATTCATATACTCATTAATATAGTCTTTCTGTGCCCTGATATTGATATTCCCATGAGTGAAATCTCGACTTGGCAAAGAATTGAGAAACTCTGCCAAGCCATGCATTGAAAGCATGCACCGAAGTATCGTGGACTCTGTAAACGACCACAATGGTATACCTTTTGCCTCCATATGAAAAGTCAACTGTGATCGGTTTCAAGATACCCCGACTCGCAACCAAGCACTCATATTGAATATCCTCATACATACACAACCACTCCATCATTTTTATTAAGCGTGCTATTATTGTATATCAACCTATAATTCGGTAATTGATGACTCTACTCTCAACCCACCTCCAAATGTTCAACCACCAACAGTCCCCAATGTCGCGCATAAAATGACGAATATCATTTTCAAAACTAAAAAGGTACGAAATATGCTGTCTTCTCTTAATACCAGGAAAGCCTCTGGCCTTGACGAGATCCCAGCAATTGTTCTCAAAAAATGCGCACCAGAACTTGCTCCTGTCCTGACTCGCCTGTTTCAGACATCTTACAACAGAGGCATATTCCCTAGTAACTGGAAAATTGCTCGACTACAACCCGTCCCCAAGAAAGGATCCAAAGCGCTTCCTAGCAACTACAGGTCTATTTCTCTCCTTTCAGTCACCTCTAAAGTGATGGAAAAGTATATAAACACCGAATTACTAAAATTTCTTGAAAAACACAGTCTAATCCACGCCAGGCAGTATGGATTCCGTCAGCGCAGATCAACTGCCGACCTCCTTTCCTTTGTCACCCATTCTTGGAACAAGTCTATGGAACTACACGGTGAATTCCAGATTGTCGCTCTAGACATATCCAAAACCTTCGACCAGGTCTGGCACGCAGGGCTGCTTAATAAACTACCGGCCTATGGCCTACCACCAAAACTATGTACCTGGACAGCAAACCTTCTCTCCAACCGGAGCATTTCTGTTGTTGTGGATGATCATTTCTCTAAACCATATCCAATTAATGCAGGAGTTCCTCAAGGTTCAGCTTTAGCCCCTACTTTGTTTCTTCTCCACATCAATGACCTCCTCTCTAGCACATCCAACCCAGTTCACAGTTACATAATGGATGACAGCACCCTTCACTCAAATATACAATATTCTAAGCCTGTCTCTTTGGCCCAACTAGATGAGGATCGCAGACACATGGAGGGTTCTGTCTCCGTGGATCTCCAAAAAATATTAGACTGGGGAAGTAGAAATCTTGTACAATTCAACCCCACCAAATCTCAGTCTTGCTTTCTTTCTCATAAAAGATACACCAGCCCTAGAACCATCACAATGATCACCCAAGTTATTCAAAGTAATGAGTCCTTTTCACTTGTTGGCATTTCTCTGGATCGAAATCTCAATTGGCACCCACATGTCACATCAATTGCAGAAGCGGCTGCTAAGAAATTAGGTTTCCTCTTCCGGGCCCGCAAATACTTTTCACCAGCTAATCTCTATACCTTATATACTTCACAAATAAGGCCAAACCTCGAATACTGCTTCTACATCTGAGGTACCGCTGCCGCGTCTACACTCGCTATCCTGGACTCCATTCAGAAGAGAGCTATACGTCTCATTGGTAGCCCTACCCTCACCCAAAGGCTGCCATCCCTTGCCCACCGACGTGCCGTTGGTGACCTCTCTCTTTTATAGATATCTGCACGGGCAGTGCTCAGAGGAGCTTTCTTCCATAGCTCCTCCACCTGCTGCTCCCAACAGATCTACCAGGGGAACAGAGCAAATGCACCCTTTTACAGGTCACCAGACATAGAACATCTTGTTATGCCCGCTCTTTTGTCCCGAGGACTTCCAAGTTGTGGAACTCCTTGCCGGCACATGTTTTCCTTCTCCTCCGAACCTCTAAACCTTCAAGTCCAGAATTAACAAGTTGCCTCTTTCCTCCTTGTCGACACCCACGGTACGATAGTATTTAGGCTGTAAGCCCTCGTGGTGTGTTGTTGAAATATATATATATATATATATATATATATATATATATATATATATATATATATATATATATATATATATATATATATATATATATATATATATATATATATTATAAAGTAAAAGAAAATAACTGCACTATCTATGGTAAGTGACAACTCACACGCATAACAGAACTAACCATGTAAAGCAAACCAAACGTTCCAATAAACGCAGGCTACTCAAGGCCGATCTGTTTATTCACTTGCTAATTATAGGTAACAATACACTGACGAATTCTTATAAAGGGAAAATTTATCCGTATCTGTTAATGATAATCAAGTGATACCAGACATATATATCATGCTTTTTCTAAGTGCATATTAGTGAATTTTTATTAAAAAAATTCACTAATAGAGAGGTATCGATGGTGATGCTTTGCAAAAATTCTTTCAAATGAGCGCGAATTAGGACCCCTAGAACCCATATCCGGGGTCAGTTTGAATGTTTATATGTTTATATATATATATATATATATATATATATATATATATATATATATATATATATATATATTGTTGTTATTAATAGTCAATGGTTTCTTTGCGAATACACACACCTTCCATTGACTTCTGCTTCTGCCGCTGTTACAGTCCTTTTATTTAGAGGTAGAGTTGTAACCACTCATACAAACAGTGTTTTTTAACCACGTGGCTGGGGGACTGACCGAATTCATTCCCAGTTGCTGTTGATTTACTCATATTCTCTTAATATGTTTGAAGATGTGGTGTCTACTTCATTCCAAGTCACTATTAACCGACTATTTATGAAATCAAATAAGTAAATTAAATCGATTGTCATAAAATATGTAGTGTATTAAGACAAGGGAAAAAGAAATAAAACATATATAACTGTGCACATTTTGATTATATTTTAGGGTGCTTGAGAGAGGTATTGTCACAGCATAATATCTTATTAAAGTTCATTTGTAAATAGGTTTAATTTTTATATGTTTATATATATATATATATATATATATATATATATATATATATATATATATATATATATATATATATATATATATATATATGATAACTCAAAAAATAATTAACCGATTTTGATGAAACTTGGCAAGTGCCTGTCTTTTATTAATGGCTTGGATGAGTTCGTTATCCAGAAAAATCAGACGGGGTTTTCCGGAAAAATTTTGAGTTTTCTTTCGAAAAAATTTTTTTTCTCCGAAAGTAACAAAGCTGTTTTAATGAAATTTACTATATATGTTGCCTCAACCTTACTACGTACCAAAATTCAACTTTCTAAGTTTAGAGAAAATTGAGTTATTCAAATTTTAAATTTTCTTTCGAAAAAAATTTTTTTATCCGAAAATTACAAAGTTATTTTAATGAAATTTTGTGGATATCTTGCCTTAGGAAAAACCTTACTACGTATTGAAATTAAACTCTCTAAGTTTATAGAAAGTTGAGTTATTTAAATTTGAAGCATTTAATAAAAATTCACTACCATAACACACTTGCTGCGTCCCGAGGTTTTTTCTATCCGCATCTTATATCCATCAGGCCATCCGCAAACTTAATTAGGTACGCGTAGCTACTAATTAAACACTTATCTCTATAAATCAAATCGCGTTTCAGCAAAAATGAATTGCCTATTCACAGATTATCGTGTTACATCAAAAAGCATTCCTAATGATTTCCTATATTATGCGCCTTTGTTGATTTTATTGACACAGGTTAGACATGAAATCCCAAGATATAGCATTAAGCGCTTTAATCATACTTCGGAGGAAACAATGTTACAATCTAACAATCGAATCGCATGTGCCTTGATTATCACATACGCATCCGGTCAAACGTTTCTTTTTGCCGTTATAATATAATAATCATAACATTTATTTTTACACTTATGTCATGATCTACTAAAACAACAATTTTACAGTGTATCTATTTGGCTGTAGGCTGTAAGTAATGCCTGTGTGTTTTGTTTCTTTAACGTCGGCCTATTTCCGCGACTATGGCCAATCACCGACGCCAGGGAGCAGTTTCACCTCACTATCCTGGAAATTTTGCCGAACCACTGCCTTTCTGTAAGGACGGTAGGGATCTTTAACGTGCCCAACATCGCATGGACACGTGACCGACTGCTTTACGCCCCCTCCGAAGGGCGGAAAATGCAGAACTTGCTCAAATACAATGCCAGAACCTCGGTTGATGTCAATGTTACAGTTTGTACTGAAAAAGTGAAAAGAGAACCCAATACCCCTCGGTTCAGAGGCACACCTTCTTGCCCCTGAACCACTGAGGCTCTTAAGTAATGCCTGCTTTTTAGGAATTCATAATAATTCGAATATAGATATCGGATATATCAAAACACCGCCTAGAATTATTATAACAGGATGTCCCACCTAGATTTTCCATTACCCGTTTCTGGAATACGGTTCACAATTGAATTCTGAAAATTCACGCACGTGGGTTTCTCAAAATTTCCAGTTCACTGAAAATATTGACGTTAGTATGGAACTTCCGGTTATACCGGAAGTAGACGTCAACTTTCTTATTTCAAATGCAAGATGGTGTTTTTTATTACGGATCTAGATTGCTCGTCAAATTTTATGGTAGGTTTTACTAAAATGTTATGTCATTTTTGTCAAGCATTTTCGAGATATTTGACTTTATTTTTTAAATTTCTTAAAAAACATTGTCACATTTACACAACTGTATTACCCTTATTTTTCAACATTTAGAATTTAATAAGAAAGAAGAAGATAAGAAACAATTATTAGTCAGTTTATCAGGTTGCCTAGGTGATGAAAATTTTAAACGTCATCTTCCGACGTACGTAAAATATGCGACGACTTTTGAATATAACTTTTATTTACGAGGTGTATAATCGAATTATTAACAGAATATGTCGTGTGGTTGCAAAGAGATTTCCACATAAACACAGATCAACTCGTTGCATGATCAGAAAACTACTAAAAAATTTCTAAGAATGGAATGTTTCGTCCAAAATTTCATAAGAGTAAAGCATTATTCAGGGACAAAGAGATTTGTGTGTTATCACTTTACAATAAATGTTCGAAATTTGCACCGTTCACTTCGAGGCATTTGATGACTCTTTTAATGATGGTACCCGTGGTTCGAGAAAAGTAATCATGCTCCATTGCGTTGAAGGCCTCTAATACTCTAGCTATCATATCTTGTTTTGTAGTAGGTGGTTTCTGGTAAACTTTGTTCTTAATGCACGCCCAGATACTAACATCTAGTGGAGTCAAGTCTGGTGAGCGGACCGGCCAACGAAGAGGACCACCGTTAGCTATTCATCTGTCTTCAAATGTTTCCTGGAGTAAGTCGCTTACTATCTGTGAGTTGTGCGGTGGAGCACCATCTTGTTGATACCTACCAAACTTCTGCAACTTCGTGTACATGCAAGGAGTTCAGCGAAATGCGAGGATATCCAGGACTGCACGTTTATAATTCGTTCTTACCTTTTTTATCTTACCATTATTACTGATATGAATAAAAGGGTCATATTTTCAAATTTAGTTTCAGTGAGTCCAATAAATATTTTAATAACATAATGTACGAATACGCAAATAAAATTCAGTATTGCTTAATATTATTGGTACTAACCTGCTAAGTTCTCATCATAAATGATAAGGGAAAAATTCAATTGCATTTTACTGCGCAAAATACATTGAAACTCCAAAAGTCCTGGAAATTTCGTTCTCTAGTAATGTGAGGATTTTCGTCCGACCAATAGGGACTGTTGTGGCGGTTGAAGATGCCCCTCTTTGAAAATTTTGACTCATCGCACCACATAATTTTTGTTGGGAAATTTTCATCTTCTTGAGTTTTCAAAAGATACCATTCGCAGAGTTCTAAACGCCGGGAAAATCCCCAGGTTCTAAATGGTGTATTAAAGTGAACGAAAATAGTGTCAATTTGTTAATTTTTAGAATTCTGTGAATAGTTCCTCTTGAAAGATGCAAATTTCTACTGCAGTCTTTGATTGACGCATGCGTATAAGCAGTAAAAAAAATGCCAAAACATTTATTTGTGTCTCTTCATTGTCCAATAGCAGTTTATTTTTATTACCTTCTGAACGAAACGTTCCATTCTCATAACAATTTTTCAATAGTCTTCTAATCATGTCAGGAGTTGGTCTATGTTTATCTGGAAATCCCTCTGCAAACACACGACATGTTTTGCTAACAATTCGATTACACTCCCCGTAAATAATAATTAAATTCAAAAAGCCATCGTTTGAGTAATTGAAGTGTGCCATTATTGTGAAAAATACTCTCTTTTATTAAAATACAATTTTTTTATATATCATTTTTGGCCTGGAGCATTTACTCATACGGCCATAAAATACAATTGACAAACGTATTTTACAGTACAACCATCAAGTTTACTGTCGGAAGATGACGTTTAAAATTTTCATCTCCTAGGCAACCTGATAAACTGACTGATAATTATTTCTTATCGCAAATATGCCTCGAAGTGAACGTAGCAAATTTCGAACATTTGTTGTGAAGTGATAACACACAAATCTCTTTGGTTCCTAATAATGCTTTAATTTTGGACGAAACACTCCATTCTTAGAAATTTGTTAGTAGTATTCTGATCAAGTAACGAGTTGATTTGTGTTTATGTGGAAATCTCTTTGCAACCACACGACATCTTCTGTTAATAATTCGATTATACTCCTCGTAAATAAAAGTTGTATTCAAAAGTGGTCGCATATTTTACTTATGTCGGAAGATTACGTTTAAAATTTTCATTTCCTAGGCAACCTGATAAACTGACTAATAATTATTTCTTATCGCAAATAATGTTTAAATATCTTCAAATCTGTGGGACTTAGGTGTACTAAATGTTCATCTCCTAGGCAACCTGATAAACTGACTAATAATTATTTCTTATCGCAAATAATGTTTAAATATCTTCAAATCTGTGGGACTTAGGTGTACTAAATGTTCATCTCCTAGGCAACCTGATAAACTGACTAATAATTATTTCTTATGGCAAATAATGTTTAAATATCTTCAAATCTGTGGGACTTAGGTGTACTAAATGTTCATCTCCTAGGCAACCTGATAAACTGACTAATAATTATTTCTTATCGCAAATAATGTTTAAATATCTTCAAATCTGTGGGACTTAGGTGTACTAAATGTTCACCTCCTAGGCAACCTGATAAACTGACTAATAATTATTTATTATCGCAAATAATATTTAAATATCTTAAAATCTGTGGGACTTAGGTGTACTAAATGTTCACCTCCTAGGCAACCTGATAAACTGACTAATAATTATTTCTTATCGCAAATAATGTTTAAATATCTTCAAATCTGTGGGACTTAGGTGTACTAAATGTTCACCTCCTAGGCAACCTGATAAACTGACTAATAATTATTTCTTGTCGCAAATAATGTTTAAATATCATCAAATCTGTGGGACATAGGTGTACTAAATGTTCACCTCCTAGGCAACCTGATAAACTGACTAATAATTATTTCTTATCGCAAATAATGTTTAAATATCTTCAAATCTGTGGGACTTAGGTATACTAAATGCTGATACCAATCGAAAGAACAATAAAAAGTATATGAACTAACATTATGAAATATAGGGTGTTCTATTTAAAATAAGAGAGTTATCAGGTTTTAAAATTGCCACGATTGACCCGTCTATTTCGGACACCCTGTCTAACTTGTACTAACTCACTAAATTCCCAATATTTTGTTGCATTTTAGAATTTGCACTTAAAAATTTCAACTCTTCAGGTTGAAAAATAAGAGAGATACAGGTGTGTAAATGTGACAAATTTTTTTGTGAGAAATTTTTGAAAAAAGTCAAATATCTCGAAAATGGTTGAGAAAAATGACATAATATGTTTGTAAAACCTACCATAAAACTAAGTGAGTGGTGAGACACGAAGCAACGTACCGTCACCTAGTTGCGGAACCAAGTAGCATGTTGTCACACCAGCTCCAAAGAACACAAAGTGTAAAAAAAGAGACTGTATACAACCAAGACTGTGGGCCAGCGTAGTTACACTTATATTGCACCAAGAATGTATAATAGTCTTCCAGTCAGTATCAGAACTGCACTAACTTTACGTTCTTATGTGAGGATGGTGAAGGCATGGGTTTCGAAATCTAGACACATTATTCATAGTTTAGTACACGGATAGGCATTGAACGGGTCGTATATTTGGTTAACTGTGTGAAGTTGTGTGCGTTGTTTTTTGTTGTTTTGGTTGAGTGGATGTTTGCTGCATGTCAAATTGTTTTAAATTTTGGGTTGGTTGGCTGTGTGGTGTTGTGTGCGTTGTTTTTGCTGTTGGTGTTTTGACTAAGCAGATAGTTCCTACACATTTAATTTAATTAGGTTAAGCTTAAGAAGTTGATGTATGTTTTGTTTTTATTTATTTATATTTGATGTTCCCACATACAAGTATACACTTTCGTGGGTTTTACATGTGTTTATTTCATGCATTCATTTCATTTATATGATACCATGTTTTGTATTTTATTTCGTTGACAATTTGTTTTATATCTTATTTTGTATTCTTTTTGTTGAAATAAACTTTATTATTATTATTATTAACTAACAATTTTGTAAATTGTCAGCCCTGGCCAATTTCTACCCTAATGTAGGGACAGAGTATGTAAGGCTAGATGTATTCTCGCCACAACTAGAGCCGTATACCGGTTTCGCTCTACTTAGAGCTCTTCAGTACGGCATACCAATTGTAGCGAAAATACACCTATAAAGTAAAACGGCTATGGTAGCCAGCCTTCCGACACCGCCATACAGTTGCGGAACCAAGTAGTATGTTGTTACACCAGCTCCAAATAACACAAAGTGTAAAAAAATAGAGACTTTATACAACCAACTAACAATTTTGTAAATTGTCAGCCATGGCCCATTTCTGCCCTAATTTACAAAGTATGTAAGGCTAGATGCATTCTCACCACAATTATAACGGTAGACCGGTTTCGCTCTAATTAGAGCTCTTCGCTCACTTTGTGTTATTTGGAGCTGGTGTGACAACATACTACTTGGTTCCGCAACTAGGTGGCGAGACGTTGCTTCATGTCTCACCACTCACTTAGTGTTGGAAGGCTGGCTACCATAGCCGTTTTACTTTATAGATGTATTTTCGCTACAATTAGTATGCCGTACTGAAGAGCTCTAAGTAGAGCGAAACCGGTCTACGGTTCTAGTTGTGGCGAGAATACATCTAGCCTTACATACCATAAAATTTGACGAGCAATCTAGATCTGTAACAAAAAACACCATCTTCTATTTTAAATAAGAATGTTGACGTCTACTTCCGGTATAACCGGAAGTCTATACTAGCGTCAATATTTTCTGTGAACTGGAAGTTTTGAGCAACCCACGTGGGTGAATTTTCAGAATTCAATTGTGAGCGGTACTCCAGAAACGGCTAATGGAAAGTCTACGTGGGACACTCTGTATAGATGTCAAATTTAAATTTTCTCTTACCTGACGATGCCGGCTGCAGAGAAGAAAACAAGCACTTATGTGACGCCAGAAAAGAAGTCGCTACATCTGTATTTAATATGGTGTGTGTGTGTTTTACTTTAGGGATGGCCTCGGAAGCAAAGTCCATTAGCCACAAACTGTTATACGAGACAGACAGAAATCAAAGAATAGGGTCCACAATAAAGAGTAACAAATCGGAGTTATGCGTATAATATATGACATCACTGTTGTTGTATTACCCCAAATGACAAAATTGTGCTAACTATACTAAATTAAGACTATACTATAATATTTTGTTGGTACTTTCAATTTTTTTATTTAGTTTTTTTTTATTTATTTATTTATTTTATTTTTTTTATATTTTATTTTTATTTTATATATATATATATATATATATTATAATACTTCTGATAATTTATATATAATACATATTTACTAATTTTTTTTTAATTATTTTTAAAAAATTTTTTTTTTGTATATATATATTTAATTTTTTTTTAATCCAATATTTTAGTGGGATTTAGACACGGGGTCCACAAGAGTACGATTTAGGGAGCTACCAAAATCGTTTGCACTCTCCAAAAACATACATGAGGCTCCGGTAAGAGTCAGGTGCAACAGAAGGAAAAGACAGTAGGAACTTAATTCTATACTTATTACTATATACATACTTTGTTCTTATCCTAGAGTTACATGTTTACCTATATACACACATACCTACACACCTATATACACACACATATACATTTTTATACCTACGTATATGCGCATACATACGCATACATACAACTACTTATACACATGATACAAATAACGAGAGATATGATATTCCGACTACCTATTTTTAGCCCTGTCACGCGCATGGTGTCAAGTGGTGAGTCCAATGCAACAATAACATGCTGTCGTGCAGTGAGGTTTGACGTTTCATCACAACTCTTAACAAATTACGTATTTTACTAATATTTAAGTGCATACAGTTGGAAGTAATAAAAATGAAAAAGATTAAATTTAGTGCTGCGTTCTATATTATCTGAAAAAGACAATATAGGCGTAACTTCAACCGCATTAAACTGACGTATAGAAACTTTTTGATTGCGAATGAATTTGTTTTAAGTGTGTAGTTGGACTTCTATAACGTTACTCACCACGTGACGTCATAGGAGGGGGCGGGGCATATGCGCAATATCATATCTCTTCTAAGTCATTATATCATGACTTATACATACCTACACACACACACACTATTTAATATGGTAAGGGCAACAAAATTAATGGATTTTAGTCAAAGAATATTTTCTGACTAATTGGACGCATCCCAACTTATCAAATTAAAGTGATTTATTAACAACAGTATGGTTAAGATAACTGTTTAGTTAGTGGCCGGCACGCGTCATAGACTGGTGTACACGTAATGTGCATGCTCTTCACAAAACAAGTGAACCAAAGAAGGAAACTCACCGGTTCGTTCCAGATGAGTTATCAACAGCTACCTACTTACGGCCCCATGCCGATTTTTTAATACACCAATCGCAGTTTATACAGTTCGTGCTGTATTATTAAGGTAATAATCATAATACTGAGAATAGAATATAGAACCAATCCCTAAAACAAAAGTCCAAACTATCTATATTTATATTCACCTATATTATATTTATACATACAGGGTGGTGCATTGAAAACGAAACAAACCGATTTGCGCCCAGAGAATTTTTTTCAAGAAACTCTGAAACACGACAATTTTAATATTGAGGGGGACATGTTTTGACATAAAACTCAACTTTGTCACATCAACCCCTTAAGGGTGGTGATAACAACCCTTATATTTTAAATAGGGAACATGGGTCGACTGTTACATCATTTGAAAGCTCTTTCTTTTCTGAATTCAGCAAACTAATTCTTTTGGAAGTTTTATCTACTCATTTAAAAATTATTTATATTATAGAGTTGCAACAACGTATTTCATTCATTGGGATAAGAAATGCACTAATTAGTCAATTTTTCGTTAAAAAATCGAAAAAACAAAACCAAACGTCCAAAAATGTGTATTAAGTTAAATAGATGTTCAAATTGTTGACCGCCAGCTTTCATACAAAAGTACAAATTTTGTTCAAAACGAGCTCAGACATTCTGGAGCATTTGTGGAGTTGTTAGACGGCATTCTTCAACAATGCGTCGTCGTAATTCTTCCAGAGACTCCGGTTCTGTTGTGTAAATTCTACTCTTTAAATGGCCCCATAGAAAAGAAATCTAAAGGAGTTTAATCCGGTGATCTAGGGGGCCACTCAATAGCACCTCTACGCCCAATCCATTGTACTGGAAACTCTCTGTTCAAAAACTCCCTAACACGTTGTGAAAAATGCGGAGGTGCTCCATCTTGTTGAAACGCTAATTGATTTTCTTGATAGCGATCATCATTTTCAACAATGTCAATTAGTAGAGGGGAAACAATATCTTCTGGTAACTCCAAATACGTTTCGCCACTCAAATTGCCATCAAGAAAAATTGGTCCGATTAAACGGTATCCAAAAATGCCAGTCCAGACATTCAATTTCTGTGGAGTTTGAGTGTGAACTTCGTGAAAATTTCTTGGATTATTATCTGCCCAATAACGACAATTATGACGATTGACTGTAGAGTTTAATAAAAACGTACACTCGTCTGAAAAACATATATTGAACAGAAAGTTTCCGTTATCAGCTATTCGTGCAGTCAATACTTCACAAAACTCCAGCCGCCGATCAAAATCATCTTCATTCAGTTGTTGTACAACATGAATTTTATACGGTTGAAATTTATGATGCTTCAATATTCGCTGAATAGTTCTTCTTTTGATGTCTGAAACAGTGGCCAATTTTCTCGTGCTCAAAGTTAGGTCTGCAGCAATTTGTCCTAAAACTTCAATCTCAGTAGTCTCATTATAACTGGAATTCACGTTCAGGATCCCGTTTTTTGTTGGCTACTGAATCACTTTGTCGAAACTTTGCAACTAACTCCAAAATGTATTTTCTGTTAACATGTCTGTTCGGATGTCGTTCATTAAACAAATTTGCTTTACGGTTGGCACAGTCATCGTTTTTGAAAAAAGAGTAGTTATTTCAACTCTTACTTCTACAGAATACACCATTGTGAAATTAATTTTCGGTAGTACTATCAAGTATCAAACCGACCGATAAACTGAACTAACAAACCGCATTTCTCTCATTCCGATAAGAAATGTTCTGATAGCCAATTTTTTGTTTACAAACCAACAAAACATTGACTATCAGCACAATTGTTATCGGAATAAGTGAAATGCGTTTTTGCATCTTCAACTGTGAATAATTTTTTAACGAGTTGATAAAACTTACAAAAAAATTAGTGCGCTGAATTCAGAAAAGAAAGAGCTTTCAAATGATGTAACACTCGATCCATGTTCCCTATTTAAAATATAAGAGTTGTTATCACCACCCTTAAGGGGTTGATGTGACAAAGTTGAGTTTTATGTCAAAACATGCCCCCTTCAATATTAAAATTGACGTGTTTCAGCGTTTCTTAAAAAAAAATTATCTGGACGCAAATCGGTCTGTTTCGTTTGCAATGCGCGACCCTATCTATATACAGGCTGTCATTTTTTATTGGCTCAATACAGGTATTTCTGTTATTATTAGTAAAATTATGCAGTTTTAACTTATTCTAAATTTGTAACATTCCGAACGGCCTCAAAGTTATTCGAACAAAGCCGAGTTTGGCGGCCTCAGTAAATTTTCGTAGAAAAAAATCACCATTGAGGAGATCGCGACTTTTGAATTTTGAAAAAATTTCTTCAAAATTATATTTACCTATATTTATATTCACCTATATTTATATTCGCCTATACTACATTTATACATATACAGGCTGTCATTTTTATTGGGCTCAATACAGATCTTTCTGTTATTATTAGTAAAATTATGCAGTTTTAACTTATTCTAAATCTGTAAAATTCCGAACGGTCCCAAAGTTATTCGAAGAACGCCGAGTTTCGCGACCTTAGCGAATTTTCTAAGAAAAAAATCACTAATGAGGAGATGGCGACCTTTGAATTTTGAAAATATTTCGTCAAATGAGCGCGAACTAGGCTCCCTGGTACACATATCCGGGGTCAGTTTCAATATATATATATATATATATATATATATATATATATATATATATATATATATATATATATATATATATATATATATATATATATGTATATATATATATATATATATATATATATATATATATATACATAATATATAGTATGTATGTATCACAGTATATCAAATCTGGTAAGTGCGTTCCTTTTGCAAGTGGCTTGGAAGTTCGGATCCCTTTTTTACGGGAAAATTTTGGGTTTTCTTTTGGGAAATTTTTGTATCTCTGGAAATAACAAAGATATGGCAACCAAATTTGGTACGTAGGTTTTTATAATAAAAAGTATACTACGTACCAAAACTTAGATCTCTAGGTTAAAAGAAAAAAAGTTACAGGCATTTAAAGAAACAAATTTGGGTGCCACTGATGACCAGAGAAACGCACAACATAATATTTTGTGTGGATAACAAAATCTATTGTTTATTACAAACAAAGAGCAAGTTTTTTGGCTCGAAATGGTCAAGAAGTACCAAAAAAATTATGATAGATATTGTATAGTTTTTCTTCTTAAAACGTCATAGTCGTAAATTGAAATGTCCTAATTGGCAACTCTTGGGGAAAGAAACTGAAATTAATACGGGTTATGTAGAGAAAATGTGACAAGAAATGTGTTTAATAAAACCCTAAATTTCAGCTTCAACCGTCATTCTCATCAATTTTACTACAATATTTGCAGAAAAGTCATTTCAAATAGACCCTTTCTCTGATGCTCTGCCAGTAGTTTTAGTTTAAGTTTATGATTTAACACTCTATATTTTTTAGCCATTTTTCGTAGAAAAAAGTTGCCATTGAGGAGATCGCGACTTTTGAATTTTGAAAATATTTTTTCAAATGAGCGTGAACTAGACATCCTAGAACCCATATCCGGGGTTAGTTACAGTTTTTATCTGTTTACATATATACGCGAGATAAATGGAGCCCCAACAATGGGCCTTTATACTACAAAGTTGCCTTCCCACAGTAAGGACCGTCGAGTCAGCAGTAGACTTGGAGGAGCCCTCAAGTATACAGGCTCAAACTAGCAAGTTGGACGGAATATCACTCGTGAGAATCTACATCAGCAGATCCTTTGTTACACCCAGAGACAATAGTGCCACGCCTGGAATGTAGTGTATAAATAGGCTGCTCACAAGGATACAACCGTTCATTCTTGTTCCGAGTAGTTAGACTCTGCACATCGCGTGCTAGACTTTAGATCACATGTATGTTGATCGTTACATTTATCATTAATTTATATTATTCATTTTTGTATTAAGTATTTAGGTATTGATTGTTTAAAGTAGTAAATAAATTGTTTTAATAATTCAAACGTCTTAACCGTAAAGTTAAGTCGCGTCTCAACGGTAAATCCCAATATATCAGTTATTATACAAGATACGAGAAAACATTGAAACGTTAATTATACGGTGTCTTGAGCTACATCTTATAATGTTAGTTTTACAAACACAGGGTAACCCATTAGTCGTTGATGATAGAAATTTTCTTTTTGTTTTAATCTTGCATTTTTCATCGAAATGCATCGAAATTGCACGTTTTCGTGGCCAATTTTCATTAAATGTCTCAAATTCCAATAACTCAATTTGCTATTAGTTCGTTGGCTAGAAAACCAGTTTTTTCTGTAACATTTTAAGTTTATTTTCGGAAAATGTTTGTACATTTTCAAGCAATACAGTTATTTTGATGCAATGTGGACATTATTGTTTCTACCACCTATACAGGTTATACTGGTACCAAATTTGAGGCCTGCTTTCAATAAAAAAATACATATTTGCTATTAAAAACATTTTTATAAAATTCACTTCCATAACGCAATTGCTGCGTCTAGACTTTTTTTATATGGCTTAGGCGCCGTTCTCACGGAGTTTTTTCAAACGCTGCTAAATAAACAGCTTTTATAAGGCGTTGTTAAAACTACTTTGGCTCCATTCGCATGTGGTTTTTAAAAACGCTGCGATTATTACAACGCATCGCTGAATAAACAAAAGTCGTTGTAAAAACTATAACTTTCTTAAAAAAAAATCACTAATGAGATCGCGACTTATGAATTTTGAAAAAAATCTTCAAATTAGCGCAAACTAGGCCCCCTAGAACACATATCAGGGGTCAGTTTTGATTATATATATATATATATATATATATATATATATATATATATATATATATATATATATATATATATATACTTTTTATAATTAAAATACACATGTATCACACCCTTAACTCAAAAAATAATGGGCCGATCAAACTTATTAAGTACCTCTCTTTTACAAGTGGCTTGGATGGTTTGTTATCCAGGAAAATCGGCCCAAGTTTTCACGGAAAATTTTATGTCTTTTTTCGGAAAATCGTATATCTCCGGAAGTAACAAATTAAGGGAAACCATATTTGTAACGCGTGTTTGTGTATAAAAAGTGAACCATGTACCAAAATTTAGGTCTGTAAGTTAAAAGACAAAAGAGTTATAGACATTTAAAAAAATGGTGGTTCTCCTCAAAATGCCAAAGTCGCGATTTGAAACGTCAAAATTGGCAACATTTAGGCAAGGAACTTGAAACAAATACGGGTTATGTAAAGAAAATCTTGCAAAAAGAGTGTTCTACAAACCCTTAAGTTTAAGTTTCAACCATCATTGACCTTCATTTTACTAAAATGTTTCCAGAAAATTTATTTTAAATAGACCTTCTCTCTGATGCTTTAGCAGTAGTTTTACTTAAGTTTATGGTTTAACGGCCTATAATTTTTAGCTAATTTTAGTACAGAAAATTCGTTAATGAGGAGACCGCGACTTTTGATTAAAAAAAGAAAATCTTCAAATGAGTGCAAACTAGGCCCCCTGGAATCCATATCCTGGTTTAGTTTCAACTTTTTATCTGTGTACATATATATAAGGTGACGCATTTCTACGATAAAGGTCAATATAATTGTTATTATGCAGGATACGAGAAAAAATTGTATACGTTAATTATAGGGTGTCTTGAGCTACATCTTATGAAATTATTTAGACAATCACAGGTGGCCCATAAGTCGTTGGTGATGCCTACAATTTTTTTTTCGAACATTCCTTATATTGTAAGGGTAGATGCATTCTCGCAACAATTAGAACCGTAGACCGGTTTCGCTCTCATTAGAGATCTTCAGTACGGCATACTAATTGCGGCAAAAATACACCTATAAAGTAATACGGCTATAGTAGCCAGCCTTTCAACGCTAAGTGAGTGGTGGACGTGCCGCCACCTAGTTGCGGAACCAAGTAATATGTTGTCACGTCAACTCCAAATAACACGAAGTGTTAAAAAAAATAGAGACTGTATACAACTAACTAACAATTTAGTAAATTGGTAGCCCTGGCCCATTTCTACCCTAATATAGGGACAAAGTATGTAAGGCTAGATGCATTCTCGCAACAATTAACTTGTTCTCGCTGACGCCATCTATGAACAGGCAATTAATTAGAGCCAGCCAAATCTGTAGAAAAGTCACTCTAAACTCACGTCACTTAACAGGTTTTACGACCAGTTTATTCTAATTTATACATTCATAAAGACACGAACAAACTAAGCGGTACTTGTTTGTAAATGTTTCCGTACCTTAATCTGTACACCAGAGTCTACGACGCGTGCCGTCCAAGAATAAAACAGTTATGTTAACTATAATGTTTTGTTGTAATTTGTTATAAGTAAAACATACATCTTCATCTGAATGTTAAATTGATCATATTATTCTTGTGTGTTGAGAGAATTAGTGTCGGTCATAGCTTTTTGTTTGACCTACATTTATGTATATTTGGTAACGAGCATGTACGAGGGTGATCCCAGAAGTATGGCTCCTTTTTTTTAGAAATAGATAGAAAAGTTTACTTTCAATAATTGATGCATCATCTTAAAGCTTGCGTAGTCTTCTTTTTGGGTTCTATGAATAAAGGTTTAAGGGAGGCAATAAAAAGATTATTAAGGAACTATCGCTTTTATAAACAAATATGACGTTTTTTGCCAAATTATAATTGGCCAATTTTTTTGTCACAGAATTTATGCAATAGCACTCGTCGCCTAGGATAGATATCCAAGAAGATGACTCACTAAAAATTATTTTTTTGTAAATGCAATAACATTATGTATTTCATTAATAAGTAGAAGTTTCATATTATAAGAATATGAGTAGATAGGAAAGAAAAAAGCATCCCTAACAGGGCAGTGACCTAATTAATAGCACCTACTGAACAATAAAAGGATTCAAGAATCTGTCAACAATGCCGGGAAATTTTTGGATTTGCTTTCGGAACATTTTTGTATCTCCGAAAAAATAAAGCTATAACAACCAAACTTGATGTGCAATTTTCTAAAACAAAACGTTTTTGTGTACCAAAATTCAGACTTCTGAGTTAAAATTTTAAAAGTTCGGGAGGCAGCATGTGCGTTACGGTGGTGAATTTTCTAAATTAGAATAACTCAATTTTGTATAAACTTATAAAGTTGGATTTTGGTATGTAGTAAGGTCTTTCGCTAGCCTGGAATGGTCACGTTGAAAAAATACTGCGTAAAGCAGTCATGACCTTAGCCGTCACTAGGCGGCTATATGGAAAAACGTGGGGACTAAGACCTAGTATGGCCCACTGGCTGTACACAAGGGTGGTCAGACCATCGTTAACATACGCGGCACTGGTCTGGTGGCCTAAGGTGACACAGTCCAGTGCCAAACAAGAACTAGGCAAGATCCAAAGGATGGCTTGCCTAGGCATCACAGGGGCCATGTCTTCAACCCCAACAGCCGCCATGAAGGTGTTGCTGGATCTGCCCATCCCCCCACTCTGGCGGAGAGAGGGTCAGCAGAACCATTTATGGGACCAGAACCGGCTCTGGGCGTGACAAAGAGCACAGCCAGGGGAGGCATTAGGTTCTGGGTCAGAAATCAACACAAGGTGTACAGGGCAGACTGCCCAAGGGTCAGACACGGGAAGTCAATAATTGATGAACCCAGTTCGAAGAAAGCTGTGGAGTTGGTAAATCTTAGCGGAGGACAGCTCAGAAACACAACAGGTCTCTTGACGGGACACATGGCCGTCAAGAAACACCTGCATAAAATGGGGCGGTTCAAGGGGGACTTCGCATTCAGACTCTGCAGCGAGGGGGAGGAATCAGGCCAGCACATCTTGTGCGGGTGTAAAGCTCTGGACCGCAAAAGACAACTGATCTACGGTCAGTCTAGACCGGAGACAGAGCATTATAAAACTTCACCCTACCAATCGCTGTGCAGACTAGTTCTAAGCGCAGTGATTTTGGAATCGGTGGAGTAAAAAGACTAAGGGCATGCACAGTAAACCAAAGGTTGCAGTGCTATCAGGGCGGCAAAGCCGCGGACGAGCCCTGAGGGAGAAAAAAAGGTCTTTCGCGATGCAACATATGTGCCAAATTTCATTCAAATAGCACTTTACTTTTCGGAGCTAAAAATTTATTTCGAAAGAAAACTCAAAATTTTCCAGGAAAACCTAGTCAAATTTTCCTGGATAACGAACTCGCTCAAGCTATTAACAAAAGAAAGGTACTTGCCGCGTTTCATACCAATCGGTTAGTTACTTTTTGAGTTATCGATTGGATACATACATACACATATACAGTGTGTCCCAAACTGGATGGGAATGTATTGCTATCTCCGTTATTATTAGAGATAGGGAGACGGTTAAATTAGCAATGTTTTAAATAATTTCATGCTCGTTCAAAATATGTCTTGAATTTTGTACTGCCTCTTTTCGTTTTTGAGTTATTTTGAAAAAACCTAAATTTGTCTTTTTTTTCTTCAATATCTAAGTAGGCGTTGATCCTACATGTCTAAGACTTGCACATTATCAGGACACTTTTTACAGAGTAATATTTTTGTGCTATTCTCAACTTTGGATTGTCATTTGTTTTTGAGCTACATGTATCAACGTTTGTTTTTATTATGGTAGCCATATTGGATTTTTGCTCATGTTATAGCCTGTGAAAAGAGCTTTCCAATGATGTACAACATGCTTGTAATTGCACTGGCAATTTTGAGAAAACCCGTTTTGAGGATAGTAGGCTATGAAATCCAATACCAGAAAACAAATCACAAAAAAAAGTGTTCAAAAAGCAATAGGCCATGGAGTCTAACAATAGACTTCTACTTTTACACAATTTTCCGTAATGATTCACGTTAAAAAAAATATTGTGATTTAATTTACAATACTTAATTAGGTAATAATGCTAGGTAATATTATGTGAAACAGTTTAATAGCGAAACCCGGCAATAACAAATAGAAACTTAAACTCCACAAAACAACACAATTAGAAACGGAACTTAACAAATAATAAAATAGAAACTTAAAAATACACTAAATAGAAAATTGGTCAATATGGCCACCGTTTTGTTCAATGCACTTTATACACCTTTTTAATACATGCCTGTAAATTCTGGTGAGGGTGTTTTGGTTAATATGATTTATAGATTCCGTGATTCTGTTTCGTAATTCATTTATATTTTGTGGTGGATCGCATTTATACACATCATTTTTCAGAGTACCCCAAAGATAAAAATCCATGGGTGTTATATCAGGACTTCGAGCACACCAATGAACCGGCATATTGTTACAAATGACACGATTATTTAAATTTTGGTACAAAAATTCTTTGACGCTCATAGCATTGTGAGCTGGATAACCGTCTTGTTGGTACCAAATCTCCTCTAAATTATTATGAACTCTTCTAATTGTTGGTAAGATATCATTTCTCAATAGATTAAGATACCTTTCCCCAGTTAAATTATTTCAAAAAAGAACGGACCAACAATGAAGTTACTTGAAATTTTTAAAAACTAACTGTCTAATCTACAAATAAAAATAGCAGTTTTTTACCTAATAAGCCGCACCAGACATTAATACCAAATCTGTTTTGCAATCGTCTTTCTTCCTTTAGATGGGGATTTTCATTTGCCCAATAATGCCTATTATGGAGATTATACACACCACAATTTATAAATCTGTCATCAGTCCATATTATTTTCAAATGAAAATTTTCATCCTGCTGACATTGTCCTTGATACTATCTGCAGAATTGAAGTCGCTTAGGGTAATCGTCAACATTTAAGCCTTGTACGATTGTAGGTTCGTATGGATGATAATGATTTTGTTTTAATACACAGTGTACCGTACTTTTTGGAACGTCAATTTGTTCACCATAAAACCGAACAAATTGCGGAGGGTTTTCGTTTGAAACCTGTAAGACGGCATTTTTTTTTCTTCATTTCTAGGCATTGGTAGTTTCTTTGCGTGGAAGCTACGGTCGTTCAATAGATTGGTCACTATCCTGCGAAATATTTTGGTGTTTGCTTGTCGTCTTTCTGGGTAATCGTTTTGATGTGAATTTGCACCTGCCTCAGTATTTCGGTTAGAACGAATATAACATTCCAGCATGTCAAAATATTCTTCATTAGAGACATATTGTTGAATAATATTTAAAATAAACGGGAAAGAAACTATTTAGTACAAAATTTTAAGCTACGTGTTAAATACACCTCAAATTGTTCAGATAATTAAGAATGACAGTATTCTTAATCGTCGCGATAGTGTTATATCCATAGCAACATTTCTTCTGTTGT
This sequence comes from Tillus elongatus, assembly GCA_964006375.1. NCBI lineage: Eukaryota > Metazoa > Arthropoda > Insecta > Coleoptera > Cleridae > Tillus > Tillus elongatus. The sequence goes on from OZ023263.1 coordinate 8,407,177, forward strand.
TTTTCAGTTGACTTACGTTCAACAATCAAACAATTTTAAAAGGCCTCTTCGTAAATCATTAATCTTCTTTTTATTGGGTTCCGTTAGTAAATTTAGTTATTTACTAGGTTTACCTATTTAATTAAATTATAATAATTTTTTAGGATAATGTTGTAATGTAAAATATCATTTGTAATAATGGGCCGATTCCTTGGTGTGCTCAAAGTTCCTTTTCTTTTATCGTGAATCATTACGCGAACTAGCATTCTAGAACCCATATCCGGGATCAGTCTCAATTTTTATATGTTTATATATATATATATATATATATATATATATATATATATATATATATATATATATATATATATATATATATATATATATATATATATATATATATATATATGTGTGTGTGTGTGTGTGTGTATCACACCGATAACTCAAAAAATAATGGTCCGATTTTGATAAAATTTGGCACCTTCTTTTTTTAGCCAGAAAAATCACACCAGGTTTTCCGGGAAATTTTGGGTTTTCTTCTAACATTTTTGAACTTATTAATCTGCTCACTAAGAAATTTAAACTAGGCGTTTTTTGTGCAAACGTATGATGTGAGTCATTTGGAATGTAACTTATAGTGGCGGTTATAAGTTACGACAAAAAGTAATTTAAGAAATTTGTTGGGTAACATGAAAGAGACTTAGCCACTGAAATTTCGGGTATTTATGAGACAGGTTGTAAATATTGTAATCTTAAATACGTGGGACAGACCAAAAGAAACATCGGTACCAGATTGCGTGAACATCTCGCACATTTACGATATGATACTGTAGACAAGTCTTGTGTGGCACAATATATATATATATATATATATATATATATATATATATATATATATATATATATATATATATATATATATATATATATATATATATATATATATGGGATAATAATCACCACATTGGTAAGGAGAATTTGAAACTTATCAAAAATGTTAGACCTCAAACCATGCTTGACGCGTAGGAGAGCGTCTATATTTCTAGATCGATAAAGAAATAACTTCCTTGAACCGTGCGGCACCCCTGATTTCAATCCCATTATTTTCACTGTGTTTGATCAGATAAACGCTCCTAAATCTGTCAGGTAGAATGCCAAACTAGGTTCAATAGCCTCATCTGGTCGATAATGACAAACCACAAAGATGCGCTTGCAAGTTAAAATCCTTGCGAGTTAAAATCCCCCTTCCGTTTCGTTTCGTTTACCTAAGAGATCAATACAAATACTTGTTGCGTGGTAGAATTTAATTAAAATATTCATCCTCTGATGAAGCTAACGTTATTAGCGAAACGATCGTTAGGTCTTTAAAAAAATGTATTGTGGTGATTTGGGTTTCTCCAAGTGTACTTATCAGTGCTCATCACAGGTTCTCGTCGTCACTTAGTGGAGTCAATGATTTATCATCTTTCGCTGCTGAGCCGAATTCATCTCTCAGGGATTATCAATCTGAGTTGGGTTTATCAACAAGGACCATTCACCGAATATAAATAAATCTCTGTACGCAGCAAGTGCGTTATGGAAGTGAATTTTCATAAAAATGTTTTTAATTACAAATATATCGCTTTAACGCGAGCAGGCATCAATTTGGTTACCGGTATAACCTATATAATAGGAACAGTGTATCATATTTTATCAAAATAATTATTTGAAAATGTACTAAACTTTTCGGAAAATAAACTTTAAATGTTTCTGAGAAAACTGGTCTCCTAGCCAATGAACCTTAGGTTAATAGCAAATTGAGTTATTGAAATTTGAAACATTTAATGAAAATTCGCAACCAAAACGCCCTTGCTGCGTTCATACAAAAACATTTCGAAAATACAGTTAAATGTTGGTTTCCTAACCAACAAAACTTACGTTAATAGCAAATGTGTTATTGTGTGTGTGTGTGTGTGTGTGTGTGTTCCCTTAAGTTTGATCTTGGAAGATTTCCATTAGTCACAAGACATTGTAATTGGCTACCTAATATTACTCTCAGATTTTGGTTTATTAACGATGATATAATTAATTGATATAATATAACGATCTTAATTTAGACTATCTACTACTACTACATCTAAATAAAATTCTTATTTGTTACTTTGTCCCAATTGGAATCTTTTTTTTTTTCTTTATATATATATATATATATATATATCTTTTTATTTATTGTTTTTTATTTATTTATTTTTTAATATATATTTTTTAGATATATTTTTCTCTTTATATATATACATATATATATATATATATATATATATATATATATATATATATATATATATATATATATATATAATATATATATATATATATATATATATATATATATATATATATATATATATATATATATATATATATATATATATATATACACACATATATATCCAAATGTGTTATTGAAATTTGGAGGATTTAATGAAAATTTACTACCAAAACGCACTTACTGTGTCCAGATTTTTTCTTACAAACATGCATCATATTTCGATAAAATATGCTAAAATGCAGTAACGAATTTGTTCTACGAAAATTAGCTAAAAATTATAGATCGTTAAACCATAAACTTCACTAAACCTACAGCGAAAGCATCAACTTAACTAAACCGACAGCCAAAACATCAGAGAAAGGGTCTATTTGAAATGAATTTTCTAGGAATATTTTAGTAAAATGAAGGACAATGACGATTGAAACTAACACTTCAGGCTTTGTAAAACATTATTCTTGAGACATTTTCCTTCCATAGCTCATATTAGTGTCAGGTTCATTGCCTAAATATTACCAATTTTGACGTTTAAAATCGCGATTTTGACGTTTTGAGGAAAAGCCAAATGTATTTTTCTTTGAATGCCTGTAACTTTTTTGTCCTTCAACCTACGGAGCTAAATTTTTGTAGGTAACTTGCCTATAATGATATAAACCCGCGTATTAAATTTGGTTGCCCTTACTTTATTAATTTTGGAGATATAATATTTTTTCGAAAGAAAACATAAAATTTTCCGGGAAAACCTCGGCGGATTTTCCTGGCTAACGAACTTATTTAAGCCACTTGCGAAAGGAAGGTACTTACCAATTTTGGCGTTTAAAATCGCGATTTTGACGTTTTGAGGAAAACCCAAATTTATTGTTTTTTAAATGCCTGTAACTTTTTTGACCTTTAACCTACAAAGCTAAATTTTGGTAGGTAACTTACCTATAATGATGTAAACGCGCGTGTGAAATTTGGTTGCCCTTACTTTGTTAATTTTGGAGAAATAATTTTTTTTCGATTTTTTTCGAAAGGAAACACAAAATTTTCCGAGAAAACCTTGGCGGATTTTCCTGGCTAACGAACTTATCCAAGCCACTTGTGAAGGGAAGGTACTCACCACTCAAAATCGGTCCATTATTTTTTTAGTTATAGGTGTGACACAAAAATATATAAATATATATATATATATATATATATATATATATATATATATATATATATATATATATATATATATATATATATATAAAGTCTGAAACCGACCTCGGATTTGGGTTCCAGGGGTCCTAATTAGCGCTCATTTGAAGAAATTTTTTCAAAATTCAAAAGTCGGGATCTCCTCATTAGTGAATTTTTTTTAAGAAAATTCACTAAAAAGCACAACCGGCAGACCCTTCTCCTATCACTTAATACATAGTTAACAGCCCGGTGAAAGCTCCCAACGTGTTGAATTCGGTGAATGGTTCCTTTTAAAAACACAGGAAGATGGAGCTTTTTGCGAAAAAATTATATGGTGTGATGAGGCGAATTTTCTTAAAAATGGATTGTTCAATCATCACAATAGCCACATTTGGTCGGTTGAAAATCCTCACGTCACAAGAACCAACTATTGTCAAGTCAAGACCGTTGGTCATTTAATGTATTTTGAAATAATAAAATTTTCGGAATGAAAATTTGTGAGGAAAATCTTACTGGGGTAGGTTACTGAAATATATTACAAGAAGTTATTGTCGTTGCTCTGTATACACTGAGATTAGAAGAAGCTGAAACGACCTGGTATCAACGAGACGGGGCGCCTTCCCACAATTCTCACTTGGCGTCTGATTTCTTAACCCAACATTTTGATGATAGATGTATTTCCACGAACGGCCCACATATGTGGCCACAACGCTCTCCAGACCTATCTCCACTTGACGCAATTATCTAGGGATATATTAAAATCCAAGTCTACTCAGAACCTGCCACCACAAAAGAAAACATGATATACAGAGTTGTAGATACATTAAATACGTTAAATCTAGAACAATTAAGTGAGGCTACCGGCAGCAAAATAATGAAACTAGTAACAAAATGTCTTGAAGTTGGTGGAGATAATTTTGAGCACCTGTTGCAGTTGTAAAATTTGTACTTGTTCTTTAAGTTTTTCTCATTCCTGTTTATGCATAGCTAAGTTCTTTATAATTAAATAGTTACCTATATTTTTAGTGAATTTTTATTTTAAAAAGTTCACTAATAGAGAGGTATCGATGGTGAGACTTTGCAAAAATTTTTGCAAATGAGCGCGAACTAGGACCTCTAGAACCCATATCCGGGGTCAGTTTCAATTTTTATATGTTTATATATATATATATATATATATATATATATATATATATATATATATATATATATATATATATATATATGTTCAGAAAGATTTCCGCGGTCTTTAATGTGAGACATGCTTGGTTCTCGGGTTAAACCGCGTCCCGAATTTATGGAAACTCGACGTTTCGGCTCCTGTTTTGGAGCCATTTTCAAGAGGTAAAGGAAATATGTAAGGACACTCTAAGGCCTCAATCTGCCTACTCCTTAGAGTGATGGACAAAGGTGGGTAAAGGAAATATGTAAGGACACTCTAAGGCCTCAATCTGCCTACTCCTTAGAGTGGTAGACAAAGGTGGGTAAAGGAAATATGTAAGGACACTCTAAGGCCTCAATCTGCCTACTCCTTAGAGTGATGGACAAAGGTGGGTAAAGGAAATATGTAAGGACACTCTAAGGCCTCAATCTACCTACTCCTTAGAGTGGTGGACAAAGGTCTCTCTGAGGCCTAGGGTTGAACACACTGAGACCTCACAGACGATCTCCGGCGAGATTTGGGGAGTAGGCAGATTGAGGCCCCGTAATCGAGCTACAACAACCCAACCTTCCTTTATCCACCGCTCTAAGGAGTAGGCAGATTGAGGCCTTAGAGTGTCCTTACATATTTCCTCTACCTACCTTTGTCCACCACTCTAAGGAGTAGGTAGATTGAGGCCTTAGAGTGTCCTTACATATTTCCTTTACCCACCTTTGTCCATCACTCTAAGGAGTAGGCAGATTGAGGCCTTAGAGTGTCCTTACATATTTCCTTTACCCACCTTTGTCCACCACTCTAAGGAGTAGGCAGATTGAGGCCTTAGAGTGTCCTTACATATTTCCTTTACCCACCTTTGTCCATCACTCTAAGGAGTAGGCAGATTGAGGCCTTAGAGTGTCCTTACATATTTCCTTTACCTCTTGAAAATGGCTCCAAAACAGGAGCCGAAACGTCGAGTTTCCATAAATTCTGGACGCGGTTTAACCCGAGAACCAAGCATGTCTCATATATATATATATATATATATATATATATATATATATATATATATATATATATATATATATATATATATATATATATATATATATATATATGTATGTATCCGTCTGATAACTCAAAAAATAATTAACCGATTTCAATAAAACTTGGCAAGTGTCTTTCTCTTATTAATGGCTTGGATGAGTTCGTTATCCAGAAAAATCGGACGGGGTTGTCCGGGAAAATTTTGAGTTTTCTTTCGAAAAAAATTTTTTTCTCCGAAAGTAATAAAGCTGTTTTAATGAAATTTACTATATATATTGCCTTAGGAGAGATCTTACTACGTACTGAAATTCAACTTTCTAAGTTTATACAAAATTGAGTTATTCAAATTTTAAATTTTCTTTCAAAAATTTTTTTTCTTCGAAAATTACAAAGTTATATAATGAAATTTGGTGGATATCTTGCGTTAGTAAAGAACTTACTACACACCAAAAATAAACTCTCTAAGTATATAGAAAATTGAGTTATTCAAATTTGAAGCATTTAATAAAAATTCACTAGCATAACGCACTTGCAGCGTCCCGAGATTTTTTTAATATTACATTCTCTCCAAAACGGTTAGATTTAGGTATAGAAAATGCTAACACAAATCGAAAGAGTTTCGAAATGCCAATTAAGGTAGTTAATAAAATACAGGGAGTTCCACCTGAGAAACGCAGGTTTTCATCAGTTCAATTTTGACAATTTGCCAAGTCTATTTCTATCACCCTGTATGTTGTAATGCAAAACTGTAATCCGTGTGGTGAAGGTACACATACTGGTGTGTTGCGTGCAAAAGATGAATATTGTAGCTTGTTTTTCCTTCATGTTATTAACTATAAAGTGCAACTATGATTTTTCAAAATTTTTCGAAAAAAACGATATATTTTCAAAATGGTTAATTTTAGATACATAGTCGGCTTGTGAAAGTCTACCTTACATTACGAGTAGAATTGAAAAATAATTAAAAAGTAGCATATTGTATTTAAAATAACGAAGTTGATGTACACTTCCGGTAGAAGCGGAAGTGTCAAGTGAGCAAAAATATTTTAGTTTAATTGGGCTTGGCCGAAAACCTAGTAATCAAAATTTTCCGAATTAAAATTGGTTAGGTTATTGAGAAACTCCTAACAGAAACTCTTGCCGCTTCACCCTGTATATATATATATATATATATATATATATATATATATATATATATATATATATATATATATATATACTGAAACTGACCCCTGATGTGAGTTCTAGAGGTCCTTCACGCTCATTTGAAAAATTTTCTTGAAAATTCAAAAGTCGGGATGTCCCTATTAGTGAATTTTTTCTACGAAAATTCACTAATACAAAATAGATAAGAGCTAATAACAGAAACACCAACCATTTTAGAATTAAACACAAACTTCCACCTAGCTTTAATCGGTCTTCCAGGAAACCCTATGTTGTGCTTTAATGCAAATTTTGCAGAAAACTGATAAATATCTCAGGTAGATAATCCTCTCAATTGTTAAGAGAATAGACAATCTACTGTCATACAGCACACTTAGTTTAAAATGGGTTTTGCCATTATTTGTGCATTTCCTGATTGTAAACTTCCGCACAAGCTGTCATTAACAATAATAATAGTTCTACGAAGTAGAAATTTCGAAAATAAGGAATTCTAAAAATGTTGATAAAATTATGAAAGTAACCCATAACAGGTAGGAATTCTGTATATAAAATACAAGTATTTTAAGATGTTATGCTCGTACGAGGGCGTATATATATATATATATATATATATATATATATATATATATATATATATATATATATATATATATATATATATATAGTGCTTTTCGAAAGGTAACGAATAAATTCATTATTTCTGAAATTAGTGTTTTTCGAAAAAATCCTTAGACACTTTTTGACATATGACCCATATTTGTGACGACATCGTTGTTCGAGATATGACGTCACCGACAATTCTTTTTAAATAGCAACCCCCAATTTCAACCACGCCATTTGAAACAGCGTGTCATTCTACGTACACATCGTCAAAAATTATGGCTGTCTGACATTAGCCTAGACGACCAGGAATGTTTTTTTATTGCTGTCAGATAAAAACTTGAAATCGTACTTCGGTAAATAGTTTTAGTGAATTTTCATAGAAAAAATTCACTAATTGGCAGATCCCGACTTTTGAATTTTGAAAAAATTTTGACAAATGAGCGCGAACTAGGACCCCTAGAACCCATATCCGGAGTCAGTTTCAATTTTTATATGTACATATATATATATATATATATATATATATATATATATATATATATATATATATATATATATATATATATATATATATATATATATATATATATATATATATATATATATATATATATATATATATATATAGTCTCCGCTAAATGGAATAAATTCAGTATCTCAATTAATGTGGATATTTATAAAAAATTCGGAAACACGTCATTTTAGCTTAAAAAAGTCTGGACGCAGCAAGTGCGTTATGCTACGAATTTTCATCAAACTGATTTCAATAGCAAATATGTCTTTTTTAATGAGAGCAGGCTTGTAATTTGGTTACCAGTATAAACTATATTATAATAGAAACAATGTACCATATTTATTTAAATAAGCTTTTCGACAAAACTCCCAAAAAAGTTTTTAGCATACAAATTTACAAACATTTTCTCCACGAAAATCCGAAAATATTTTTTAAATTAACTTATTAAACATTTATTATTATGCGCTTCACTTCTACAACACAAAATACAGACTGTTCTATTTGAAACAATTGAGTTATGAGAGTTTGATTTTTTTTAAATTCCGTCACTATTTGAGAGCGCCCGCTGTATGGCATCTCGACTTTTTCTTGAAATAATATAAACGAAAACCTCTCTGAATGCGTCATTTGCATTACACTCCAATTTTTGTTGGTAAAGACGCCGTATCACAAGTTTTGATGTGTGCAAACAACGTGAAAAGTTCGAAAAACAATTGAAATAACTCGAAAACAAACATGCATTACAATTCGATTGAAAATGCGAAAATGCAATAATATGGTGTTCTATTTAAAAAAGAATATTTGTATCGTCAACGACTTATGGGCCACCTGTGATTGTCGAAATAATTTTTAGAAGATGCCACTCAAATTGCAGCTATTCAAATTTGAAGCATTTAATGAAAATTCGTTACCATAATGCATTGCTGCGTCCCGAATCTCTTTTCTTACAAACTTCTTATATTTCGATGGAAAATGGGCCGGCCTGTAATTGCAGAAATCATTTTTTAAGATGTAGCTCAAGACACACTATAATTAACGTACCTAGAACCTCGGTGGTTCAGAGGTAAGAACGTGTGCCTCTGAACCGAAGGGTACTGGGTTCAATCCCAGGGTACTCCTTTCACTTTTTCAGTTCAAACTGTAAAATAACATCAACCGAGGTTCTGGAATTGTATTTGAGCAAGTTGAATGTCTGCACGTTCCGCCTTTCGCAGGGGGCGTAAAGCCGTCGGTCCCGTGTCCATGCGATGTTGGGCACGTTAAAGATCTCTCCCCTCCTTACAGAAAGGCGGGTGTTCGGCAAAATTTCCAGGATAGTGAGGTGAAACTGCTCCCTGGCGTCGGTGATTGGCCATAGTCGCCGAAATAAGCCGACGTTAAAGAAACAAAACACACACACACAATTAACGTACCTATACAATTGTTTCTCGTATCTTGTATAATAACAGTAATATTGACCTTTACCGAAGAAATGCGTCACCCTGTATATATGTAAACAGATAAAAACTGAAACTAACCCCGAATATGGGTGCTATGGGACTTAGTTCGCACTCAATTGAAAAATTTCTTTCTAATTCAAAAGTCGCGGTCTCCTCAATAACGAATTTCTTGTACGAAAATTTGCTCAAAATTATAGAAAATTAAACAATAAACTCTATAACTAAAGCTACTACTAAAACATCAGAAAGAGGGTCTATTTGAAATGGATTTTCTGAAAACATTTTAGTAAAATGAAGATTGAAGCTGAAACTTAAGGACTTGTAAAAACACATTTCTTGCAAACATTTTCTCTACATAACCCGTCTTAGCTTCAAGTTCTTTGCCTAAAAGTTCCTAGTTTTTACGTTTCAAATCGCGATTTTGACGTTTTAAGGAGAAAAATCACATTATCGCAGTAGTTTTTCTAGCATTTCTTGACCTTTTTGCGAAAAAGCTTAGTCTTTGTGAATAACATACAGAGGATTTTGTTATCCATACAAAATATTTTACTTTTGTGCGTTTATCTGGTCATCAGTGGCACCCAAAATTTTGTTTCTTTAAATGCTTACAACTTTTTTCCTTTCATCCCATACGTCTAAATTTTGACTCATAGTTTACTTTTTGTGACATAAAGCAGCGTACCAGATTTGACGGACCTTACTTTGTTACTTCCGGAAATGAACATTTCCAAAAAAAAAACACAGTTTTCCTTGAAAAACTGGGCCGATTTTCCTGGACAACGAACTTATCCAAGCCATTTGCAAAAAGAAGGTACCCACGAAATTTGATTAAAATCGACCCATTATTTTTTGAGTTATCGGTGTGATATAGATATATATATATATATATATATATATATATATATATATATATATATATATATATATATATATATATATAGAGAGAGAGAGAGAGAGAGAGAGAGAGAGAGAGAGAAAGAGAGAGAGAGAGAAAATGTTACAAGAAATGTGTTTTACAAGTCCTTAAGTTTCAGCTTCAATCGTCATTGTCCTTCATTTTACTAAAATGTTTCCAGAAAATCCATTTCAAATAGATCATTTCTCTGATGCTTTAGCAGTACGTCGGCTTACCTGCAAAACCTCCTAAGTCTGTATTTTGCCGAATTTAAGTTTTTGATGGCAATGAATATTGTGGGGCGTAATCTTCCTTACGGCAAAACCTTTTAAGTCTATTGTGCATGTGGCACCATCTAGGAACTAATATCATAAGCTCCCATGTCTGCCTCTGCCAATCTGGGAAACAAAACCTCCTATGTCTAAGAAACCAAACGCAAAGTAGAGGTTAATTTTGGCGGTCTCAAATAAACTATTTTTTCGAGTATTTCATGCTAAATTACTGTGACAAAATGGATACTTACGGAATGTCTAAGGTAAGTAAGACGATTTCTTCTTAAATTTATATCTGGGCAAAAGAAAGTTTTTATGTTAAAAAGTAAACACGACTTAGGAGGTTTTGAAAGATACCTTTTGCTTCTGCTACATAAAGACTTAGGAGTATTCAACAACGTTTACGTTGATTGTTTCTTCCTGTACTTTTTATGTTATTACTTTAACACTAAAATTATAGTTACTATTATCTTACGTAAAGGTAATGTAAAAGTACGAATCTGTACAATTACGTTCTGCTTCTTCTGTTTTCTCCTTTCTTGTTGTAAGTTGTGACGCCCGCTGCTGTCCACCGAATTTCCAGTTCGTTTAAAGCCCTAAGTAAATTTAGTCCACAATTTTATATGATAAATTAGTTCTGAAAAAATATAAAAACTTCTAACCTCAGCATTAAAGATCTTTGTGAACTCTGTCACGAATAGAAAATGATTTCTAGATGGCATTATTACCAACTGGATTGTCAAGAGGAAGGCTTATGACGATTATGGCGCGCCAGTCTGAAAATGCATCAATGCAGAAAACAGCAGGAACTATTGAACTACCTGACGAAATTATTCCCACGAAACCAAACGAAGAGGAATATGATCAAGCTCTAGTCGAACTGAAGAAGGAAATGAATGCAGCTTACGGAATTCTCTCTACTAACCAGGAAAATGATCCAACTGATGTTTCTGTAGTCATTTTCGCCGAATCAAACTTTACGGAATCATTAGAAAAGGAAACAATAGAAGAGAATGTAGTAGAAGAAGAAATAAACACCGATTTGATGAAAAAAATGAAGGTACCAACTGAACAAACCGGACACAGCGAAGAAACCACGATTGATAACAATTTAAGAGCAACTCCTGAAATTATAGAAGAAAACACGGAAAGTGACACTGATACGGAGTCAAGTGACGGAAATCAACTGAATGATCATGAGGGAAACAGTTCTTCAGATACAGACTCGGAGGTGGAAGAAATTGATATAAAAAAAGCAAGCATTGCCCCAAAACGAAAGAGAAAACCGGATAAGCAAAAGTGGAATCGCGAAGAAAATAAATTAAAAAGGCAAAAAGGAGAAAAATATATAGGTTTGAAAAGAAGTGATGAAGGGAAATGGGAACAACGTGACCGTGCACAAAGAATAATGAAGCCTCCTTGTCAATGTAAATTAAGTTCACAAAATTCCAAGATCCAATGTAACCTATTTTCAGAAGAAGACAGAAGAAAAATTTACCAACATTTTTGGAGAGATCTGAGTTGGTGTGAAAGAAAAGTTTCGCTTCAAACGCTTGTAGATGTAGTGCCAGCAAAAGACAAAAAAAATCAAACCAACGATGTGTCACATAGAAACAACAGTCTTGTTTATCATTTAAAAAAGGATGGCGTTAGAGTAAGAGTTTGCCGTACAATGTTGTTAAATACATTGTCAATTGGCTCTTGGTCATTACAAAATTGGTCAAAGTCATTAGAACGTGACGAACCAGGACAAATGCCTGTGCCCAGAATGCGGGAAAGCAACAGAATTTCTCAGGAACGAACAATTTTGAGGCATTTTTTACAAGAACTCCCGAAAATGGAGTCGCATTACTGTAGGGCAACTTCTAAAAAATTATATTTAGAGCCAATTTGGCAGTCTAAGATGGCTCTATATAAAGAGTATAGAAGTTACTGTGAGAAAAAACAACATATTGCTCTATCCATAAAAACATTTCATGAAGAATTCGTTGATTCAAATTTAAGTTTGTTTCGCCCTAAGAAGGATCAATGCGATCTCTGTATTAGTTTTCAGGTGGGAAATACTGCTAAGGAAGTGTATCAGAAACACATAGATAAGAAAAACGCAGCCAGGCAGGAGAAGATCAGAGATAAAGAAAATGCAAACCATAATAATATTTTTACCATGGATCTACAGTCAACATTGCTTGCACCGATGTTGAAAGCATCAGCGGTCTATTTTAAACAAAAATTAGTTGTACACAACTTTACTCTATACAACCTTAAAACTAAGGACGGATATTGCTTTATCTGGAACGAGGTAGAAGGAGGAGTAACTGCAAATGAATTCAGCTCCATAATTTACTATTTTTTGGAAACCAAGCTTCAGATTGGTTCCGGCGAAGAAGTAATACTTTACAGTGATGGCTGCTCATATCAAAATCGGAATTCGACGTTAGCGAATGCCTTATTACACCTAGCCAAAACTAAAAATATTTATATTACCCAAAAATATTTAGTGTCTGGTCATACGCAAATGGAATGCGACAGCATGCATTCATGCATAGAGCGAAAAATTCGTAACAGAGAGATCTATTCTCCCGCTTGCTACATTTCGGCGGCCAAAGAGGCAAGAATGAAACCAAGACCATTTGATGTACAATACCTGCGCCACCCATTTTTTAAAAATTTTTCAACTTTAAAATACTACAATTCCATCAGGCCAGGTTCAAAAGCGGGGGATCCGACAGTTACAGACTTATGTGCATTACAATATTCTCCCAACTTAGAAATTAAATACAAGCTGGAATTTTCAAGCGAGTGGCGACTCTTAGAAAAACGAACAAGAATCAGTCGTTCAAATAATCCCGAAATTGGCTCGTTGCACAAAAACCAAATTCCTATTAAGAAGTCAAAATTTGATCATTTGCAGCAATTGAAAAATGTTATTCCACCAGATCATCATTTATTTTACGACACCCTGCCGTACATCACTGATTAATTTTCTTAATTTTTGTATAATATACCCTGTATTTAGCCACCAGAATTGTATTTTTCATTTTGAATAAATAACATAAAAGCTTCTAAGTCTAATTATTATTCCAAATAAGTTGAAAAAACCTCCTATGTCCATGAAAAAAGTTAGATTTCCAAAATTTTCTAACATTTTTGCAAAATTATGAATCAATAATCCAATTTGTAAACTTTACATTTAAAACGCAGTTTTAATATGTAGCATGACTAACAATAAACAGTTTTTTATGTCTCCTGAAAAATGTGACAAATAAGACATAGGAGCTTTTGCAAGTAAGCCGACGAGTAGCTTTAGTTATAGAGTTTATTGTTTAATTTTCTATAATTTTTAGCAAATTTTCGTACAAAAAATTCATCATTGAGGAGACCGCGACTTTTGAATTTGAAAGATTTTTTCAATTGAGCGCGAAGTAAGTCCCATAGCACCCATATCCGCGGTTAGTTTCAGTTTTTATCTGTTTACATATAGCTATACAGGGTGACGCATTTCTTCGGTAAAGGTCA